>CM067069.1:10855327-11560327 GCA_033980235.1 Diadema setosum | reverse complement strand
TTACCCTAGAGCTGTGAATTCTTTTTAGCTCGACCGGACAGACAGGATAGACAGTGGCGAAATAGGACTACATAATACAGTTGTACGTGTATTTGCTGTTAACTGACCCTGTGTGCTCTTCCATACAGCTAAAGCTTTCGTTTAGTATTCGAGAATTTCTAATGTTGAAGGCGTATTGTATTCTTAGAGGTAGGTCACGTAAGAAGATAACAGTTAAATATATTGACAAGGCGACCGAACTGTTAACCCTTTCTCTGCAAAGGACTTTGAAAAGTGTGTACAAAGAGTTAAAGGAAGTGTGTGGGTTTTTTTTTTTTTCCTGCGAGTCTAGGGCGCATACAACTCTTTTTTCTTTTGAATTATCATTTCCATTTTCCCTTGTGGAACTGGGTTGGGATATCAGCTTCAGAATTCTAGTAATTAACCATCATGAAAGAAAATGGGAGGGGGGCTCCTTAGGCCTACATATTGTAGGCCTACATCTCTTAGGAAAATAGCTTTGCAACGGAGCTTTATCAGGGTTTGTTAAGAGTTTTACACTTTATCCAACTAAAATATGTGTATTCAAGAAAATTACTCTATGAGAGAAAGAGAGGGAGAGAGAAAGAAAAATATTGGTTGTTTGAACCATGGATCAAATACACAGGTTCATTAATACATATACATCTTTTCCGTATCCTTTATTTGAATTCCGTTCATTGATACACAAACTATATACTCACACTAAATCAGTATGTAATGGTTTAGAATGTACACATACACACACGCTTTGATCTCATCTTTGGACTGACCTCTAAGTATAACAATGACCCCACCGCCACGGTGCCACCACCACCACCATTCTTGCACTCACACACACACATACACACACACACACACACACAATCAGATGCGTACTCCATGAAATGAACAAAACCGAAACTACGAGTAGTCGCTTGGCATTAATTGCAATACCGCCATCTCTTGTCAGATACTTTATAATTTTTGTTCAGTTTTCATTCCAATTCATTTCGTACACATTCCCGGATTGGGAATATCCTGCAATAAATGATTTGTATTCTTGCTTCAGAAACATCTTGCCTTGGCTCTTTTACTTCGTTTTATTTCGTTTTCCATTCTTATGAATAGCAATGTGAAGAATACTTTCCTTATTACATGTACAACAAAAACAGTAAGAAAAAAATTGTCTTTTACGTGGGTCCCTCTTCGAACAATTAGTTCCATAATACATGTATGACATTATGCATATTCTTTCATTGTAATGCATTGAACATTTTCTTTTCTTCAAATCTGTAGCGATGACAAAATGTGTTATTTTGGAAATAGAATTCAATTTGAATTGAATTGAATTGAACAAGGCACACCACTACAAGACAAATTATGCTGAATTTTATTTATCTGCATTTGCGATTACTATCTTTCAAATCAAAACATAGCAATATTAGTATGAAGGATTCTTGGGGCAAGAAAATTTGAAGTGAGTTGTTACATTCGCAGCAAAAACAAAAAGAAAAGAAAAGAAAAAATATGTGTATATAACTATCTACATATTTTCTTTCTTTTTTTTTTTAATCGGAAGTACAGCAAAAAAAGTAAATAATTTCACAAATTGTGTTAAAGGGATGATATAGTATAGTGGAGATGAGAATTCGGCTTTTAACTTTTTGAGAGATATCAAGAAACCACTAATGAAATAGCATTCTATGAGAAATTCAAAGTGTTACTTCAGATTTAACAGGAATAGCGCCACCTTGTGGTCAGATCTAAAAATGCATATCTCACTTGTATAATAGGTAGTACGTAAAGAGAAGAGAGGACTTGGCTGACAGAAACGGGTGAGGAATGCTGTGATTGTGACCCGGGGGAGGCGCACAATCTTTCAACCTACATTTCTGCTTTTCCGTTTTTCTACCGTTTTCCTACCCACTATATTCTGGTCGGTAACCATGTAAGGACGTAGAACATGCATCAGGTTGATGACAGGCAGTGAAGAATTCATCGAGTTGACCTTCATTGATGCTCGATCGTGTCTCAAGTGTCCAAGTGTATAGTGGTGAGTCAGACGTGAAACGATGCATTAAAGAACACGGTGGACAATACCACAGCAGTTACTTGATTGTGATTCGCTGCAAGTTTGTGAGTACCGTACCGTGCCAGAGGCAGAGCTGCGCAAGTGTGTACAGAGCATCAGTGTGTGTGATGATCGGATGATGATGACTTATGTGTGGATTGGAAGTGGAAATCGGGAGACGGATCGGCGGAAGAGTGGCGTGATTAGAAAGAGCCAACCCAAGATTACACAAGGTGCCCGGGTATCATACATTACAGCATATAACAGACAGTAGCAATAACCAGCAGCTACATTCAGTTGAAAGATTGCCTCGTTTGGAACATGAGACTTTTAACGTTAACTGGGAGTCCCATCGCCTAGCTAGTACAGATAGGACTACTACGAGAGTGAATTTCGCCTCACACAAGCAAGAGCATATAGAGTGAGACTGTGTAATGACAGAACTGATTGGGAGTACAGTACACTTTAGACAGCCATTTGTAAAGATGGATGAGCAGACGTCGGATGACTATCCAATGTATCATCAAGACCCATACATGCCTCAACCATCGAGTCCAGTCAGGACACCAGAAAGCTTAGATACAGGCTTTTCAAGAATGCAGCCGCTTAATATGCATGCAAATGGAAACGCACGTGAGGAAATGTCAACACCAGCTAGTGCTGCAGGAATGGAAAATGCAGCAATGTTGTCATTTTTACAGCAACAGAATCAGCTGATGAGGATGCTCGTTGAGCAAAACATGAAGGCCTCTCTGCCACAAAAGCAGGTGAAACCATTCACAGGGGACCCTCTACACTATCACTCCTTCATACGTGCATTCGAACATACCATCGAAGCTAAGACTTACAGTGACTCTGATCGGCTGTATTATTTGGACCAGTACACATTGGGGGAAGCCAATGCCATCGTGAAAAGCTGCATGTACGGCCAAGACCAGACTGTGGCCTACAGGAAGGCAAAGGATTTGCTACGAAGGAAATTTGGCAATAGGCAGCTCATCGTAGAGACAATGATGATGA
Organism: Diadema setosum; assembly: GCA_033980235.1. Classification (NCBI taxonomy): domain Eukaryota; kingdom Metazoa; phylum Echinodermata; class Echinoidea; order Diadematoida; family Diadematidae; genus Diadema; species Diadema setosum. The sequence goes on along the minus strand of CM067069.1, from coordinate 11,557,236 downwards.
AAGCAGTGCAATGGCCTGACATCAAACCAAAGACGGAGAAGAACTCCATCGCTTCTCGATTTTCGTAACTGAGCTGCACAATCTTGCTAGGGACCTGAACATGGAGTCAGAGGTCAACCACTCTCACAACATAAGGCTGATCATTGGAAAACTCCCATACAAGCTGAGGGATAAATGGAGAAATCGAGCAGATGACATCCAAGAGGAGAAGCAAGGCAACATAACCTTTGATGATGTGGTGTCATTCATCGCCAAGCAAGCGAGGATTAGTTCAAATCCGGTGTATGGGAATCCGAAGTACCAGGCTAAACCACCAGCAAAATTCGTAGGCACAGGCCAGGTGTCTGCAAGTGCAGGCAAATCAAGTTTCAGCACATCTGCGATGCCTACAGCAAAAGCAGAGAGCAAGAAGGAAGTGTGCTTGTTCTGCAGCAGAGGGACACATATTCTGGCTGATTGCACAGTGTTCGCATCCAAGCTGTATGAAGACCGCCTGTCATTCTGCAAAAAAGAAGGTCTGTGCTTCAGCTGTCTTCAAGGTTCGGCCCACTTTGCAAGAAATTGCAAGAGGAGATTGAAGTGCAGCATTTGTAGTAAACTACACCCAACAGTGTTGCATAGGGAGGGGAAGGCAGCAGATCCATACAAAAAAGAAAAGAACATCCCAGAGAGGCAAGCTGGCACTCTGCAAGCTACAGAACAGGAGGCTTCTGCCACTATTACACTGCAACCACAACAGAATAGTGAGAACAAATATCAAGCGGTGGCATCAAACACGATTAAGTGCAGCTTAAACACAAGTTCACAAAGAAATGACACCTTGCCAGGCATTGTGCCTGTTAAAGTGCGCTCACGCAGGACAGGTGTGTGCACAGAGACATATGCATTCATTGACTCTGGCAGCAACGCGGTGTTCTGCACAGAAAAGCTGGCAACAACGTTGAATGTGCAAGGCAAGAAGATCAACCTGCACATGTCCACCATGACGGACGAAAGGATTACTACTAGCCAAGTGTTGAGAGACCTAGAGGTCATGGATGTGCAGGGACGCAACATCATACGACTGCCAGAAATTTACTCACAACAGTACATACCAGTAGACAAGGAAGACATTCCTAGGCAAGAGGATGTGCAGAAGTGGCGCTATCTGCAGAACATCGAAATGAATGCCTTAGCAGAAGAGGCGCACGTTGGATTGCTAATAGGAAGCAATGTTCCAAGGGCAATGGAGCCAATTGAGGTGATAAGCAGTGAAGTTCCGAATGGGCCCTTTACATGCAGAATGGTTCTCGGATGGCTAGTGTACGGTGTATCTAGGGATGGAGCTAAAGGAAACAAAATCCAGTCTCACAGAGTGAAGGCCAAGGCCGACATTGACCAGCAGTTTGAAAGGTTGTTCAACCAAGATTTCAATGAAAGGATCATTGATGACAAGGAAGAAAAGTCACAGGAAGACTTGATCTTCAGCATCTTCCAGCTTCATCGACTGCTCAACCTTCAAGTTTGGTCATTATGAGATAGCTCTTCCCTTCCGTAGAGACGATGTGAAGTTGCCGAATAACAAACTTCAAGCAATGCAGCGAGCAGGCCATTTGAAGAGAAGGTTTGAACGACAAGCAGACTTCAAAAGGGAATGCACTGACTTTGTAGACTCCATGATGAAGAAAGAGTACTTGGAGAAAGTACCTGAGGAAGAAATACAAAGAAACGATGGAAGAGTGTGGTATCTTCCCCATCATGGCGTGGTACATCCTCAAAAAGGGAAGCTGCGGGTCGTCTTTGATTGCTCAGCTGAGTATGGAGACTTCTCTCTCAATATGGAGCTGCTACAGGGGCCGGATCTTGCAAACAAGTTGTTTGGAGTATTGACCAGGTTTCGTCAAGACAGGCAATGCAAGCAGACATAGAGGGCATGTTCTCACATATCCGTGTACCTAAAAGAGACGGAGACATGTTAAGATTTCTGTGGTGCGAGAATGGCGACATCGAGCGACCTATGACAGAGCACAGAATGAAGGTACATGTCTTCGGTGCTGTATCATCACCATCATGTGCAAACTTTGCCTTGAAAAGAGCAGCACAGGACCAGGCAGGTAGATTCTCAGATGAGGTAATTCGTACTGTGCATCGAAACTTCTACATCGATGACTGTTTGTGCTCAACACAAAGTGTACAAGAGGCTGAGAAATTGGTGTCAGACCTGACAGAGATCTGCAAAGGAAGGGGATTTCGTCTGACAAAGTGGTTATGCAATGAGCCAGAGGTGCTAGCCAAGATCCCAGCAGAGGAAAGAGCAAAGAGCGTACGAGACCTGAGCTTAGATGTCATGCATGAGATCACCGAGAAGGCACTGGGTATCGTGTGGTCTACGAATGAAGATACGAAGGACAAACCCGAGACAAGAAGAGGGATTTTATCCACTGTGAGCTCTGTGTATGATCCCATAGGATGTGTAGCACCAGCTGTGTTGCCAGCCAAACAGTTGCTCCAAGTGCTATGTAGATCTCGGTTGGGCTGGGACGCCAAGATTCCACCAGACTTGTTAAGGAAATGGCACACCTGGAAGACAGAACTACCAAGGCTAATGGAGTTCAAGATGACAAGATGCTTGAAACCACCAGATTTTGAGCCAGATTCAGTCACCCTGCATCATTTCTGTGATGCCAGTGAAAAAGGCTATGGTAGCGTCACATATCTGCGATGGAAAAATGCAGAAAGAGTACAGATGAAGTTTGTGAAGAGCAAAGCTAGAGTAGCACCACTGAAGGAGGTGTCCATCCCTAGAATGGAATTGACAGCAGCAACTGTAGCAGTCAAGGTGTTAACCATAGAATTTTGGTATGCAAACCATTGGTTTTGGTGTAGTTGGTGTAGGTGGAAAAGTGTGAAAACAAAAGTGCATTTTGTAATTGCAAGTGTATTGCATTATATTCTCATTTTATGAGTTGCTGTAGTTTCAAGTATAGATCAGTTTGAACATGGATTTTGTGAGATAACAAAGTTAGAAAGAACAAGAGAGATAGAAGCAGTGGTATACTGTAACAAGGTACATTTAATTGTTTCAGAATCTGACAAAACCGAGTTGTGATTTGTTGTTCTGATGCTGTTTGCTCTATGCTATTATTGAGGTACAAAATGGTACATAAATGTCATTAATAGTGAATAGTGTATGCAAATATGCTCGTCAGGTGATAGTGTTTGCAGACTTGGTGTTGATAGGTGTTGGTAAAAGAGAATCCAGAGCTTAAAAGACAAAGGAGGATTCAAATGCATTGTAAGAGTTTTGTATTAGGACAAAATTGGTATGTTGCAATGGGCATACTTGCTATTTGGTATTGCATACATTTTGCAGTAAGTGTTTCTAGTTGTATAGTGACAAACTGAGTTTCAAAGGATTTGTGCATTTACAAGTTGTTCATGTACATAGAAACACTCTCTGAAACACAAAAGCTAAACTCAGAGAAATTGTAATTTCAATCATTTGAGGATTGATTCTAGTAGAAAGAGCAGCAGGAGGTGCAAGTGCCTTGAGTAAATACATGCTTTGTATTGAGTTTGAGTAGGATGCTCATCAATCAGTACAGTTTAAAGTGCCAAACTCAAAGGAGCATTGGGTTATGTGTTTTACATTAATTTGTTCTAGTTTGTTTCATACTATAATGTATGCATGGTAGATAACCATCTGTTTGTATTTGATGTTATGATTAGAACATTGAAGAGTTTAATGTAGAAGCCTAAGTGAAGTTTCATTGAGCACAGATAGTGCATGGTTTAATGGAGATACCATTTGATTACATATTGTTGGTTACCATGGTTTCAAGGAAACAGAAAGAGGTAATTTTCACCGGCGAGCGTGTTAAAAATTAAGGGGCCGGAATGTTACTGCAGATTTAACAGGAATAACGCCACCTTGTGGTCAGATCTAAAAATGCATATCTCACTAGTATAATACACTGATCTCCGAGGGAGATCAGTGGTATAATAGGCAGTACGTATAAAGAGAAGAGAGGACTTGGCTGACAGAAACGGGTGAGGGATGCTGTGATTGTGACCTGGGGGAGGCGCACAATCTTTCAACCTACTTTTCTACTTTTCCGTTTTTCTACCTTTTTCCTACCCACTATATTCTGGTCGGTAACCATGTAAGGACGTAGAACATGCATTAGGTTGATGACAGGCAGTGAAGAATTCATCAAGTTGACCTTCATTGATGCTCGATCGTGTCTCAAGTGTCCAAGTGTATAGTGAGTCAGACGTGAAACGATGCATTAAAGAACACAGTGGACAATACCACAGCACAGTTACTTGATTGTGATTCGCTGCAAGTTTGTGAGTACCGTACCGTGCCAGAGCAGCGCAAGTGTGTACAGAGCATCAGTGTGTGTGATGATTGGATGATGATGTGTGGATTGGAAGTGGAAATCGGGAGACAGATCGGTGGAAGAGTGGCGTGATTAGAAAGAGCCCACCCAAGATTACACAAGGTGCCTGGGTATCATACATTACAGCATATAACAGACAGTAGCAATAACCAGCAGCTACACAAAGTTTATTTGATGAAAATTGGTTTGGGAATGGCTGAAACATCCAAAACAAAGTAAAACAAAGTAAAACAAAGCGATTGTAAGAAAAGGTGGGTCCCACCTTTTATTTGGATCGCTCTGTTTTGGATATCTCGGCCATTTCAAAATGAATTTTCATCAAATAATTGTTGAATTCCTCTTGGAATTACATGTTCTTTCATATTTCATAAAAGGTTTCTCATTATCACCCAAAAAATGTTATAAACCTGAAATTAGGTCTCGGCCAAAACTATAGGGCCTTACGGTCACTTTAAACATATAATCAGACCTCTCGGTTTCCATTGTTATTAATGTTAACATGCTTGGTGAGCAGCATATGCTTCTGCTGCAAAGGTTAGGACGAATATTTTATGAAATATCAAAAATCAAAAATATTTTCGTCTCGTAAGCTCCCCCCCCCCCCTCCTCATCATTCCAATAACACATTTCATCCTCTACAGATAAATTTGATTTGATTTGATCTCATTTGATTCCAACATTTCTTTTTCATACAAGGATCTAACATGATGTCAATTGAACAAAGTTGTTGGGTAATATCTGATTTATACAATGAACATACTTGCAAACTGGTAGGCCTAGTGTAAAAGTGAAAATTTTTGAGGTGTGGAAATTTTTGTGCATTTTGCGAAAACCAGCCTGAAAATAAAAATATGTGAATATTTTTGCATGTCATATGTTCCACTAATGAATGTCTTGATTCCAAAGAATTAAAAACATGCGAAATTCATCTTATCTGACCGAGTGCAAAAAAATTACTCGTGTAAAAATATCCACTTTTACAGTAAATGATTGACTCGTACACAAGAAACCCTGTACAAAATTTACTGGAACTAGAATATTGTATTTGTTACAAAAGATGGTGAAGGAAAAAAAAAAGACACTTCAAAAAATGGGATTAAAAGAATATGCTAATTTGGAGTGACTTTCATCAAGGTCATGACACCACTGCTTTCCAGGAGGTATTAAAATCTCTAGGAAAAGTTGAGATTTAGTCAAATATGTCTTTAGTAGATTTGTGCACAATCCAGAACATAGTCTAAACCTGTTTATAGCGGCCACCCAAGAGAGACAAAGAAAGTGGGCTCCCCAGACAGGTGGCCACTATAGACAAGGTCTCTAATATTTCGTGTGCATCACACAAATGTACTACATGTATTATCATTGTATACTTGCACAATTATTTACACTAACACACCACCTCTGACAATAACAGTATTGGCAGCATGGTACAACTATTGTACTAAGTTGGCACTTCTAAAGAACATATTTCTATCAATCTTTCTCCTTCCATTGATTACTTCTCAAATGATCGTTCTGTTGCTTATAATAATACTAATAAGGTCTTATTAATACCCAGGGTAACCTCTTCAGTGTTGCCACTGCTCTACCAGAGGGCCGTGCTATAGTCAAAAGGGACACAGTGAGTAAAAACATCTTGTCAAAGGACGCAAGCACTAGGCAGGATTCAAACTCGGGTCCTCCGATCGGGAGTCGCGAGTCTTATCCACTATGCCACAGCGCCCCCACAGTTTCTGATCATCATCACAATCTCATCGGCAACAGCAAGACGGGCATTTCTCCAATTGCTGGCTGGATACATTTGCACTGTTTACATGATATACATACAACACTTAACGCTAAAATATTTTGACTTCTCGGAAGGGCTCAAATTTCATCTTCCACCATTTGGAATTTGCTTGCAAAATATCGAAAGGTTCTACACTTCTAAGAAACTTATCTGGTCAGGAGACCGATTTGTTTTGGAGCATTTTGAGATCAAAAGAGTTCAAAAGTGGTGCTCGAATATTATTCTTGAAATCCCCCCCCCCCCTCCCCCATTAATTAGTGGGTAGGTATAGAATGTTACTGGTATGTGATGATGGAATATTGTGCCCTGGCAATAGTACTGAATTGTATGCAGCTAACTACTTACGTTTACTTACTTACTGCTTAATACTGATGTTTCGAAGTTATGTTTTTCCCTTCATGCTACCAGACTACATGTAGATTCAAAGTAATGAAATGCATTCATTAGTCCATCCAAACTGAAGAAAAGTAAAGTTATTCGAGTGTTTTAAAATACTGATCAACAATGACCAACTCTCAGAGGATTATAATCATGCTGTTTTAGAGACTCGGCATCTAGGGTCTTTGAAAGGCATGCATGCATTGCACAAAGTTACAACAAAACTTCAGTAAAGAGTTTTAAAGCAAGTCACATTTCAAACAAATCTTATCCTAATCAACACCTAACATCTTTTATCTTAATCAACACCTAATCCTTGTATGGAAGCCATGTTGCATTCATGAAGGAAACAAGATATTCAAAGCTAAAAGAGATGAAGAGTTTGTTTGCAAAAACAGATAAGTCCATATTTGCCAAATGGAGATATTTGCGATTAAAGGTCAAGAAAAATAAAGGGAATAACAAGAAATTGTGTGCTTCTTCAGACCATAACTTCGAAAGTGTACCTTTATATGTAGTGACCAATATATCATTTTAAAGGTATTATTTTGTACTTAATGACAGAGATCTTACTTCAAAATTTTCAAAAATGGACTTATCGGTTTTTGCAAACAAACTCTTCAGATATTGTTCTACCATTATGCTACTGTCAAATACGGGTAATATATTTATGATGTAGATTTGTTTATCATACTGGTAAGCTCTTGTCCTGATTAATGCATACTTTTCATTCATCTCATGATAACAAATATAACTATGACAATGGACACTGACCAGCTAACTGACCACGCAGCCAACAGATTGCCGGCAATCTGACAGGTCACCATACGAAAATATTCTGGGTTGTTTTCTGTAATGACCAGTGCAAAGTCGCAGTCACAATAACTACTCTGATTGGACTCTCAGGTATGGCCAATCAATAAAGTCTAGATACACATCACATACATATGAAGTGAATAATATATAAACATATTTTTGGCAACAAATTATGGGACACGAATACACACACACACACACACACACACACACACACACACACCAACACTTGGCCTATTTGAGCAAGCCCAACAGATGAGGCTGAAGTCAATGATATATAGTGAGATACCGTGTGTCTGGTTTTACAGAGCAGTCAGATAAGTCTGCTGCAGCTAAAATTGAGCAAGAAACCAAATGTACACAAACTGATGAAGGCCAAGTTGAAAATAAAACAAAAGTGAAGGTACTCTCAGAAACTGTCGAATACAACATGCATCTTCTGGTACCCTGGCTGTCTCTTATATGTCTCAATCTAATGGAAGAATAGAGTGTCTTCTTTTATATGCCATGCGTGTGGTCAAAAACAAAACAAACCAAAACAAAACAAAACACCATGGCAGAGGTGTCTTTTACATTTCCTCGTTCTGCAGGATGCTCCCTGATTGAATAACATTTCTAACAAGACAAGAGAGTAACAAGAGAATATGACAGCCTTGCTGAATTGGAAGTCACTGTTGCCTACTGAAATGCATGTGACACACTGGTATCTCTGTGATCGACTTGGAACCGCCACGTCCATGTTGTGTGACTGTTTTGGCAGCCATGCTGCGGACCCTGTTTTCAATGCCTCATCAAAGAGGGAATGATATATACACATACTGTAAAGGATAAATGTTCGCGTGCATTTTAATTTCGTGAATTTTCGCGAGCGCCAAGATTCGCGAAATTAAAATGTACATGAAAGTTGTTGTCTACACTATATGCATTGAATGCCAGTGGCAGTTCGCGAAAATATCATGCCCCAAAAAAGGCTGTAGGCTCCAATTCGCGAAAATGTAATGCACGAATATATAATGTTTTACAGTGTTGAGTACAGTGCACACCTGTTATAATGAACACGGTTATAAAGAAATTCCAGTTACAATGAAGTAAACATTTGGGCCACAACATTATCAGCTCAATGTTTTTTTTATTGTTTATTTGTTTGGTTATAATGAAATTTTGATATAACAAAAGAGAACTAACGGTCCCGAGGACTTTGTTATAATGGGTGTCCACTGTATTAACAGTCATGACCTGAGAACTTGAAATACACTTACATGGAGTTCTACCATGCAGCCAAAAGGGGGCTGAGCATCTTGCCAAGAACCACAAAAAATGGGGGCTGGTTCTGCAACCCTACCACTCTGAAAAGGAACAAAGGCATGAGCTATCGACAGATGTTTCTCAGGCAGAGGATGTGGTCGACATCATCTCCTTGACAGCTTGGCAGAGCTTCCTGGTGCCGTCGGCCAGCTGGTCCGGCGCGTAGTGGGAGAAGGCGATGCGGATGCAGTGGTTGAAGAAAGGGTTGACGGAGAAGCTGCGAGGGGGTGGATCCACGTGGAAAAGCAGAAACTGGTTATTAGCCCGTTGAGGATGGACTGATTTTGCTACAACACGCATTTCCCATAGACACCTACCTGAGTATACTCAGGACTCACCCTCAATGGTTTAAAGGAGACCTCTGGATGATTTTCAAACTTTTACATTTGAACAACTCTAAATTAGTTATACTAAGTTCAGAGTTTCAAAATTTATAGTGATTGGGACGAGGAAAAAGAAAGTTTTCAAAATTTATAACAAATTGCAATGAACAAGGATGATGACACTGCAGCCTCATCATAAGAATACATGAGTTGGGGCTCAAGGGAGCAGAACAAAAGAAGAAGGCATACATAGATTCTACATCTATAGGGGAACTTGTTGAGCAAGCCGTATTGTATTGGAATTACACTAATTTCTGAAATATGTGAGCCTCCTATGTCATCGACATTGTTCAGTATAATTTGTTTTTAAAAATTTTCAGAGTATCGGTTTCTCTGCTCAAGGGTCACAATAAATTCCCACAAATCTACCTGGTATACATGGAGGTGTCGAATTATGTACTACATGATGTGAAATTATGAAAAATTGTCTGGAATGTCCCTTTAATGTGTCATAGCTCTCTGTATGGCAGTCACATGAAACAAACACCTAAATCCATTTTGCAATGGATATTGAGTATCAAAGCTACAACTTCACAACAGATGGGTAGTGCCAAGGTAACAATATCAAGATATTAATACAGATGTATCAATACAAGGAAAGTGATATCTGAAATGGATACTTGGGGATAACTATCAAGTTATGGTTATCAAGATGTGAAAACTTTCAGATGGGTTTATGGAGACTGTCTAATGCTGGATATCTAAAATGGACATTGGAAGGCAATCATTATTGGGCAACTGGAGATAACTATCTGGAGAAGGGCATCTGAAGATGGATATCCAGTAATGGATATCTAAAGATAGGTATCTAGGATAAATATCTAGGGACAAACATTTTGGGATGGATATCTAGAAATGGATAGCTGGGTATGGATATCCTGAAATGGATACTCAGAGGCAATATCTGGAAATGGACACCTTTGGATAGATACCAAGAAGTGGATATCTCGAGGCTGATATTTAGAAATTTATATCTAGTGATGATATCTGGAAATGGATACCTTCACACAGATATCAAGTGATGGATATCTAGAGATAATATCTGGGTATGGATACCTTAAAATGGATATCCAGAGATGTATCTGGATATGGATACTCTCAAATTGGTATCTACAGGTGGAAATGGATGAGGAGCTTACTTCTTTCCTTGGGCAAAGTTGATTTTGTATTTCTCCTGACACAGCTGATACAGCTTTGGGACATCAATAGATTTGGGGAGCTCCATCCAGAAGAAATAGCCACCCTGATGAAGACAGTGCAGAAGAAACACAACTGCAGCAAGTCTAAATCTACTGTAATATAACAGATTGGACACCAGCTGCTTTAAAGGGATAACATAGTATTGGTTGAGGTCAGAATTTAGCTTTTAACTTTTTGCGAGATGCTTAGAAACCACATTATGAATTGTTAAAGAGCATACAATTCTAAAAGGAATTCAAAGTTTATTTCATGAAAAAACGTTTTGAAATGGCTGACACATCCAAAAACAAAGTAAAACAAAGCAATCCCAACAAAAGGTGGGTTCCACCTTTTATTTGGATCACTTTGTTTTGGATATATCAGCCATTTTAGAATCAATTTTCATTAAACAAAACTTGAATTCTTCCTAGAATTATATGCTCTTCCATATTTCATGAGAGGTATCTCATTATGTCAAAAAGTCACCATCAAAACACATAAGGAAACTGGAAGCCTCATTTTGACCAAAGGAGAGTGAATGAAATGTGGTGGCTCCCATTAAAAAAAAAAAAAAAAAAAACAGCGGAAAAAAAATAAAGCAAAACCAAAAAAGAACAACAATAGCAAACACATCTGATGGAAACAAAAAAAAAAAAAATCATTTTTGACTGGTTTAAAACAGATCCGTATTCAAGGTTCCAATGGCATGCCATGCAATAAATTATCACAGTGAAACTCATTGGCCCAAATTCACAAAGGTGGTACAATTGAAACCATGGTTTAAACCATGGACAAAGACCGTAGCTTTTTATGGGGCGCCAAGTGTCGCATGGCCTATTTCGTTACGATATCAGTCATTTCGTTGACGAAATGTTAACATTACAAATGACTGATTTCGTAATGAAATAGGCCATGCAACACTTGGCGCCTCATACAAAACTACAGTCTTTGTCCATGGTTTAAACCATGGTTTCAATTGTACCACCTTCGTGTATTCGGGCCATCATCTTTGGCAATTTATCAAGTATTACTGCACTTGTTGTGTAAGGATAACAGGATGCCTCATGCATTCACCAAATTGAAACGAAAATTTTCAAATATTTTCATTTTCTAACTGATATAACCTTTGATTATTTTGAGCTGAAATGTTACACACAGTATCCCGAGTTTAAAAAGAGCTATAAGATCTCTAAAATCTGTAAGAAACGATGATCCTACTATTATTTTATACAAATTTTGAAAACTTTGCAGGTGTTTGTCACAATATGGAAAGGTTGGTATTCCATATTTGTGAAACACCAAAGCGCATCTCAAATAAATAGGTGTGAATTCATAAAGGTACTTTGAATAAAATCCATGGTTTAGGAATTAGTCTGTGGACTATAACAACTTGGAATGGGCATTCCCAGCCAAGTATCATACACGCTTATGCAATCAAAATTAACATAATTCATCTATATAAATGGCGTAAACTATGTATCAGAAGAGTCTGGCAAAGAGGCACAGAGCAGCTAATACTGATTACCAATCGGGCCATGAATTAAACGTTGAATTCATGGTCGCATCTTGACGATTGCACAATAAATCCTACGCACGCATATCAAAACTAAGTGAAAGATATGTCAAGCAGTCAAAAACGAAAAGATATCTGAGAAAGAAAAGTCCAAATTTGGCACTCACCACTACAATGCTAATTTAAAAACCACTGACAAAGAAAAAAAACGAAAAACCCTTTGGAGGATTGAGTGGGAATATTGCAGACAAACACTTTCACCTCAATGAATGATAATTTCTATTTTGTAGTCTCTCACCTGAGGCACTCTGTATTTCACTTCTGGTGGCATCTCGTCTTTCAACACTGCAGCAATGGCATTCACAGATGTCTGCCAGCGAGAGAGAAATATAAGCTCTGGGATGAACATATGATAATATAAAAATGTAGGTGTTTTTTTTTTTCTTTTTTTAATCTGATAAAATTTTAATTGCTGCGCTTGTAAATTGTTTGTCTTTTTCCCTTTCAGACTCAAGTCATTTCTGTTCCAGAATTGTCTGTTAAAGCTAATGCCACATTCCTGTCATACTGTCATACTGTAAAACCAGAACTTTTCGTGTGCAAGAAACTTTCGTGAATTCTGTGAGAAGCCAAGATTTGCGAAAGTAAAATGCATGCACAAGTTTTTGTCTACGTAATGCAGTGAAGGCTATTACATGTTGCATACTTGTAATATCTTCATGAACATGAATTTGCAAAGGTTTCATGCCACGAAAATGGCTGTCAGCTCTACTTCACCAAAGTTTCATACCGCAAATGATTCTGATTTGGCAGTATGTTATAGCTTCTGTCTAGTGGCTCAAAGGTACCAACCACAAGAAATTTGCAATCCTTCTTCTCATTCTTAACAGCTTACCTTCACCTTTAACTGCTTTTTTATGACAAAACACATCTCAACTGGAAGGATTTTTCTACTGCTGATGTGACTTACACATACAAGTATCAAACAAGCATCTTATCAGGATGTCACACTAACTGATATGTTATTCTTGTGTTACAAGGGATTTTGCACTATCTTTCTTTTCCTTTCATGAATTATTCTTTATATTCTAAAATGCCTCCAAGGAGAGCTTTATGAGAGCATGTTCTCACTGTGATCATTTTACTTCTTCATTTGCCTATTCACATACCTACAAAAATCTGCCAGCAGTGAAGAAAATTTAAACCTTATATTTACCCCCCATCATTTCAAGTACTTTTAAAACTTAATGTATCCCTCCCCTCCCCCCCCAAAAAAAAAAAAAATCAGAAGCTATGAATAAAGCAAGCACAGAATGGCTCCCATGCATATCGATTTATATATGTTTGTTCTCTTCTGTTAATTGTAAAGTGCTTAGAAAACATTTTCGTCTTAAGTATCGTATAGATTTTGCATATTATTGTTGTTGTTGTTATTATTATCATAATTTTCTTTATCATTATTATTATTATTATTATTATTATTATTATTATTATTATTGTTGTTGTTGTTGTTATTATTATTGTTGTTATTATTGTTATTATTGTTATTATTATTATTATTATTATTATTATTATTATTATTATTATTATTATTATTATTATTATTATTATTACCATATCAGTGAAATAGAAAATTAAAGTTCTAAATTAACAGGTAAACATGACCAACCTTAAACGTGTCGATGACGTCGTCCAAATGGTTATCGAGAAGACCACTCTTCAGCAAGGTACCCACAATGCCACTGGTGAAATGATTGAACGAGCCCCCACTGTCAAGCAGTTGGCTGCAGAGGTTGAGAAGCATCCAATGAGATATATTAAGGTGAGTCATATTTGATAGGAAAAAATCTCCACATTTTTTAATACTGTTGACACAGCAAAACACAGAGTGCCACAAAATTTTGAAGACATGTACACATGTGTACATAGCTGTCTATTCAAAATTTTGATCATCATGTAGTACAAAAATGTTTTCTTCATCCTGGTAGTAATCTCTCTCGGTATTAAGCGCTGTTCTTCTATCGACTTTGACAATGATGTCACGCCGGTATATTACTAGGCCCCGATTTACATTCCCGGACCATGAGGGACTCACTGAGGAAAGAATCTTGTCCAGGGATGCACCCACTGCATGGGATTTGAACCTAGGATCTGTATCGTAAGGATGCAGCACCTTGTCCACTGTGGAACTGTGACAGTTCTTCTTTATGATATTGCTGGACATTTGATCATTAGTTTGTGGGTTCTTTTGTTTTGTTTTTGTATTTTAGTTATTAAAGACACTAGATATTGCAGCGGTATATTCAATAATGAATGTTGTCACTAAGTACTACACTGACAAGGGTAAAGGGACTAGCTATCTCACTTGAGGAGACAATGCCACAACTTGTGCATCTTGAAAAAACAAAAAACAAAAATGGCTTGTGCTGTCACCAAGAAGGCAACTCCAGGGCAATATCCGAGACATCCTTAAATAAGGTGACAACTGATTTGCCCAGAAGTCGCCACGACATCTCCGACATGTCTTCTCTGCCACTATAGGATGGTACGGGGATCACTGCATGGTCACAGAGATGTTTCAGAGACGTTGCGGACAAAATTAGTTTCTGCAACTTGGATACAACTACAGAGACGCCGCAGAGATGTTTCCAAAACCAGCTGGAGACTGGATAAAAAATTGAACATGTTCGATTCTCTTGCGACTCCCTGGAGACCTGGCTAGTCTCCAGGAGATACTGTGGAGGTATCATCGCAACCAGTGAGACTCAAGTCGCCATCAGGTTGCCATCTAGTCTCCAAGCCAATGAGATACCCGCTTTAGAACAGAAATTTATTGATGGCAATAAGTATGAGAGGTCATTCAATCTACAATTTAAACAAATAATTTGACATTTCACACACCAAACTTCAGAGTGATTTTCTATAAATTTCATTTTAAGCATCTTCTTACTTCTTTAAGAGCATTTTCACAATCCTGTCTGATGCTTCAATCCAGCCTAGTCTCATTCCAGGCCCCATGAACTTTGACACACTGCCGTTGGACACCACATGACCCTTGAAGTCTGCATCCTCATGATTGTCGTAAGTGAGGAGTCTTGGCGGGGACTGGTACCGCTGCCCGCTGCCTTCGTCAGCGGGTTGCCACGACAAGAGGTTGTAGACATCATCACAGATGACCAGTACGTTATATCTCCTTGCAATCTCAATGATTTTGCCGGCTCTCTCTGCAAAGGTAAATGGCATTGGAAGATACGCTTCCATGTTACTAAAGTAAAATCAACTAAGAGAAAGCATGCAAGCAAACTTAAGGCACACTTATCTTAGCGCTCATGATGGACAAAAAAAATAAAAACACTGATTTTGTTCCCTGTTTTCTGAAACTCTACTTTCTTTTCCCATTGCTCCATAAAAGAAAATCCTAACATCACACCCAGGAAATATGATGACACCATACAATTTGTTATTACAATTCCAATGAGCTGCTAAGTAAAAGTAAACAGAGCAAAAGCTAGTGAACTGCAAATTGGGGATGCCTACACGGTTTGAAATAGCATACAAAATCTAAGTGAAATTTGAGGTTGTATGGTGTACAGTCAGGCTGGCTGATTACCTCACCTGGTGATGTGCACGTCGAGGTAGGATTGTGGAAGGTAGAGACTAGATAGAGCATACAGCTGAATAGCCTGCCCTCTTGTGGTGACCCGTCACCAATGACCTCCCTCAGCTTCTTCTCCAGCTCCGCTGTATCAATGCCATCTTCATCCTTGGGGACTGTGGGCAGGGGAAAGGAGGATGAAATGATAATATAATCCTATTAATTCCAAATGAATGCCCGCCTAATAGCCTATGTATTCTATGAACATCTAGATATTTGGCTCAGTTTTGTAATTGTGACATCATCAAAATAATACTCAGATTATTTGTATGCACAAAGTGTTGTCTTTAAAATCACATTTCCAACAACAAAAAAACATACACACACACATCATCATCATGTGCTTTCTACTTCAGACATCTTTAAAGCATGGATATGAAAACATCATGCAATATGAGAAAGGGAGTTTATTTCTACGTATGAAATACAGACATTATCAGTCCAAATGCACAGAGCTGGTTTTTATCACACCCAAAAAGTCCACGCACTATGCAACAAGCAAGAAATATGCTACCTTTCACAAGTGCATGTTAGTGCACCTTCATAATAGGATGTCCGTTGGCATATACTATCTGTCATGCACATTTACATAGGTGAAACATGCACAATCCACAGACTAAATTTAAAACTACCTTGGTGAGTTTTCTTTGTTTCTTCTGTATATTGCATATTACACAGCCTTTCTGTATGTGACGCATGTAAAGATGTCCATGCTGTGACATCAAGGTCATGTGACCAAAACTGCCATTTAAAGTAAGGGTCCCAAAAAAGGGCAACATACTAGTACATACTATGTAGTGTATGAGATTATCTACCAAAATCTAAACCACTGCACCATTTGGAGTCCCATCACCAAATTCCTTCCGCCCAACTTTCTCCTTTGGAAAAATTTTCTCTCGAGTTTGGGTGAACACTCACCTGGAACTACTTTCAACTGCTGATCCATGCGGAATGAGGCGAGAGCTAGGAAGTACGTGGGGTCTTCTACAAAGACCACGTCCCCCTTATTGAAGAAGTGTGAGGAGACAAAACCCAGACCCTGGCTGGCTCCAGCTGTGCAGAGTAAGTTATCACTGGAAAGAAACAAATTCCTCTCTCCTGAAATGCATTGAAACTCGCGCACACACTTCTCTTTTTCTTCTCTTTTTAAAGAGAATGCAATAAAATTTCATTTTTATGAAAAGTACACATTCCCTCGACTTGTTACAGACACATATTAACCCATTGAGGACGAGTCCGGAGTATATTATACTCTGGCAAGTGTCTGTGGGAAATGCATGTCTTAGCAAAATCAGCCCATCCTAAACGGGTTAAAGGTGCATGGTCCCGGTGTTCTAGTCAAATGTGTACGCGAGCACACAGCGCAAGTTTCCTATAGAGACCTATGCTATCGACTCCTCTTTAGCGCTTACGCTGTGGCCCACTTCCCCGAGTCCGAAGAAGTCCGATTCACTGTAGTCAGTGGTCGGATCACAGTTCGGCTCATGATTCGGCTGAGGGGGATGACAGCTTTACCAAATTTCTTTTGTGATGTCATAATATTTAATAACAAGCACATATGCACGCAAACAACAGACTGCGCGATGCTCAGAGAAGACAACGAAGGCAAAGTTACTTAGCAACACCTACGCACTTTACTCTTGATGACCCCTCTACTTCGGTAATGTTCGTATCAATGCTAACGGTGATCGGCAGTATCATCAACAGCGCCCTCTACACTACCGGGACTATGCACCTTTAAAGACCCCATAGTATGGGGATTCATGGAGAGGGAAAGCTGGCCCTGTTTGGATATAAATATTTGAGAATCCCCATAATGAATAGTGTACAGCATTATCTCTAATCTCTATGTAATTACACACACAGCCAAAGAATCTTGAGTGGAGTCAACCTTTACTGCAAGTGTGCACTTCGATGCACACATTTGCCGACACATGGCTGATGGGGGCTTTTTTGTGGTTTTCAAAAATCCTTGGTGGGCAGCGAATTCAATCGTTCCCCCACGCTAGGGCTTTAAGGGTAATATCAAACTCAAACTTTCACTGATGTGTTCTATCAATATTGCTGCATTCACTCAATTCACACATGTACACGTATTTGAGTGAACTAGTCCATTAACAAAGGCTTACGTTAGAGTCCTATAGTGGAAAAATTCCATGCAGTTGTGCAATACTTTGTTCAATACTGAGAATGTCCAAAACTAGCCATGTCACTGAAAAAAAAAAAAAAAAATCTCTTCAATTCACAAAAAATGTTTCAGAAAACAATGTCATAAGACACTATATACACATATATATCTAAATCTCACCTTTTTCGTGGAAGAAATAAACCTAAACAAAAACAAACAAAAATTTAAATACAATCAATGAAACGACTTGAACATCTCATTCCAAAGAATGATGTGTCTGAGAGAGGCAACATGCATAGACTAACCTGTGAACTGGAGTGCCATATCTCCGTGTCAGAAACTTGGCAAGTTGGATGCGAAAGGTCGGTTCTCCCTGGAGCGCTCCGTACTGCAGTAGGTCACAATCTGCGGCAAGTTCCTCAGCCTCAAATATGCAAACAAACAAACATGGCAAAATTTAAATGATGTCATAGTTGCAAGATCATATGACTCTTTTTCTAAATAGGTATTTCATGTGTTTGAAAGAGTTCTTCATTTAGATTAAAGGGATGGTACGGTATTGGTGGAGATGAGAATTGGGCTTAACCTTTTGCAAGATGCCAAGAAAACACTTATGAAATAGTACAGAGCATACCATTTTAAGAGGAATTCAACGTTTACTTGATGAAAGTCGGGTGTGGAATGACTGAAACATCCAAAAACAAAGTAAAACAAAGCGATTGTAACAAAATGTGGGTCCCACACTTTACTAGATTCCCTCTGTTTTGGATATCTCAGCCATTTCAAAACCAATTTTCATCAAATAAATGTTGAATTCCTCATGGAATTACATGCTCTTTCATATTTCATAATAGGTTTCTCATTATCTCACAAAAAAAAAAAAATGTTAGAAACCTGAAATTAGGTCTCAACCAAAACTATACAATCCCTTTAAGACAGTGGAGAGATAAGGATAATCCAGCAGTACACCAGGTGACAGCCTAAAATCAGCCCCCTCAGCTAAGATTACAGGGCTGCAAAACTCAAAAGATGAAAATGTTAACTGCTGCACACTGAGAAAAGGAAAGAAAATTTTAACAAACAAAGCAAACATACAAGTACCTTTAGGACTAAAAACAGGTCTTAAAGAGCAAAATAATATGGTACAAAATGTGCATATTGAATATACAAAATCACATTATTTCTTAATACCAACATGATTATTTCATGTCAAAAACTTGTTTCTTATTATAGATAAAAAAATATACAAATATCATGAAAAAAAAATCTTTTTGACAGCTTTGCTGGTGGCAGTGAATTCATTAGCCAAAGGACCCATGCTGAGTTTGAGGAAAGCTAAAGATCAGCCCAGCTGGTGTTATCACCACGTATAGGCATTGCATTGAATGGAACGAGTACAGAAAAAAAAAAGTCACTTGTAGTATCTCTCTGTGTATTTAAAAAAAAAGGCATACACATACCTTGAATATATTTGCAAGGAAATACTGGAGTTTGTAGTTATTGTTCAAGGATGATAAACTGCATCCATGGGAAATGATGAATGCTCACAATACTAGTAATTTAAGGTATATAAATGTAAACATATCCATCAGCCATGGGAGAGAATAAAGACTTAAATTGTATACCATGCATAATATGCTGTTGGTGGGCCAGTGCCATCACATAATGCAAGTCATTTGTGTGTGTGTTGTGTGTGTTTGTTGGGGGGGTCACACAAAACTCTCCTTCCCCGGCCAAGCGAAAAAAATTAGCCGCACGAAAATATCCACTTTTACAGTATATGAATCCATTATGAAAAGGGATAAGGGATTTCTTCCTGTACAGCACTACAGTATACTTAGCAAATAAACAAAATTATAATTGAGTGAATCAGTTTTGAGCATTGACTCAAAAATTGTCTACACTTCAAGTGTTTTGAGCATGAGAGAGGTGTGTGTTCCTGGGAAAAGGAGCAATAACAGAAAATGCCCTATCACCATAACGGGTACAAGTGCAAGGACCATCACTTTCAATTGCAGAGCAGATGAAGAATGGAGAGATTGGGTTGAAGTAGAGGAGCGGAGAGAAATCAAGTCTTTGAGATAAGATGGGACAACATTGTACCAGGGGTCCCTGGTTGTATATAAAAAATATCTAAAACCACAAGAAATTTAAAGGTGATACCTTGATGTACAAAGAGCCAGTGAAGGGATCAGAGAATTGGAGTAGAATTTTTTACAGCAGCGCAATATTTGAGGCAGGGAGGCCAGCAAGAAGGGGATGACAGTCCATCAAGATGAAAAGACGCTTTGTAAAATGCAAATGGCTATCCCACCAGAAAATGTCATTCTAGAGTTTTGATTGGCAAATGCAGAATTCCAATGGATTAGTGGTTGAATTCTCCCTAGAAAGAAAAAGGTCCTTCCACTAACCAAACGTTTGTCAGGTTTGATTGCACACACACTCAATATCAGCTTCCCATTATTTCAGAAATAGAAGCAAGAACAGTAAGAAACTGCAGGATGTGGCATTTAGTACAATGAGCAAATCAGCATCACATCAAAACAGGTGGATAATGGCCTTGAAATTACCATCCGCATCTGCACCGCTTTCTGCAGCAGCCCAGCCGCGCTTCTGAGAATGGCTTTCCCCGGTGCCCCGGCGAACATGGCGGTCATGTCGTCCGGCATGATGCCATGGTGACGAAATTCGTGCACGAAATAGCCAAACTTTTCTCTCTCCTCCTTGCTCATCACCTCCAGTGCCTCGAGCGGCACACGCCCACAGGAACTCATGGTGTCTTGTTAATGTTGGTCCTTGCCTTGAGGGTGGTGTTTGCAGAAGACAGGACTCTTGTCTCGTCTGCTTGGTTTTATCGAGCTGCTCACAAAGTAAGGAGACTCAGCTCACACACATTTATCAATATTATTATCTCCAAAAAAATGCTGGTACCTGGAGATCATCAATAGTTGTTCAAGGCCTCACCAATTCATGAAACTACAAAGCACGCCTTATCCCCCCCCCAAAAAAAAAAAAAAAAAAAATAATAATAATAATAATAAATTAAATTAAAAAAAAAAGCTGGTACATAACGGAGATCATCAATTGTAGTTCAAGGCCTCAATAGTTCATAAAACTACAATGCACACCAGCTCTAAATAATTCCAGTACCATTTACCAGAAACTTGCATATACTATGTTATAAAATGCTGAGAGATTCACCTAACACATCACATACAATGTACGCTTTGTATACATACCGTATACAAATACAGTTCAGCCCCCAATATTGTAACATTCTGGTTTACACATCATTAGCATGCATGCAGATGTTGGCTTCAAATATTGTGAACTTTGTTCGCTCACTGATTGAGTCAAGAGTTTAGTCTTGTCATGTGAGGAATCAAACGGTCAGGATAGAGATTTTTAAAAAATGTAGAAATGGTGAGAATGAGCCTTATAAATGTTACCTCACATACAATATGATTTACGAAAATATGTAACGCATACTCCAACTTATACAGTGGTGTGTTTGCTTCATATTTACAAACACATTTATCACCAATGACTTTTGGCTTTCTGCCCTTGTCATATAATAATTCCCTCATCCATCCCCACCCCCTCAAAAAAAAAAAAAATTTATAGAAAGAGGCACCAAGCAAGAAAAGAATATGTACATTGTAAGTTATATACTGTGCCACGAGGGTTCCTCATTTCTATAAGAATAGTTTTTTTTGGTACCAGTGATTACTCTCTCACAGCAAAACATTGCATGATCAATACTCTAGTATGACTAATTATGTTTATCAGGTACAAGTACGGCATCGTTCATTGCCCTTTAAATTTGCCCATTAACGAGTCTTGCTGGCTTAAATTGCATAATGTGCTATAAAATACAGAGCAGTTATGTCACTGGTTCAAATACCTGCTTACTCTTGAAAGCATTGGAGGATAGGATTGGAGGATACGACACTACTGTAGTTAGAAACTCTGTGGGCAAATTGATGTACAATCTAGCACTCCCGATACTGAATGCCAAACGTCATGATTGCTCACAGCACAGATCTTTTTCTTTATCCATGTCTAAACATGTGTTTTCAAGATTGACCTAGCGTGTTTTCAAGATTGACCTAGTTGTAGCGGCGCAACAACTTCCACCCCCATGGACAGCGGAACAGTTTTGATGGTATTCAGCTGAAATATCACTTAAACCTGAAGTATCGCTGATCTCTACTCTAGCACTAGGTAGTTTTCTACATAGGGAGCCTACTGTAGGTGGCAATTAACCCATGCAGTTAAGGAGCATGCCATATCTCTATCTGGTAAAAACAAGCCTGAAATCAGGAAAGCTGACAGTCTTGTCTAAGCATGGACCTACTACGTACACATGGACATTCATCATTTCATTAATCAATGCATGTCTCTGTCTATGGCAACAGTGTCACTGAAGCATTTTAAATGGATCATATAGTTTTGGCTGCGACCTGTCTTCATGTTTCTAACAGTTTTTGGTGAGATATTGAGAAACCTCGTATGAAATATAAAAGAGCATGTAATTCAAAGAGGGATTCAACATTTATTTGATGAAAATTGGTTTTGAAATGGCTGACATATCCAAGACAGACTAATCCCAATAAAAGGCAGGACCCACCTTTTATCAGGATCGCTTTGTTTTACTTTGTTTTTGGATGTCTCAGCCATTCCAAAACCAATTTTATAACAAACTTTGAATTCCTCTAAGAACGGTATGCTCTGTATTATTTCATACCAGTAGGTGGTTTTTGGTACCCAGGTATCTCGCAAAAAGTTATAAGCCCAATCCTCATCTCCACGAACATTATACCATATCCCTTTAAACATTCGTCTCTGCTTTGATCGGAGCAAAATACAGTTTTGAAAGATCTGTAGATGTGTAGAAGATAATATCTGTCTTTAATCAAGGAAAATGCATGGGCAGTTGTGGTATGTTACCAATGGTATATCACCGCTCAGACATTTTCATTTGCGAAATGCCGGAGAAAGCTAAGTTTTAAGCGAATTGATTATAATGATAATTTGTAATTTCATTTTCCACCTTTTCTGCATATTTTTCCACAGTAAAAACAGATAGTAAGGGGAGAGATGTCCGTCTTACTATTAGGCAAGGTCATATGTGTGAGCGCTAGCGAGCGAATCGGTAATTTTCAACCCAATGACACAAAATTAGTCATGTTCTGAGGTTGGCTGTTTCTCATCATTGGCGTTTATTCAAAGACATTTCAGTCTGAAAAGGTGCATCAGCCAAATAACAGCGGAATTTGGGAAACAATTCTTTTGTCAGTGACAATGCACGATTATGCAATCATCATTTTTTAAACATCTGTATTGGTACAGGTACTTATCAAAATGATAATCAGGTGGCTACGGATCTTGTACTTCAACATGGTTGTTCTCGTTGAAGGTCCATTCATTAGTTGGTCAATGGTCCACATAAACATCTCCAGTCACTGGCAATGTCCCACTAGCCCCATAAACAACTTGAACAAGTAAGCAGGGTAAAATGGATGACTACCGGTATATGAAGAACTTTAAAGAACAGCTTGAAAGGTAAAATTTATATAAATGCCCTCATAGTCTTTGAAGTGATTTGACCAAGAAACAATACAGTAAATAGTAATATATTAAATTCTACATTACTGATGTCATCAGTACAAATACAATACAAATAATAAGCATTTTTACTCATAAGAATGACACAGGATAATGAACAATGTGAAGTGTAAAATAAAGGAAAATGTTACAGGGCGGGGAGGGGGTGTTTCACGATGTCGAACTTAATCTAAGATTGACTAAAAATTATGGTATGCCACTGGTTTCCCTGTTCAATTTCATGAGCCTAAATCACCATCCACTTCAAATTATCATTAAAATAATGTTTACAGAAAACCCTACCGGTAATTGCATTGTCATTGACAATGGCTACATGAAAAATCTTCATTTTCATTAGAAAGCTGAGCAACATTGAAGACACACACAGCATACCATCATTTTTAGTCAATCTTGAATTTAAAGTTCGATTTGAATTCTTCTTGAAACATATACCCCTGACCCTGAGCTAGACTAATCTAACCGTTTGGAATAGGAAGGCTTCCCACCTCCATGCTCGGAAGCATGCCAGCCCAAACACGATGTTGCATACACATAGCAATGCGGGTTAACATTTCGAAATACAATCACATATCAAATACGGCAAAGCCATCAAAGATACACAGAGACTCCAACCCCAAGCACCTTCTGATCGGGAGATTCTCCAGCCTGAAACCCCTTGCAAACGGGAGACTCCAACTATATTCACGACTCTAGGTTCTAGATGCTCTCTCGTGCAGTCTATGGCTTATTTTTTAACATACGATGACACTAAGTAAGAAATTATTTCAAGTGGGAGACACAGAGCCAGGGCGGGAGAAATTAAATCTCAAGCAGGAGAACGGGGGATTTTGCAAAAATGGGCTTTCGGCGGGAGATCTCCCGTCGAAAGCGGGAGAGTTGGAGTCTCTGTATACATTGCATAAGATTAATAATAATATGCCAAATACTGCAGTCTGTACTGATATGATCCCAAACTGCTCTCCGATCGCACGATCACGAACGTCCCGTCAAAAGGGAGCTTACTCACGATATCTTACCACTGACCTCTGGTATCCTACGATACACAGCATGTAGCCAGCCCTAGCCCCTATCGCTGCTCGCTACTCACCAGTCGCCGTGAAATAGCCTCCTGCAAGCCCTTGGTAACACTATGCAAGATTTTAGACCCTGGACGGCCAGAAGCAAACGCAGTGATATTGCCTTTGTGGTATTCCATCTCTTTCTGCTGACTGAAAAAGTAGCCATGCTGTGCTAATTCTGATGCCGGCATTTTTTCAAGAACTTCTAAACTAACGCGAGACTGCTCCATTTTGTACGAGTATCTGTCTTCCCAAACAACTTTATACGATTACTAGAGTCTAACGACGTACCTTGGTGGTTAGTCAATCGCAGGACTGGTCATTCCCAGGCAGGGGGTCAGAGGGCTGGGGCGAAGGGGTGCATCGGTGCTATGCAGAGCGCTAGAGGTAATCGGTGCAATAACCCGTCCCCACATAACAGGTCCAGGCTGCGAAGTGTGGCGCCACCAAGAGTGATCACAATACTCGTACTCAATCCCTGTCACCCTGTTGTAGCTCCGGAGGTGTTGCATGCTTGGGAACACACTGCATACACCCATGAGGGGATTATGTGGAGGTGAGGGGGAGCATAATACACCCCTGTGAAAAATGATTGAGGTAGCAACCCCAATGTAAATGTGTATATTGGGTCCGTGTATACTAAGTATTACATGCATTACATAAATGTCATTCCGGTGAAAATCTGAAAGTATGTTGCACCCCCCCCCGAAATAAAAAACAAAAACAAAAACAAAACACATTTATATTTGGATACCGTTATGAATAGGAATTCATACCGGGGTAATAATTTCATTAGTGAGCAATGACGCAACAATAAAGAATTACTCAGTAGTTTGTAGGTCCTATTCTATTTTTATTTCCTGCATTGTGTGCTAAAAAGTGGATCTACATTTCCTTTATCCTATGCATAGGGTGTGAGAAAGCACATGGTATCTGACTCCCATATCTGTCACCCTTCCTCCATTACTATCCTTTGTTTTGAAACTGAGGTAAGCTATAATTATCTACCTCAATGGACTCAGTATACACACTAAGGATGCACACGCGGAACAAGAGGTAACAGAGATATAGGCCTACATTTTATAAATTCAATTCAATTACAAATGCATGGTTGGGCGTCACGGGGGTGAGGGGATGTGCATTGTTGTGAACGCACCCCCCCCCCCCCCTTCAGAACCGTAAAAAAAAAAAAGTTTTACTTATCATGTATGCACGCACATGGTCTCGGAGATGGGGCACCCCCTATCCAGATCGTTTCGCTTCTTTCCTTCTCTCTCTCTCTCTCTCTCTCTCTCTCTCTCTCTCTTCTTGTCAGCTGAAGAAACCGGGAAGTGCAATTAATATAAAGTTGCGCTGAGGGCCTTTTTTATCATTCTTTTTTTATTTTGCTTGCTAGCTGATGTAACCCGGAAGTGGAACCATCAATAAACCCACCCCCCCCCCCGAAAAAAGCTTGTGACGCCCCTGGACTGTCAGTTTATTTAGCATTTTCTGCACTGAATATAATGTATAAAGGAACACACAAACAAACACAATATACACCTACATATTGACGAACTGAAATACAGTCGTATAACCTGTGACTTTTATTCATAAAAAGTATTTCCCCTCTCTTCTCCGTATATGCATAACATTTATGGTATGGCAGCCTTCCAGTGGGTTTATTGTCACCTCGTCTACAGCCACTTTGTCTATTTTCCAATTGGTCTACTGGCATATCGTCTATTACCGATTAGTCTAATACCCATTTGGTCTACATCTCGTTTTGTCCAGTACCCATATTGTCTAATAGCCACTTTGCCCACTACCCGTATTGTCTAATACCCAACTCGTCTAAGGAGCATTTCGTCTACAAATCAATTGATCTAATAGTCAAATTGTCTACACTCACAATGTCTATTTGCCATGTCGTCTAATATTTATTTTGTCTACTACTAGTTAGTCTACTCCCACCTCGTCTACAAGTCATTCAGTCTACATTCACTTTGTCTAGTTATCATATCGTCCAACCCTAGTTTGTCCATACCCAATATGGTCTATACCCATCTCGTCTACTCCCAATTGGTCTACTCCCAATTGGTCTACTCCCAACTGGTCTACTGCCAACTGGTCTACTGCCAACTGGTCTACTCCCAATTGGTCTACTCCCAACTGGTCTACTCCTAATTGGTCTACTCCCAATTGGTCTACTCCCAACTTGTCTACTCCCAACTGGTCTACTCCCAATAGGTCTACTCCCAATTGGTCTACTCCCAACTTGTCTACTCCCAATTGGTCTATACTCGTCTATACCCAATTGGTGTACTCCCAACTGATATAGTTTTACTCTCAACAATTTACCCAAACTGATCATCTCCATCTGGTCATGCTAATAATGAATATACCACTTTGTCTAGTGTCCAGTCCGTCTCACTGTCATGAACTATTCATATTAAACCCTGCCCTTGATTAGCACAAAAATCAATATTAGACTATTCTAGTTGTTAATTATTCCGCACATGCTGAATATAAAGACATACTAATCAATATATAGTGAGACATGACTATCCAGTCTACATTCTGGCCGTAAAATAACTAAATAATGATAAACTAGCTCAGTTACAATCCTCCATCACAAACGAATTGTCAGTCATACGAAACAGAATTACATTTCGACCGACCACCCAGTCCACCCGTACCTCCGTGCGCATGCATGCCAGTTTGCAGGCACAAACCCTTGTTGGTCGTGGAGTTTGCGCCAAGACTACTATATGCACCACTTCAGCACTGTCCCATAGGCCCTGTGTTGTAGCTTCTCCCAACAATGGTTTGTACATGGAGCTACGTTGGTAGCTCCATGGTTTGTACAACCTTTGGGTCCTTTTCATGTTTATAAGGCGGAGCTTCATTCTGAGAGGATTAGGATTGTCATGGTAACCGTGATTGACATGTCCTATGGGGGCCTGTCTGGCTGACCCCCACTGAGATAAAGGTCAACCTGAGTAGAAAGCCAGAAGGTGGTTTGAACTGTTATGTAACACCTCGGAATGTACTTTCTAGAGCAAGAAATGCTCCCTTCTGTTCTGTCTGCAATGAGTGACCACCTCCTTGCATGAGGAACCAAGGAACATATCCCTGCCATTCCCTTTCTGTTTATTCGTTTTCTTCTTTTCTCTCTTTTCAAGCTCTCACTAGATCTTTTTTCTTTCTGTCCGTCTGTCTACTCTTCATAATTACTGAATCATGTCAAGACCAACATGATTTTTCCCTCTATTTTCACCTTTCTCTCAATAAATCTCTTTATGAAAGAAATACTAAAACAGGCCTAAATCATTAATTCTCTGTTTTTGTACATTGAAAATGCACTCCCCATTTGCATTAAAAGCTCAACAAGTTTGTAGGTGTTTTTTTTTTTTTTCTATATCAGTCTACCTTACATGTATAGCTTTCTTGGCCTCTGGCGTACCACTTATACAATGTGTCATATAACTCCTTCTTTCATATTTCTATAATATTTCATGAAGGGCTATACATGCCTAAGTCGAAATTTCAAACCAAATATTTCTTCATTATTCTGTTTGATTCCTGTTTGAAAGTATTCAAATTTTTTGAAAAAATAACATTTCAGACCTTAAAGCTGAAGGGTTATTCGTGTAATTTAAGGAAAACCCTGGCACCTGAAGTAAATTTAAGCAAAACTTTGCTTTCATGAATTGCACCATATTGACAAAACTCTGAAGTCAAACTTCACCATGCAAAGTTTATATGGTTAACAACAATATATAGTTTGTGAATCAAAACTATTTGGGGGTTGAATATAAAGTGAATTTAAAAAAAAATACATGAGATTTATAAATTTTTGCTAAAAATACCAATTGACATGTAATTTTTAAGATTTTAACTATTTATTGGAGGGCAGGCCAGGTCAAACTCTTACTATAACAAGTCTTTAAGTAGGGCTACCTTCCTATGTAGGTTAAATGAAATTCCAATAATTTCTTAAAAACTTGGATTTTTCACACATGGATGTTTCGGAGGTGACAGTTAACATATTAGAATGTTTCGGAGGTGACATTAATATTAACACTCACTTTTTTTGAGAATAAGTGACAATAACACAAAAACTTCTTCTTTTTATCAATGTTTTTAATAATTATAACTCGAGAACAAGAAATTAGCCCCTGTTTCAAGCAGATAGACCACACAGAACAAGTGTTTTTTTACACTTCATTAATTAGCATGGGTACCGGTAGTTTGCCTTCCATTTGGACGAAGGATGTAAGCTAAATATTGTAATCTGAAGAAACATGGCATTCCATTTTCTACCTTGAATTGAGATGAGGGTGTAAGATCATTTTAGTAATGTTTCTGGGCAATTCCACGGTATGTAGGACACAGATGCCGAAAATTCAAAATGATATTTGTTTCAAACACCATACATTTTCAGACAATACTTGAGTTGAAGTTTTAAGAATCATTATGTTTTTCAATAAAAGCGACCATTTTGATTTTCAAAATGGCTGCCAAAATATGCCTATAACTCAATGGTAAGAAAGAGTGTATTGTCACATAATTTACCCTCTGTATATCCACTTTACTAGTACTCTAAACAACAATCTTTTATATGTATGCAGTTACCAGACAAGTCTTTTACCACATGATAGAAAGAAAAAGCTGGTTGCTTTAAAGAATTTTATAAAAACTTTTAATTAGTTTGACAATGATGGATGTAACGTCAGTTACCAAAAACAAGGAATTTTTAACTTTATTCATCAAAGAAAGTGAGCTGTATGATGTAACTTAGGATTTCTAATGTATGCCCATATGCCTTCCTTTCAACACCAGAAAATAAGGATACTTTGCATACTGGAGAGTCAAATGAACACATCAAAATGTGTAACGTCAGTTACCGAAACGTCATATACCAGTATGTAACGTCAGTTACCATGACAGTAATTGTAACTTAGGCAAATTTTTTGACTTTAGGCCATTTCAATACATCTGGGAAGTCAAAGGTTATCAACAAAGAGCAGCAATCCCTTTGATAGGGAATGATGTAATCACCATGGTACACTGTATGTCCATGGATACATTTTTTTTTTTGGTTCATTTAATCTTAAATCTATTTATTTATCATATTTTGTTTTGGTGGAGGGGGCTTGAGCTTTTGATTTTTGGTTCAGCACAAGTTTAAGGTTAAATCATCTGGAAGTTTAGGTTTACCACATGTAATATATAATGCACTCAAATTACTATACAGTACATTCACAGTCCTACAGGATGATAAAGCTACCAAATTTGTAGGCCTAATCAATGATGTGGTTGCATGGTACAATGTAACCACCTTTTTCTACTAAAAAGCTTGTGTACAGCTGTATACCAACAGTTTTATAATCTTTACTAATGACTACTTTTGCTAGCATTTTTCTTTTTTTCTGGAAGCTTAGTGAAGTTTCTACCTCAAGGCAAAATGCAGGAAGAGATATATTTCTTCGCTTGCACTTAAATGTTTGGTTTAGTTAATATGGCACATCTTGAAATGGTACATAAGCAGGCCTGACATAAGGCATGTACTGTCATTACTGTTTGAAACTAACACTGATGTTGCTCAACGTTTAACACTAATGTTGCTCAAAGTGAGAGGTGATTCTAGGGTAAAATAAAAAACTGTTCATATTTGTTGATTACTTTATTTCATTCATGCTGGGACATTTTTGTAATACATGATAATTATGAACAGGAAGATTCGTTTATATTGATCTTAGAATTCTTTCATTGCAAAGTCCTATTTCTTGGTATCTGGGATGTATTTGCAAGCCTTGATATACCAGTGAAAAGGAAAAGAAAAACAATTACATTCCTTCAAGCAAGGAATAAACAAATAATGCCCTTCTGACCAAAAAAGCATGCTTCTTCTTCACAGAAAAAATATTAAAAGTGTAACACTATTCATTTAAATCATTATTGATAATGGAGATCATTTTGTTATTTGTGGCCCTAACAATGCCTTGAGGGAGAAGGAGTAAAATAAAGAAAAGAAGAAAGAATATATCACAGTAGATTTCATACATATATATGAATATTTTTATTTGAATGTGTTTATTTTCCTATGACCTGAAAGATATTTTTTTTTTCACACAAAAAAATATCTGTGTTTTGTGTAGTACTGCAGGGCATTATGATGGGTGAGGTACTCTAGATAGAAACTTTCCTGTTCATTAAAAAAAAACAAAACAAAAACAAAAACCTTAGTTAATGTCAATATTCATACTTGGAACTGCTGAATCTAAATGGCTCTGTGTAATCATAACTCTTGAATAAGCATTCAATCTTAAGACAAATGTCAAGAAATATCCTCAGGTGCATTTACATTATTTTTGCTCAGCTGTGCTATGGCATGGGGGGGGGAGCTTGCCCTCTAAGGGCCCCACCCCATTTGTGTCTTTAGATTTTGTTTTGATTTGTTGCTAAGTAAATGCCTGAGATTGTTACTGGTATACTGCAGCAGCATAATAACCTGTTAAATAAATTAGTTCTTTGTAAACCCCATAGCAAAAGTATGTGTAACGTCAGTTACGTAACGTCAGTTACTGACATGTTTCCCTTTAAGTTTTCATTAAACACAAAGAAAATGGACTAATGTTTCATTTCATTTGGGTATTTGTAATTGATGAACCAAGGTATGATTCCATATCAAGCAAATCACTCTGAAAGGTCAGAATTATAAAATATCACAAAACTATTCCTAATCATGATTTTCCATGTGTAAACCCCATGGCAAATGTAAGCGTAACGTCAGTTACCGTCATGCCTTCACTGAAATTGGCATGGTGCTAAAAGGAAATATCTAAAGTGCATATTATTTTGCACACCTGTTCCTAAGAACCTAGGTATATTGCCATATAAAACACATAAAGTTTAGAAGTCAGGGACATGAGATATTTCCATTTAAGTCTACACCATAATTTCCCATGTCCTTTTTCCGTAACGTCAGTTACCGTCACATTTTCACTTGCTATGTGGTAAGAAATGCAGTTTGAGAGAAAAACTTTCCACCTATTTCTTCATTCTCATGAACTCATTCATCAATGCTAATTACAAGCCCCAGGTGCTTTCATTCACAAAACTACAACAAAAACAATTTCATGAAAATCCTTACGCGTAACGTCAGTTACCGTGGAATTGCCCTTCTTTGTTCTCGGAACATTTTATTCCACAACACCAGGGAAGAATCACTTCGTTTCGGAGGTGACATTCAATGTTAACATTGTGTTGAAATATTCATTTACAGTAAGAATATGATGGACATTAGCTAGATATTGTAACCTGAAGAAACATGGCATTCCATTTTCTACCTTGAATTGAAATGAGGGTGTAAGATCATTTTAGTAATGTTTCTTTGCTCTCAGAACATTTTATTCCACAACACCAGGGAAGAATAACTTTGTTTCGGAGGTGACATTCAATGTTAACATTGTGTTCAAGTATTCATATAGTATGTCCCCCCCCCCCCCAAAAAAAAAAAAAAAAAAAGAAACATGGCATTCCATTTTCTACCTTAAATTGAAATGAGGGTGTAAGATCATTTTAGTAATGTTTCTTTGCTCTCAGAACATTTTATTCCACAACACCAGGGAAGAATAACTTTGTTTCGGAGGTGACATTCAATGTTAACATTGTGTTCAAGTATTCATATAGTATGTCCCCCCCCCAAAAAAAAAAAAAAAAAAAAAAATTGCAATTAGACTTTTGCATTGATAGCACCCAATTAAATCAGCTAAATTCTACTTTATTTTAATTATAACATCTTAGCTCTATTTTGCAGAGAGCCCCAGTCAGTTTTGTTAAGTGATCTCAAAGAAATGTAGATTGTTATAAAGGATGTCAGGAGTCTGATTCTTCCACGTTCAGCACTTGGATGCTCTTGGAACTGCATATTAATGTGTAAACACAATATACAGAACTTGGAGGGAAGGGATTCCTCACATGCTCTACAAAAATCCTCAATTCTCTTTGACCTCTGAAGCAAAATGAATGGGGTTTTCTGTAAGGTGTGGGCAATGAGTTATAGTTTCAATCCCTCAAATTGTATTTTAGAATGATTCACTATCTTTAAAGTTATCGTTGCGGAGGGTACCACTGTGATTATTTGGTGGGGACATACGGTATGAATAGGAAAAGCAAAAATTTGACTTTTGTACGTTTTTGTTTGCAAATAGTTTTATAACCTAGATTAATTCAAGGATGTTCATGAATTCTTCATTATCCTTGACAGCCACCATACAAATGTCATAATACTGGTGAAAGGTGTTTGGTTCATCTGGGATAAATTTTCTATTTACACCAGATTCATTTAAACTGTTGACATTAGTAAAATATATTATACGTATCTTTCTGAATTGCTTGAAAATTACCTGCAAATCATGCATATTAATCACTTTTGAGAGTAAAAAGTATAAGATAAGTAAAACCATTTTGTTGTTTTTGAGGTGACACAACACAGAGACAACCCAACTTCTCAGGTGTTAACTATTTAGTGAACATTCATGTCTTTCCACATGGCTTTAATTTTCAAATGTAAGCTCTTTCTTTCAGTTCTTACTTGTTATTTTGTTTAATTATTCTCTTTCATTATAATGAATACCAGCTCATATTTTGTTTGAGATTGTAATTCATACTAATCTTTAACAGGTTTTTACAGTTTGGTTAAGACAACAGTTTGTGTTTCCCAGCTGAAGAGAGCAGCATAATGCTTTTCTGTGAACTTGAGGGGAAAATTTGTTTTTGTTCAGTAATTTCCTCCATCAACTTCACGGAAGGTCCCGGACACAAACTGGTCTCAAATAAGCCTATAAGGGACCGAAACTGGAAAAGGACAAGTTCACCTCAATAGACATGAGGGCTGAGTAAATACAGCAATATTAGTAAAACACATCAGTGAGAGTTTGAGGAAAGTAAGGCAATCCGTTCCAGAGTTATGGATTTTTTAAGTTTCTGCTCAGTCAATGCTGAATGAGAAGACTTCTATACATGTAGCTTGTGATGTCACATGTGTACGAGGATATAGAGAAAGTATCAAGAAAATTCAACATACTGTATTTTCACTTTTCTTGCATAACAAAAGAACACATGACTTCTCTCTTTTAGAAGGCAGGATGAATAGTATTGCCCTAAAATACATCAGTAGCAAGTTGAAGAAATGTGCACTTTTTTCAAAAAGTAAAATTTTGTGAAATTCATTATATTTTCCTTATATCGTTGTACACATGTGACATCATACACTGTCATAGTCGTCTCATCCAGCAGTGATTGCGAAGATACGTAAAAAACCCATAACTTTTGAATGGATTGTCCAATTTCCCCAAAACTTTCAATAATGTGTTCTACTAATGTTGTTGCATTCACTCAATCCACATGTATATGAAGGTGGACTTGTCCTTTAAGACACCATTTTCTTTTCCTTGAAATTCCAGTACTAAAAGCCAAATTCTAAGATAAAACATAATAACAAAACAAGGTAAACACCTCATCAAAATTATATTGAGATAGAACTACAAATCTTGTTCTTGAATCTTTCCCTTTCCAGTCCTGGGGACTTGTTCCTCTGTTCACTTTAGTTGTCACATAACTTCAATAATCGTAAAAAATACAACATTTGTCATAAACAGTTGGTTCAACTTGGAAAATGTAATAATTATTGTCATATTAAAAAAAAATCACATAATTTTGTTTATGACTATACCACGTTGTACATGGAAAAACAACAACTAAGAATTCAAGAACAAGTGGTGCACCAGCTATAGGCATGTGGCCTTTTTGTGGAGTGTGATTATTTGATATTTTTTTTTTTTTTACATTTTTTTTTAGATTGTGGACTAGGGCATGCATGAACTGCCACATGTATCACTTTGGTATCGAGGGAATTCTGGTGAGCTATGTATACAAAAGTCACTTCTGTTGTGATGATTTTGTAGATATTAAATGTATTAGAAAATATTGAGAGATAGTGAAAAGGAACTGAAGTCTTGCCTTTCACTATCATATAACAATATGGTGTTAACAAACAATGTCACCTCCGAAACACAAGAAATAGTAACCTACATGGAAAGCTGTGATTGGTAAATCTTCACAAATAATTTGCTTGTTGGAAATCAAGCTTCTAAGATGAAAGCATCTATATGTTTACTTAACTAAAGCAGGAGAATTGATATTGATTACAATGTTATATATACAACAGATGGGTGTATTTTGTGCATTCTCATTGTTAAAAAGAGTGAAAAAATGTAAATTTGCCCTAAAACGTGCTGTCTAGTAATACAAAAAAGAGTGAGAGTGTGTTAGTTGATTTCTCCACTTTGAGACTTATGTTACTAAAATAAATGAAACCATTGGTGTACATGATATGGTTTCTCTTCAACAGAAATGAGCAAAAAATCTTGTTAACAGTGTTTTGTCACCTCCGAAACAGTAATTCTTAGTTTTCATTAGATCTTTTATTAATCTCTAGAAAATTCTCATTTCCTGTTGCCATATTACTATTTTCATCCAAAAGAGATTCCTGTCAATTGGACAGAATCAAACAAAATTGCTTTGTCTTCGAGAAATTATCAAATATAATATGCTTGTTGTTTCGGAGGTGACAATTGTTTCGGAGGTGACAAGTGTTAACGGAAAATTGTAAATTGCTCCGAAATGAAAACAACAGGCTATATTTCTACTACCTTCCTTCAGAGATAATGTGAGGGGATATGTTACATTTTTGCCAATGTAATGTATAACCGATGTCAAGAATAAAAAAAAAAATCAAATACATAAATCTGTTGTCTCGGAGGTGACAGAAATGTTAACGGAAAAGTTACATAAATTTATAAATGCTCACCAAAAAATGAAAAACTATTTGAATTAAATAATCTTTGGATCAAAGTTAAGTCAGATTGATTACTATTCTGTTTTGATGGAAATTAGCAAAGTTGAATTTCATAATTGTGAACAAGAGCTAACTCAAAAGAGGGGTTAATTGTTAACGGAAAATGTCACCGAAGAAACATAAAGTTTGGACAATTTCAGTCTTTAAAGAAGACAAAGCAGAACCTGGTAAACATAATAGTTCTTAATGTTGGATACCTGTCTATCACAACAACAAAAATAATGAAAAGGAATAAACAATTTAATATGCTAGCTCTGACAAAAATACTATGTCAGAGTGAGTACACCAAAAGTGTTGGATTTCAAGCATGTAAGTGCCTGCCACATCTGAAAGAAAAAGAGAGGAAAGTTCATTAAGGTACCCAAGGTAGACACTATGGGTGGTAAGTTTATGAGAAAAAATAATGCATATCTGTCAGTGTATAAGAAAGTTATACACCAATTAGTGCAAACACTGTGTTTTACACCACTGATTGTAAAAATGGCCAACCAGCAAATGATTTTAACTAGTATAGAATAGAGAATTGCAATCAATTGCAAGTTATGATCAACTGCAGCATCCAGGAGATTTTACATTGATATCTATCAGTATCACAAGTTTTAAAAGATGTATGGATACATTCACTTTGGAAATGTATTGTTTTATCAGACCAATAAATAGGGAGGAATTTACCAAGAGTGAATTTGAAACACTGTCGGAACTTACATAAGGAGAGAGATCAAACTATGGAGAGAAGTTATACAGAAGACCATCTCTGACTCCACTTATTAAAAATTCCTCATAGAAGTAGAAAACCTCTTAGAAGTAAAATGTGTTTCTGGGACTGGTTCCTGCATAGGCACAAGAACTGTTCTTTGCTTTTCGGCATTGATTTTTCCAAAATTAAGGTTTCATTCAGAACCTACACATAATGATATTAAAGGGTATTAGTTTTAGATTGTCATATAGGCCTAGGTTGGTACATTTACAATGAACCTAGGTTTGTGTTTACAGTATACCAGCGAGAAAAAGAAAAATGTAGGTGTTAAAGGATTGTAGTTTTGGTTGAGATGGTGATTCAGCTTTTGACTTTTTGCAAGATAGAAGCTACTCGACATACTATTATCAAACAGGAGTTAAAATTCTATTTGATGAAAGTCAGATTTGGAAATATCCAAAAACAAAGTAAAGCAAAATGATCCATATACAAGAAAATTCCCACATTTCATTAGGACCACTTTGTTTTGGGATATCTCAACCATCTCAAATTTGATTTTCGTCAAACAAAATTTACTTCCTCGTAATACAATAGTATGTAGGCCTATGCTTTTGATGGTCATATAAGGGAAAGTTGAAACATGCCTTGAAATCTTGTTCAGAAAATAAATAATGCCCCCAAATATCTCATTACATTTTAGTCATTTCATGGTTTACACGTGAATGAATCCACATTATTATGGCTGCATATGTTACTCCATGGTTTACAGAAGAGCCAGATACTGTATAAGGGGGAAAGATGATTGTACTGACTACTGTACTGACTACTGTCACCTGTACCCCTTGGAATTTGGTGCACTGGTATCCATGGAGGAAGGGTTGTCTGACCAGTGTTGTTTGTATTTCACCCATGGACTGGTGATATCTGCCTAATCTGTTTCCCTAATTATCCAGTTATTGGGTGTTGCCAGGCAAGTCCCAATAGATGGTGATGGACATTGGAAAGCAACTAATCACATGGGTAGAAGGTGGAGTTTGATTTTCACCGTGAGAAACTGTTTTTAGAAGTCTGTAGAAACCTTTGTTGGGAGAGGCTGCAGTGCAGTGGTGCGTGTATTAGTCTTAGCAAATGCAGACTCCTAATACGACCAACAAGGGTTTGTGCCTGCAAACTACATGCATGCAGCGATCTTGGCGGGATCCCGAATGAGGAATTATCGAGTAATTTGATTTTCATTGCGTTTGGTACACTAGTGAAGGTACTAACGATCCGCGCGATGTGGGCGTGTAGTTGGATGGATTGACACCGGATGCTCGCGTGTACTAGTAATGTGTTCCGTTTGTGTATGTGTGTGTGTGTGTGTGTGTTTACGTTTACATGTATGTAGTGCTGGGATGTGGTTACAGTAACTGTGAGAGAGATGCAGTAGGTCGTTTCCTATTTCAGTGGGAAAAAAGAAACTGGATGAAGTAGACTTAAATAACAAAAAAATATATATATATAACTAGTAGTAGACCAGTTGGGAGTAGTCTAGTTGGCAGTAGACTAGTTGGCAGTAGATGAGTTGGCAGTAGACCACTTGGGTGTAGACCAGTTGGGTGTAGACTAGTTGGGAGTAGACGAGTTGGGAGTAGACCACTTGGGTGTAGACGAATTGGGAGTAGACCAATTGGGAGTAGACGAGTTGGGAGTAGACCAATTGGGTGTAGACCAGTTGGGAGTAGACCAATTGGGAGGAGACCAGTTGGCAGTAGACCAGTTGGGAGTAGACTGACTGGTTATTAGACTAATTGACTATTAGACAATGAGTTGTAGACCAATTGGCTATTAGACAAAATGAGCTGTAGACTATTTTATTCATAGACCTTATGATTAATAGACGAAATGGTCAATAGACATAATGGGTGTTAGACGAAATGTGACTTAGACAAATTGGACATTAGATAAAATGGCTAGTAGACGAAATGACAATTAGACTAATTGGCATATAGACAAAATGGTTGATAGACGAGTTGGTAGTAGACGAAGTGAGTTTAGACAAGATGGCATTAGACTAGGTGGACAGTGGACAGGGTGGGTGTAGACGAGGTGCCAATTTACCTTCCAATCTTGTGTGTCATCATCAGGATGAGCCATGTCACGTGAGCCTATAAACATTTAAGATCACTCAAAGGGAAAAAAAAAACATTTTATTCGACTTTCGAAAAAAAAAGTCCATTTTTGGATTAACGAACCCTTTTCATTTTAGATTATGGAACAATATTTCAGTTTCGGATTAACGAACCTTCAAAATAGTTTCAAGTTTCAAGTTTATTTATTCATTTGTCTTTCTTCCAACAATAAGCAATATAACAATAACATAACAATAACATTGACACTTTCTTTCAGGAATATATAGGAACAACAACAGCTAACACTGAAATTTTGCAAATACATAAATATATGATTACATGTGTATGTGAAATGATAAGAAAGGGTAACAATATTTTGAGAAAGGCAAACGAGGAGACCTTAATGAGGCATAGCTTGTAAGACAAGGTCCCTCAGGAATAAAAGAGAGAAAAAAATACATGTAAATATATAATTTATGTATACATAGTGGAAGAAAAAAAATAACAAAAGATACACAATCTCAAACGAAAATATGGTATTTATAGACAAGGGAGGCTATGGGGTGAAGGGAGGTTATTTACATAAAACAAGGGTAGGAATGAAGGGAGGGGGTGGAAAGGAAAGATAAAGAGAGGGTTATGTGAGACGATAAAATACATACACAAACACACACACCCAACAAAAACAAAACAAAACAAAAATCAAAACAAAACAAAAATAAAAAAAGACATAACATAACAAAACAAAGCAAAACATGACAAGAAGACAACTGGGTTTCAATAATATTTACATTGATACTTTCTTTCTTTTTTTAAAGGGAAGTCTGACATAAAAGTATATGCATCTGCAATGTAACATACAGGACTTATTTTCAGTTATTGACATTCAAAGGGTGTGTACAGTTCTGGTCGAGGTGAGGATTTAGCTTTTAACGTTTTGCGAGATATTCACAAACCACTCTATGAGATGTCAAAGAGCATGCAGTTCTAAGGGGTATCAAAAGTTTATTCGATGGAAATCGGTTTTGAAATGGCCGGGGTAAGTGCAACCTTGAAGCCTGCCTTGTGTATATGAGTATCACTATTTTTCTTTAAACGCTGTGCTAGTGCCAGTGGGAGTTCACCTGCATTAAGATCATACATTAGAGACCCTAACTGCATAAAGTAGATATCTTCCACTTTCAGAACTTTATGTTGATGAAAGAGAGCATTAGTGTGAGTATACGAAAATGTACATTACAAAT
This sequence comes from Diadema setosum, assembly GCA_033980235.1. Classification (NCBI taxonomy): domain Eukaryota; kingdom Metazoa; phylum Echinodermata; class Echinoidea; order Diadematoida; family Diadematidae; genus Diadema; species Diadema setosum. Next base: position 11,518,064 of record CM067069.1, on the reverse strand, counting down.
TATTTTTTCATAATCGGATCAGCGAACCTTCGAAATAATGGTAAACCTCCGGAGAAAAGAAGTCTATTTTATTTTCGTATTAACAAACCTTTGTATTAACGAACCTTATTCTATTATCCGATTTAGAAGGAACCATATTTCGTTTTCGTAACGAACGTTTTTATTTTGGAATACGAACCTTATTTCATATCGGATTTAGAACAAACCATTCGTTTCGTAACGAGCCTTGTATACGGAATAACGAACATCACCCGGGACGGTTTTGTGAAAAGGAGTGACCAGGGAGGGGTCCATCTCCCTGGAGTGTCAACTCTTCATAATCCACGCAAACATAATAGGAACATACATGCAGCATGTTTGGATTCGACAGCATTGACAATGGGATATCTATAACATTTTCTTTTCGCTTTGAAGGCTTGCTCGGAGTCATCCTCTGCGCCGCTCTTTAGCCCCAAGATGAAATTCGGAGACAAAGAAAATGTTTAATGGCATTTCATTGAACAAACTGCATGACAAAATACAAAGATCATTATTTAGAAAAGTTTAGGAAAAGATATGTTTTTGTGTTTCTGTATACTTCCCGTATATATATATATATATATATATATATATATATATATACGAAATATGCGCAAATCGAAATAAAATGAAAACCATGACATGATTATATAATAGGTCCTCTTAAAAGATGAGTCCATGATGCGCACATTTTGCGCAATATAATAATCATTTTCTATCCTTTAATCTGACATACTATTAAGAAGAAAAAAAAGAACTCCACTAAAGCGTATTTTCTGCTTTTTGCCATATAAACCCAGATTCTTATACGCCACAATATTATAAGATGATAAAAGCGCCCTATAACTTCGATGGTATAGCTGCACCCGTAAAGGGTCTCAGGAGTATATAACTTCAGTTGGGGTGACGTGGATGTATTTTGTAATATTCATAATAACGGGCTTGTCCTATATCATGGATGATAATTTTGTTACGTGGATTAATTGTTGTTGTTGCTATTTTAATTTTCAAGGCGCATGTCATTCAGTTGTAAATATTCACTCCTATATAAACTGTTGATAACATACTAAAAATTTAGGTCTATACACCAGCATTTATCTATTTTATTTATTTTTTTTCCAGCAATAGGGTGGATATCCCTTTCAGCACCCACTCAATGTATATACTGTATGTTAGAATTTACACAAAACAACAACGATGATAAATACACAATAAAAACTTGCACATTATGGGTATATAAGATGTGTTTACAAAAAGTGACTTACAGTCCAATGTCGATATATTCTAATGCTAGTTTTCCTTTAAAGAAAACAAATTCAAATCATATGGAGAAAGAAAAAATGATACTTTGCATTATTGCCGCAATTTGGAAGATTCTGAACAGACTGCATGTCATCACCTGACATGCATGGACCGCTTTAAAATATTACGTACATTTTCTGGCCAGCCCGGTTCGGGTGAGTTTGCAGGCACAGTGTGCATGTATAGTCTTGGCGAACACCATAACAAGTGTTTGTGCCTGCAAACTATACCAGAAAATTGTTGTGGTGAGGTATAACAGTTTGGCTTTGAGACTCTTAGATTGGAAACTGAGTACATACAAAATAAAGCATAAAAATATATCGAAATCGGGGGACTTTCATGAAAAGTTTCTTTAACCCACAAAGTCCTGTGTGATTTTTTTCCTGCTTTAAAAAACAATATTAAAGATGATTACGCCCAACTATACACGGGCTTTTTTTAAAATGAGGTATATTGGACAGCCGGGGGGGGGGGGGGGGGGGGGGGCTTATCTGATCCCCCCAAGATCTCGGTCGTCTATCGCGCGATCATGGTGGAAATCGGCACGCACGAGTGCCCATTATGAAAAACATCCAAGAAGAAAAGTTATTCGTTTTTCCTAAAACATAGTAGTTTTCTCTAAATTGTGCTAATTTATGCATAAAATTTGTATGTGTGCATCAGATTTTAAAGCAATTGTATAGTTTGGGTTGAGAAGGTGATTCATGTTTGAACTTTTTGTAAGATGACTATTAGAAACCAGGAAGGTCTATATACAAAACACTGAAGAGCATACAAAGGTCAAGTTCACCTTCTTAGACACGTGGATTGAATGAATGCAGCAATATTGATAGAACACATCAGCAAGAGTTTGAGGAAAATCAGACAATCCGTTTAAAAGTTATGAATCTTTGAAGTTTTTGCTCAGTCACTGCTGGATAAGAAGACTACTGCAGCCTGTGATGTCACATTGTGTACAACGATATCGAGAAAATATAAAGAAAATGCAACATAATAACATTTCACTTTTCTCGAATAAGAGAAAAACACTTGACTTCCCTCTTTCAGAAGGCAAGTAGTGACGAGTCGAGGAATGTGCACTTTTTTCAAAAAGTAAAATTTTGTGAAAATTCTCTTTATTTTCCTTACAGGGTTGTACGCATGTGACATCATACACTCTAAATATAGTAGTCTTCTCATCCAGCAGTGACTGTGCAGATATTTTAAAAATTCATAACTATTTAACTAGTGAACGGATTGTCCGATTTCCCCCAAACTTTCACTAATGTGTTATACTAATATTGCTGCATTCACTCATTCCACATATAGAGTATTGTATATGAAGGTGGACTTGTCCTTTAAGAGAAGTTTATTTGATGAAAATTGGTTTTGAAATGGCTGAGATAGCCAGAAACAAAGAGGTCCAAATAAAAGTTGGGTTTCAGCCTTTTTTAGGACAACTTTGTTTTACTTTGTTTTTGAACATCTCAGCCATTTCAAAACTTATTTTCATCAAATCAACTTTTAATTCCTCTTGGAATCATATGCCCTTTAACGTTTCACGATTGTAAGAGATTTCTAATCATCTCGCAAAAGTTAAAGCCTGCATCCGAGTCATCTCAACCAACGAACTAATCATGATCCATTTAAGCTCTAAATTTCTAAATTAAGCTTTTAAAAAAAAAAAGATTGAATCCACTTGAAAAAATACTGTATAAAAATGAATTTCTGTTGTTTTTATATTCCTTATGTATTTATTTGTTTTGTATACGTTGGTTTTTAGTTGATGATAACAAAAAAAAAAAAGATGTTATTTGAGAAAAAAGGGGGAACATTGATCTATACACTACTCGCAAAACCCATTTGTACGCACAAAAGTCAATGGAAACTGCCATTTTGGTGATATCTGTCACGGAAAAATAATGTGCCGGGCAAGCGTAGGCCTATATCCGCCCGCCCCTCCCCCTCCCCCGATGTTCGCGAAAAAAAAAAAAAAAAAAAAAAAAACATTTCGCGTTGTAAAATCATCGCAGAACTAAAATGTCGAGGAGGGGGAGGCTTCTTTAGCCCCCCTCCCCCCCCCCCCCCCCGGTGGCAGACTCTTCATAGAAATTTGTTTGGTGGCCTGCATAGATAACAACTCATGGAAAACAAAATGCAGTAAGTTGTCATTTTACGGGTGCTATGATCGAGGAGTAATGCAGCTGTCATTTGTATGACGCACCTCTTGACCCCCGGGATAGGTGCGTCAAAGTACCAATGTGCGTCATACCTTTTAGGTACCATGACGTACCCTCCGTCACAAAAAGTGACCCACCTCTATGAGACATTGACGCACTAACCAGTCAAAATGGTGACGCACCTCTTCGTGAAAATGACTGACCCTTGACGCACATGTTATTCGCAGTACGTACCAGACTGGAATGCTGCAGAGCTCTGTGTGCGCTCACGCAATTCGCTGCCTGCGAACTGTGAACACCGAACGGAACTTCGCGAGCGTGAATCCCTGTCGCCTACGGACCCTGTATGTTTACTTCGATCCCCGTGGTACTGTATCCCCATGTGTGGGCGGCTGGGGAGCGCGAGTGTAGTAGCTTAGCTGCACACTGTAGCCAGCTGCCACTACACTCCAGTACCCTGTTTCGATTTGAGTCGGGGTAGAAGCGTTCCGTTGTGCAATGTCTGCTTCTTTTTCTCTTCTTCTTCATCCGCTTGTCCCTTGCCTCCCAAGTACGAAATGATTTTTAGAGTGTTGTGTGTGTTTTTTGTAACGTTATTGCATCATTTTTCTGAAAGGAGGAGGTGAGTTTCTGTTCGTGTATTGATGTGCAGTGCAGTATGTGCAGGTGAAAAGCGTTCGAACTTTCTTTCCCGAGTATCGTGGAAACTCGATGTATTTCTCGGCCTATCAAAGGAGATCTCATATAACGGAATACTTATAACAAACTATTTTCCGGTTAAAATGAATTGATTTCCTTTGTTTTGTATCGTTTATTGACTTGATCCTAAGGATCTCGTCGCAATACCGAGTTTCCAATGTGTATTTATTTTCACCTTATTTTCGCGTAGCTTTCGGTGCTGTAAACTGTTGCTAGGGCCTAAGCCTACTACTAAACTTACCGTTCTCCACTGTCGTTTCTCACACATCGTTTGGTACGATTTCTTCCATTTTATATCACTTTATCCGTTCCCTTTATACTTTGAAGTATTTGACGTAATTCTTTCAAGTGTCTCGCACTGCTATTTTCGTAACGGCGATTTCTCCGCTTTGCTGCAATACTTTTTCGAATCGAAGCGACGAAGTTTGATACCAGCCGCTTTAGTGTGCCGTGTGTTGTCTTTTCTAAATATTTGTGTTGTTGGGAGGTGTTGATACTTTGTATTTGTTATTTATTTTCCTAGGTGTTTATCTCGAGGGACTATGCGTGTTTCTTAATGTTGATATAGGAAAAGGCTAAAATGGTCTGAGTGATGTCCGATGGTGATGATGATAATAACTATGCTGGTGTAAAAAGACGGCTTACTGTGAATGCTGAGCGTACGTGCCGTTCATTTCATTTTACCTTCCCTCTTATTCTTCTTTCCCCCTTTACTCTTCTTTTCCTTCCCAAGAATGATAAAAAAAAGAAATTACATACACCTCACAACAAAATAGAACCACGTGCTACCAACCTTCGTAAAGTTAAATCTAAATGTTCAATATCAGCAAAGAATAAGGGGAAAGCACGTATGACAATAAATTAGAGCGAAGAGATTGTTTTACATGCAGTCTCTTCGGCTCGAAGAAACTTGACACCCCACCCCTCTCCCCTTGTGGAAATTTCCACAAAAGCAGGTGCCACACCCAGGTGCGTGCCAGACGGAAGAATGCGCGCACTGGAATAAACAGCGTGTAAATATCCTGGAAATATCGATCGAAGAACCAGCTCATTTGTTGAATTAAAGGAATCATTGCAAAGATATCGTGATTCTATAGCCTTTCTTTTGGCGCATAGTAGGAAACATCAAACAGTCGAATATAATGTACTTGATCGAATATCTTATGTTCCCTGAACAATAAAAAAAAAAGATCGATTAATCAGTCAATTAAAAATGCAATCACAGAAATACTTAAAAGGTCTCGTATGCCCAGAGAAATTCACTACGAGTAGGTTCAATGAGATGCAGTCATCACATGGTTAGACAACAAAATCATGACAATTAATTTCAGTTCACGCTCATGATAACTGCTTATTACTTATCAAAGTTTTGGCTATCAACATTCGTTCGTAGGTGTTTTTTGTTTGTTTTGTATGTTTTTCCTCGTGAAAGACGTAATGATTTCTTCGTATCGAACGTAGACTGCATGTTTACCGTTTATCCAAACAGTAGGCGCCTAGGCGTACTTTCTGAATATATTCAGAAATTTCTATCAACATTTTAAATATATTACAAGACTCCAAAATACCAGTTGAAAAAAATTAAGAAATCGATTTTTTTTAGATATGAACAACAACAACAAAAGTAAAAATGCGTAGGATAGAACCACTTCAACTTCGAATGACTTTGAATTTCTCTAAACCGTTCCCTAGTTCATGGCCATCCCATAGAAACGCGTGTTTTGATATACACGTTGCTATGGCAAACTATCTAGTTTCGCGAAACTACGGCCTGGCCACAGTAATTTTTCCCCTAACCTCCCGCCTCCCCTTCCCCGATTCGAAAACAGCTTGATTGAAGCCCCTGCCTATTTAAACACGAACCTTATTAAACCCAAGTTAGGTACATGGTTTATATGGCTAGTGTTTAAATAGAATTTAAGTTAATATAGGTTTTAATAGACTCTCGGTAATGTTAGTGCCATAATCGTTTGTATGTGTTTTACGGCCTGGCCTCTGCCATGCCTCGCCTTCTGTATACGTATGTACGCGTGTACTGTATACATGTACCACATGGTCGACATCACGCACGTGGTTTTGCTGCAGGTTCCACGGTCGACGGTCGATGCTACACTACAGTGAATGCAATTGAAGGATAGCGAGCTTCGCGATGCCGCGGGCTGTATGTGATGATTTTAATCACAAATCGTGTTTGGTAGTGTGGTTTTGGAGCAAATTTGTGCTCAAACTTTCTGAAAAGACCTTTAGTCTGACATCAGATAGAAAAAGAAGACATACGAGAATGAAGTGAGTATCAGTATGTTATAATAAAACTGAATGAAAATTGTGTCATTTTTGCGTTTCCAGAGCCGGTGAATTCGGCCGACTCGCGATCGCGAGTTTGTTTTATTCTGTTACGGAGGGATACCATGCAAGAAGCCTCGCAAAATTACATGACGCCATTAACGAACCTTTTGACACACTCTGGTTAAATGACCGACTATGACGCACATAATGGGTCAGTATTGTGACGGACATTTTGCTCCCGTGACGGTACCACGCGTCATCAAATTGGTGGTACTTGACGCGACCATGACGCACCTTTCCCGGGGGTCAAGAGGTGCGTCATACAAATGACAGCTGCATAATTTCTCTCAAAATGTACAAATTTATACAGTCATGATTGTAGACACAATACTAAACGCATTTGTTTCAATGCTGAACAGTACATACACATTTACCTTGTTCATATTTCTTCATTGATTGTATGTTGTTGTTGTTGTTGTTGTTTTGGTTTTAATGGCGTGTATCACTCAAGATTGACAATTTACGCCAAATTGTATGCAATAAAGGGCAGTAAACTCCTATCAAGTACTTAATGTGTCCTGATAAGAGACTAAGCAGTCGGGTAATTCCCCTTTCAAGGGGGCGAGCTTGTCGAGACTTGTGTGATAGCGTCATGACGCTTCTCAGGGACGCGATATTTGGCTGTTACGTAGCCAGGGCGTGTTGTGCTGTACAGTGTGTATGGACGGTCACGTACTTGTACGTACATGTACGTAGTGCCACGATTTCCGCGTGTAGTCCAGCCACATGTTCTTAGTGTGTGTCTACCCACCATGACGACACTTTAATACGGCGCCGAAAACAAGTCTGATCTGGTAGGATTCGTGTAGATATATCCCATGAAATGACGGATTTTACGCATTGTCATTATTGGCTGACGATGTGGGAAGGTAGCTCTTTAATCTTCACAACCATTATCCATGCTAATGACACGTTTTCAATGTATGAAACGGATAGATTCGTGAAGCGGAGACACATGCTCTTTCATCTGCTGCGTCCACTGTGAGCTCCTCTCAGGCAATCCACCGACGAGCGAGCCGAGGAGGCCCCATAGGCCCCAGGCAGTTTCTCCCGACCCCGGCTCGTCATCCGATGACATCGTCCACGTATGATCATGAATGTCGCAGATGGCAAAAGAAACTAGCATACGGCGGAGATTGCACAACCCTGATCCGATGAGCTTGTAATGTAATAGTAAGTAAATAACTGAATAAATAAGCTGCTAAATAATACGGCTCATGCGAATTTTGATGCTATGAAATTCTGCACCAACACAATGATTTTAACTTTTAACTTAAAGGAAAAAACATGCTGACTGTAAAATTATTCATGTATTTTTACATCACAAACTGCATGTGCCCTACAAAGTGTTCTCTCACTGTTTATGTGTTTAAGACTGTTAAAACTCTCCCCACCTCGAGTCTCTAATGAATTTGAAGTGTCACTAGTAATATAGCCATAGGCCTAGACTTTGTCTACTAGCTGTCAGGTGAGGTGGTGGGTGTTTCTCAGACAGCTAGAGGAGCAACCAAAACTTAAAGATCAGTTATGGTCTTCTTTGGAGTCTTTACATTGAGGCACAAAATTCATTAGAAAGATCCGTCTGTCTGGAGGAGTCTTTTATTATTATTTTTTTTTTTAACATTATCGCTCTCCTCCGTAGACTGGTGTCTATGGCTGATGGGAGGGGATCAGTGAAGCCAGACGCAATATCTGCGGAACATATCCCCGACGATCAGATACAGACCGATCTTTTGCCTGTTTTGGTCAAAAAATTCATCTGCCATTAAAAAAACATCCACTGGCATTGCATGCAATCAGTCACTGACTCGACACAAGACAAAATGTCAGGGCTACTACTATCTATATCGACTCTCATTGTGGATGACTTTGACAGTTACGGACAAAGAAAATGTTTGCAATGCTGTTATAACATATAATGCCAGTTTGGAATTCCAGGTTCGAGCCAGACTACACCAAGACCTTCTGTTCGTGTTGAAAAACAACATTAGTAAAATTCAGAATGAAATTGAAAAGACGTCTGAAAAAATGATGCTAGAACTATTGTTCAATTCTATGGAGTGAAGTTGGAATTCCCCAGTGGCCTTGTATTTTTATTATTCCATGTCAAGCCCAGAGGAAAATTACCACAAGGGGATGACATTTTGATCAGTGAAATGCCTTGGGCTTACAATAGTAGCTTTCTTTAAAAATGTTAAGAGATCATACCAAAAAAAAAAAAATACATTGACTGATAACCTCGTGGCAGCAAAACACTCAAAAGAAAAGGTATGGAACTTGCAATGCATTTCCAACGTTAAAGCAGTCAGTCAGTCTTCCTTTAACACTTAGTATTTTGTACTCGAATGTCTGCAACAGAACTCATTTTATCCTTTCTCTCCCTCAATCTTTCGCCTGCTACAGACTGCCCATGTTGACTGATGATTCTGGTGTGAAAATGGCTGTGACAGGTACCTCTGGAGAGAATCATTTTCCCACGGGCCAAGAGTTGCCTTCTGACTGTGCCGCAGACTCTGGGTGTAGAGTCAAGAGCTTTGTTTTCCTGGACCTCGAAACCACCCACCTCCACAGTTCGGATCAGCCTACCATCATGGAAATCAGCCTGATAGCAGTGCATCGGCTGGCACTTGTCCACCCGGATGTGCTGACGTCGGTTCAGCATGCCTGGAAGGATGATGGCACCTTGGACATCTCAAAGATCAGGATGCCGCGAGTGGCCGACAAGTTGACCCTCTGCTTGGACCCTCGCAAGCACACCAGCCCGATGTCCTTCGCGCTCACAAAGCTGGACAATCTGAACTTGATCGAGAGCAAGAAGATGCCCTTCGATGATGGCGTAATCTCGATGCTGAAGCTTTTCCTGGCAAGGCAGGAAGCGCCCGTGGGTCTGGTGGCCCACAACGGCAACGGGTTCGACTTTCCCCTGCTCAAGACAGAATTGGCAAGGCTCACTCTTGAACAGCCCCTGGATGATATCTTGTGCATTGACTCCCTGGATGCTTTTCGCTCAGACTTTGTCACAAATCCTGTTACATTGGGTTTGAGAGACAATGCATGTACACCTGCCTCCTCCCTCAAGAGGAAGGCAATCTTCAGTGAGGAAATGAATTCTGTTATACCCGACAAAAGGGAGATGCGTCAAACTGACACAGCTGAAAACTGCAACCTTCAGAAATGTAATCATGATGATTCTGCTGCTCTTTCTAATGTATCAAGAGATGACCAAAATTCAATGAAACATGGAGTAGATGTTAGCACTGCTCATTCGGAGTATGATAATTCAAACACAGTTCAGCAAAAAATGGATAGTGGTATTGAGATTTCTTCGAAACTTGAAATGGGAGAATCGCTTGTGCTGCACGAGTCGGCTGGAAGGGAAGCCCCTTCTACCACCTCAAAACCAATAGCAGCCCCACATCGCCGTGTGTCGAGTCTGCCCACGTCGTCTTCCTCGTTGTTACCCCAACCTGATGTTTCTACCAATTCCTCATCTGGCCCCTCCACTTGCGCACCAGCAGCAGCTTCAACGACGCTGCCATGTTCATCATTTACCCCGCCCTCTGAGGGTGCTATCCGAACCAGAAGCATACCTCAGCAAAATTCCATGGATGCGGCATCACATGGTCTGCTCTCCTCAACCAGTACATCCATGCCAACAGATTCAAGCCAATGCTTGGTAACATCATCTACACCTGACTCAGAGTCTAGGCGTTCACCTCCTCCTCCCCCAATTAAATCCAAAAACATGCACCCAATTTCTCATTCACAGGAAGGCAAGGCAGCAAGGGTTTCTTTCTCCTTAGTCAACATCTTCAAGAGGACTTTTGGGATGCCACCTCCAAATTCTCACGCTGCTGAGGATGACATCATTGCTCTCATGCAAATCATCTTGCCCAGAGCAGAAGAGTTTGCTGCTTGGGCAGATGAAAAGGCAACAGAGTTCAAGAATGTCGGACTGTACTACAAGCCACTGAATCCAAGACGCAAGCTAAAATTCTGAGTTGTCATGTGTGTACACGTACGTCTTTCTCAGCTGTAAGGGATGCATATTTTTCTTTGGTAGTAATTAATTATGTTTACAATGAATGTGAACTCAAGACTAATGAAGAAGTTTTCGAATGAGCAAGCTTGATGTTACCCGTAGCACATTCTGATGCAGAAAAAAGGTTATTTTTGTAATAGCACTAGCAGACATTACTCTTGGTTTTTAAATTCACTGATATACAATAAGCATCTGTGATGACATGATGATTTGTATAATCCGTTTTATAAAATAGCAATATGATTTCAAGCATGGTAATTGGTCAAAATGGCATCCAACTTTTTTCACACACTGCATGGGAGTGCAGATGTCTCTCTCAAAAAAAGTGATATACCATGCTCATGATATCGCATTGAGTTTGTCTATCATTCATCGTGTAGACCACTATTTGATCTAACGTAACCGAACGTTTGCGATGCTACACCTGTACATGCCATCATATCGCAAGAATCGCAGTGTGAGACGGCCTTTAGACTGCCATTACTGGCGTTATCGCGTTGAAATTTGTCTATCGTTCATCATGTATAATGCGTTTCTAATTCTATTTTCTTTTCTTTTTTGGTGTGAACATGAATTCCATGATTTGTTCCGTTAGGCATGCTTACTGCTACGCATTATATTGCTTTGAAAAATGAATGAAGTGCCTTAAGTACCAAATATTAACTGGCTTATTGGAATGAAGCTAGAAAATTAGACTATTTTGTTGGTGACTATTATTTTGTGAATTTCCTTGTATCACAGAGATTTATATCATGGATATCAGAATTGTGTATTTGGCCCTCATCCTACTGTATTCAATACATAAATCACTGTGATTTGGTAAAAGCTCATGTTTTCAAATGCAGTATGCCCTATAATATCAGCAACATTTTGCTGATGTGAAATACTTGTTTCCCTCAAATCATGTGGACTTCAGAGGTGAGGGGAAAAAATTATACGGTTTACCAGAGATACTTTCTGATTACAATACAGATTGAACTGGACACACTCATTACAAGAATAAGTATATGGGGAAAAGGTATGTTGCATGTACAGTGTGCTCTCATTGTGGAATAATTTTTGGTGTGGTAATTTTTGTGGATTTCACACTTGACTGAAGTATGGGGAATCTGATAATGTGCCTCAAAAAAAAAAAATCTATGAAAAGATATTCTGTGTTTATTTCTGTGTTTTGCTTTCATCATGAAAGAATTTTGCAAATACATGTACATTATGTAGATGTTTTAAGAAAATACGATCACATCAGTGGGTGGCAAGTTTGTCCTGTTCTGTAAATCATGTACTGTAATCTTTCCATTGATGCACTCATTTCAAAGGCATATTTTAGATTTAGTTAATATAAATCATGAATTCAGCGGACAATTGTTACAATGTGTGTACTATTGAGTTGAATGTGTCCTACCAGAACCAGAAATTGACATTTTGTATTTTGTGTAGATGGAGTCGTGTCGTAGTGTATTGAGTTTTTTCCTGTATTCACAAGTGCTCTTTTTTAAATAGAGGCTAGTTTGTGTTGCTAGGTGTTCTCTTGCCTTTAGGTGCAATGTAAAAAGATACACACTGAAATAATTTTATTTACTGTATGTAAAGAATGTATAGGCTCATTAATCTGAGATATTGAACATGGTACAGTAGATCTTGATTAGAAAGAGGTTGGTATACATTGTATAACAAAACCCTCATACATGTATAACAAGATGATTATGTAGGTCCAAAGTGTTTGTACTTTTTTGTATTTGTACCCATATATAGTGAGAAACCTGATATAACAAGGTAAATGTCATGATTTTTAGGTCCTTGTTATAACAAGCCGAAGGTTCCCCATAACTCCAGGGCGCTCCATTGTACAGTTGTACAGTATGCTTTGCGTTTGGGCTGGTCGCAGTGAGGTTCCCCAGTACACCATTGGTACACTTGTACATGTACACTGTATGTCAGCAGAATCTCGGGTCCCAATTTTCCTGTGTACACTCTGTTGGTACCTTCTGACAAACTTGACAAACTGGAAATGTTTTACAAACTCTTGCTGAAGGTAAAAATTTTGTCATATAATGAAGAAATTACAAATTTGACAGTGATTGAGAGGAAGATACTTGCAGTGTGCATGTACTTGCCTCTTGTTTTCCCATAGAATATCTGTAAGTGGCTACCAGGAAATGCAAAAGTAAAGGTGGTGTGTATTGTTTTTGCCCTTTAACCATTTTTACATGAGATTCTTTCTTACTAGAAAAAAAAAAAAAGTGAAATCCAGAACACACTTTGATTTACGTACATTTCATTTTTTTTTTTTTTTTTAAACGCCATGATTGATGAATTAGTACTTCAGTTTGAAGTCATAAAAGGTAATGTTACATCATTATACACTCTGAGAACTGCAGAGGCAACATAGTTCGGACAATGCAAGACTACTGGAGTTCCTTTTGAAGTCTGAAGTACAGATACAACTGTACATGTACTGCACCGGATTTTGTGTATGATGCTCTCAACCAATGCATTATGTAATTCTGCACCCCTGCTTGAAAATATTCATTCACAATGTATGCATAATGTCACACAAGCCCCCAGAGTTTTGGATTGCAAAGTCTGAGGTGCAGCTTTCTTCTGGTGTATAAAAATTTCTTCTTTCATGCTAGCAGTCTCTTGGAAGTGCGATGCAGCAGTATTGTAATTTGCATAACTTGGAGCCAATTATTCTGTACTCCTACACCGTATACACACATGTACAAATTGCACTGTACACTGGACAATATTGCACTCCCGTTATAACGAACACAGTTATAAAGAAATTCTGGTTACAGCAAAATAAAAATTCAGGCCTCAACGTTATCCACTCTATGTTTTTATTGTTAATTTGTTCGGTTATTACAAGATTTCAATATAATGAAAGAAAATAGCTGGTCGCGAGGACTTTGTTATAATAGGAGTCCACTGTACACAAAGAATGCATGATCATGAGGATTGTTTTCACTGTCAAAATATTGATGCTTGAAGTTCTGTCTGTGTTTTGCAAAGCTGATGAAAACTTATGTATTTTTTCATACTGTAATTAATAATCTAATACATGTATTTATAGCACTGCATATTCTAACTTGAAATTTGAAATCAAGTTGGTTGCAATATTTTGATGAACCTATGTATTTAGTGAAACCAGTTCATACAGTTATTAGAATTTTGTACATTGTTTCCAGGCAAAGAAAGTTCGGATTAAGACTTCAATTCATTCTTGTTAATTTTTTTTTTCCATCATTACCTCACATGTGAAATGGGGCTTTTGCTGCAGTTATCATATCCATTAATGAACAGTCCTTGGTGTCATGAATGTAATGAAAATTAATATTTCTTCCTCTAGAGAGAGAGAGAGAGAGTTGCATTCAAGCTATTCATCAGAAAGTGTTCAAGTGTCATGCATGACAAATTTCAACAGGAAATTATTTGATGTAGTGTACACATATGTATAAAGCATGAGCAATGAGAAAGATTCTTTGGGTATTTTTCTTTGTTGTTTGTTTGTTTGTTTGCATGTTTATTGTTGTTGTTGCTTTCTTCTTCTTTTTTTTTGGGGGGGGGGGATGGGTAAGATTCCTCTCCCCTCCCAAAGAGAACTTAGATGCTGATATGATGAATGTGTGATGTCATGAAATTAAAAAAAAAGCATGCATCTTCATGTTTTCATCTGATGTATAAATTGTACATATAAATAGTTCATGCTGTATTCACCAACAGTTTATTTCGGCACACAAATTTTCGAGCGATTTGCTCTACACACACACACACACACACACACACACATGGTATAGGGTCTTATTGCATTCATTCAGAGTAAGCTTTTGCTTGTGTCATGCAGGTATGTGGTAGTTGTTTTTTCTATTTAAAAAAAAAAAACTGCGTCAGGGGTAAAGCCATTATGAAAACCAATCTTACATTGTATCCCCATAATTGTGTTGAGAGTTTAAAAATGAAGTAAATCTCCCCCATAGGAGCAATTGTTGCAGGAGCAAATGTCATGGAACCGGATAATAAGCTTTGACACAACTTTAAATGCACATAGACAAGAGATTGAGTTTGATTTTCAAGCTGCAAGTACACATGTATGTCAATCAAATCAGCAGGTGATAATATAAGTAGGAAGGCAAAGACTACCAACCACCAAATAATACACCAAAAGAGAAGAGACAGAAAATATGACATTGTGATAAAGTAAGTGTTAATGCATCATAACCAAGAGCAAGTTGCTTGTAACATGAATACATGACATGCACTTTTCATGTGTACTAGCACTGCAAGTGAATGCTTACATTTCATTTTTTTTTTTTTAACAGTACTGACTACAATTCACAGTCCTACACCAGAGTGTGTAGTGTCACCACATTTAAGCCAGTGATTTTGCTGCCTAACTGGTCATACAACTGTACCATTCATTGGTTGTATGAACAAATTGTACTGATCATGAACATCTCTCACCAGTATGAGTTTCTTAAAACCACTGCATTCATGGCAAACTCGTTGGAAAGAGAAATAACGATAAATTTACATCCACAATTCAATAACTGAACATACTGGACTATCCTTGTGCTTTCGTATATCCCACTTCCCCAAAGGTATAACAAATGCACACATTGATATCCACATACGGGACTAAGCATCTAGACAGAATGCACTCTGAAACCAAATTACTGATTTATTCTTTCTTGAAGATGTACAAAGAAAAAAAAATCTACATAGCACCACTGCATTTAACATGGGCATCCATCAGAGAGTACTGTACTTCAAATCATTCTGTGATAGCGCTAAAAATATCAAATGTGCAGGCAGCAGACATTTTTACTGCACAGATCACGGAGTATTCTCTCATACCTCCTTGCACAGATTAACATCAACAATCCTCCCACTGAGTAACCTCGAGGCTAGAGAGTTCCGTCATCACCTGGCTTACGGTACCTATAATGCAAATCTAATTAGAGAGTCTGCGATTTTGTTGTGATTTAGTTAAGTGCACAGTTTGAATGTGGCAAACAGTGATATTAACTGAATGGATCCAGGGAATGTTACATTGTATTAATTGGGGTTTGGTCTTTACATATGAAGCACAGTCAGCATGGTACATACTCTTTTAATTCTTGGATTGGCAAGTTAACAAATCTTGGGTTCAGGGCAAGCCAGCTGACTTCACAATGCTAACAGTTTCAGAAGTGATATTACAGTACATCACATTGACTGACAACAAGTGATTGAGTCACATCAATCATATTTAACTGTCAAGAATATCTGAACGATATTGGTATCAGAAGCATTTTCAAAAGTTTTGCTTCAAAGCTGGACGCAAGATGATTATAATATACACTTGCGTCTGTATCTTTTACAGTCGTGAAAATCATGTATAGTGGATGTGTTTAATTTTGTTTGAAAGCATCAACATTCACTCAAACACACCAGTAATCCTGTCCCAGTGCATGATTTCTAAAACTTCAATTTTACAGATAGTTTAAGATTGTTTCAGCCAGGCAGAAAAAGAACAAGCCAAATGTAAATTAAATCAAATCAAGTCACATCAAATTGTATCAATTCTTGAATTGTGTATTGCACTGGCACATGAATTTTTTTCAAGGTGAAGAACATGGAATACATCGAAATACGTGTACATGAATAAAACTACACGGGTATGCAACTGCATTGACTTGGTCAATATCATCTACATGTAAGTTCCCCTACAGCTACTATACAGCACACAGACTAACACGTTTTGATCAATACTAATCATGCTATCACCTTGACTATGTCAAATAGTCAAGCATTTGTTTTTTAAACATTGATCTTTAGTCCCAGCTACATCAACTCATTGGTAGATATACAGTAATGATCAAGTAAACAAAAATTACATTTGCATTTCACATCATGCAATACCAGAATGGTGTTTTTTTTTTTTTTTTAATAAGACAAGGAATTGACTCAAGCTTATGTGCTATAAATCATGCATGCTAAAAAGTACTTACAAAAGCATGTAAGCTGGAACCCATCATTAAAATACATCTTCAGTAGTTATAGATACACTGAATGGCTTGTTAAGTACAATGTATGCTTTCTGGGGAAATACAATGTATATCCATAGATTTTAAGCCTTTAAATAGGACATCCATCACATCCACAGACTTAGCAAAATCTCATAGAAATGGCTTATTCCAAATGACATTCAAACAATTACCAAAGGAAAATGAGTCAAAAGAATTTTGAAAATGTGACCTGCACAAAACCAAACTAGGCAAAGTAGTGTAAAGACTTTTTGACAGTCAAGGTGTCGTGAATATATCACATATTGAACATGATAATTGAAATACTTGGTACAGTATCTCAAGGAAAATAAAAAGGCCAATTACAAATATACTCAAGCAAATGGAGATTTTTGTTCTCTTTTCTTTTATCTACATCTCTGTAGCTAATTAGAGGATTTATAATGCCCCATTTCTTTCCATCTGCAACGTTCACTATAAACTTTGCCTTGTATCTCAATCTATTATTTCTTTTGAGTGCTATAAGGATGAGTCCTAGTTCATTCACAAGACAAAAAAAAAAAAAAAAAAAAAAAAAAATTGCATTGCTGCTGTTGCTACTACTGTTTGTTGTTTGAATGATAAACCAACCCAAAACTCAACCCATTCTTTTATTGTCAGTGGCATGAGGTACAGGTAAGATAGCACAATGCATCTTGTTATCAAAACTAACATGACAGACATGAAGCAATCGACAAGTCATCTCTGCACGGGTCAAGTCTATTGAGACTGCAGGATAAGTTTAAAACTATGGCGATATTTAACTGATATTATGTAATTGACACATATTCTGGTTTGAAACGTTATTTGGACTCCAGTAGAATTTCAACATATGATGGAATTTTGGCTTGTGCAAAGCTTACTGCATGTCAACACGGTTATCAGCTGCTGTGATACTCGTTATATAACCACAAATTGTATGTATATGTTATTAGGCCGTAGAGACTTCCCACATACATTTTACTTTGTTCCCGATGCTGCACTGAGCTGGAATGTCTCTTTAACCCGTTGAGGACGGACTGGTTTTGCTATAACAAGCATTTCCAATAGACACCTGCCCGAGTATTCTCGGGAATAAGGTTATAATATCTCCAGTACATCCTTCCCTCCAACATGCACCACACCACTGTCATACTCAAGATGGTACCCTACTGTAAAAGTGGTTTCTTTTGCGGTGGTTTTATTTTCACGTTTTTCACGCTTTGAGGTTGAACCGCGAATTTAACATCATGCGAAAATGTTTTGAAAAGTCGAGCAAAATTAACCACGCAAGGAAATGTTTTGAACTCGCCGCTTGTTACAACACTATTGCGCACATGTAGACACGAAGATTCCATGCATTGAGTGTATTGATGGTCAACACACACACAGCGATACCGCGCAATGTAGGTACCAGCATGTTATAAAGTACTTGAGAGACAGGATTTCAGGGTTAAAGCCTAGGTTTTCATGTGCAAAATAAAACAGTTTTTGCCAACTGTGAATTCACAGATTTTGCCAACCGCGAATTTAAACACATGCGAAAAGTTGGCACCGATGGAAACCGCGAAAGTATCTGTACGCGAAAGAAACCACTTTTGCAGTACGTGCAACATCCCAGCAATGCGAATGACAAAAAGTTACAATGCTGTGGCTATTCTGGAGGAACATCCTGAACAATCCATTTTCCTCCCGCAAAGAGTAAGGACAGGGATAACCTCTTTTCAGGATGTAGTATAACTCAGCCAGTCAAAGCCTCAATGATCCAGACAGTGTAAGCAAATCCAACTGTATTTTCAGTTGTGCCCTGGTGTTTGAACTTGTCCCTTCATCACTGCCACTGCATACATTACACTTTATCCAAAAGTCTTTTAATAGCACTATAGGAGAGAGGACGGTGTAAAGGCAGACAGTCTCTCCTACAGATGATACATTACTGTTCTTATTCACAGTTGTGCTATTCCATTCCTGGGTCAAAGGTCACAAGGTCAAATTCAAGGTGAGAAATGGGTCTTCTTGCCCGAAGACACCAAGGTGGCATAACTGACACTCTTCAGATGACTGGTGGCCTGCTAGAATTGACACACAGCACTGAGGTCGTGTGTTCCACTGCCAGATTCCTGCCGTGTCACTACATGGACGCCAGTCTCAAAACTTCCAACGCAGATACTGGTTGATGAAGAGAGCAATGCAAGAATTACAGAAAAGTTCTCAGTAAAAGGAAAAATGTCACAAATTGTGAAGTGAGAGATTTTTGTTGTTGTTGGATACGTGGTTTGTGTGTAGGATCACTTCCCTGCTGTAAGCCCACAAGGATAGTGGTCTGTAGTGCACAACCTTATTAATTAATGGATGTGTACAGTTCTGGTGGAGGTGAGGATTTAGCTTTTAACGTTTTGCGAGATATTCAGAAACCACTCTGTGAGATGCAAAAGAGCATGCAATTCTAAGGGGTATCAAAAGTTTATTTGATGAAAATTGGTTTTGAAATGGCTGAGATATCCAAAAACAAGGTGAAACAAAGAGATCCTAATAAAAGGCGTGGCCTGTAGTCTTTTATTATTATCACTTTTTCGGATATCTCAGCCATTTGAAAACAAATTTTCATCAAATAAATGTTGAATCCTTCTTAAAATTACATGCTCTTTCATATTTCATAAAAGATTTCTCATTATCCCACTTAGGAATGTTCAAAACATGAATCCCCACCTAAACCAGTACTGTAGAGTCCCTTTAAACAACTATCATAAATTAGTAATATGCCTGTGAGGGATGTGCACTGTGAATGCTGAATAGGCTAAAGTGGGGAATGTATTCTTTTAATACACAAACAACTAATTCCAAATTTTCAATTTAACTCAAAAGTACATTAATTCAGTGATGAAGTGAAAATTATCTCCCAAATATTTTGATTAAAGCTAATACATTGTAGCAAAAAACTGATTAATATCTAATATCAACACACAAAGAAGGGGGGAAGTTGATAACAACCAGTTGAGAACGAGCCGATTTCACTATAACATTCATTTCCTGTAGACACCTGTCAAAGTATACTCGTTATTAGTTTTCAGTGGGTTAAAAGCAAAGGTAAATCTCTGAATGCCAGGGCATGCAAGCATGCATGATTAGAATACTGCCCTCTATAGGGCGCTTGAAAAGAACTTAAGAGGAAATGAATGACTGGAGGATAGTGCTTACCTGCCATCTCTTTGTGCTGCTATTGACGTCAGCTGCTTTGAACCAGGTAGGGTCAGTGTAGACAAACATGCTGCGAAGAAATAAGCATTGAAACAATTTGAAATTTTCAGTTCATGGTACTTAAGCAGTGGGGCATTCAACAACAAACATCAGTACTATGGGAATTACACGTCAAATACTGTATACTACAAAGCAAGATATTTTCACCGCATGAGAAATTTTTGTGAATTGGAGCTGATGGCCTTTTAGCGGCATGAAATTTTTTTAAATTGTCATTGGCATTCAATGCATACAGTGCAGACAAGAACTTTTGGGTGCATCTTAATTTCACGAATCTTGGCTCTGGTGATATCCACAAAATTACAATGCACTCAATATTTCTGATTTTACAGAATGCCATGTATTATTGAGCAAACTGGGACTTGTAAGACAATTTTGTGAGTGGTTGAAGTATATGTGATCAAGAACCACATTTGTGGAATGAGATAGAATTATTACACCTTTTCAAGAAAAAAGATAGCCATTTCCCACTTCGAGACAATTGCTATGCATTGTATTATGTTCAGCAACAATTTTGCAAGCTTTTAACTTGTGCCATTTACAAAAATAAAAACACTGCAATATATACCACACATACAATTCAGTACTACGAAATAAGCAGACATAATTAAGAGGAAGATTTAGATAATTACCAAAATTGTGAACACAAAATATGAAGATAAAGGCTGCCTACCTCCTGTGTTTTGATTCCAGAGCCTGACTGTCTGATCATGTGAACACGTGACAAACATTTGAGGGGAACTGGGAAGAAAGCAACAACCACTGGCCGTCTGGGAGTGACCTTTGAACTCTAGCACAGGATTTTTAAAGTTTCTCACATCCCAGATCTGGTGCATAGAGGAGAGAGAGAAAATGAAAATGATGATGAAGGAGGCAAACGATAGATTAGTTGATTACAACCAAATTCAAATATCAGGGAGAAACTGAAATGTGTTATCACAATTGTGATTGCAAATGCTTTCACAAAATAGATACATAGACAGTATTTGGTCTGCAACACTACATTTTGCTCAAAGGGAGATGGAGAAATAGCACCAATGTCATTTGAAATTGATTCAGCCAAATTGTTGATTAACTAAGGGAAAAGCATAGCAAACCCCAAACATCTGTCTGTGCATCACAACTTTAAGAATCCGCGGGGCTGGAAACAATGAGACAAACACTTTAGGTATTCTACCTGCATTGCTACTGTCTGCCTGAATTTGACAGGTTCTTTGGTTCTCAAGAGGCTGTAGCCCTAATCAAACATAATTCTATCAATTGAGTATACTAAATTATAGACAACACGTTGCTCCGTGTCTGTTACTCTTGTGGACACTTCAGGCAAGTTTTTCAAAACACTGCAGAGCTTTGTGGGAAGTGATTGTCAGCTTTATAGATTTTGGGATGCACGAGAGTCTCACCGTGGCTTCGCAGCCCTGTCCACTGAAGCCATTGCTGCAGGAGAGGCAGTAGATCCCGTCCGGAGACACGTCACAACACGTCTGGATGTAGCTCTTCTTGTTGGACACACCCTCCTCTTCCAGTGTTCTGGTGTCCCACAGCCTTTGAGGCAGAGTAGTGGAGCAGAAGCCAAATATATACATCCATGACATTTGATGGTCGCACCTTGCCAAGCTCCTACATCTAGGCAATAGCTTAGATCAACCCGGGGTTCAGACAACCCCAAAACCTGGTCATGGTCTCCAAACATACCCACTTACAGGGTAACAATACAATTTTGTCAGCAGTTGTGTTTCTATACAGACTGGGATAATCATATATCAATATTCATTAAAGGAGACCAAAGCCTACATATAAATGTGGGTTGACTGAGAGCAGCATCATTAGTACAATACATCACTGCAAGTTTGAGCAAAATTGGGCCATTGACTTAAAAGTTAAAAGAATTTTGAAAGTTTTGGTGCCATTATCACTGGATAAGGAGACTTCTACACTTCATGACATCATTATAGACAGGAATATAGAGCAAATATACAAAAAAAAAGATAATTTCATTTTTAATAGCAAAGTGAAAGAGCACTTGACCTACCTCTTTCAGAAAGCAGGGGGAAATAATATTACCCTAATATGTCAGTAATAAATCGATGAAATGTGTACTTTTCATGAAAAATGGGATTTTGTAGAATTCTCCTCTACACCACCAATTTTGCAGTTTAACCCGTTGAGGACGAGTCCCGAGCATATTCGGGCAAGTGTGAATGGGAAATGTGTGTTGTAGCAAAATCAGCCTGTCTTCAACGGGTTAAAGGATATAAAAGGAAATCAAATCTGACATGATAGAAAATGAAGGTCCTTCGGTGGCTTTACCACCTCACCTCATTGACTTGTCCTCACTGGCTTGTATCACCGTCTCCGTGTTAGGTATCGTCACCATGTGTGTCACCAGATTGCGGGAGGTCGTGACCTCTCTGATGCATCCCCCAGTCCCAGTGTCCCACAGCCTGACAGAGTTGTCGCGTCCACCCGTGCACAGTCGTCTCGACACGTCAACTGATCAGGGCATTGGTAAAGATCATGGTGAAACCATAAACACTACATCTGCAAAGCAGTTAAGTCAACATCACCTACTACAAGTACATTTTTCCTAACCACATTTCACCTCCCCCACAACATTGTACTGCACTTTGTCTTTCATGTATATATTCAAGAAGGTAGCATACAACACTCATGTCATACATGTATACATACATAATGACACACATATATAAAAAACAGCGGAGATTTATAACAACAATTATAAAATGGGTTCAAGAATGTAGCCAATTGGAAGCACTGAAATGAGTCACGTGTGCGTGCATTAATTTCTTCAGGTATGCACTAAGAAGAGTCTCTCTTCCACCTCCCTGGCCTGACGTACGTCACAATGTTTACACTAGCAGTGCGCACTCAATCAGTTGTTACAAGTGCGTCACGCGCTACTATACGCGCTGTCAATCCTGTAAACAACTTCTAGTTCGGGCCGCGGGCTGCCACAACAGCCGGCGGCCTTTCTTGTGCATAAGACAGTACGTGGCGTACGTATACTCTTACGTACGTACAGTACTTATGTGCGGGATTTCCGAGTGCGACGTGCGTAAATGTTTGGGACGAACATCTTCGGACATCTTGATTTTTGAGCGAGTGCTACATGTAGCTGACTAGTATTGACCCACAAAGGTATGTGAATAATGCTGTTAGTTTTCGACCCATTTTATAAAACAAATGATGCACAGGATTATTTCGTGGCGTTAGTGAAGGTGCGGCGCACTCTCGAGTATTGACAACGGTTGCAAACATGCACTCGGCTGCGCCTCGTGCATGTCGCACCATTCTCAATACTCTCGAGCGCGCCGCACCTTCACTAACACACTCTATCCTGTGCATCATTTGTATAATGCATAATAATCATCATCATCATCATCACTCCCACCATCTTAATCATAATCAAATCTATACTCATAATCATAATTTCTACTATTTTGTGATACTCAAAACACTTTACAAGGCATTACCTGGAGCTACCCCAGTGACCACAAGATTGTGGCCGGTGAAGGTTAGATGGGCATCACTGACCAATGAGCCATCTGTCCCACTCCTTTTCCAGAGTCTGGCTGTTTTGTCACGAGACCCACTGCACACACAGTCCATGGATGGACTGTAAACAACCTTGTGGTAAAAGACAAACATACCAACAACTGCAACGGATCAACAAATTGCTCTACATCGACTTAAATAAGTACTGAGTTGATCAGTGTTTTAGTTGTAGCCATGATAAAAGAAATCATGGGCGTACGTACTTGAGCATGATTTGAACCTATGACCTCCTGATCTCGAGACAGGTGTCATCTCCACTAGACCACCGATCTTCAGCCTGACAACAAGTGCTGGTTCTAATCCTTATAGCAAGCAGCGGGTACTGCGTAATTTCATGAATTTGAATACCAACAACTTAACATTTATATGTCCCCTACTAACTTTGTTTGATAATTGGTACAGATGTCTTTGAAATGCATCACTTCAGTGATCTCTCGCATCTATCTCCAAGTTGATTTCTATCCTTCAGGTTTATGTTAGGTTCACAATAGCTTCTTGACAACAAAAGCAATGAAAACTACAGGGTTTCAGGGATGAATACCTTACTATGTCTTTCCACAGCTCAGTTGACAAGAGCATCGGTCTAGAAATCCAGAGGTTTCACATTAAAATTGTGAAAGAATCACATTTTCTTTGCTCATTTTGAGTTATATTTCATGAACATTTTTGGTCAGTTTCCTTGCACATTTAAATTCATCTTACCTTTGTTACATCCCTGCTGTGTCCAAGCCACTTCTGCAGTACTTTGCCCTCTCGCCACTTGTAGGAGACTATAACCTGTGAAAACAAAGACAACAGTTTGAAGTTGAATGTCAAGATGAGATTCATCATGGCTTCATCAAAAACAAAGCATAAGATAAAACATTGCACAGTGTTGTGCCACAGGATTTCTTTGGGTTCCTAGAGGTTTAGAAAGAGAAGACTTAATCATGACAAACTGGAAAAGAATGGTTGGCTAATATGTGGCATCAAGAACTGACCTGGCGTTTCATCTGAGAAGAGTAAAGGGGGACACTGATGGATTGGGAAAAAGAAGGATTCAAAGACAATGCATAATCTTTGTTCCTACGCAACAAAGCACCACTAGTTTACAGCTTGTGCAATGCAAGAGTCCTTCAGGCTTTTCGATGTCATTTCATTTCATGTCTGCAGCTCAGGGAAGCAATGCTGCCTGACCAGAATAACAGTATACAATTCATTTTTCTCCTATGTAAACATGTTCAAGTCACACATTTGGTAATTGTCATGATCACATTCTAAAAAGCCCCTGAAATATTTGTTCCCAAATACTTTCATGGTCTTTTTGTATTTAAGATTTCTTTTTTGTATTTAAGATTTCTTTCAGTGGGCAAAGGAGGTGCACCTTTTTATAATTTTTTGCAATGAAAATATATTGTATAATGTGTCTACCTTGTCAGCCCCGGCTGAAAGGAAGCCACCATCTCCTATAATGCCGACTGTCAAAACAGCGTCGCCATGAACTGGGCTATGCCGCACTACCCCATCTGGTCTTTCCACTGGTGTAGACGTGCTGCACAAAATGACAAAAAACAAAACAAAACAAAACAAAACAAACCATGGAGATATTACAAGAATTAGAAGAGACGTGCATCATACTGTGCCAGTGACCGCTTTGTGTGATTAGATGAACTTCAGGTTTACATGGCCGTCTTGCTTCAAAGCCATGTAAATATTTTCAAGGTCATATACGGTTGATTAACTTCATCCCGATCTACACACACCAATGCAAACAAGTTCACCAGTTATCAAGGAGCTTCTCTGAAAGTGCATGGACATACAAATAACTTGATAAAGTTATAAATTCTACTTTGAGGAGCATGTAGCTTGTCAGTAAGCCTTTTAATATTACACTAACTGTCACCAGCCCAAACCTGAAGCGCTCCCACAGCTAACAACCGTACAATGGAGCGCCCCGGGAATACTGATGCACATGAACTTGGAATATTAAAGATGTGTAGCGCAGATGATACTCAATATAGTGCACTCCCGTTACAACGAACACGGTTATGACGAAATTTTGTTATAACGAAGTAAAACTTCTGGTCCAGGTACAAAATTCGCTTATAACGAACACGGTTATAGCAAAATTTCCGTTATAACGAAGTCTTTTCCGAGCGCCACAGACAAAGAAAAACAAGAGAAATGTGCTCCGTTATAACGAAATGCGAATTGCTTTCGAAAATACGTAGCGGAACAAGCATTTACAGCGTCTCTGCATGGGCAAATGCTTCTCATCACTACGTGTTCACTCCTTGTGTCACGCACAGTTTCTGAAGGGAGCGTTTAATATAGTAATACAATAATCCCAAGGCACATTTTACATAGCTTTCCAGTGTATGCTAAGGATTCAGCAAACAGAATGTGATATATATGCATGGTTTCCTTGTTTTCATTATATATTGTATTGTTCGGTTATAACGAAATTTCGTTATAACGAAAGAAAACTGCCGGTCCCGAGCATTTCGTTATAACGGGAGTGCACTGTATCATCACCTTAGGCAAACCATACAGACCCAATGGGGCAATCAATGTGAGTTGTACTTACACGTATGCATTTGACCTGGCATTGCTGGTCTTTGATTTACTGTGACGTAGACCCATGACATTTGCTATCTCCAGGCAACCAAACATTTCCTCATGAGTTGATGCAGTGTTCTATACTCTCTCGGTCAATGTTGACAGATCTTATCTGGAAAGCAAACAGGCATACTTGTCAGCTGTCAAAAATGCCTAGAACGAATATATCTCACAGGGAAATTATTCACAGGAAAGTTTGCATAGATAAGGTGATAATAATAATGAATGATGATAAATAACATTACATAACACTTAATACACCTAATAACGGACCGTTAGTGATCACCCTGTCACTGTACAAGCATGCTAACCTGGAAACATTGAACTGCACATTACTTGAATATGAGACCATTCTGAAGCAAATAATTTTCACACAACAAAATATATATAATGTACTCTCAAAATGAATCCCACAAGGATTGGAACAATCATCCCCCAGCATTCCCACTGATTCCCACTGACCAGTTACTAGCCATCCCCTTTAATCGAAAGAAACCAGAGTTCATTTAACAGATTATATCACATTTTGTCTTAATTGATCAGCTGAAAATGGCTATCTTGCCACTCATATACTGTAAGTGTATTGTTGAGCAGCCCAGATAAAATCATTGATTCCAGCAAACTGATTCTAACAATGCTGTCCCATGCATGGTCTAGCAATTGAATAGTTAAAGGACAAGTTCACCTTCATGTACATGTGGAATGAGTGAATGCAGCAATATTATTAGAACATATCTGTGAAAATTTGGGGAAAATCAGACAATCCCCTCACAAGTTATGAATTTTTAAAATGTCTGCTCAGTCACTGCTGGACAAGAAGACTACTACAGTGTATGATGTCAAATGCGTACAAAAATATAAGAAAAAACATTAAAGAGAATAAAATTTCACATATTTTTATTTTTTGAAAAAAAAAGTGCACATTTCCTTGACTTGTCACTGGCGTTCTTTTATTATGCGAAAAAAGTGAAAATAAGTTGAATTTTCTTTGTTCTCTTTATATTGTTGTACACATGTGACATCACAAGCTGTAGTAGTCTTCTCATCCAGCAGTGACTGAGCAGAAACTTCAAAAATTTATAACTTTTGAATGGGTTGTCCAATTTTCCTCAAACTCTCAATGATGTGTTCTACTAATATTGCTGCATTCACTCAATCAACATGTCTATGAAGGTGGACTTGTCCTTTATATTTGGCAGCTGTTTTCTTTCACTTGGAAGTGGACTTTGGAAGGGTTTGTTAAAGTGACAAATATGTGGCACAATGAAATTTGTTGATATTTCATTTTCAGATGATTACACTGAACATTTCACTATCCCTTCTCAAAAAGTGAAATCGGTTCTTGGGTAATGAACCCATAGAGGGAGGGAAAGAATTAAAGGACAAGACAAGTTCACCTTCATGAACATAAGGATTGAGAGAATGCAGCAATATTAGTAGAACACATCAGTGAAAGTTTGAGGAAAATTGGACAATCGATGCAAAAGTTATGAATTTTTAAAATTTTTGTGTTGGAACCGCTGGATGAGGAGACTACTAAGGCTTGTGATGTCATATGAGTACAACAGTATAAAGAAAATGTAAAGAAAATTCAACATATTTTCACTTTTTTCGCATAATAAAAGAGCATTTGACTTGCCTCTTTCTAAGGCAATGGAATTAATATTTCCCATAACATATGTCAGTAACGAGTCAAGGGAATGTGTACTTTTTTCAAAAGATAAAATTTTTGTGAAATTCTCTATATTTTCCTTTACATTGTTGTACACATGTGACATCATACACTGCAGTAGTCTTCTCATCCAGCGGTGACTGCACATGCAAAAACTTCAAAAATTCATAACTTTTGAACGGATTGTCCGATTTTCCTCAAAGTCAAACTTTCAATGATGTGTTGTACTAATATTGCTACATTCTCTCAAATCCTTATGTTAATGAAGGTGAACTTGTCCTTTAAGTCGCCATGGTTTTCATTACTTTAGTATCATAGAAAGAGGCACCACCTTCTCCCTTATGTATCATGTACGAGAACATAGAGCACTATTTTTATACACTTCACCCTACAAAAATGGAAAGATAAACAAAAACAAAAGTCAAAAGAACAAAGAAAGATGAACGAAACGTAATCAAGGCCCAGCATATTCACTAGAATCCAGGCGACAGGTGCATCCATCGTTGCACCATCCCGAGTACTGTGCAATGAACAATGTATTTCGCATACGAAGAGAATGCGAGAGCAATCTAACGTTAGACCGTGAGCGTTGCGTTGCTATGAACGCTACTGCGGAGCTCTTCATACACCACTGCCTGCAAGAGCTGCCGCCCAACCTCCGCGTCGGCCGCCGCCGAAGACACGCACCGCACTACCGCTACTTGCTTGGCCTCCACCTCACTCTGTGTTATACAACGGCATACTGAGCCTCGCTGCAACTAGCGATCGATGTCAATGAAATGAGGAAGGAAAGACAAAAACATTACATTTCAACATGTCTAGATCTAGTCTACAGACCACAAAGCCAATATCAGTACTAGACTGATCATAAATGTAAATGTTGAGGAGAGATTCTAATGCTCTTTCGGATGTTCTAATTCTGTTGAAAATTGAGGATGACTGGAGGCCTCGCCTACATCCGACATACCTTTCTAACGTGTTAGTTGTTCAGGCAAGTTGATGATGTCCTCGTCTTGGAAGATTGGACGAGTGGTCGTATTCACACCTACTCGGATAAGATCGTCATATTTAGGGAATCTCGCTCGTTCGAGGCATTTCCGCTGAAAAAAAACAACAATATTCAAAGAGGCTTTATGCTCACAAGCTGTGTTGCTCACAGGAGGCTGCCTGCCTACAATACCTCAGCAGCTCACGAAGTTATAGATCGATATAAAAAGTACTTTGCTGCCCTCAATGTTTGTAAATACTACAGTCGGTTTCGCGTACAAACCTCGCGAATGAGGAGGTCGGACAATTTCGCGAGATGTTGTTTTCGCGAGTTTGACTGAGGCTATCATAAGTGCACTAATGCCTGTCAATTCGAGATATTTTCGCGTGTTGTTAAATTTGCGATCCTACAGTGACTCGCGAAATTCGCGAAAATAATATATTGCTTGTTGTATTGTAAAATGGTGTCATTTCCCCTGGCGTGTGCTTCACGATTCTTCTTCTTCTTCATCTTCATCTTCATCATACCAGCATCATCATCATCACAACAATACATGTTTACCATAAATAGAAACTACATAGTGAAGATGATGATGAAAATTATAACAACATTATATAAAGTAATGAACATATAAAATCTCTTATTCATAAGAGTGTGTAAAGTAGCCATCTAAATCACTGTAACTTTTCTTTCGTTGTTTTTTTTTTATTTGCACCTCATTAATGTAAATTGGGAACTGAGCACTTCACTTCCTTTTCGACACACACTCACTTTCATCTGCAAGGATTTTCAGGAGTGGAGGAGGAAGAGGAAGAAAAAGAAGAAGAAAAAGAAAAAGAGCAAGAATATTAAAGATATTGTGTGTCTCTTAATACTCTCCCCCTTTATCTCTCTCTCTCTCTCTCTCTCTGTTATTATCATCATTATTATTATGTGTCCCTCTGCAATATATATATATATATATATATATATATATATATATATATATATATATATATATATATATATATATATATATATATATATATATTCTTAGTGATTATAAACCTGCAAATTCAGAAGATGATTTTGTGTGGAGGCCGCATGCAGGCCCGTGTACTAGCATCTACTATGCCTACCCTTGTGAGGCAGTGACAAGATTCAGACCACTAACTTTCATTCATTCATTCACTAACTTTAAAGGGATTGTGTAGTTTTGGTTGAGACCTAACTTCTTGTTTTAGCATTTTTTTTTTTTTTTGTGAGATAATGAGAAACCTTTTATGAAATCTGAAAGAACATGTTATGTAACTTTGTTTTAGATGTCTCAGCCATTCCCAAACCGATTTTCATCAAATAAAGTTTGAATTCCTCTTAGAATAGTATTCTTTGTACTACCACACTGTATTTCACAAGTGGTTTCTTGGTATCTCACAAAAAGTTAAAAGCCTAATCTTCATTTCCACCAATACTATTCCATCCCTTTAACATATTCCAATTCTATGCTTCAAAAATCTTGCCAGAGGAAATGCCTGATATAGGTCCTACCTTGAACCACATAAATTCCAGATACAGAAACAAATTCATCAGAAACTTGGGGAGGTTGGGGAGGGGGAAGGTACACCTCAAAAAAAAAAATTGTATATCGAAATACATCAGCGAAGTGCAAAGCGAAGTGTGATTGTGATTCGTATAGGCCTAGTCAAGCTGTGGAACTAATGACGGCATGGAGGTATTTTTTTTGGGGGGGGGGGGGTGGGGCGGGGATGGTGTGATTTGATGAAACTCCCGACGATCTGTTTTGTAGATTTTGCTGGTTTTTATCATGGTGAACCTGATCAAGATTCAACATCAAGATGTGATACGTGTGTGGCTCATGGTGAAGATAAGAGATGATCATCTTCATGAGATGGGCCTGTTAAATTCTCTCAGTTCCCCGAGGGAGGCTTTCTGGGGGTTTTCCTCTCACCTCCAGACTGAGGGCAGAGGCGCCATGGCCGCGCAAAGAGTTATCTGTGGCCTAAACACGTGCCCCACACGTACACACGTACGTACAGGCTCAGGGGCTCAACAGTGCTGAACTAGACAACACTTGTTGTTGGGGTAAGGACTGCAAATTTCTCGAGTTTGTTAAAGAGATTGTGACTTGCTGTTTGAGCATTGTAATTTCCATTTGACATCGAATCAGTGAATGACTCAAAGTGCTGATCTATAGAGAAGTTTAGACAGGATATTTTTCTCATCACTTTCGAAACTTGACGAGAGAGCAAAGTTCAGTCCCATATATCTTATTTTGTGTTGGGCTTTTTTTTTAGGTCCGGTACGGTACCGGTCCTCCCGTCCCCGGTATGAATTGCAAAGAGTTCTGTGGCCTAAACACGTGCCACACACGTACGTACAGGCTCAGGGGCTCAACAGTGCTGAACTAGACAACACTTGTTGTTGGGGTAAGGATTGCAAATTTCTCGAGTTTGTTAAAGAGATTGTGACTTGCTGTTTGAGCATTGTAATTTCCATTTGACATCGAATCAGTGAATGACTCAAAGACAGTGCTGATCTATAGAGAAGTTTAGACAGGATATTTTTCTCATCACTTTTGAAACTTGACGAGAGAGCAAAGTTCAGTCCCATATATCTTATTTTGTGTTGGGCTTTTTTTTTTCGTTGTAAATTATTCATGATCAAAACTTGACTCACTGCGACCAGCACGCGAACGCGAAACAGAAGCGTGCGTTTATAACTGTGTGTATATTAAACTCGTATGAATGATATGAAAGTGGATGTCAAGAACTATCGCCTGTTAAAAACTTTTGTCTTTATTGTTTATTTCATGAATCGATGGTGGTGGTATCTAGTGATGAAATAAATTGTATTGGAAGTATAAATATTATTAAATTGTCCTGGTTAAACCCAACATATTCCAGTCTTCCACGTACCCACAACTTCCACTTAGTAAGTGTTTGATTTTCATGTAATTTACATACTTCGATATTTTTTCTATTGCAATGAAGAAGAAGAATTAGTATTGTCTACGACAGTTGTAGATCTTTGCAACTGATTGACAAATTGCCCTACATCGACGTAAATTGTAGATCTCTAGATGATTTTATGAACATGATGAATATAGCTCTTTGGTGCTGTGTTCATAAATTGAAATATAACAAGGTCAAGGGGATGGCTAGTAACTGATCAGTGGGAATGCTGGGGGGATGATTGTTCCAATCCTTCTGGGATTCATTTAAGAGTACATTATATATCTATTGTTGTGTGAAAATTATTTGCTTCAGAATGGTCTCATATAGTCATAATCAAGTAATGTGCAGTTTAATGTTTCCAGGTTAGCATGCCTGTACAGTGATGAGGCGATCGTTAACAGCCCGTTAACGATCGCCCATTGAATTAATTTGACCATTAATGCTGTCCAAAATTCAACCATCGGTTTAATACATGTATTAAAACCTATGTACCGGTATGCTTTTTGTGTGTGGTCGAGTTTTCGCTTGGGTGGTTGAAGCTTCGTTCAGGTTTTTCATGCTTGTATCCATACTCTGAAAAGACTTGATTTTTTTTTTTTTTTTTTTTAACCTAAGAAGTTGTTTAATCTTACATATGATTGATATGATTTTATTTGCTGTTTTTTTTTCTCTGATGAAATGAAAATTTAATGTTATTTAGTATCATTTGAAAGATGGGTGCTAATTAAACTATCGTATCCATGTAGATATCTCAAATTCCACAAAGCAAAAGTTTCAGAGGATCCACATTGTTTACACTTCACAACAGAAGAGCTTCATATGGACTCTATGTCCTAACATATGTGTTTCTGTGCATAGCAATGGATGCCCAGGAGAAATCTTGTGACTCTGAAAGCAAGCCAACTCCAAGAAAGAGAACGAGGTGAATGTATAACATTTTAAATGCTTTTCTGACACTGACATTTGTAAGACACAAGGCACTCTGTGCACTAAACTACTTGGACTACATTGCAGACATTCATTTCATTCTCAGGAGTGCAAGTTGGTCACCCTGTTGTACAAAGTAAAAAGTCGCTATGCAGCGTGCAGCCCCAGTGCACTTAAAGGGGTGGTGCAGTATTGGTGGAGATGAGAATTGGGCTTTTAACTTTTTGTGAGATACCAAGAAAACACTTATGATATAGTACAGAGCATACCATTTTAAGAGGAATTCAAAGTTTATTTGATGAAAATCAGGTTTGGAATGACTGAAACATCCAAAAACAAAGTAAAACAAAACGATCATAATAAAGTGTGGGTCCAACACTTTATTAGAATCGCTCTTTTTTGGATATCTCAGCCATTTCAAACCAATTTTCATCAAATAAATGTTGCATTCCTCATAGAATTTACATGCTCTTTCATATTTCATAAGAGGTTTCTCATTATCTCACGAAAAAAAAAAAAAAATGTTAGAAACCGGAAATTAGGTCTCAACCAAAACTATACAATCCCTTTAACATTGAACTAAAAATCCTTCAAAGAGCTGAGCTCTATGCACACAATGTTTTATATAATTCTTCCACAAAAGGACACTTGATGTAATATCACATAGGCATTCCCGCATGGATTATAAAAATCTATTAGGGCATTTAGTATGAAGTATGCAAGTCATTTTCAATCATGTGGCTGACATATATGATACATAAATTAGGTTTAACCTCCTATGTGTCATCCTAAATTCAAATTTTCAGGCAACTAGATGAAGAAATGGCCGAACCACCAAATGTAGCCACCTCTGCTGTCTTGGTCCAGAGCGCAGAAATGCCGGTGGATGCAGTGAAGGTCAAAGGTTATGACTTCAATGAAGGCATCAACTACCACAAGCTGATGCAATCATATGGCACCAGTGGCTTCCAGGCTACAAATCTCTGGAAGGCGATAGAAGAGATAAACAAAATGGTTTGTAAACATGCTTTTGTGTTTTGAGGTACCAGAATGATATGAGGTAGTAGAATGTGTGTGTGAATGATGTCCATAAAAAACATTGAGTCCTTCTACACAATACCTGTAGAACGTTAATCATTATTTGTTTCATTCTAATTTGACTCTGTCTTTCTGGGGATATGAAGTCACAGACATAGATTTGTGAACACAGTCTTAACGAAATATCTGGAACATTTTCAGCTCGGTACAATGACTTTTGAAGTGTAATAGTCCAGACATATGAAAAATAGGGAGGATATCTAATAGTTTCATGTAATGTGGCTCTTGTACATAAACTCTCCTCCTCTCTCTGCCAATGCATTTTTTTTTTTTGTTCATAACGTGTACCTTGTGCTTTGAAATGACATTTGTATGTTCATGTATACTGTTTTATCTATTCATATCGTTGTCATTGGTGACCTGCTTCTTTATCGTATTATTTTATGATGACATTTGTATGTTTATGTGTACTGTTTTATCTACCTCATCGTTGCTACATGTATTTGCAACCTGTTTGTATCAAAATTCAAAACCATTTGAGATTGTGGGCATATTCTCATACTACTTGAAGCCCTTCAAACCAGTCTTCACTGCAGGAGATGTTTTCCCTGTGTTGTTGTGCGATAGATTGCCAAGAAGAAGGAACCATTGGATGAGGAGGAAGTGGCCAAGGGTACAGAATTGAACCCTTGCGGACGGGTCAAGACCAACTGCACCATATTTCTGGGCTTCACATCCAACCTGATATCTTCCGGCCTACGGGAGGTTCTCAGGTTTCTCGCAGAACACAACTTAGTGAGTTAATGTCTGGCTGTCCTTATTCTACATGACAGCTTTTAAGATTTTGATTGGTCATAAACTTGGTTACTGCAAATAAAGAAAAAGCTAAAAAGGTTTTGATGTGTTTACTTAATTCAAACAACATGAAATTACTGTCAATACAGTGCTTGATGTGAAATGCTTTTGTCATATTATCTTGAGGCGTAACACGAAAACAGAATCCTCCTCCATCCCACATATCCTTTAATCATTCAGCAACTGTTTGATATTTACAGAGTAGAGAATGGGATTCTCAGATGCTTGTTCTTTGTTTACCGTGGCATTTCCAACATCCAGTTTAGCCTGGTGATTGTGTCGATGCCCAGCATGCAGTAGGTGACAGGCTTGATTTTTTTTTTAAATAACTGTTCAATGCTGGTGGATTTCACAGATCAAGCATCCAATTTTTATTACATGGTTAGCACACCAAACCTTTCTGTTTTTTGGATTATGATCCCTTGGAAAAAAAAATCCTTTCTTAATGTACACATCAGTTAAGTGTTCTTGCAGGAAGTTAGTAGTAATAACTGGGGCTGCACACTAACTCATTTTTTCTACTGGTCTGACCTGTCTGTCGGACCAGGGTTAGGTACACAGTTTGTCCATTTTGTACTGGTCCATTCCTTAAAAATGTACTGGTCCGACAGTGATTTTTACTGGTCAGGGACTGTCAGACCAGTGCCAGTGTGCAGCGTTGTAATAATGTAGATTGTAGGTCAAGACAAGGAGGTTTAATACATTGGAGTTCCAAGTGGCTGCAATTATTCAAACAGTTGTCAGATTTCTATTGATGTACAAAAGAATTCCACAGGTGCACTTGTGCCTTTGATGATCGATGTTCCAAGCCCCCGTCTTGCTGAGCAATCTGAAGATTCATTTTGAACGTTATCATAATGTTGGCCATATTTTGCTTATTTATTTATTAAATGAAATGAAATTTTACGTACTGATAAAGCATGTAAAACAAAAGTCCATTCCGTCCAGAAATTTGCGCAAAAGTGTAAATCAGAGCTGTATCATGTGAAAATGTTTAAAACTGTACCATCCTGGAAAGCTGCTTTTATCACTTTTCCGCTTAATTTCCACAAATGAAACTAATATGGAATAATCTTCAAGTATAATTCTTTATTGATAGATATATCAGATTAGTGCCCAGGTATGCCCAGTCGAGTAATTTTCATCTTTATTTCAGCATTTTTTGCTCAATTTCTATTCGCGCATCCTCGTGTCTGTACCACCTACCTTTTATAAGAAGGGATAGCGAAAAGTAATTACCATCACAAAGACATATCTTCCTTTGAAAGTGGCTGGTGATTATGCAATGAGACACGAGTCAATTGTCTTCCTATCTGCGTTGCAGATCCTGTTTGGCACATGCTTCAAATATTTATGAGCGGCGGCATCGAACATCTAGTAAAGGAAATAAGACAGTTGTGACTCCATTCTCTAGAACCTCCTTGGTCAAGACATGAGGTCTGAATGTGAGAGAACCTTTCCAATTTGATCCCCAGGTGGACTGTATCGTCTCCTCGGCCGGTGGCATCGAGGAGGACTTCATTAAGTGCCTTGGCAGCACCTACCTCGGGGATTTCTCCCTCAGGGGTCGCGACCTCCGCCAGAAGGGCATCAATCGGATCGGCAACCTGCTGGTCCCCAACGACAACTACTGCAAGTTTGAGGACTGGCTCATGCCCATTCTGGACCAGATGCTGATAGAGCAGAACACCCAGGTAGGAGTCTTGTTGAAACCAACCTTATCGCATGGTGCTTTAACTCACAGACTATGACCATTTCTGAGATGTGAAGTGTAGTCAGAGC
Organism: Diadema setosum; assembly: GCA_033980235.1. Lineage (NCBI taxonomy): Eukaryota > Metazoa > Echinodermata > Echinoidea > Diadematoida > Diadematidae > Diadema > Diadema setosum. Next base: position 11,481,827 of record CM067069.1, on the reverse strand, counting down.
AAAGACCATTGTCACCATATCCAACAGTGAGAAACTGATTTGGAGTTATCACTTTGCATTGTGATTTGCTTTGAAATGTGGCTACTGAGGAAAAAATGGATTACTCAAACCAGAGACCTTGTGGTCGCTAGTCCATGGTCTTGTCCTCTGAGCTGCAACAACTCGGGGGCATTTCATGAAGCAATTTGTCAGATATATATTTTTTTTCTGCAACTTATCATAAGCTACTGAAATCCTTGCATCTGATTGGCTGAGAGCAAATTTTTCAGAAAAAAAAAGTATCCAACAAAACGCTTCATGAAATGCCCCACAGAACTACTGTTTGGAAACATCTTTCTGTAGAAGTTGTCAGAAGGGAATCTTTGGATGTGGTTGAGACCAAGGCTTACACTTCATGTACAGACTGTACAGCAATAAGCATTTTATCTTTCTTCACCTCTTTTAACTTCTAAAGTGGACTTTTTATCAGTGCGTGATGGGGTATCATTTAGCATTTATGGTCCACTGTTTATAAAATGACAGAGCTGACATTTGGCCCCTAGGTATGCACTGCCTACAGGAAACCAACACATACTTCTGGTATGATGATAAAGATATGAAATTGTCACCAAGATTATAAGTCTCTCAATTTCCTTTTTGTTCTTTTTAATGTCAACATAATTATTCTGGGCCCATGCACAACTGTCATATATTGTTTTCCATTTTGAGTGTTTTCCATTCATTTTCAGTATTTAGCTGTTAACTTTTAGTGACTATGTTAATGGTAGCTACTCCTGTGTGTTTTATTTGTTATTCATTCCTTCACAGGCTTGGGGGTTGGAATCAAAAAGACATTAACATCTTGGAAGTTTTGATCTTTGCTCCTTCCTTTGCAGGACATCAACTGGACTCCATCTAAGATGATTGCAAGACTGGGAAAAGAGATCAATGACCCCAGCTCTGTATATTACTGGGCATACAAGGTATGATGGCAGAAGGTTGTAACTGCCTATTGCAGGTTGTGCAAATATGAGGATGAAATGTGTGTTTGTTTGTTTCATTTTTCCATCGAGAAGATGGCTGGATAGCCCATATTCAGCTGCACTAGCTGGTATTCCATGGGGTCCAGTTGGGTGTAAGGCTGACCACTTTACCAGGTTATGCACCCTGCTCTTTGCGATGAATGAATGAATTGGAATCTTTTACATGCAGGAGTTGTGATTCTCTCACACATGAGACCTCCATTTTATGTCCTATCCAAGGGACAGAATGTTTTTGCTTCTTACTAGAGGGGACATATGATTACACACAACATTGCTCAGTGAGACTTTGGAATTGAACCTGGGTTCTTTGGATCTAGAGGTAGAGGCGTTCACCACCATTTGTTACTGTATACAGTGGACTCCTGTTATAACGAAGCCCTCGGAACCGGCAGTTTTCTTTTGTTATATCAAAATTTCGTTATAACCGAACAAATAAACAATAAATATACTTAGTGTGGATAACGTTGCAGACTGAATTTTTACTTTGTTGTATACCTAAACCAGAATTTTGTTATAACCCTGTTAGTTATAACGGGAGTGCACTGTATGCAGTATCCACAGCAGCATAATGGGTGCTGTCATTGAAGGAAAAGTTAGCATGCAGCTTTATGCTGCCATCTGTTGTGATAGAAGGTATTATCTCTAACACAAAAACATTCAGCAAGGCCGTACCGTAAAATGCCATGTTTGTGTCCTATTTTCTATGTTATGGCATGCACTTTCCTTTTTTAAGTTGGTCATTGCACAGAATGTTTGTTTTAGTTGCTGTACAATTATCTTCTTTGCTCAGAATGTGGTTTTGCACAAAAACAAATATAAAAACTTTAATGTGAACCTGCTCTATTCAATGATCCAGCAACTGACATAGGAAAGTAATATCATCCATGCCTCACATTCAAGCAAAAATTTAGGATACTGCATACTCTTTTCTTCTCTTACTTTTTTTTTTATTATTATGCCACTGTAAATTTGTCAAATTGCCCATTTTATTCTTTCTGTTTTTGTTCTTCTTCTCCTTATCCTTAGAATAACATTCCTGTGTTTAGCCCAGCCCTCACAGATGGATCTTTGGGGGACATCTTGTACTTCCATTCCTACAAAAACCCGGGCCTCAAATTGGACATTATTGAGGGTTAGTTTTCCATGTTACTGTATAAGCTATAATTTTTGTGTACAGATATTTTCGCGACTGAGCAGGTCACAAACACTTTCGTGAGATGTTGTTTTCACGAATTGACACCGAGGCTATTGTAAGAGAACTATTAGCCTAGTGCATGGCGACATTCTTGGGTGTTGTTAAATTCACGCGGTTCAATAGTGATTCACAAAATATGTGAAAAATAAACCCTGGCAAAAATAACAGCTTATACAGTATTTTCTCCTTGCTGGCTGTTAGGAAATTCCCCAAAATATTCAGCTTACTCCTGGTATTTTTGCTCACAACCTTTGATCTAAAACGTGCATAAATTTTGCCATAAACCTTACCTTCATTTTTCCTATCCTTTCCTTGTCATCCTTCCTAAGTCTGGGGACCCCAGAGTAGTCACTGCTGATTACACAATACCGTTCATGTGCCTTGTATTAAACATGCTTGCATGATCTGTTACCAGCACCGCTGGGCTTCGTAGAGAGAAAACAGTCAGTTTATTAGTAGGGAAATTCCACCCTGATATCCTGTTACTTTGTATGAAAACAAAAAAAACAAAAAAATAAGAAAGGATATAAGTGAAAATTTGGGGGAAGGAAAAACGGACAATCCAAAATGTATGACTCTTATTCAAACAGGTGAAAAAAGCAACAACATCAGTTCTTAAGAAACCAATTTTTCTGGAGAAAAATAAATATTGGCAAACTTGTGTGTGCAAACCAAATGAAGTGTCACTCAACGAATTAAAATATGCCACACAGAATTGCCAGTTTGTCTTACTACCTAAACTTTTACAGTTCTGTATTTCTGTTGTGTTTTGCCTCCCAGATGTACGAAGGATGAACAGTCAGGCAGTGTTTGCAGCACACACTGGTATGATCATACTTGGAGGAGGCCTAATCAAGCACCATATATGTAATGCCAACCTGATGGTGAGTATGTCTCCCTTTCCTCGAACAGTACGTCATTGTCGTTTCAAAATCACAGCGCTTTTATTTGAAAACTTACCCCTCCCCCCCCCCCCCAATATTACCAGAAAGCATATGAAATTTGTGAGTTTTTCTGGTAAACAGAGATAAAACTGCTTTATCGAACTTGTACTGACACAACCAGAATCAAAGTGCCATTCAAACAATTTACTGGCACTAAGATGCTAGAACTTTTGTAGCCTCAAAAATTTTTGCTATCTTGTGAATTATTTCTTGCCCTTCCTTTGATTTTTTTTTTGAAAATCAATCATTTCTTTCATGCACAAGTACCTCCTTGCCATGCGACTTCAGTCCACAAGTTAGCGTAGACTTGAGATGCAATATGAATGTAAACAAATATGTATTAGAACATCTGGTTCTACTCCTGAAAGGCTTTAACTGTGAATAAGATGTATGGAGCTTTGACGCTTCTGTTGTAACACATACACGTGAATCAATCACTGTGGTTCATTCTACAGAGAAATGGTGCAGACTTCAGCGTCTTTCTCAACACGGGACAAGAGTTTGATGGCTGTGACTCGGGGGCCAGACCCGATGAGGCGATCTCTTGGGGCAAGATCAAGATGACGGCAAGCCCAGTCAAGGTAAGAATTTGAGGTGGAACGCCAGTCTATAGGAACATACATCTATAGAAACTATGCATAATGCTTACCCAATAATCATGGACAGCTTTAGTGTGAAGATAAGGCATGAATATGCGTGATACCTTTTTTACCATTGACTTTTGTCCTGTCTATAAAAAAAAAAGAAAAAAATCAAGGAGTTCAATATACAGCCCATGTAAAGATCTAATTTGGCAAGTGCTTAGTTTTTGCGTGTTTTTTTTTTTTCGTTTTTTTCAAGAAATGCGGCTTCATAAAAGGAGGTCTTTGTGATATTTCTATGTTTGTTGTATGATGTATGCTAATAAAGGCTGTGTGAGCAATTTTATGGAAATAAGGATATATACAGGCATCTCCTGTTATAGGGAAGTCCTTTGGACTGGCAGTTTTCTTTTTGTTATATCAAAATGTTATTATAGCTGAAGGGAATTTTACACCATAGACAATAGTGATGATAATTTTACAATCTGAATTTTTGCTTTGTTTTGACAAAGTTTTGTTAAAACCATTTTCATCATAATGGGTGTGCCTTGTATTTCTTAATATTCTACTATCTGGCATTGATAATAGCTAAATCTAATTTCATCATATTTTCTTTAATAATGATAAAAAGCTTGCATTGATTCTTCTTACTGCTTGTTCTCTTTCAAGACAGAGAGCAACTGTTTTTCAATCAAATGATAGTGATGACAATGATAATAGAAATACTAATAGTGATGACTGTAACAGCAATGGTAATGATGGTGATAATAATGAAATAATGACAATATCAACAATAATGACAATTACCAATAGTAAAAACAACAATAACTTGGTGTTTTTGTTCCCCTTCCAACTTTGTGATTGGCCTCCCTGTCTGAACAATTCCTGTGTGACAAAACCAGCATCATACCCTTTTACAGAGCATCCTCTCTCTACATATCTTTCTCTTCATAACTCAGGTGTACGGGGAGGCCACTCTGCTGTTTCCACTGATCGTCGCGGAGACGTTTGCTCGCAGTGTTCACCCAGTGACGGGGGAGGAGGAGAAAGAGGACGCGCATCAGCGGATTTCAAAGGAGAGCAGTCGATAATGCAGAGATGCCAACTAGTATGTCCTCACAATATGATATTATTTTCTTCATCAAAGATAAAGAAAACATTTCTTTTGACATGAAAAATATGTTGCTTGTTCTGTAAAATAATTCAGCATGCTTAATACATGCAAGTTTCATATTTTAAAAAGCAAATTCAGTGTTTTTTCCTCCCTTCATATATACTGTAAGCTGTTATTTTCACTATGGATACTTTCACAAATGGGGAGGTCACGGACATTTTCGCTAGTTGCTCTTTTCGCGGTTTGACACCAAGGCTTATCATAAGTGCACTATTAGCCTAGTGTATGGTGACATTTTCATGTTGTTAAATGCGCAGTCCAGCAGTGATTTGCGAAATACGCGAAAATTGAACCCTCGCAAAAATAACTGCTTATACAGTTTACTGTTATATATCTTTATCTTTTTCTACATTAATGGTTTGTGATCCACAGAGGTTGGCACTCCTGCTAATAAATCTGACGTTTCAGGCAAGGGGACTGAGAAAAGATCAAGATATGAGAGAAATCCTCATCTTTTGAGCATCAAGATCTCCAGGAAGGTTCGTTGGCAGCTGTAGTGATCGCACCATGCAGTCAGACTGGAGGTGAAGCTGATGGGGAGGAGCTGTGAATCATCTTGCATTGATGCTGCCTTGATGGTCTACCCAGATCATGCTGCTACAAATAGCATCACGAACACGACATGCTGTACATTTTCTCAACGTTCCGGAATGGTGCTCTTGCCTATCGTATGTGTATCATGATCAGTTTGCACTTAATTTATGATGGGTGGTGAATATTTCCCTCAAATATGTCTTCGAGTGACCTGATACGTACCATTTTGAATGCATCTATGGATGAGCTTGTATATACCATAGCACAGCAAGGCATGATGTGCATGTGATTCAGCAGAGTAGGAGTGTCATAAGCCAGCATTCCATGCAAAAGTTTCTTGTCATGTCATTTGTCTTGACAGCAAATTAGGTACAATGAAGAGAAATGTTGAAGGGAAACATTTTTCTCATATTCTGGACATTTTTTTTTTTCCCATAGAATAGCCAATGTGAAAAGAATCTGACTGATTGCACTCATTTTGTGGCAAGATGTGAGCCATCTGTAACAAGAAAACAGACAAAACAAAACAAAATCTGCTGTTAGAAGTGACAGTAAGCTGACCTTTTTCTCTTCATGGGAATTGCAAATATTTTCACCTAACACATATAAGATAAACACAAAAACCCACATCTTAGGAATAGGGGCATGATGTATCATCCAACATGTATTCGTATCAATACTGAGTGTCATTTTGTTTTGTCACTCCAAATGCATTTTACTTATTTTACACTGCTGTGCAATATATAGAACATACAGCCATTTGCATAATAGTGACACATACATTTTATATTGATGATTTAATTCTAATCATGGGTATTATATATCATTGCACTCAATCCCAAAATATGGTAAATTATTTTTTTTTCTTGTTATATATATTGAAAAATGTTTATATATTTCTAATGCACAGGCAACTCTAATTATAATGAAGTCCTCTGGAATGGCAGATTTCTTTCTTTATACCAATATTTTGCTATAGCTGAAAAAATTATAGAAATTTATATAGACAATAATTTTGGAACCTGAATTTTTACTTTGTTGTAATGAGATTTCTGTTATAACTGTGTTCATTTTAATAGGAGTGCACTATATCACAAACATTTATCTTATTTATGGCACATTGAGTCTTCTGTCTTATTATAACCGCCAGCATCATTGTGTTATGACTTTCATGTCTACAGTGTTCAAGTCAATTTGACAACATATTTTTCAGAGCTACCAAACATCCCATATATTCTGCAGGAGACTCCTTAGTGAAAACTTAAACTTATAATTTAAAACTTAAAACTTAAAATCAAAAAATTTCTTCAATTCGAAGACTTACAGGTGAAGTTGAAGTGTTGACAACAGGTAACGTGCAACGTTTGGTTCTGCTGATAGTCCCTTTCTGTTCGAATTGATGACTTAATGTGACTCGGTCAAGAGGAACCTGGGAAAGCTACGCTGAATTGACGGCCAGCGCAAGCATTCAGCTTTCAATCTTCACGTTTATTTCCGTTTACATCTGTACATAATTAAGAAGCATAAAACAAATAACATTAAATAACATACGACATCTTAAGAAAGATACATGTACAAATGCATATCTGTACAAGAAACACCATATTTAAAGGTCTTTGGCAAATCTTTTCATACTACTGTTAAGTATCAAAACCTCAGCTTCTGGCACGAGAATAATTGTCCTCATTTGTGAAGGAGCAGCTTACATGTACAACAAACCGTCTTCACACAAATACCGACCCATATTTCCTTTTATAAAAAAAAAAAAAAGAATACCACTATAAACATGTTGATCACAAAAGTACAAATACAATTACATTGTTTACTTTCAAATAAGTGTAATGGATCTAAAAGGGATAGTTTCACAGAGAAATAGAAATAGTTCAGAATTGTCCAATATATAGCGACAGGTATAGGAGGAAGACAGATTAATTATTAGATAGAGATAGTTTGATAGGGAATGGAAATAAAGAAGGGGAAAGTACTTAGGTATGGATAGAGGAGAGGGAAACGGAACTGACTGGTGTAAAACGTTAATGTAATACATATAATACAGCATGTTATATCCAGGTTTGCACTCGCTGAACTGCAGTTTAGGTCAAGCTGAGCATTAGCAGTGAAATCTATAATGTCTTTCTTTTTCTTTTTCTTGTTACACACATGTTGCCACTGTTACACTTATCGACAACAACAAAAATTATGCTAGGTTTTTGTTCCCAGAACCTCATCGGCTCAGCATTTACACAGCAAATTACTTCTTTCTAATTATCTTTTAGCAAATCTTCATTGCAGTTCACTGAGTTGTTCCAGTTAGATAGGACGACCTTAGTGTATGTCTCAATGTGGTCAGTTTGCCTGACTAGTCGACCACCAATAAAATAATGGGTGGTAGTCTTCTCTACCACGGATGCGATAGTTGTTTGAGACTGCTGTGTTCCCACTGGTGTGCTGTCAGAATTTTTCCCGTTGTTGAGAGCAGGGGTGTCCTCCTGGTTGGTTGAGTCTGCTTCACTGCCTGAGTCAGATTCCATGTCGCGAAGTTGCTCCATCATTGACCGCAGCTTCCCACTGGATGGGGTCCTAGGGGCTAACGGGGCTGATGACGGTGACACACAGATAGGGGATGTCGCACGTATCGACAGGGCAGGCCCAGGGGAGTCGTCGATGGTGTCGGTGTGTGGTGGGCCATTTATGTCGGCTTTCTGGGTGGATATGGTCAGTGGCGGTGCTGGGACGTTCGGTGGCGTTGGGGTTGGAGGGTGTTGTTTCCTTGTTGGTTGAAGCTGGAGTGGAGGGGAGACCGTGATCGGGAACAAGAACGGGATCGGTAACGGTAGCGGGGATGGTTGGAGGAGGCGCCTGGGTGGTTAGACTTTATGTGAAGGTGCAGATTACCTGACTTCGAGGCTTCATAGGGGCACAGTCTGCATTTGTACGATGACCCCCGCTGGATTCCATGATTCCGACGAAGATGAAAATCCGACTTCATCGCTCAGTATATGAGTTTCCACATCGCCTGCAAACATGTCGCCGTCTGTCTCTCCCAGCATGAACGATGCGGTGACTTTCCATCCTGTTTACAAAATTAGGAGTAAACATATACGGTAATATGGAATATTCAAGGCTTTCCACAATATTGTGGAGATCTATGTTGCTGCACTGGGTAATGCTTTTCTTGTGAGTTATGTGCCTCCATGTCACTAGTTTGCTTTACATCCCGACTGCCTTTCCTAGCGATCTTGGTATTTACATTTTCTGCCTCAGTGTTCCGTGTAGGGCTACTTTGTGACGGTGCTGGATGGACAGGGGTGTCTGCATTCGGTTGAACGACTTCAGGGGCATTGTCATGATGAGGTGGGGCTGGTGGTAGAGAGATATCCTCTTCTGGTATGACAGTTGGCGGTTTGTAGTTCCATGCTTTTCAATCATCTCCACGATACGGCTTCAGTCGATCACAATGAGTGACAATTGGTTTTGCCCTTTCTGAGGCTTGCACTCTGAAGGTTACGTCGGACAGCTGTGTCACGATGAGGTACGGACCCTTCCATCTGAGCTGTAGTTTTGGAGAGACGCCCTTTTTCTTGGAATGATCGTACAGCCACACAAACATTCCTTCCTTCAGTTCCAGGCTGGCTGTCTGCCGGTCATATTGTTTTTTCTGTCTGACTGCACTTTTCCCAGAAGTTTTGGCTGCAGCTTGGTATGCCTTTTGGAGGCGAGCCCTCAGATTTTCTGCAAAGTCACAGATGACTTCACCACTTTCTTCTAGTGCAGAGAGCATTGTCAAGTCTATGGGGATGTGAACTTCCCTGCCTAACATGAGCATATTTGGAGTCTCATGCGTAGATTCTTGAATAGTGCTTCGATATGCACTCATAACGTACGGCAGTTTCTCATCCCATTCTTTGCTGTGTTCGTCCTCCTTCAACATCATTGCAACAACACTTACCAAAGTTCGGTTGAACCTATCGACAAGGCTGTCTGATTTTGGATTATGGGCTGTTGTTCTTGATTTCTTGATTCCAAGAAGTTGACAAGTCTGTGCAAATACCTGTAACTCAAAATTGAACCCCTGGTCCGAATGCAGCTCATGGGGGACTCCAAACCGACAAATGAACTCCTCCGCGAGTTTCCTGGCCATGGTTTTGGCTCTGGCGTTGGGGAGGGCATGTGCTTCCATCCACTTCGTGTGGTACTCCCCAGCACTAAGTAAAAAAAAATCAATTTGCATTGAGTTTGTACACACACAATGTTACGTAACTTTTGAACAGCACCCCCGGCCATCACAAATTTGTTGTCAATCTGGGGGAATGTCTCCCGCATCCATTTTGTTGCCTGCAGGTGCCTGTCAGTAATCAGAGTGCTAATGTTAACATTTCTGCTGTGCAGCAACCCCCTTTCCAATCCCTCCTTTTCCATGGTGTTGCTGTTCTTTACCCCGGCACTCTGGACAAGGGTAAAGTCATAAAAAAAAAACTAGACATGTCCATAGGTTACGGATGCCCCTGCTGGATGTGATTAGTACGCACTTCTTAGTGACCTTTGACCTTGAATTCCAATCTAACCTGTATTTTAGTGTGTTGTACCTACACACCATAAATCATTAAAATGTCTCCAATGTCCATTCCATGCAAAGTGGTCCTGAGTCATAAAAATTAAATGTTATATTTCTTCACTAGAATGGATATTTTCTTGAAGTATGATATTCAGGGTACCAAGAAACAAAAACATTTTATTCATAAATGTATAATAAAATAGGGTTATTACCTGCGTCTCCAAAGAGGTACCTGCTGTCTCGCAAACATGGCATCACAAGGGAGCCCAGCTCCCTGGTTAGCCCACCAGTGTCAATGCCGGGCTCCTCCAGGAAGCTGACACTGATGCCAGCATTGGGTTGTATCAGTGCTGATGAAAAAGCCTTTACACAGTCGTGGAGGAGATGTGACCTCCTGAACCTAACTGGGTTTTTCCTTTCACTAGAAATGGTCTCCAGATAACAGTTGAAACTTTCAACCATTATGATGTCATCTCTGTATAACAAAGAAACCACATTCATTATTGGGTATTGCATCTGTGATTTAACCATAACTAAGCCAGGGTATCAGTCCCTCTCATAAGCATACATGAACCAAGTTTGAAGTTGATCTGTCAAATGGTTGTTGAGTTAGTGAGAGAATGAACCATTTCTATGTACATAATGACCTCTATAACCTTTGAACTTTGACCTTGTGACCCCAAATCTCAGCAGCTCATTGTCCCTCCCATATGCATATATGAGTCAAGTCTAAAGCTGATCCAGCAAACAGAAAATTTATCACAAGATGAACAAGATGAATCCTTGACCGCGTGCGGTTGAAATTTATGCCTCCGTCATTGCCAGATCTGGGCCCCATTTCATAAAAAGTTGCTTTGATAACAACTCTTTGCTGGAATGTCAACTTTCATTAGAAGAGCCAATCCGGAAGCAGAATTCTTACTGTTGCCATGGCAGTTAACATCATAGCAACTTTTTATGTAACAGGGCCCAGGGCCCCATTTCATAAAAAGTTGCTATGATAGCAACTATTGCTGGAATGTCAACTTTCATTGGAAGAGCCAATCAGGAAGCAGAATATTCAATGTTGTCATGGTAGTTGACATTCCAGCAAGAGTTCCTATCATATCAACTTTTTATGAAATGGGACCCAGAAATGTATTGCAGATTCCTGTTTATTTTTTAATTTTCATGTATACCATGACATACTTGACCTTCACCGTTGACCTTGTGACTACCGAATCAAATCAGACTATTGTCCCTCCCATATAATACATGAGCCAAGCTCAAAGTTGAACCGTCACGGGGTTCTTAATATACGGCAGGAAAGAACCATTTTCATGTTTATAATAACCTCTATGACCTTTGACCATGAGATCCCAAAATATATTCAGATTATTGTCCTTCCCATATGAATACATGTATGTGCCAAGTTTGAAGTTGATCCGTTAAATGGTTATTGAGTGATCGTGAGAATGAACCATTTCTATGTATATAATGACCTCTATGCCCTTTGACCTTTGACCCTGAGACTCCAAATCTACTCAGGTCATTGTCCCTTCCATATGCATGAGTCAAATTTGAATTTGATCGGTCACATGGTTCTAAAGTTATCACGAGAATTGGCCATTTTCGTGTATTTTTTTGAAGTCGGTGACCATGACCTTCAACCTCATGACCCCCAAATCTACTCAGATCATTGTCCCTCCCATATGCATACATGAGCCAAGTTTGAAGTTGATCCATCTAACAGTTCTTACAGTTATCGCAAAAACGAAAACAGGACGGAAGGACAGACGGATGGCCCGAAAACATGATGCCTCTGGCACCCACCTTCATTGGGCGGAGGAATAAGAATAGGATGAATAGATGGATGTACAGACTGACAACCAAAAACATAATACTTCTGGCAACTGACTGCTTTGTAGTCCAGCGGCTAAGCCGACTAATTGTTCTTTTTTTGGTTAATGGAACCAAATTTGGGACACATGTAGATATATATACATGTAATACAAACAAATTCAGAGGAGGGGACATCTCAAAATCTGCCCATGGGGGCCGTGGGAGCCACTTTTTAAAAAAGTCACTTAGGGGCACTTTTTCTCTATACACCATCGAAAATGCACTGTAAAAAGTAAATTTCTGTTGATATGACCTTAGTAACCCATATTTGAGTGTGCCAGGGCATAACTATTTTGAAAACATAATTCAGGGGCTCAATTTGGAAAAAGGGGCTAATTTAAAAAAGACTAGAAATGTCGCTATGGCGACTGGTGTGCCTCCGCCATAATGCATGATTCTCCTAATAGGTCTATAGTACATGTGGACAATGTGTGATTACATTTTCACAAAACTGGCAAAATATCAATATGACATGTTTGTCACAAAAGTGTTGAATGTTCACCTTCCTTGACATAGGTTTAATTGGACGAATAGGAGAGCACGTATTTGGGGATTGAAGGACTTTAACTTGACTTTGACCCTTTCATAAGTTTATGCCTTGAGTAAGTTTCAAGGTATGGAGAAAAAATGCAATTTCTGTATTGAATAGTAAATTGTTCCCATTTTCATCTGGCCATTGACCCTAAAACTCATGAGAATTACTGTCAGGCAGAACATGCATAAATATGTACTAAGTTTCATGATAACTTGAGCCACTTCCGACATATGGAGGAAGAAGTAAGTTCAGCACTTTCACTTGATCTTTGACCTTTTGACCTTTTTGGCAAAAACAAAAACAAAACTTTCTAGAGAATCACTATCAGGTTAAAAATGCATACACCAAGTTTTTTAAAAAAAAGATCCTGCTGGCATTGCACAAATATGAGGGAAATAGTAAAATTTTGAAGTGTTACCCTTGACCTTTGGCCCCTGACCTTTGACCCCATGAACCCCAAATTCCCTAGCTAATCACTGCCAGTCAGTACATGCATATATACTATGTTCCATGAAGATACCTTGAACTATTTCCAAGATACGGAGAAAAAAGTTAAATTAAACATTTTTACTTGACCTTTGACCTTTGACCGCATGATCCCAAACTTTCACTAGAGAATCTTGATTGAGTAATACATGTATACACTAAGTTTCAAGAAAATATCTTCAGGCATGGCATAGATATGGGGGAAATAGTAAAATTTTAAGCATTTGACCTTGACCTTTGACCTTGAGCATGTGCACCCAAAAGTTGATAGGCACAACTTCACCCCCTAATACATATACATGCCAAGTTTCATTGGGATACCTCAAAAGGTTTTTTTAGTTACGCTGTCCACAAAATTCATTACGGACGGAAGGACGGACAGACGGACAACCCGAAAACATAATGCCTCAGGCACCATTTCGTGGCGGAGGCAAAAAAAAAAAAACTGACTTGGCACATTTGTACTAATTTCACTAATTGTTGTCGTAGGATAGGACAAAAAAAGGTTCAAATGTGTTTTTAATGCAAAGTCAATCAGTCTTGTGTATCTGACAGCTACAAGTTGGCAGGAAATTTCACTGTCAAGCCACTGTACAAAAATCAAATATTTCAATGATGGCACATTTATAGTTGGCTCTTACCAGCTATTTGAGCAACAGAAAGGGCTGATTGTTGTTCTGCCACCTTCTCCGACAACACAGCCAGTCCCTTTTCTAGTCTTGCTATCTTCTCATCTTTTGTTTCCATTGTTGTGTATCTGAATTTACCTCTTAAAAATGAGGAGATGGCGTTCATATTGTCGGAGGGATATATGGAATTGTCCATGTCGGTAAAACAATGGTGGCTTGGTAGGTCATAGACACGCATTTGCTGAGTTGGCTGTTGAATCAGTTCCTGTCGGGGTGGTTGTTGATCCGGTTCCTGTTGGGGTGGTTGTTGAATCTGTTCTACAGGATAACAAACAATCCACACTCTTTTTCATGGTAAAATGAAAAGCAATTAAAACTTACCGCGACTTGAGAACAGTACCTTTACCACTGTTCCTGGCCTGGCCCTGGACCTAATCCACTTGATCGTTAAGGCTAAACCCAACTGGACCTGGACCTGCATACAACTGAATGCATGATGAAATGATTTGTATACAATGCACAAATCATTCATACATGGCAGATACAGTATTATAAGCATGCAACTGTTCTGAGAAAGTTCAGGCTTTTTCAGTCACTGCTGCCCCTTTGAAGTCATAATAGTCTGTAAAAAGACTTTATTCAACTTGACTGAGAGTCTAATTTACATCTTTCTTGGGCTTGCGTTTTATTATTCATACACTGGCTGCTTGGTTGGACTTGCTTGAACTGGCTGGGCTTGCTTGGATGACCTGGCTTGGCTGGGCTTCCCAAGCTGGGCTTCCGGGCTGTCGAACATCAATGTTGTGGCACACTCGGCTTGCACAGTGCTTGGTTGTCACATCAACAGGCTGCTGGGTCCGTGACACGGGCGTCTGGCAGTGACGGTGCAGCTGGCATCGGCAGTGCTTGATTGACATCAACGGGCTGCTGGATTGCTGATACGGGCATCTGGCAGTGTCAGTGCGGCTGGCATCGGCTACTACCTGCTCAGGTTGCTGATTCTTTGAAGGGCTACTCCAACTACAACAGTGGGCATGTCCATTCTGTTCACAGTGGTAGTTTGTATACATGCAAACTTCCCAGCTGCAATGTCCCTAAACTGTGTGTGAAGCATGAAAGCAACAGCCAACCTTTAACCCACATGAACAGCATTACACGTACATATTTACGTGGGACTACGGCTGACAACGTGATGCGATGACGCGCAAACTTTAAAAGTAGTCTACATGCGAAGTACACATCATCGGAGCCTAAACGCACCTGTAATCCATAAAATTAATACAAATATATGGACTCTACATTTGTGTTCAACTCTGAAAACTTTTGTTGTAACCATATGCTGCATAATACTCACGTTTTGTTGCGGCGATTACTAACAGTTTCTCTCAATCGATGGGAGAGAAAGCAGACGGTTTATGAACATAAATCGAGAAAAATTGTGCAATTTTGGAAATGGAGGCTCGTCCACAAATTGTTATATCGATTAAAGGGACTGTACAGTACTGTTTGAGGTGGGGATTCATGTTTTGAACATTCCTAAGTGAGATAATGGAAAGCCTCTTATGAAATATGAAAGAGCATGTAATTTTAAGAAGGATTCAATGTTTATTTGATCAAAATTGGTTTTCAAATGGCTGAGACATCCAAAAAGTGCTAATAATAAAAGGCGACATGCCACAACTTTATTAGGATCTCTTTTTTTCACCTTGTTTTTGGATATCTCAGCCATTTCAAAACCAATTTTCATCGAATAAACTTTTGATACCCCTTAGAACTGCATGCTCTTTGACATCTCATAGAGTGGTTTCTGAATATCTCGCAAAACATTAAAAGCTAAATCCTCACCTCGACCAGAACTGTACACACCCTTTAAGTTAATTATAAGTCACGGTGATCAGCTATAATTATAATCAACTATGAAGTCTCTTCGTAAAACGGAAACTTAAAGTTGATTTAAGGTTATAGCCAACCTAAAGTTGATCAAAGTTGAAGTTGTTTCACAATTGACGCTAATTTTATCTTGATAAAACGGGGCCCAGTTCAGCTACTTTGGTACGAGGCGGTGCACTGTATGTAGCGGCAGATCTGTGTGGCTGGCACTGCTCAGAGACTCCGACTCAGCGTCCATTTCCAATTTGTCATTTGCCGAGTTTTTCCATCAATCTCCCTCACCACCAAAGCGTTCAATTTATCACTCGTCACCAAATTGTCCTTATCATCACACAAAGACTGTAATGATGTACAGATTGTAAATGGACACAAATTTATGAAATTCCAAGAGTCATGTTTATTGTGCATCTGGCTCTTCAGAAGCCATATTTGGAAGACGCTTGCGCACTAACATGCACATCGCTGATGCTGATGCATTACACTTATGCGTGTGTACACTAGTCTGAGCTTCAGACTCCATATACTACATCCTTTTTCCCTAAAAAATTTGTAGTCCTTTACCTTGATTGTGAAGGCTCAAGGCACTACCCAAATCTCTGATATTTCTACAGTAAATCAAGTGACTAGCTAGATTATGGCCATTGCATTTCCCCCCAAATGATATTCAATCATTCACATACTAGAGTACCTCTTGATACAGTCTGTGGTCTTGAACCTTGCATGTCCTCACTCTCATCCTACAGCATTTCTATATGGAACAGTCCTTCCCGAGATGTCCCGTTTTCTGGGAATTGAACCATTTCATAGCCTGCTGGGGCTGTCCCGAAGGTATGCTTCCCTTCATTTGCACGGCCCGAATTACCTCATGCAAAGTATCTCGGAGTTGACTGATTTCACTCTGCATTGTCTTTAGCGTAGGTGAATCCCGGTCCAAACTTTGCCCAGGATACCTCGACCGCCTCACTTTCACAAATTTTTGTCTTATCAAGAGTATAATCAGAGTCCTGGAAGACATTCAAGACCTCATCTTGCATATCAGGGAAGCTCCTGCCCTCAAATCTTCCTCAACTCCATTTGTACCTGCCTGTTATTGGTACACCCTTAATGAATCTCTCTTACAGCACATTGTCCTTCAATTGCAACAAAGTAGCTTTTTAATGTCCAGTTGCTGCATCCATAGTCCTGTTGTGAAGGCGTAATAATGAAGGCGTAATAATGCACTGCTAAAATCAGCAAGGGACTCCCCCTCTTATTGTACTCTACCATGGAGTGCTCAGAGCCTGCACAGATTCACAGACACTAAATGTGGCTTGAAGCACTACTGCCTTGAGAGCCTTGCAGTCATCTCTCACCCTACCATCTCTACACAGGACTTCCTCTCCAGCTGCTGCACCCAAATGAGCAACAAGGACATGAGCCTTCTCTCGGCTTTGTAACTTGTAGTAACTGCATACTCTTCTAACTCATCAAGCCACTCACAAAGTGTCAGTTCCCCTGCCTACTGTCAAACTCCCCAAAACTTTGAAAGCTTGACAGGAGGCATCCCTCTCTGGGAAGATTAATTCTTGAATGCACTGGTGACAGCACTCACTATGTCTTTAAAACCAGTGCCTGCCCCATCGGGGGCTCCCTTTCACTCACTTCCCGGCATCTTTTGCTGGTTTACAATATGAGTAAGAATCAGCAAAGCCAGAACCTGTTGGTTCATTGTTGGAAAGAAACTCTACAACATTTGTATAGTGAACATCAGTACAAAGAAAATTTACTCTTGAGCCTGAACGTACTCGCTTAAAACCTTTCCATGATGATGTTTGGCCTCAGCTCATCACTGCCTTGCTTGTTCAGATGCTGCAATGTTCCCTCTATGTAGAATTTATTTTGTCAAATGTGGCATGAAAAGAAGCAAGAATACTTTTTCTACCAGTATTGGTCATTAAAGTTCATATACTTACTTCAATGTGAAAATGCTATGCGCATACGTGTGGGCAAGATGTGCAGGTGGCAAGAGTTTTCAATTTAGAGCCAAAGCACTGTACTTTGGCTAGACTTTCTCAATGTGCGCTTAGAAACAGCCATATTAAGCACCTTACAAATGTATTGTATTATTATTATTATTATTAATGTTGATCCTGTTGGACAGGCAATTTTTTCACATTTCAAAAAGTGCCAGGAGTTGACTTTCAAGCACTATAAGCTTGTCTTTGTCACCAACACATTTGCTGGTTTCAATCTGAAAAAAAAAAAAAAAAGAGAGAGAGAGAGAGAACAGTATACCTGTGGAAAATTCCAATGTTGCAGGCATTACAAAATAAGGTTTTTCTACTTGAGTGGCTACTTATGTATGAGATGGCAGATATTTCATTTGTGTCATATATATGTACCCAAAAATAGACTTGCAAACAGAAACCATTATGACAAGCTTCTCAGAACTGTAAACTTTCTCTTATAAACATAATCATACCACTGAATTATACAGAAGAGGAAAATGGGACTACCAAAATCACATTGTTAAAAGTAGTTCCATATTGTATAACAGGACATCAAGCTTCTTCTTTATCCATGGAAAATATATAGTGGAAAGATTGGGCATGACTCTCACAAATGCAGTGAAAGTTCGCTCAATGGGAATGTGCGGTGTGACCGTACAGATGACGGTATATTGCGCAGATCACATGAAAGAGAAATTCATAAATTAGAATGCAGTGCGTTCCCATTATAACGAACACAGTTATATAAGAAATTCCTGTTACAACGATGTGAAAATTCAGGCTGCAACATCTGCTCTATGTTTTTTATTGTTTATTTGTTTGGTTATAACGAAACTGCAGGTCCCGAGGACTTCGTTATCACAGGAGTCCACTGTACATTGCATAATTCCATCATTGAAAGGCATTGCTAACTGGGAAAGTAAGTTTTGTCACTGAATCTAAGTCCTTGAACACACTTTTCTTTTCTTTGGTGCTGTATTGCTTTCTTATAGTAATTCATTGCCAGTGTTTCATAGGATATAGGTGAAAATTATCTTTCACTAATGTCATATGTTGTTTATACAGCTGTAATTGTATCAGTCGCAGAGTTTTCAAAAGCCTCTGAATTGCTGAACTTAAAACTGATTATTGGCAACACATTTGAAGAGATTAGAGTATCTCTTTCTCTTTCTCAAATTGGCAAATTTTTGTCAGTTTCTCTTTTATTTTGTGCAGACTTGCATAAGTTCCATTCCATCTTTCTCCATTGGAAGATGTGCAGGTAAAGGGATGGTAGGGTTATAGTATAAGCCAGTTCGGAGTTCCACTTTGCGCATGAGCAGAAACAAGGTCATTCGGACCAACATGCATGTTGGTTTTTAAATTCACTGGGATAAGCATCTGTGATGTAATGATTATTCATGTAATCCTTATAAATGCCGCTTGCCAGCACATCCAACTGACAGCAAAAGTGGTATTTGGCAATATCAATAAAAAGAGATTGTCAATACATCCACTGCCAAATAATCAAGTGGATGCTTTTACAGGTCTTAAATGATGGATCATTCTGGTCATCTGGTCGCTACGCAAGTTCATTCTTTGTTTGAACAGGATTGATGAATCCCATTAATTGTTACGTAAAACTTATGCATTATGTCGCTCTGAAAACGAGTGAAGTGCCCCTAACCAACTGAGAAAAAAGAAAGGTCATCCCTACCAATGTGCCCATAAGCTAACTCCGAACTGGCTTATTGGTTGAGGTGAGGATTCAGCCTTTAACTTTTTCCAAGATACTTAGAAACCGCTCTATGAGATGTTAAAGAGCGTGCAATTTCTAAGAGGAATTTAAAGTTTATTTGATGAAAATCGGTTTTGAAATGGCCGAGATATCCAAAAACAAAGTACATGTATAACATAGTGGTTCTAGTAAAAGGTGGGTCCCACCTTTTATTAGGATTGCTTTGTTTTGGATATCTCAGCCATCTCAAAACCAATTTTCATCAAACAAACTTTGAATTCATCTCAGAATTATCTTATTTCATAAGAGGTTTCTCATCTTTAAAAAAAAAAAAAAAAAAAAAAAAAAAAAAAAAAAAAATCATAAATAAATGTTGGAAACCTCTAGCCCCATCTCAACTGAAACTGTACCATCCCTTTAAATTCAGAGTTGCCAATTTAGTGATGACAAGATGATAACTTTTGTGGCAAAATTCTGCATGGGCTTTATGGGTCAAGAGCTGTTCAGATGAACACATGCTTGGTTTTGGAAAATATACCCAGAATGCGAGACCACTACATCCATCATACCTTATTGGGAAGTGATCCACCTCTTGGGTCTAATATAAATAAAGTAGTAGTTATCTCAAGTTACCTAGCTATGTGTTTCTTTTTGTTTTGCTTTGTTTTGTTTTGTTTACTTTGTCACTACATGTATTATACAGCTGCATATCCAGGGTTTATAGAAAGTGTGTATTCATGTTCATATAACTTGTAACACTTTACACGATGAACATAAAGCAGTCAGAGAGGCAAATAAGAATTACAGTATCAAGAATACCTTTATTAGTAGTTAATGATACAACTTTCATTTGATAAATTCTCACAAAATGGCTGCAGTCACCTATTTTAGAGTGATAATAATTAGGTGATCCGAGTATCCTCTCGGATCACCTTCTGTATCTGTACTGATTCTTTGTTCTTCTTCTTTTTCTTCTTCTTTCTCCGCAAAAGTTGTGTATGGATTAGCTCAGAAAGTCCTCTTCCTATCAATGTCAAAATCATACCATATATGTATCATGTCCCAAAGACGGCAATCGAACTAAAATCAAAGTGATCAGTCGACCGTGACGTCACTATGACGTCATTATATGAAAACACATTCTCAATCATATGTCATTGATGGAATGGAATTTTTCGATGAAATTTACGTCACATATATTTCAAATTATGCGCATTCTACTCAAATTTTCAGAATTCATATTTTCCCTTAAAACGTGCGCGTACGCGCGCGTTGAAATATTTGTATGCTCAAATCGAGCTCAAATTTTTTTTGCACACGTTTCAGACCATTTGGAGCATTTTTTGAAAAATTGAAAAAATCGGACGGACGCGTACGCGCGCGCACATATACGCACGCACAGCTCATATGCAATGAAAATTTCCCGTTTTTTCACTTTGATCGGATGTCTGTAATGTCAAGGAATATTTCTACCAAGTTTCAAGTCAATCCCACTCAAAATGACGTCATACGGGTCCGTCAAAGTTGAAATTCCGCGCGCGCGTCAATGGCGATATACAGTGAAACAATGCCAAAAAACTGCCAATTTTAAATCCGATTTTACTCGTCAGGATGGACGGTGACCCCCCATTTTCTTTACATATTCTGAAAGCTGATGAGTTGTACATGTCATTTCATGGGTTGGCAATGCTGGAAAAATGATTAAAATATATCAAATTTCTTAATAAAGTTAAAAAAGTAAATTTTCAAAATGACGTCATCAAATTTCAAGTTCATTCAAGCATATCTCACTTATTCTTTAGTTAATTTTCGTCCAAATTTCAATATGTTGTAGCTTATTAAATGGTCTTTCAGATATATAATAACAACAATTTGATTGGATGACGGCATCACCTCGTAAAAAGGGATTAAAAGTAACATTGTTAAATTTGACCAGTTTACGTGTTATCTCTATGGGAGTGCAGTTTTTCTGGAAATGAAAACTGACATGACTATCTTTATCGAGCACTAGCTCACTTATGCTTCGGTGAATTTCTCCCATATTTTAGTATGTTGTAGCTTAGACTTTGGGCTATCGTAAGTGTGCCCTTCGTTTTTTCATACGGAGTCGCCATCATGCCCAAAAACTTGGTTGAAATTAAAGCTTATCTTCCATGTATTTTCATATTCCTTTCTTTCTGCAACTTTCTTTGCAATAACTCAAGAAAAACAAGCTCTATCAGCCCAATATTTTGCACATGTTTAGTTTATGTCACGTACATTAGTTTATAAAATAACAACTACTTGATCGGGCACCTTCTTGGGTATGTAAATTAGGGTCAAAGGTCAAAAATGTTTCATCCTGTATCTTGGTGAATACATGTTTTATCTTTCCCATATTTTGCATACGTAAAGACCATGTTACAAGAATCATTTCACAAAATAACCACTTTTTGCTCAGACGCCATCTTGTCTGTGCAAAGTAGGGTCAAAGGTCATATGTACTTCTTTCTTTATCTTCATTATGACGTGTTATCTCTATGGGAGGGAATTTTTCTAGATGTGAAAATTGACATGATTGTCTTTATCGACGACTAGCTCAATTACCCTTCGGTGAATTTCTTCCAGATTTTAGTATGTTGTAGCCAATGTAATACTCTTTAAGTTTTGTTCAATCAAAGTTTTAATCGGATGATGTCTTCACCTCGTGAAAATAGATATAATGTAACCTTGTCAAATTTAACCAGTTTACGTGTTATCTCTATGGGAGGGAATTTTTCTGGAAATGAAAATTGACATGACGGTCTTTATCGAACACTAGCTCACTTACTCTTCTGTGAATTTCTCCCAGATTTTAATATGTTGTAGCTCAGACTTTGGGCTATCGTAATTATACCCTCCATTTTTTCATACGACGCCGAGATCACGTCAAAAAACTTGGTTGAAATCAAACTTATCTTCGATGTATTGAGATATTTCTTTCTTTCTACAACTTTCTTTGCAATAACTCAAGAAAAACAGCCCCTATCACGCCCATATTTTGCACATGTTTAGTTCATGTCACGTACATTATTTCATAACATAACAACTACTTGATCAGACACCATCTTGGGTATGTAAATTAGGGTCAAAGGTCATAAATGTTTCAACCTGTATCTTGGTGAATACATGTCCTATCTTTCCCATATTTTGCACACGTAAAGACCATGTTACAAGGATCATTTCACAAAATAACAAT
Organism: Diadema setosum; assembly: GCA_033980235.1. Lineage (NCBI taxonomy): Eukaryota > Metazoa > Echinodermata > Echinoidea > Diadematoida > Diadematidae > Diadema > Diadema setosum. The sequence goes on along the minus strand of CM067069.1, from coordinate 11,459,479 downwards.
TTTTTGCTCAGATGCCATCTTGTCTGTGCAAATTGGGGTCAAAGGTCAAATATACTTCAATCTGTATCTTCGTTAGTGTATACGGAATTGTGTACCATAGATGGCAGGTCTGACTCCCTTTTCTAAATGAGAATCCAAACATCACACGGCCAATGTCCACTAAACACAGATGAAACCGGTATGGTCATGCCTATTGGGATCAGGAGACTCAAATCGTTGATTTACGAACAGATCGGATCACCTAATTTGTCAGTGTTGACAAATTCCAAGTCTAGTTCAAGTAGCATTTGAAATGCATTATAACAAGATACTCAGAACTGTAAGATTTTTCTCATACTAACACTGGAGTAAAAAAAGAAGAACATTCCACTCACTTCCATACAGGAGTGAAAGGTTAATACGCTTATCCCCATTCACACTTTCTCTCCTATGACTAATCATGAATAATCATAACATAAATCAGCAGTTAGTATGCTCTACTGCATGCTACAGTAGCAAATACAATTTATCCCTTTTCACACAATTAAGAACACTGGAGAGTGAGTGTTGGGTCTCTGCTTCTTGTGTGTGATAAGTGTGCAAGGTGTGTTATTTGTTTGTGTGTGTGTGTGTGTGTGTGTGTAATGTGTACAGGACGTACGTCTGGGTGTGAATCTTTGTATGTATGTTTTGGGTAGTTAATCATTTTCCCCCACTGTTCCTTCAACTGCATTGAAATGAACAATGCACATATGGGAAATGCTAACTGCTTTACATATGAATTGTCTTGTACTGTACAACCCAAATCTCACACGCTCTAAAATTAGCTTGCCATATAAAGCAAGTTATGCGATACAGCTGAATGTTAGAAAATAAACAAACCTGTACAGGGAAAATCTTGCAATTATGAAATCTTTATGTATCTGTATAGTATAAAGATATTCTCCTGTGTACTACAAAGATACAACTCTTAGATTAAAGTATCAAGATGACTACTGAAAGACTCAATAACAAGAAACTTTGGTATTATGATTTCAATCATAAATACAACAAAAGATCTACTGAGAAGGAATCAATATTACACACTATGTAGTGGATATATTGCTTGTTTATTGTGAGAGAGACACCAAAATTAAGCACATACTGTGCACAAGTACCAAACATATACCGTAGGCCAGAAACACATGGGAAATTCATGCATTTCAAATATCAAGACACAAAGTGACATAAAAATTAACAAGTTTCGGTGTGACCAAGGTACAGTTGTATTGACATCCTGATCGGGACACATAATCGAGTCACTTCAACCAAAAACTCTCATGGGTTAGTAATCATTACAATTCATCATTATTGCCACAAGCTTTAATGAAGAAAAAGAATTCTACAAATTTCTCCCACACTTCAGTTATACTGTGACACTTTTGGAACAGTCGCAAACAGCTAACCATGCCACACATGTTGTTGAGCACAGGACACACACAAACACATTTGACACGATCCCTCACATACTTCAAGGGTATCTGCACGCAACACATTGATTTTAATTGCATTAAACAATGCAATTTTTCAACTTGAGCAATGTCAACTTATGCAAGGTTTACTGCATTTTGCATAGGATTTAGGACAGATCTTTTTCAATTCAGCAGAACATGGATAGTACAGAGGTAGCTGTGAAAAAGTACAAGCAAAGAAAGACAGCAAATAAATCCATGTGAGAAAATAAACAGAAAGTACTTCCAAGCAGTTTGTGCATACATTGCTGCAAATATAAACTTAAAAACCTTACCTTACATCCTTACACTAATCAAATAATGCTTGTATATCATAAACATAGTGGCCCAAATTCTCAAAGGTGGAATAACTTTATTACACCGCTTATTACGCCTCTTTTGCCAATCAGGCCCTTGTGACGTAAAATGATGTGATTTATTCCCCAGAATCTATTCTCAAAGGTGGGATAACTTATTCCCAGGAATAATGATTCTGCGGAATAGTTATTCCAGCTTTGAGAATTCGGGCCAGTGTGAATTAGTAATTTTCACAGAATTATGCAAATGCACTATAATATCTGGAATGTTATCTAGTATTAAGTATTGCAGATAACATGAAAAAAAGAAACAACTACATAATATACATAAACTGATAAGGATTAAGATAGCAGGAATAGACAAGAGTCCACCTAAGTCAAAGTTTGGGCCTTATCTGTTTCCATATCCTTGCCAAATGAAGTTTGAAGGGGGTATATATGGAAATCAGCATGTGTTGGTCAGCCAGGAAGGCGGGTGCTCTGATGCATATGTTGCAGATAAAATTAATTCTTCCACTATTAACAAAATTAACAAGTGATTAACAAAAGAAAAGTAATAATAATAAATAAAATACATATTGAGCTCGATGCAAAGTTGAGCAAAACATGTTTTTCGACCATAGCTTGGTGTGTTGCAGGTAACAACACATTATGGCCCCCAAATGTGGCAAAATGCTATGGGGTGAAACTATTTCTTCAGTTTTTCAGAAATTCGCAAGAAATTTGACACACGTGGTGCCAGTGATGCCAAGTGTGCAGGACAAATTTTTGGGAGTAGCAGAAGTGCATTGCCATAGTAACAGTGTGCTATGCTCTCTATATCAGGAAAAGACCTTGTACAATGTAGATGGAACTTCTCCTGTTTTTAAGGCATAAAAATCAAATTTGGTACACTTATTGACTTGATGCAAATTTTAGCAGGACATATTTGAGAGATGAGCAGAAAATGCATTTTCCTGTTGGCAGTGCATTGTGGCCTAAAAATCAGGAAAAGCCTGCAGATTGAAATTCTCTAGTTTATGAACAGTTCCGAAGAAATTAGGCACACCTGGTAATTGTGATGGAAAGTTGTGCAAGATATAAGAAGCATTTTCCAGACAGGGATGCCAGAGTTCCGGCTATAGCCAGAATTTCGGCTTTTACGTTTTTCCGACCATAAGTTCCGGCTTTTCCTTTTTTTCTGTCATTTTTCCGGTCGGACACTATTCAAAACCGGAAAAAACAAAACAAAACCAAAAAAACAACAACGAAATGTTACGAAAATAGACTCAACACGGTTAGACATTAATGTATACACCTCATATTTTACATTGTAGATTCAATGCGTATTATTATCAATTAGAGTAAAACGACTGGGTATTAAGTCTATTTCGTTTGCCTGCACATGTCTGCAAGCGTGTATTAACAGTTTACCCGTGGTGCCGAATTCGAATATGCAGTGATTGCATATGCACAGCCATGATTGTGTGGTGATGTGATTCATGTTCGGTCGATCTTTTGTTGTGGATTAACTTTCAAAGTACTGGATTTACTGCTGTCTGCCTGGTTATGGATGTGGAAAGAGGATCAGATATCAAGAAAATAGACGGTGGAATGAAAAATAAGTTACAATGGAAATGGATAGAGAACAAAGATAACAGTGGAACATTTTTGTCGGATTATTTCCGAAAAATTGATGTGGCCGGGAAAGTGCGGTGTACTGTGTGCAACCAAACAATCAACTATGGAAGCAGTGGAATGAAAGCCTTGATGAAACACGGGAATTCAGATGCCCATAAGAATGCGTCAAAAATTCTTAGAGAAAACCAAACTCTGCCTGCAGTTTTCCAACATGTGGATGCAGTTCAATCTGGTGAAGCGGGTAAGACAGTTTTGCTCCCAGGGAATCAAATGGGCCCGAAAAAGTGTAGCCTTCCCTACGGTGCGCCTCCTAACATTCATGAGTCATCAAACTGTTCTGGCAAAAGAGATGCACCTCTTCCCAATGTGAATTATGAAGACGGAAAATCCAATGCTGAAGCTATGGTTGTTTCCTTTATTGCTGAGAACAATTTGCCATTCACTATGACTTCAAAGGTCTTAGACCTTGCCAAAGAGTTATCCAGAGATCACAAAGTTTTGGCTGATCTTTCTTTGGACCGAACATCATGCACTTACAAGCTGAAGGAAGGATTAGCTACTGTTTGTCATGAGCGTTTGGGAGCAGAAATGAAGAAGAACCCTTTCTCAATAAACATAGATGAATGTACGGCCAAAAATAACAAAAGGGTTTTGAGTGTTCTTGTGTCGTATTTCTCAGAAGATTTGGGAATGTCTATTGTTCATCATTATGTGTCATTAAAACTGACCACTGTCAACGCAAACACTGTTTTCCATGCAGTAAAGAAAGCACTAGAGGAAGATGAGATACCTTTCACGAATGTTGTATCATCCCTTAGCGATTCTGCTGCTTACATGAGGGGAAGCAAGACTGGTTTTGAAAAGAGACTTCAGGATGTTGCTACAAACATGCTAGACATTGATGGTGACCTATGTCATCACATTCACAATGTTGTAAAAAAATATTGTCAACACTTTGACCATCAAGTAGAAGGACTATGTGATGATTTGTACAATGACTTTCATTACAGTCCTGATTTGCAGGAACACTTCGCCACAATCAGCACTGCCCTTGGCACTGTATGTAAGGTTCCACTTGAGAGAGTTGCACATCGTTGGCTGACTTCATTTGACGTCACCATAAGAAATGTGGAAATGGTAAAGGCCCTCACTGTTTTCTATTATGCGTGGGTCGACAGTAACAAGCAAAGTGAATTCGAAGGCTTAGTAAAAGCAATAATCAATGAAGCCAAAGCCAACAAGAAGAATGTGTATGACGTTATTATGAAATTGAAGATGAAACAGCTGACAACCCAGGGATTAAAACGCAAGAAAAGAATTGTTCAAAAACTCTTTGTGGAAAGGAATCTCACTCTGGCATTGATGCATCACTACACCAGCATACTGCCCATGTTCAAAAGTTTTGTTCTCACTTTTGAACAGAAGGAACCTATGATCCACAAAGCACATGACAGCATAGCATTACTGACTTGTTCAGACAATTTCTTGCATGCTTTATTAAGCATGAAGGTGTGAGTGAATTAACAGCCAGGCAGCTTGCAGAATTGGACATTAGTGAAAACTTGTTGAAGTGCTGCTCACAGGTCTATGTAGGAAAGGCCTGTGAGAAGGAACTGCTCAAATGAGTGCGGAAGCTGCTCGTTCATTTCTCTCTAAAGTGAGAAGTGCTTATCAGTCTGCTGCGCAATATCTTCAAGTGAAGCTGCCCCTGAAAAATAAACTACTTTCACTCTTGTCGGCCATAGTTCCTAAGGCACAAGGGTATGCTGCAATCTGTGAATGCTTGAAAAAACTTCCTGAGGAAATGAAAGTGAATTTCTCACCATCTGAAAAGGACCAGTATGACTTGCAAGCATCTGCTCTGCAGCTAGATAAATCTTTGCCTTCAGCAGAGAAGAGAGTTGATAAATGGTGGGCAGTAGTGCTTAAGAAATATCCATCTCTGAGGCCTGACATGTCAAGAGCACCGAGTATATTCACAGGACCAAGGATTGAGCAGTCTTTTAGCATGATGAATAATGTAATAAACAAAACTACAAACAGACTCAACATAGATACCTTCAATGCTATCCAAACAGTCAAATTTGACCTTTTGTCCACAAGCCAAACATCTATCCAAAGGTACCACAGGAAGGACAAATTGACTTCTCCTGTTGATCAGTCAGTAGCTTTTCATCTACGTACTGCATACAGTCGACATAAATGTACTGTGAAAAGAAAGCAATCTGAGCAATCAAGTGCAAGCTCCGGAGCTCCAGCCACAAAGAAAAGGAATAGAGATCAAACTCCAAAGCCAACTGTTCACGAACTTGCAAAAAAAAGCCAAGGAGCGTATCTATGAGCAGAGGAAAGTCATGAAACAGTCAAGTCTTCTCAAGCAGAGAAAGAAATAAGGTAACTCAAGGTACAAAAAAAAAAAAACCCTTCCAATTTAGTCTCATCACGTTGGGTCTTTACATGTAATTTGCATTGTTAGAATTGTTATCAAATATTATCAAAATGTTATCATTTTATCAAAATGCTATCAAAGCTAGAATTGTTATCTAATGTTATCAACTCTAGTATGTCTTCTTTGCACCTTTTGACAGCATTAGACTTGAAATCAAATGTACATCTTAATTCCCTTTTCATTATCTGGATCACACATTAATTTATCTCTAATTTATCTGGAAAGTGGCTCAATTACCCAAAATATTACCCATAAACTAAGTATAAATTTTAGGGAAAAAGGTCCCTCAAATATGCTCAGATTGCAGGAGAGAGCATCTAGAACCCCAAAGCTTCCAGGGCCCTTAAGCGGGCCCTGGACCCCGGCCGATGGGACTTCGCGCTCGTGATGTGCGCTTTGCGCACATTTTAGCTCACCAAATTTTTTTCAGGCCCTAGAGCTATTTGCCACTGGCATCCCTGTCCAGAGTAGCGGACAGTGTGTTGCAATGGTGACAGCACAATATCGTCAAAAAAAAAAAAAAAAAAAGGCAGACACAATTTATCCAGTTTTGAAGTACTTTGAAAGAAATTTGTTACAAATGTGATGTCTGTGAGGCAACATTATACTCTCTATTCACATTACTATTTCTGATTATTCTGGCCAGTGTACCTGACCTGTACAGAAGTATTCAGAGGGTATTCATTCTCTTTCAGTATTTTTCTTATCTGCTGAAGTTGGCAGCCCTGTGCATACGAATAGAAGAAAAGTACAAACAAACAATTCCTGTTAAACATATCAATTCCAGTCTTTTAACACAACGACTTTGAGCCAAACCTGACAACGACTCTCACCTTTGCCTGGGCAAAAATCACAGCTGTACAAAGAAAACTTTGGGGTCAACCATTAAAAACGATATTCACTTTCTACATTCTGAGCTATGCTATTGGACTTAAAACACAGTCTGTAATGTTAATAATTACAAGACAAGTGCTTGCTTCCCCCAACCCCCCCCCCCCCCCTCCGAAAAAAAAAAATGAACAAAAAGAGATTGTCATCAGGTACACTTATATGCAAAGGAAAAAGAACCAGTGTAGCATGAGGGAAGTGTTAGAGAAAACACAGTGCTACAAACAAGAAACCTAACAAACATATACACCACCATCCCACACAAGAAAGTAATTAGCACAATTCTGCACGACAAAGAAATAACAAAATATTATACATTCTTTGACGACCCAACAACAGCTTCAAATCATCTTCACCTTCAAAACTTAAGGCTTTTTGAAAGATGAGAACCTAAATAGCACATAAATTTAAGTCTGGAATGCATCATTCTAGCCATGAATAATGATAACTCTACACTAATTCAACTTTCTCTTGCACTTTGAACAACTTTCTCTTGCACTCTGAGAAGCACAAAATTTGATGTTACAGCACAAATACTACACTATTTTGAAAATTAACTTTCTCTTTCTTTTAACATCCTGCTTAGTTGGAAATTTTCACACAATTATACTATTTTCAGTAAACTCTACCTATTTATGTCTTCACCAATTACAGTACACTTGTATAAAATCTGATAACATATTTCCAAGAATATCTATAAATGTGTTAGTACTTTAGTGACAGTTCAGTCAACATATTAAATTCAAACAAATTTTCACTCTGGTATTTTACATTTAGAGAAGACTCTAATGAGATATTATGATATATACACACATATAATATAATATAAAATAGAGATTAAATAATTTTGCAAAACATATAAATGAAATCTGCTACAAAAACTGACAGGTTGTGCCACCTGACCTGCTCTTGGTGCTTGTTTTGACAACTGGTTGAGTTGCAAATTGAAGAAATGAAAGTGACGCAACACATTTCAAACAAAGGCACATATACAAGATTATTGTTTCATCACTAGGTCACATATTACTGAGATGTGAGAGAAATTTTTTTTCTCTGCTGATCTTTTGTTTTCATTCTGTGCAGATGAAAATGTGAGTAAAAGTTTTTGTTTGCAAGACAGCAAAGTTTCATAACAAATCATAATCTATTTCTTTATATCTTAGTGGCTGTTTTTTTTTTTTTTGTTCACTCAATAACGCTCCACTTGCTTCTACATTTCCTTTAATACTCTGAAGTAAAAAAAAAAAAAAAAAAAACAGAAAAAAAAAAAAACAGAAGTGATATAGGCTTAACTTACAACAAACCCTCATTTGTAAAAGTGCCTCATTCTTGTCCCCATAGGGATTTTTTACTTTTGACCATCTCCGACTACTTTTCTCCTCATGAATGTCCCATTTCATGATCACGGTGGAAACTAGTAAGGATGATTGTGGCAGTGAAGCGACAAAAACACCAGTCGATATTCTTGCTTTGTGCAGTCTTCATGGAATTCCACAAAGAACTACATTTGTGTCCCGAGTTCCGTGATTAGATGACTTTATAAAGAAACATGGCCAAGAAGAAAGAATAAGAGATGCACTTTTGCTTTAAGCCTTTGTTCTTTTCCACAGCCATGTATGCTTTTCTGCGTCTCCTCCACATTCTCACATAATAGAAGATACCTCTCCGCAAACAAAATATGACCAAAGAAGAGATAAAGGCACTGACTGCCAGAGATGTAAGGGGTTTGTCTTTCTTCAGTCCTCCTTGGTGTCATCGGCGAGGAGAGGGTTAACGCTGATCCCTTCTGCCTCTTGTCGACGCTGGATGTCCCGTTTGACGACCACCATGGACACGAGGAAGATGGCTGCCCTGCAAGTAGGAATGAAACATTCTTACGGATTTAACTTCTGATCACTCTTCATATTAATAGAGAATACTGTATAATATAAGCTGTTATTTTTGCAAGGGTTTAATTTTTGCGAATTTTGCGAATCACTGTTGGACTGTGAATTTAACAACACGCGAAAATGTTGCCCATGCGCTGATGTAGTAGTACACACACGACAGCTTTGTGTCAGTTCGCGAAAACAACATCTCGCAAAAATGTCCATGACCTCCTCATTCGCGAAAATATCTGTACGCAAAATTAACAGCTTATACATTACAACACAGCTCTCCATTTAATATCGCTGACAGAGGAAAACAAAGACAACCCATATAGACAATAGACATGAATATGTCTGTCAGGTACACTGGATTTTTAAGTAGTCAAAACACACACACACAGTCAAACAATGCCTCGTAGCAAAATTGTGCGTCCATTTGATAGTTTTTCAGCTTCCTAGCATGACTAAATAAAAATTCACTAACTAAGAATGATTTGGTGGCAAGTATTAAACTTAAAGTGGAATATGCAGGGTACTGAGAAAGACACATTAGTCTAACCGATGGTCAGTTTTCCTTCCCTTCTCATCGAGCACACATTTAGTCATCAACACTAAGTACATACCTAAATTGATAAATACAATGTATACGGATGAACAGACCAATAAATAAGAAGATTGGCCAGGGTATGTGGGGTCTTTCTGCGGGAATTCTCATTTTTTTCGATGAATTATGTTGTACCCTGTGCAAAATTTGTGCCTTTTGGCATCACTGAATACTGCCCCTGAGTCCTGCATATCACTTCAAGAGTCATAGCCTACTGTAGAGTCTCCAATCAATCGCAACTCAATGGTCAGACATGTATTGAAGAACTTGTAGTCATTTAACTCATCACGTAATCAAAGAGTAATTTTTTTTGCTGCAAAACTTTTCATCTTTTAATCATTAAACTTGCAACTGAGTTTTACTGCACTTTCAATATTTGACAGAAATTAGATGCATTTCTTCTAAATCAACACATCTGCACTAAGTATGAAAAATGCAACAGAAACAAACTTTGTCTAAATTATGTAGCCAAATGAGGGAGTGATATACATCTAACGATTCACATGTTTTTGACAATTTTGCAACAAAATATATTAAATGGTATATGACCAAAAACAGGGCTCCAATGAAAGAGCACTTTTTGATCTAACCGTGGGAAATACTAGCAATGGATGACAAAAATCAAACATTGATTTCTGCAACTTGATGGGTCATAGTAAACACAACAACAAAAATAAGTTCTCTAAGCAGGCAGGCACTGGCAGGCATGCACTGCTGGTAAGCACGCTACTTACGCCAGGACGTATCCCCCGGGGTAGAGGATATAGAGGGCGACGCGTAGCGACGTGCTCTGACTGATGGGCGGTACCAAGAGGGGCATGTTGCCGCCGATGTTGCTGATTATGAAGAAGTAGAAGGCGATGGCCGTTGTCCTGATGCTGGATGGCACCAGCTCCACGACAACCGCCAGGGTCACACTGACCCACATTTCACCTGCAGAGGGCAACACACATTCTTTTTTTTTAAACTTCCGACATCTAGTAGCATGTCCATTTATATTCATAGCAATGTTACAACACTTGATGTAGTTTGGAAATGAGCGTTCATTATGGGTACGCTTATTTTACGGAAGTACGTTCTGTGCAGTTTTGGGGCTATTGATACCAATATCACTCCCTCGCATTCATAGAAAAATGATAATACAGGAACAATGTGAAACAAAAGTCACACAAGTTTGATGATAATAGCAAAGTTGATCCATACACATTCTTCAAGAGGACATGTAAGAGGTATACAGTGGACGAATAAGTGCATGCGTTCTGTATGTTCTAGCCTGGTCCATTCACTTTCATTTGATTATTACTTTTATTCGTCTACACTACAGCAAAGATTAAAGGGACTGTACAGTACTGGTTGAGGTGGGGATTCAGGTTTACAACATTCCTAGGTGAGATAATGAGAAACCTCTTGTGAAATATGTAACGCATGTAATTTTAAGAAGTATTCAACATTTATTTGATGAAAATTGGTTTTCAAATGGCTGAGATATCCAAAAAAGTAATAATAATAAAAGGCAACAGGCCACGCCTTTTATTAAGATCTCTTTGTTTCACCTTGTTTTTGGATATCTCAGCCATTTCAAAACTGATTTTCATCAATAAACTTTTGAAACCCCTTAGAATTGCATGCTCTTTGACATTTCATAGGGTGGTTTCTGAATATCTCGCAAAACGTTAAAAGCTAAATCCTCACCTCAACCAGAACTGTACAGGGCCTTTAACAAAGGCAATCTTCCTCAAATCCACAGTATACATCTAGCTCATGGACTGAAACAAATGTGACACCTACAGGTATATTTTGCACGTGCATATATATCATGGTGCATTCATTATTGGATGTCTGTTAGCCTACATGATGCATCACATGCATTTATGCAGTGAAAATTTACATCATCCATGGACTAGCTCAAGATTGTTCTTTCTGAATCATAGCCCAAGTCCATATAATGAAGGAATGGTCTCCCAATTCCTTACCGATAATGTAAGTTGGTATCTGCATGACGAATGCCCAGGGAGGGGACAGGAACAGTGTCGCAGCTGCAAACGGAGCTGCCAGAAGCTAAAGGAGAGGTAACCATGGCAACAAGAAAGACAAATTGATAATTTTGTTGTTTACTGCAAAACCAGACATTTTTGCATGCATTTTACCTTCATGAGTTTCGCAAGAGCAAAGAAGCACAAATTAATGAACATGAACAAGAGAAAGTTCTTGTCCACACTACTGTAAATGTGGATATTTTTGCGCGACTAATTTTTCGCGCTCGGCTTGGGGTAAGAAGAGATTCGCGTGTTTTCAAGTCCGCGGAATCAAGACATCAACTACTGGAACATATGGCAAGCAAAAATATTTGTATGCTTTTATTTTCACGCTAGTTTCAGGTTGCACGAAATGTGCTAAAATTTCAACATTGTGAAAATTTCCACTTTTACAGTATATGTGCTAAATGCCAGTGGCAATACATGAAAATGTCATGCCACAAAAATGGTCGTCGGCTCCAATTCCCCTAAATTTCATGCTACAAAAATATCTTGCTTTACAGTATACTGGGCTACACCCAACAAGAGACATAGTAAGGAATGTCATTTACTTTGACAAACACTCTCATATCGGGGGGGGGGGGGGGGGGGGGAGGGGGGGGGAGGGGAGAGGGGGGAGGGGGGGGGGGGGGAGGGGGGAGGGGGGAGGGGGAGGGGGGAGGGGGATCTGTCTCTTTTTTCTTTTAGGATGTCATATGACTGTATTTTGTGTTTTGTACTTATGTTTTTCTCTTTTTTTTTGGGGGGGGGGGTTGAAATCATGTTTTAGGGTAGTCTTTTGGTTTGTTCCTTTTTAAAGCACTACTTAATGTCACTTCAAAAAAGAGCCAAAGGGGGCATGATGCTCATCTGAGCTTCATGATAGATTTTGACTAGAATGCATGCTCCCTGTGGTGCCCCATAACATCAACAAAGTTGTAATTTGTAACTACCTTTTCACAGGACCATCTGAAAAATATAACCAGTCTGTACTGTCTCATAACGGGGATACTTGAACTACATTGAAAGTACGACAAAGATATGAAAATGGATGGGTTCAAAGACCCTGAGAATGTAACAGAATGGCTATGACAAAAAAAGATTTACAGGGGAGTAAGGCTGTGAGAATGGAAAGGCTAACGAGCTAAACCCAATATGTGCATGCAACTTACCAGGCTGGCAATAAGGACCCAAATTCTTGCATAAGTCCCACTGCGCTTGACAATCCGATCTGAGATGAAGCCACCGAAGATAACGGCGAAGCTGCCCCCAACTAGTGGGATCCACGACAGCCACTGGCCGGTGCTCACAGAGGGAAAGTACTGGTTAAAGTAGGGCTGAGTGTTGTAGCCCCACACATAGCCAGCTGTGTTTGGAGAAAAATGGTGTGTGTATTGGATGGATTTAGTAAGTCTGTGCTGCCACAATAGCTATTGCATTGTGTGTGATAGGGATAGCACCTCCCTGCCCTAACCCCCATCCCCGAACAGAAGGAACAAATTCTTACGAAAAGATCACAAGTGTGGAAAATTTCATATCCAGTAACTATAAAGCAATTTTTTCTTATCTACAAATAGAAATTCATGTCTCTATTACTGCAGACAGACATTCAAAAGATAAAATTTCACTATTTTCAGTGAAATTTTGCAAATTGTAGCCCTGTTTAACAAACACTGTCCACAACTTAACTTTCAGCTCCTGAATAACATACACAAGGCACTTACCCTCACTACCTATAGTCCTTCAGATGGAAGTTTCCTTGGCTACTATCTAACTAAAGCCCTAAGTTGCTTCTGTAATTTCCCAAGAAAGAAAAAAGCAAACCCACCCCGCCCAAGCAAGCCAAATTTTGTCCCACTGACCTCCATTCCTGATGGACCCAGCAAGGCAGATGAGCAGGAGGGAGGGACTACAGAAGCACTTGGCCACCATCTTGAGTTTCTGCATGCCGCTCAGCTCCTCGTAGGTGTCCACCCTCTCCTGGAGGGACTCGTTGCGCCTCCTCTCTGGCTCGCGCACCGTCAGCACCATCAGGAGTGCCACCACGAAGCCCGGGATGCTGGCAATCCAGAACACCCAACGCCAGCCCTGGTTAACAAAAAAGCAAAACAAAACCACAACTCTGGTAAATAAATTACATCGTAATGGGTAAGAAAGAGTCCCAGAGTAAAAGGTATGCACTTTTACTGGCATATCCATAGCCATGGTCACTGAACTACGAGTAATTTCCTTCCCAGTAGCTTCAAAAAGTTTGAGCATGCGTTCACATGTGGTCCGTGAAAAAGCTATGCAGTTAGAGTGATGCGAATCTACCTGTAGTTTCCGTTTCTTAAACACGGCTGTTCCATATGGGCGAAAGCCGCATGCCATCTTTAAATATAAAACATGCACATGTGCAATAACATGCAAAATAATGCACAATGCGCGTAAATAACATAAAATGGATCTAATCATGTGACAAACTTATCAAAGCTTCAGCAGGGTGCGGTCACACTAAGCAAAACTACATGTGGTTTCGCAAGAAGTGAGAAACTTCCCAAGCGCAAAAAGGAAGTTCTGCGGGAGGTTTCATTGGTATAATTTCTTGAGAAGTTTGCGGTCATGCTGCCCAAACTTACCGGGCAAAATACCGGGTAGTAAAGTTATGCGTAGTTTCACACCGTGTAAACATGGCTTATGTGAAACTATGCGTAGTTCAACACCGTGTAAACATGGCTTAAGACTATGCGTAGTTTCACATTGTGTAAACATGGCTTATGTGAAACTACGCATAGTTTCACATACCGTAGTGTAAACATGGCTTATGTATATGCAAGTACAAAATGCTTGATGTGACAAACCCGCCTCCACCAATCTGCCCTGATTTCATTTCACCACTTTGCATCCGTGTGATTTCTCCGTCATAAATTGCCCACATCTACCCCAAGTTCATTCTTTATGGATTCTGTGACATGATTTGAATATCAATATTTGTATCAACTTTTTATCTCTGCTCAAAACACACACACACACACACACACAAATCCAAATATGATTCAATCACTCAATATCCAAGATGGCCATCCATACCCCAAATTGGCATCGATGATGCTCGACATTGACCCTATGACCTTTGATCACACAATCCAGTCTTATTGCCATGAGAATACACAGGTTACATTCAACGACCATTGACCTATAACATTAAACCATGAACCCTGCTCTTCCTAACAATCACCTAGCCAAACGTTTTAATCCAAACCCAAGTTGTATTCCAGTCATGCTACGCGACATAGACATACCTTTCCATTTATATCTGCTGCAGTAATGAAATCTCCAAAGGCATAGGACATGCTGTATCCTGCATAGATGCCGATGTTGTACACGCCAAGCGCCACTCCCCGCACACTCGGGACGAAATAATCTGCGATGATACTGGTAGCAAAAGGAGTGCATCCTGCCTCGCTGGAGGGAAGAATATTTCATCATTTTTATCCACTTAGCTATTGACCCAGCAGCTTTGAAGAATAATGCTGATGGTGTGGTTATTTTAAGAAAAACATCAGGTCTTTGTCATTCTTTTTCATATCACCATGTGAGTTGGAGACTGGGTATGATTTTGCATAAATTCATTTTTCTCAGTTTGTAAACAAAAAGTTTCTTTTACACTCTATGAATGAAACTGGAAAAACTTCATAAAATATTCTGGATAAAAGTCACTCAGTTACTCCCGAATCCTTTGCAAGAAATGGTGAAAGAGAAAAGAATTCCACGATGTCCAAAAATCTGACTGCTGGTTCTTTAGTATTTGAGTTACATCAATAATCCTTCATAATCTTAATTCTTTTCTTTCTTTTCTACTCACCCCTCTTCTCTTGGTCATTAGATATCACCCACATCTACAAATGTACATGACGTTTTCACACAAGGATTATAATATCCGGTAATCATTTTTCCACCAGTCCATGTTGTGTGTGTCCACCCTTCCTTGACTTCACATAATGAATGAATGAATGAATGAAGAGTGTTCTTTCAGACAAAAGCCATGGTTTGGAAATGAATTCATTTGCCATCCTAATTGCAAGTAAGACTGATTAGTCTCACATTGGTGTCTTGAGTCTTATTAAGTGAAACACACACAGAAAATGTCACTATATTTCATAATCTCCACTACATTCTTGCATTGAGACTGCAGCCCAGAGTGCCATGCATCCCCACTACCACAGCTATGGACAACCTACCCAAAGCCGAGACCGAATCGTAGGACGACCAGCTGCCAGTATTCTGTAGCAAACCCTGTCAACAGCGTCATCAAGCTCCAGAACGCTAGGCAAAAGGCGAGGAGCATCTTTCGATTGGTGATGTCAGCCAGGTATCCCAGTCCAATGCCTGAATTACATCACATAGTGAGCACTTCATTACTTCTGGGAGATGACCAAGAAAATGTCCAAATCTACACTTAACCCGTTGAGGACGGACTGATTTTGCTACAACACGCATTTCCCATAGACACCTGCCTGAGTATACTCGGGACTCATCCTCAACGGTTAAAGTTTACAATATACAATTAGGGAACAAACCTTCACTATCATTTCATTTCATTTAACAGGTTCAAAAGGAGAAATACATTTTGCTTCAAACCACTGACAGGTTTAACTAAATAATCTAGCAATGAAGACAACGACACTAAGATAATGCTGAGTGATAGGTACTATCAAAATCATACACAAAGATGATTTATACGGATTACCATATTTTTTTCTTGAGAATAAACGAATGGCAGAGCTGTGGGAAAGTGACGACACCTCTTTAAAACATGACAAACAAATTCTCCTATATGAAACTCTCCAAATTTTGTTTGTTTGTTTGTTTGTTTGCTTGTTTTTTCAATCTGATCTTTCTTTGAAGATGAAACTTTCAGTTATACTCTTTTGACTTTGTCATAGCTTTTCACGAGACTTACCAGCAAATGTATAAATGACAATAAAGATTGGACCAGCCAGGATCTGATATTGAAGCCCCTGTCCCGTTCTTTCATAGTAGCACACCTCAGTATTATTTGGTCCTTTGTAAGTGTCACATCTGGGAAAGAAGTTGTAGAAGAATATACGTAAATGAATAAATGACTGAATAAATAAGATACATGAATAAATGAATAAACAATCAAATGAGTATCACAATAGTGCCTGCCAAGTTTGTAGAAAATATGACCATGCATTTTCAAAGGGAGATCAAAATGTGTAAACTGGAACCCAATACCATCCTGTCCTCATGGGGGCCACTCCTAGATCAGCCATAAACCAACTCAAAAGTGCTGGTACATTCAATACTGAACACTGCTTTACTCAGAGCATTTCTTGTTTATAAAAGCAATTAAAAAAAAATCTTGGTGGCTCTGGCTCCACTGAGGGCTGTCAAGTGGAGCATGGTGCCCATTTGAACAAGTGAAGATCCTATCACCCAAGTGATGCACAGTGCCAAATATCATGAAAACTCTTGTCATGAGATTTTAGGAAGCTGAAAATGTGATAGCCCCCCTCCCCAAGCGAGTGAGTGAATGAATGAGTGAATGAGTGAGTGAATGAATGAGTGAATGAATGAGTGAATGAATGAGTGAATGAATGAGTGAATGAATGAGTGAATGAATGAGTGAAAGAAAATGAAAGAAAGTTTTCTTGCATTTAAAGAAATTCCTCTGAAATGCTCCTCAAAGACAATGACAAGGTACAGCAGTTTATAAAAGCAGCACCATGGACACTAAAAGAAAGATCATGGATTTGTAGAATAATCAGGCACATCAGCACATGGTAAGGTGTAGTCAAAACATCAGCCCTGGAACTCATTTACAGGGTTTCAAGTTCACCCCATGCTGGAGATTGCCGATGCACACTCAAATGTGCTCCTAGATTTCAATAGTTTATGATACATGTGATGCACTACTTATCTGCACTGCAATGTTTTATACCTTGATGTTTATGAAATCAAAGAGTGATTTCACTCATCAGTTAAGTTAAACATTAGGCTCCTGTTTCATAAAACGATTCAAAATATCTTCAAGTGTACTGTCTGCAGTCTCCATGGTGACAGGTGGGCAACACCAATTTAGGTGCAAGCATGTATCAGTTGTTTCAGGATCAGTTGTCTCCATGTTAAAGGTGCATGGTCCCGGTGTTTTAGTCAAATGCGTGCGCAGGCGCACAGTGCAAGTTTCCTATAGAGACCTATGTTATCGACTCCTCTTTGTGGCGCTTACATTGTGGCCCACTTCCCAAGTCCGAAGAAGTCCGATTCACTGTAGTCAGTGGTCCGATCACAGTTCGGCTCATGATTCGGCTCAGGGGGATGACAGCTTTAGCAAATTTCTTTTGTGATGTCATAATAAGGAGCACATATACACGCACCCTGGGATTACTACAGACTGCGTGATGCGCAGAGAAGACAGTGAAGGCAACATTACTTAGCAACACCTATGCGCTTTACTCTTGATGACAGCTCAACTTCGGCTGAGGACTGAGGACAGTTTGATTTTGCTACAACACGCATTTCCCATTGACACTTGCCTGAGTATACTCGGGATTCGTCCTCAATGGCTTAACTGCCTTTTTTGGCTCTTGCTTTTGAAAGAGCTTACTTTCACTTAGTATCAAAAGCACAAATGGTGAACTAGAAAAGCACTCCATATCAGGAATACACTGTTGCAAATATGGAAAACAATTTGTACCAGGAAGCTTTTAATGTTAGGTCAAGAGGGTTTGATGATTGAGACATGTTAAAAGGAAACTCCATTCATATATGGCACAGTACACAGCTTTGTAATTCCTTACAGTTAGTTGCTAAGCATACATGTTTGTATTCAGCAAGGAAACATTGGGAATACTAAAACACTGATTTTCCAGGAAACTACAAAGAGTGTCTATTACCTACTAGTTTCAGGACATATTACTGTCTGCCAATTTGATGGTAATCAATTCTATTATGTACATATATTGCTAATATCATTTGAGTTAACTTATCTCACAAGAGACATGAAAATTTATAATTGGACTCTTTCTAGTACAACTCACTTTAATATTTGTGACAGAGCACACATGGACAGACTTTGATTCAATAACTTTTAGAAGTGATAATGTGAAGGATGAAAATGATCTGCATCTATCCATCTTTATGACTAAACTTTTTCTAATGCATTCAAGGAACCAAACTTCTGAGTATTAATTTCACCTATACAAGTACTTGGTGAGTCCGGTTACTTTAACCCTAATCAGGCCGGGCTTTTTTGGCTATGCTAAAACCGGAGATCTCGGCCATCAGTGGTGCAATCACAACGAAATTTGGCATGCATGACACCCAAGTCATAATCTACAAGATTGCAGGGCTGCACACTGGCGCCGGTCCGACGGTCAAAGACCGGTAAAAGTCACTGTCGGACCGGTAACTTTTCAGGAAATCCACAAGTTGCCGGTCCGACATGACCAGTAAAAAAAAAAAAGCATTGGTGGGGTCAGTAGAAAGGAAAAGAGCAGCCCCGATCAGGGAGAAACAGAATGCAAGATATCGCACTGTTCAACAAGTTTTACGCAAGTTTTCGTTTATGTCTACCGGTGCAATTTGTACAGTAAACAATAGTTTTGAGCACTTGCACTCGTCCAGTTACATTCGCGCTCGCTTGCGCATTTGGCGCTGCTCACGCACATGCAAAACAAACGATGCAAAGCATGTACCGTGTAACTGCTTCTCGTTTGCTTGCGATCGGCGGCCATGCCAGACAAGAAGCATTGAAAGAAGCGCACGCATTTCTGGGTCATTTTACTCATGATTTTTTAACGCAAGATCGATCCGATCCCGGCTTCGCAGCAGCGTGGCAGTTATGTTAGAACTAATTTACTTGTGTCGATTTTTAGAAAAAGTAAAAACACATTCGATATTCAGCGATACAGTAAATGGATCTGATTGCGTTTATTTTCATTTTGCACAGTCATTTCACAAATTGATATTTTCATTCGCTCAGAATGTTCTCATAACGAAGATAGTTGCAAAAAGGATCACGAAATCGGCCCTTCCGTGTACTTTTTCAGAACGCATGCACAAAATGTGAAGAGATAATACTAGGGAGAAAAAAAATCATGAAATCATGGCAGTCCCGCTTACATATTTCAGGTAGAAATCGTCCCAAAAAGGATCATGAATTCGACCGGCCGCGTCGTACCTTCCAAAAGATTATGTATGAAATGCGAAGAGATTATAGAGGAGAAAAAGAAAAAAAAAATAAAGGACACATTTTGGTGAGTGCATCATAAACAATTACAGCCGAATAACAATTCATGAAATCAACGCAATCCCGTTGAAATTTGAGGAAATAATAGGCGTAAAAAAAGGATCTTGAATTCAGTCCTGCATGCTGTCTTGGTTATCAAAAACGCATACACAAATGCGACGAGATTATCGGGAGAAAAATAAAAAAGACATTTTTACCCTTCTGGTGCGTGTAATAAAAAAGATTACATCCGAAGTAATTCATGAAATCGCCACAATCCCGGTGATATTTGAGGTAGAAATAGGCGCAGAAAGGATCGTGAATTCGGCCGTGTCGTATACCTTGTAGATAAGAACGCATGTACGAAATGGGAAAAGATTAGCGGGAGAAAAATAAAGGACACATTTTCACCCCTTTTGGCGCTTGCATCATATAAATTACAGCCGAATAGTAATTCATGAAAATTTCGCAATCCCGTTGGAATTTGAGTAAACAATAATAGGCGCAAAAAATATCGAATTCGGCCCTGCATGCAATGTATAATTTTGAAAACGCCAAATACGAAGAAATTATAGGGAGAAAAATAAAGAACGCATTTTCAACCCTTCTGGTGAATGTATCACAAAAGATTACAGCCGAAATAATTAATGACATATCGCAATCCCGCTGATATTTGATGTAGAAATAGGCGCTAAAAGGACCGTGAATTCGGCCGTGACGTATAGGCATGTACGCAATGCGAAGTGATTATTGGGTGAAAAATGCAGCACACATTTTCAACCCCTTTTGGCCCATGCATCATAAAGATTATAGAGCCGAGTGATAATTCATAAAATCATCTCAATCCCGTTGAAGTTTGAGGAAAGGATAGGCGCAAAAGAATCATGATTTTTGGCCGTGTCGTGTATCTTTTAAGAACGCATTTACAAAATGCGAAGAGTTTATTGGGGCAAAATAAAGGACACATTTTCAACCCCTTTTGGCGCGTGTATCATAAAAGATTGCATCCGAAGTCATACATAAACTCATCGCAATCCCGCTGATATTTGAGGTAGAAATAGGCGCAAAAAGGATCGTGAATTCGGCCGTGTGGTATATATACCTTTCAAGAACGCATGTACGGAATGCGAAGAGATTATGGGAAGAAAAATAAAGAACGCATTTTCAACCATTCTAGCATGATGGGTGCATCACAAAAGATTATATCTGAAATAATTCATGACATTGCCACAATTCGTCTGATATTTAACGTAGAAATAGGCGATAAAAGGATCGTGAATTTGGCCGTGTCGTATACGCATGTACGAAATGCCAGGAGATTATTGGGAGAATAATACAGGACACATTTTCAACCCCTTTTGGCCCGTGCATCATGAAGATTACGGCCGAATAATAATTCATGAAAACAATCCCGTTGAAGTTTGAGGAAACAATAGGCGCAAAAAGAATCATGATTTTAGGCCGTGTCGTATATCTGTTTAGAACGCATTACGAAATGCGAAGAGTTTATCCGGGAAAAATAAAGGACACATTTTCAACCCATTTTGGCGCGCTTATCATAAAATATTACTGCCGAAGTTATTCATGAAATCATCGCAATCCCGCTGATATTAATGAGGTAGAAATAGGCGCAAAAATGATTGTGTATTCGGCCGTGTCTTAGAGCGCATGTACGGAATGCGAAGAGATATGGGGAGAAAAATAAAGAACGCATTTTCAACCATTCTTGCCGGTGCGTGCATCACAAAAAGTTACATCCGAAGTAATACGTGAAATCGCCACAATTCCGCTGATATTTGAGGTAGAAATAGGCGCAAAAAGTATCATGAATTCGGCTGTGTGGAACATCTGTAAGAACGCACTTGCGAAATTCGAAGAGTTTATTGGGAAAAAATAAAGGACACATTTTCAACCCCTTTTGGCGCGTGCATCATAAAAGATTACAGCCAAAGTAATTTATGAAATCGCATAATCCTGCTAATATTTGAGGTGGAAATGGGCGCAAAAAGGATCGCGAATTTGGCCCTGCATGTCTTGTACCTTTCAAGAACGCATGCACAAATGCGAATAGATTATCGGGAGAAAAATAAAGGACACATTTTCAACCCATTTTGGCGCGTTTATCATAACAGATTACTGCCGAAGTTATTCATGAAATCATCGCAATCCCGCTGATATTTGAGGTAGAAATAGGCGCAAAAATGATCGTGAATTCGGCCGTGTCGTAGAACGCATGTACGGAATGTGAAGAGATTTTGGGGAGAAAAACAAAGAACGCATTTTCAACCATTCTTGCCGGTGCGTGCATCACAAAAAGTTACATCCGAAGTAATACGTGAAATCGTCACAATTCCGCTGATATTTGAGGTAGAAATAGGCTCAAAAAGTATCATGAATTCGGCCATGTGGTGCATCTTTTTAAGAACTCACTTACGAAATTCGAAGAGTTTGTCGGGAAAAAATAAATGACACATTTTCAACCTCTTTTGGCGCTTGCATCAGAAAATATTACAGCCGAAGTAATTTATGAAATCGTCACAATCCCGCTAGTATTTGAGGTGGAAATGGGCGCAAAAAGGATCGCGAATTCGGCCCTGCACATGTCGTGCACCTTTCAAGAACGCATGCACAAATGCGAATAGATTATCGGGAGAAAAATGTAGCGAGTGCATCAGAAAATATCACAGCTAAAATAATTCATTAAATCATGGCAATCCAACTGACCACCAAGAGCAGGTTACGCAGCAAGTTCGTGTGCCGATGTTTAGAAAAAGTCACAAACGCATTTGATACAATCTGATTTTGTTCATTATCATTTTACACTGTAATTCACAAACAAACATTCTATTTTTTCCTATCTTTTTTTTTATTTTTTTTTGTGCAATAAATAATGCAAGTTTAAAAAGATATATTAATCTGTAAAATGTACATGGGTGGGGGGGGGGGGGGTACGTCCATAAAAAACAAGAAAATAAATTTGCAAGTCATTTAATGTTTTTTTAGGTTGTTGTTGACCGGTAAATTTTCTGTTCGGACCGGCAAAAAATGGTAAAACGGGGCATTTACCGGTCCGACAGAGACAGGTTGGACCGGCAGAAAAAATGGGTTAGTGTGCAGCCCTGAAGATTGTATCATAAAATTTTGTGAAACAATCAATTTCTAATCTTAATTGATTAAAGGTGCATAGTCCCGGTAGTGTAGAGGGCGCTGAATTTGATGCCGATCACCATTAGCATTGATATGAAGATTACCGAAGTTGAGCTGTCATCAAGAGTAAAGTGCGTAGGAGTTGCTAAGTAACGTTGCCTTCGTTGTCTTCTCTGCGCATCGCGCAGTTTGTAATAAATGTCAGGATGCGTGCATATGTGCTTCTTATTATGACATCTCAAAAGAAGTTTGCTAAAGCTGTTACCCCCCTCAGCCGAATCATGAGCCGAACTGTGATCGGACCACTGACTACTGTGGATCGGACTTTAGCATATTCAACAATTGTACATCATAAAAACTTCCAAAAGTCATTTAATTTCTTATGTATTTTATTGTTTTCGGAATTTCTTATGTATTTCCCTGTTTTTCGACTTTTGTTTTTTCTTTGTTTTTTTAATTGGAAATTGTTACTGACCACTTTTCTACCATAATTAGGCTAAAATCAATCAATGAAAGTGATTAATTGCAAGAATAATCAGGTTTTTAAGACTTTTATGACAGAGCATTGTTTTCCATAGGAAATGTATACAAAATCACAAAATTGTGCCTGTTTTGGGGTGACATGCTGTTACAAAAATGGGCGTGGCTTCGAAAAAAAGTTGCATGAGACTTGAACAAAGAAAGTCAAGAAGCCTCGCGCCGAGGCCTTCTCGCGTTACAGAATTATAGCGCGAAACGTCGAGGGGGGCAGATTCTCCCCCCCTCCCTCTTTTAGGGTTAATGAAAGACTGTATCATGGGGCTAGAAGGGCGGAAATCAATGCTGTGGGTTGCTAGATGCTGGTACTCAGTACTTGTACAGCAATACGCTAGCTAACCCTGGTTCTATGGAAAGCCTCATCAACTATATTTGTACCAGCATACCTATTTTGTCATGACCTCATCACGACCATATGGTGACTTGTTTGGCTGTGGCGACACTCACACATTTGATATATGAAAAGATGGCAACAGTAATGGGAATTAATGATCGTCAGATATTACTGCATATGGGAAAAATATTTTATTACACATAAGTATTAAGAACAGGTGCTGGCAAAGAAAACACTTACTAACTGCAGTTTCAGGTTTGTTTTCTATATGGAGCTGTGGTCTCTTTTCTGGTGATGTCCCAGGTAATTCCAATACACTGTTAAGAAGTTGTGGACTTGCAAAGTAATGTACAGTATGCAAACCATGAAGGCAAATTCTCCTGACCAAAAGCATTGAAAGTGACAAACATGGAAATGTTTGTATGGGACAAGTAATTACAAATACATCCTGGTCTGCCTTTTTTCAGAGTGGTTTCAAAGCACAAAAAACAGCAAAACTTATTATGTTTCACTTGGCGCATGATATGTTTGGCACCTGAAGTCCCTAATTTTCTGATTGAAGTAAAACATAAAGAAATTGGAATTATATACAATGAAAAAAACATGAGAAACTTGACTTACTGGTCTCTGGTTGCATTTTTCGGACAGCCATTCTTGGGCATCTCTGAATCCGAGACATTTTTGCGCTCCAGACACCCGTAATCGCCGTAGCCGATGTCCTGCGCCATGGGCTGGGTGCAAACAGCGAGGGCATACCGGTCAAGCTGGTTCAAGAGGTAGGTGACCAGGAGAATGAGCAGGACATAGGATGCATAGATGCCTGCCCTGTTGAAGTGGAATCCATTTTCTGTTGCCATGGTGATCTGAGGCCCCTTTGATGTTACAGCAATAGCATCAGAGAAGAAATCATCTGCAGAGAAAAAATCATCTGCAAAGAGTAGAAGGACAGTATAAATGAATCACTGGAACTGTCTAGTTGTAAGTAATCAAAACAAATCAGTAGATGAGACAAGAATACTTGTGTGGGAAAAAAAGTGATGAGATATTTTCAACAAAATAGATATTACAAAATTTGACATGAACACCTTGGGTTACAAAATGGCTGTCACTCATACTAAGGAGAAATGGCCTACAACAGACTTACATGATATCGAGTGGACTGAAGCAAATATCCTGTCGATACTCAAGTTACACCATAGGACCGTTTCTATCACAGCTTAGACTCAAGCTGGCAGTATCAAATGTAAGTAACTCACCTTCTAATGCGATACTGACATAGCACTATCTTCCAATTCTTCTTTGATAACGTGCGCAAGCTCTCAGTAAAGCTATAACTTACTTTACCCTACTATCTGTTTCATTATTAATATGAAAGAAGTCAACAGTGTCACTCTTGTGTTTTGTGCTGGGTGCTATAAAACCCAGAAGTCTGCTACAAACCCATAGGGCCGAATGCATAGAACAAGCAATTGCTTGTAAGCAATTGCTTCAAGCAAAAGCACAAGCTCGGCTAGCAAAAGGTCTAGCTCAAGCAATTGCTTAAATCCATATGCATAACATTTTGCTTGTGCTTATACCTTTTGCTTGTCCCGCACAAGCAATTGCTTGCGTTTTCAACAAAAGGGACGTCACGCCTGTGCGAACACAAGAACATTGGCGAGTGTGACAGCATGTATTTGAAAGGGCATGTGTGTGCGGAAACATTTCCTGACATAGCAGAAGAGCTATGAAATAACACTCATAAATGCACACACAGACGCACACACGTACTGGCTGATTCCCATCACTGCTTATAGTAGCCCGGGTCTGCCAGATTGCACGTGGAGAGAGGTCTCCTTGCTCTCCACCGAAGTCAGACATCCTACCTGTTTTTCATCACATTTTGCGTGCTAACCACTGGACATTCCCGTTGTTGAAAAGAAAAAGTTTCTTACACTACTAAGGAGTAATTTCTTGTAGATTTATACCACTCCTGCACAAGTGTGGTCTTTTATGAATATGAAAATGGTACTTTTAAAAGGGAACGTCCCAGTTAGCAAAAGCTCAAGCTCATTATTTTTACAGAGCTTTGAAAATCGTAAGCAATTGCTAGCAAGAACTAGCAAAAGGCATGTTTTATGCATACGTTTTTAAGTAAATGATTGGTCTCTTAGCAATTGCTTTTGCTTGCTAGCAAAAGCTTCTGCTCGCAAGCAATTGCTTGTTTTTGTGCATACGGATTCGAGTAAAAGGCTAGCACAAGCAATTGCTAGCGTTTATGCATCCGGCCCATAGTCTAGACCTACTTGCAATGAAATCTCACTGGTAGGGCATGTATGGATGTATGTAACTGTTCAATCACTGTGTAGGACACTTGCCCATAAAGACACCCATTTTAGACAACTTTTTTGTCTGTACTGTGGTCACGATGTTTATTTCTCATTTGTTCTTCTTTGATCTTCTTCTTCTTCTTCTTCTTTGGGGTACTGTATATCTGCCTCCTTTTACTTACATAGGGTATGTTGCTCTTCCACACACAAAACAGACAGAGTAGTTCAGTCTCCTCTAAAAATCTTAGCAATGAGGATAAATCAGAGTGAAGTGGGACTGTGACTCAAACCTCATGTGCATGAAGTCAGCAGTCCTATCTTCGTGGTCTTGCCCACTTAGCCACAACATATATTTGTTGTCCTAATGATAATCACTGATCTGGTGCAGAGATTAACATTGATTTATGGTGCTAAAGGTTAGAAACAGGGAATTAAAGTAGGCAAGGACAAGGTATCCAATGTGTACATCAGAGATTTAACAATTAGAGCAAAAACATACAGTATTTCTCATAAGGCTTTGAGAATCCATCTTGCACCATTTCACATTTGCTTGCAATATATCAAAAGGGTCTACCAAGAAACTTAACTGGCTGATGCGTTTTGCCAGGATGAGTAGTTTTAGAGTAAATTTTGAGATAAAAAGTATAGCATAATTTCAATCGTAGTACACAACTTTTATTCCAGAAGAGCCCATCCCATTCAGCATTGTGGGATTGTAGAATGTCAAGTGCTGATCAATTGTGCCCTTGCAATCATATTTTCCAACAAGCTGCATGCAATTCAGCACGGAAGATTGCCGTTCAGGCCCAATTTGCTAATTATGGATAATCGATTATGAAAAATTATCTATGTAGCAACCATGGTCGGGCAAGTTCTGATATTGTGGACTTCCAGCAAGCCCAGTTTCGTTTACTTCGCAGTTTTTTCATTACCCAACTGAAATATTGTTATTTACAGGCCAGTGTTCAATATTCCACATTTTTTAATTCATATCAATGTGTGCATTTTGGAGCAAAAATCAACACAACAGTTCTGTGCAGGCATACCAGAACTTTGACACAAAGATCGGTCTGCATCTGGTCGTCGGGAATATGTTCCGCAGAGACTGTGTCTGGCTTCACGGATCCCCTCCTGTCTCCGGAGGAGAGCGATAACGTCAAAAAAAAAAATAAAAGACTCCTCCGAACAGACTGATCTTCCTGTCTAACGAGAACTATGGTTAGGCTTTCTGTTTAACACAAGGTTAAATGCAATATAATTTACAGATTCTGATTCAGGTCTACTTTAGTGTTTTATAATCTTAAATCAAAATATGTTTACACTTGATGCTGCACTTGATCTGTTAAGTCACATAGTAGATATAACTTTCAATTCCATAGTATAAGTTTGTAAACTGACAAGAAGCGAGACAGAATGTGATTCACTTTTCTTTCTGAACAGTGTCAGTGTGGCAGGGTGGTCCAAGAGGGGTTTCAACATGTCGCTGCAACATGCTCAAATTCTTGTGCAACATCCTCAAAAGCCGCCAATATGCTATGCAACATCCTCAAGAATTTGCAACAAGCTCAGTTAAATAAAATGTATTCAAACATGTGAAAAACATGTACAAAACATTAGGAACATCAAACTTCCTGGTACCACTTAGATATTTGTGTGCAAAACATGAGAGAGAACACTGAATGTAAGCGGCACAAAGAGAGAGAAGCTGTGAAATACTGCATACTACAAGTACGTGCTCCTGATGTGCGCTCCGTGCACATACAATTTCTGCAATATTCTCAGATTCTGAGCTTGCAACATGCTCAAATTTCAAGTTGTGGACCACGCCCTGAATGTGGTATTATAAGAGAAATAACCTGCTCGTATTCTCCACCAGGCAGCCCTCCCTTAACCCTATAAAGCCCAAGCTATTTTGACCCTTCCCAGGCCCAAGGGGGGGGGGGGGGGGGGGGGGGGGGGCACATTGTGCCCCCCCTATATAACTTTGTTATTGTTTGATGTTTCATCGTCATATTTGGCACATGGGTAGAGCAACTCATACTCTACATGACCGCATCAAGTTGAATTTTTTTCAAGGTCACCCATAGAGGGCACCATTCACCAAAATATAAAGAAATACATAGGAAATACGCTAACAACATGATTTGTCCGTATTCTTTATCCCCATAGTATATATCATAATGTCTTATCATATGGACCAATATTTTTCATATTTGTCACAAATGATGTGTAAGTCAAAGCTCATTTTTTGTTATGGTTGAAATTTCTCAAGGTCACCACATGGGGCGCTATTCATAGCAAAATAAAGATATACATTATGAGACGTTTGATGTATTGTTTGGGAAAGATACATGCATAGTTATCATATTTCATATTCCCATAATATTGGAATCTTAAGTTTGCAGATTGATAATGTGATAAACAAATGATATTAGAGGTATAACGTGGGTGAAGGAAACAAAATGACACAAAATAGAAAATATTTTCAAGTATCTCTATTATGTCTCTTGTTTTGTGCCGTTGTCACAGGAAAACAAAGGAAATAATAGGAAAACATTTCAGGGCCATAATTAGAGTGGGTACTTCACATTTTGCTTCTTCAGCAAATTTCAGCCAAGAAAAGCCTATTTCATACTTTATAATATTGGTAATTGGAATTGGAACAGAAAAATACGCAAAATCTGACTGACATCCGCATGGTTGTCAGTTTATGGTTGCCATGGCAACCAGCAATATCAAATATACCTAAATTATATATCAAAATGTTCGGAATAAGATTTTAGGAAAAGTCAACAAATTTGGTTAAGATTGGATTAAGGGCGAAGGAGTGGCGAATGAAAATCTGGTTGGGCTTTAGGGTTAAAGGGTTAAAGGGTTAAAATTCAAGTATTCCTAACATTTTGATATATCCCTTGGGCTTTAACGTATTGTTAGGGTTAAAGGAGACCTCCGGATAATTTTCAGATTTTTACATTTGAACAGCTATAAATTAGTTATACTGAGGACAGAATTTCAGAATTTTTGATAATTGGGATGAAGAATAAGAATATTTTCAAAATTTTGAACAAATTGCAATGAACAAGGATGATGACATGGCAGAGTCACCATAAGAATGCATGAGTTTTGGGGCTCAAGGAAGCAGAACAAAAGAAGAAGGCATGCATAGATTATACACAGGTGTCACAAGCAAGCGGTATTGTAATGGAATTACACTGCTACATTTCTGAAATATGTGAACCTCCTATGTCATCATCCTTGTTCAGTGTAATTTGTTTAAGGTTTTTCAAAGTATTGTTTCTCTGCTCAAGAACCACAATAAATTCCAAAAATCTATACATGGAGTTGTCGATTTATGTACTAACTTACATGATGTGAAATTATGAAAATCGTCTGGAATGTCCCTTTAAATCACTTGGACTCATTTAGCAAAACACAGACGGAATTCGATAATGTTACATGAAACCAGAATATTTTGGTAATAAATTTACTAACAAAGTACACCGTTACCGGTGTCCGGCCCGCGCCCGGCGAGTACCGGGCGGGATGCGGCGACACACAATCACAAATTGATACCAATATTAAGGTAGAGTGGTAGGTAAGTAGATCCAGATCAAGGCAAGGACGATACATGATACTTGCAGCGACATCGACCACTAACAACTTAGTTTTACATGTCTCTAGATCTAGGCCTAGTCTACTACTTACTAGTAAAACTAGATCTAGACGTATTTACAAGTAGGGCCTAAATGCTGCTTACGTATCGTGATACAGGGCGTCAAACGACGAGGTTCGAGACAGAACTCCAAGACTCTTGTCTAAATCGCATCGAGACCCAAGAAACCGTTTTCGTGAAGGCTGACGATCTCGTCGCATGTCGGCGCGCTGAAGTTTCACGAGTTCGAGTGGTATGGTGTAGAAAGCCTCATCGTACATTCACAGCATAGCAGCTATGATTTGCTAGCTTGCAGCCGCTGTCGCGAACTAAGCGACACACAGTGTCTGGTCAGGCTATAGCTACTAGCTAGCTATACCCGCCCCCACGGTATGGCCGTGTATGATAAACAATGGCAAAAGATCCGCACGTGATCGCGCGTGCAAACATTGCGTAAATAGGGTGGGGGGGGGGGGGGGGGGGGCGTGATGTAACCTGTGTGACATGCGCCGCATTTACATCCCTCTCGTGCATGTACTTAGTAATTCAGCTGGGAAGGGGGGGGGGGGGAGGGAGGGGAGTTTTCAAATTGCCCCCCCCCCAAACTTTTCAGACCCACCTTTTTCTTTGAACTCGGATGTATTAATTTGAAAACAAAAAACACAGTTACTCCATAAACCTGCCTGTATGCCTACCCCCATTACAAGGTGTAATTTAGACCATGTATGGAGATACAGGCAATTTAACTTTGTAGCTCCATGCATAAACTATCAAGACACACATGGAACAAGACATGACAGTCCATCAATATGTAGTCTACTTGTCCTACATGAAAGTGTGTTGATCGACATGCACAAAGCAAAAACAAAACAACAACAACGCAACAACAACAATAACAACAACAACAACAACAAACCAACAAACCAACAAACCAACAACAATAACATGTTGAATTATCGGTTCGGCTGCGGTCTGTAAACAAAATTGGTGGCCGCTATACACAGGGTTTTCAACGTGGCTTTCGCGGTGGGGGAGGGGGGTTCAGTGGCCGCATACGGCAGTTATCCGCTATTGATATTTATAGGTGACCGCTCATTATAGGGCAGGTCACCACTCTATCACGATTTAGCCATTTAAGCATTCTTCTTTTCATCAAATTTTCTTATGTTTCTTTAGAAAATTTTCTTATTATAAATTCATATAATATAAAATGCATCAGATCGTTGGATTTCCGCCAGGTTCTAGAAACGCAAAAGCTCCCTTGTGTGGGAGGGGATATCCTCTCTCACCACCCTCCCCTTCTATCCATCTCCAAAAATCCATATAGCCAAAAATGATAAAGACGAACAGGGGGGGGGGGGGGGGTGGAGAGAAAAAGGTGACAGATAATGCCTACCTTAATGATTTAACTATTCTCATTGTTGGTGAATATATCCATTTTGCGTATACTCTTTCGATTAATAAGTCTTCCAAAATATTCCGCCAAAAAGAGTGTGACAGATCGTTGAATTTCCGAAGTTCCAAAAATGCAAATCTCCCTTGTATGGGAGGGGGATACCCTTCTCCCATCGACCTGTGTAAATCCCCCCTCCCCCTTCTCGGTCGCTCCGCTCCCTCGCTTGAGTGAACATTTTCTTGGCCCCTTATTATATACACTTATCATATAATAGAAGGAAAAAAAAATGTTTCTATAGGCCTTGCTACCAAGTCTCCATCACAAATTAAAAAAAAAAAATGATAACAAAATAGGGGGTGCAGCAGGTTTTAATTTTGTAAAGGTACCTCCCCTTTACGGAATTCTGGATCCGCCCCTGTAAGGCAAGCAATGAGTTTTGACATTTTGTGGTTGACGCAATCGCGGATCGAGAAGGGGGTGCATCCCCCTCTGCTGCCCCTCCCCCTCTTTTTTTTTATTAAAACAATAAAAATAAAAACAAAAAAATGGGGGGTGCGGCAGCCCTGATAGTTATTTAAACATAAAGGCACCTCCCCTTTACTGAATTCCTGGATCCGCCCCTGTAATGCAAGCAGTGAGTTTTGACATTATTATTGTGCATGGTTGACGCAATCATGGATGGAGAGGGGACTCATATACCTCTCTGGTGCCCCTTCTTTTCTTTTTTTTTTAAACAACAGAAATGAAAAGAAAAAAATGGGGGGTGTGGAAGCCTTTAATCTTTTAAAGGCGCCTCCCTTTTACGGACTTCCTGGATCCGCCCCTGTAATGCAAATGATGGGTTTTGTTAACTTGAGTTTAATTTTTGATTCATCTTGTGCTATTCCATTTCTCAAAAGGAGCTGGTTCATTTCATTCCATTTATTTCATCTCTTCGTTCTGTCGTTTAGGAACTTCAACATGACAGTCAGCTTCCCATCATCTTCAAACAATATCACATTATGAACAAAAGAAACATATTGTCATGTACAAAATGAAATATTTGATTGACACCAAGATTCCACACAATCGTGTCTTTTTTTTCGTTGTTGCTGTTGTTGTTGTTGTTGTTGTTTTGTTTGTTTGTTTGTTGTTGGTGTTGTTTTGGTTTTTTTTTTTTTTGGGGGGGGGGGTAAATTTGTGAGTTTGATATGAGTTGATAACACATAAATATCCGCAGTAAAGTAAACAAGGTACGCTTATAGAATGACGACAATCATGATATCCGTTGGCATAGCTGGCGTGATGTACTCAGACAATGTGATTGAATCAATGCTTTCTCTGAAAGGTCATTCTGTGTGTGTGTATATCATGTAAAGGAGTCGGTATAGGGGTGATATGGGTAATAATTCACTTTCCGAATCTTATGTTAGAGAAACAAAGCAGGGCAGCGTAAGCCTATAAATGCTATATGCAAAATTATAAAAGAAGGGTGGGAGTTTTTAAAGCATAAAGTATGCATGAATATACGGGCCTTGTGAGTATAAATGACAGGAATGTGCGTTAGGCCTATATAGCGGGATACATTCAGCCTTGATCGGACAATGCGGCTTTATTCAAGTAAGAGAGCACACCACATGAATACAGATAAAATGTGACCTCCTAATCCATGCCGTGGATTTGTCGCGATTTTAGGAAAATCGCGATTTTTCCAAGCAAGGGCCTACTTTATCACTATCATGGTGAACACGATTGACCTTGCTGCTTTATCATCGCAAAGGATGGGCATTTATCGTTATATTCTTTTTTATATGTTCTTCTTCTTCATCTTCTTCTTCTTCTTCTTGTTAAGTCTGCCTCCTTCAATAATAGGCTGAAGATTCTTGCAGACTGCAGTGTTATTTACATTATATTACAGTTTATTTATAGATATTTACAAGCACATAACAAATTTGAAGAAAATAACGAGCCACTGTGATCAACAGTAAAAGATGGTTAGTCGGTTACGGAATGATCCCACGCAGATGGCGCTGAAACAATTTTCCGACGACAGCGCTGACCAGAGTGGTCCAATCAAGTTCTTGCAGCATTTTGTTGACACTTGAGGTGGTATGGTAGCGATTCAAAGTGAATCTCGCAGCTCTACCAAATCGGTTGCTTGATAGGCATGTTTTCATGTTTTTTTCATGTTTTCATGAAGGAAGAATTTACAAGGAAATCAATTTGATGGCGGTAAACTTAATTTCGTATATTTATCATCAGGGAAGCTTAACACGCATTAGAATAATTTCATATGCGGTATAATAGCCTACACAATTTTGCGTTTCAGTGAAATCTATGGGAAAGTAATGGAAGGCGCTCGATCAGACTTCAACCAACTTGGAGATGGTTAATTCCCTCCAAAGTTATGTTTTATGTCATTTCATTTCATTCGTTTCATAATACTCATTGTCATTTTTAACAAACAATATTAAGGTAAAGAAAAAATATATATGCATATAACATATATTATAATCACAACTTACAAACAAAATAGGTTGTAACACCTTGTGGGAGTAGCGGAACCTATAGAATTGTGGGGGGGGGGGGGCTGGCAGCTTCATCCCTTCCACGTTTAAATTACTTCTTAGGTCAGTGAAAAAAAGCCGCCCCCCCCCCCCCCCCCCCCCCCCCGTCTTGGCAAAATGGTGTTTTGCAGAGGCGCCGCGGATGCTTTGTTGTTGTCTTTTTGTTTGTTGTTTTTGTTTTATTTTTTGTTTCCTCCATCTGAGCGGAGGCAAAATAATATATAAACCCCGGGAGGATACCCGTAGCTGGAATGTCCTTGGTTTTTAAGGGTCGACCTGTAAGTTTTATGTAGGCGATATAGGCCCATATAGGCCCATAGGCTATATAGACATGCTTTATTACGCAATTATTTAGATGCATTTTGCTCTTCCTCTTTCTTCTTCTTCTTCTTCTTCTCCTTCTTCTCCGTCTTCTTCTTCTTCTTCTTCTTCTTCTTCTTCTTTCTTCTTCTTCTTCTTCTTCCTCTCTGACTGTCCATTATAATTATACAGCGAGAACTTTGAGGTGATTGAAGTGCTTCATCTCTCCTTTTTTCACGAGCCGAAAATGCGTGTCCGTGTGAATATGAACACTTCGATGTCATAAATACAATGTCACTCCAAATTTTGTCCAAAATTGCTCTTTTTCTCATGTTGTTCAACTTCTACTATAATTAGACAAGCCACTGTGCTTTCTGCATCTTGCTTCATAGGTAGTGATAGCAGACAACTCGACGGGGTCAACCGCTGGACCGTTGTATTGGGCCGTTGTCACTTGATGCTCGAACCTCCCTACCCAGCGTGCGCCGCGCTATCTAGCTCGCTATCGGCGCGGCGTCGATGCTGCTGTGCTACATGCTTTTCCTTTCGGAGACAAACCGTGTGGCTGTATTCTTTTTGGGACTCCACGAGATCGCACGCAAATAATTCGACAATGGCTGAAAAGGGTAATGCAATTATAACATTTCATTACGTTTTCGTGTAAGGAATCATTTGTAACTGTTACTGAATTTGTGTTCCATTACTGTGAACCAATCAACCAAGATAAACGCACATTCTGGAATTCTCTTTTAGTGTCAACAGAGGCACTTGCATGTATTGTAGTAGGTGGGACTACACATCCTATTAACATACCATTGGCCGAAATCGGACTCGCCAGAGCTGCAGAGCGAGAGAGAAAAGGAGACTCAGCTCAAATTGTCATATGATGCAATATTTGGTACCCTGGGGTACCAAATGAAAATTCGCCATTTTGTTGAATTAATTATTTTTTTTCAGCTCTGTACCCTGGCTTACCAAAAAATGTGTCAAAATATTTTTTAGTATTATTAGACCCATGCACAAAAATGTTTTCTTATTTGTGATTATGCAACAATTAATGCATGCAACTGATAATTGAGTATATGAATATAAGAATGACCCAAGTCCATGGAAGACCATTTCGAGTAAACTAAAAAAAACTTCATATCTTTTTTGTTTGTCCAATAATATTCTATTTAAGTGTGATGGGAAGGCAACATTGTCATTATTGTATATACAAATTAGAGCATATATCATTATGACAATTAACATTGACATTGATTGTGGAGACGCCATTTTGTGTGATGGACTTGGGTCGTTCTTTGATTCATATGGACTTGGGTCGTTCTTTGATTCATATACATGAAATTCTGCTATAGAGATGAGAGAAGGACGAGAGAGGGCGCTATAATATGAATGTAATAATGACCCAAGTCCTTCATTCTTACATTCATATAAGACTTAACTCATTTATTTCAGGCACTTCCGCGGGTGATTAGGATTTATCATTTATACACAAGATGAGTCCATGCATAAGCTACAATTTCACATGTCAAACTCAATTTGGCCAAAAATTGGACTTGGGTCGTTCTTATATTCATATACTCAATTATTTTCTGCTCTGTTATAATCTTAACTGTTTGATACTATTGTACATATTATTGTTAGTACTGGCATTCTCTAGTTTACCTCTTCTATTGAGTTTCTTGTGTTTTTTGCGAGATTTGAGTAGGTCCTTGTATCTGCTGCTAGCACGGCCATCATCACTGCACGCAGATGCCTAACTATACACAGCCCAGTCGCCGCTGTACATACGTAGCGCGACAGGGCTGTGCCAACGAAGCTCCAAACACGAAGAGGGTCCAACGACCGCATGCGGTCGGATTGAATTTTGATACTTTAGATCATTTTTTTGTCACTTGAAACTCATCTGACGAACAAAATGATAATGAGACTTCATATCTATGCTATGAATATTGAAATTTAGATTAAATAACTT
This sequence comes from Diadema setosum, assembly GCA_033980235.1. NCBI lineage: Eukaryota > Metazoa > Echinodermata > Echinoidea > Diadematoida > Diadematidae > Diadema > Diadema setosum. The sequence continues at coordinate 11,423,817 of CM067069.1, read as the reverse complement.
ACCTGAAATGATGGTTATATGCAGCATGTGTGAACGGTTCACGAACGGTACATCGTCTTTCACGCCAGGCCATGTCCAATATCCGGAGGTCACATGATCTGAATGCCCTTTCAAAAGGTCGCGCTGTCGACCGTGCTGCTACACTCAAGCAGCGCACGTACGCAAAAGATATCTCCGCAGCAGACGACGTTGGGCAGTACATGTGTACTCAATACGATATAGGTTCTGGAATACGTTCTCAAGCGTACAAGTGCACCTCTCTTCTTCCTCGTCCTTTTCCAATACATTGTAAATACTTATCAAGAGCATTTTTTCCAATAGATATGGATATTGATACGTGCATTTGCAAAATAGCGACAGAGATTTTTGGCCCAAGTTTTGGAGCACTTCCGGTCGCGCATGCGCATAATTTGCAGAGGTCAAGGCGCCATCTTTAATTCTGCAACGATGAACCCCGTCGGTCAGGGAATCCGCCAGAAAGTGTCATTTTTTTTTGTCCCACGGACTCATCGTGATGGCTCTCAATGGATTTACGAACATTCTGTAATACAAGCATTCACTTAAGGTGAGTAATGTAGGGTAACGTGTGCATTGTTTACAAGAAACGTAAAAATTTTCACAAGTTTTGGAGTTGTGTTGTGGTTCCCCACTGTGAAGGTGCCTGCTCGTAGGTCAGACGCTGTTTCGCGTAGCGTATTAACAGCGTCTGGTCGGGCTAGCAGATGCCATGACTAGTCTATGGCCGTTGCGCTGGCGTATAATGCTAGCATTCGTGCTTATAATTACGTAGCGCAGTGTACGTGTAATAATCAATTGCAGACGAAGTTGCCAGTCTACTACCCCATAAATTAATGAATACAAAATGAAATAAGAAAATCATTTAAATGAAATATTTTTAATGATAACATTAGAAATCCACATAAATATTTTATTAATCTAAGAAATAAATGTCCAATTATCTAAATTGAACCTTTTTCTTTCGCATTTCATCTCTTATTATCGACCATTCGCGCACGCGTAGAAGATTATAAAGATGGCAGCCCCCATGATCATGCAAATTTTGAAGAAATACAGTTGATTTTGGGGTGAATTTTCTGGGCTTTCGGTGATTATTTTTTTTCTGAAAATAAAAGTTACGGTAGATGATGTTTACAAAACGGTGTGGTGCTAGAAATTACCTTGAAAAACACCTATGGTGCTAGTTCACATTGCGACGATTTTGCCGTATCCGAATTCGGAATCGGCGTATCTGAGTTCGGATACGCATTATAAATAATGGGCATGAGATGGCGCTATACAACGCGGTACTCCGGGTTACAACGGTACCCCGGTGTACGGCGTGCCGAATCATATCTGCTGTGTTCCACTTCTCGACTTACTCACAACATCAATCGACACAACACTTTCTTTCTTAATTTAATGCCATCGTAACCAGGCCAGGCCAAGCTTGGTAGACTAGAGTTTCTATCTGAAGTTGAATTATCTACACTACGACAGATTAGGCACAGACACAGTAATCTAGGTTTAGTAGGTAGACTATACTTGCTTGGTGCCGGAGCCGTAGCTAGGACGTTAATAATTACGTTCAGACGGGAGCCCTTAACCTCGAAGTTAGGAAACTTCGAGGTTAGAGCTTGTAGTTAGGGACCGTGAAGACGCACTCGTAGTAAGCAAACCTCGAGGTTTGCTCGATGTTTCGAGCCACGAGAAATTTTATGGTTAGCGCTCTAACCACGAGCCGCGGGGGGTCCCCACTCGTAGTTACGCACCGTGTGGACACAAAAAACAACGAACTCGAAGTTAAGAGTGACCTCGCCGTAAACTCCAGCCCCCACAATTTCCCTCTGCTTCCGGGTCAACCTCCCGGTTACAGCTCGTTATTCCGAAGGTTTGTTATTCCGAAGGCTCTTCAGTTCGAAGATTCTTTATTCCGAAGGTTCGTTTTTCCGAATTTCATTTTCGGATGAACAAATCTTCGGAATAACGAACCTTCGGAATAACGCCATAAATGTTCGGATTAACGAACCCTTTTTCATTTTCGGATTAACGAACCTCTAGGTATAGGGACTTTGCGTGTTTCGGATTAACGAACCTTCGGAATAACGAACCTTCGGAATATTGAACCTTCGGAATAACGAACAGCACCCAACCTCCCAAACGTACACCACAAATACATTACACGTGAAAAACCTATGACGCACGACACAACAACATCATCTTTTCTTCCCATGCGCTTGATCTCTGAAACTGAACACGTCGAACTCGCTACTGTATTCTATGTTCTTCTCCGACGCTAAAAATTTTTTTTCGACAAATATCTTCGTAAAGGCATAAAGTCATCAGTGCAGTGCTATCTCTGCATACCATGACAGAGAAAAAGAGTACCTGTAAGCAAGTCCGACAGGGTTGGACTAAAGAATAAATAGACGCCTTGTTAGCAGTGTGGGCTGAAACTTCCGGTTTTGTGGTTTTAACATCGAGTGGGACCCACTCGTAGTTACGGGGGCAGAAGCTTAACCTCGAAGTTTCGTAACCTCGAGGTTAAGATTCGTCGTGTGGACACACGTCGTAGTTAGGGGGCAAGAGCTAAACCTCAAGGTTTCCTAACCTCGAGGTTAGGGCCTGCCGTCTGAACGTAACTATTGTCATTGACATTGGACTGTGAGATTCTCGTTGGCACTGTCATCAACATTATTACCTTCGCCAATGGAGGAGGTTATGTTTTCGTTATCGTTGGTTTGTTCGTTAGTTAGTTTGTCCGTGTGCAAAATAACTCAAAAAGTAGTTGTCATCATAAATATGGTCATGCAAATAAATTCTGATAGACTCAAGTCCTTTGAGGAATTGGGGATTGCATCCCTGCTGTATAAATATTAATGTGAACATGCAGATAATCATGGTTCTTGTCTTCACAATTTTGCATGATATGGAATTAAGATTTTGAATTTGATCCACTCGGCACCTGTTCTCTTTATCAACTTATCAATGATAAAAAATAAAACCAATGAATAAATTTACATTATTATTACTCAAGTATAAAGAATATTAAACTTTCTATTAAGCAAGAAGAATAATTTATGACCCTTTACAAAATATTGCATCGCATGTGTACCTGTTGTATATATTCCAATCTTCCATCTTTAGTTGAGAGTGATATGCAGCTCGGGTCCATGGTATCAGAGGTAGTTTAAGAAGACAAAGTGTAAAACATCATGCCTTGGATTTATAGATTGATGGTATTTTGAATGTGAGACCCAAGATATTTTCTCGTGAATGAATGTAAATATTAATCAAGGTGAGTTTATTAATAATTTAATTTCTAGTTGTTAGCTCCTTGAATCTATTCTTGTGAATACCAAGTTTCCTTTTTCCAAATCATTTCTACTCAGAAGCCAACCCTGACTCGGCCAAGTTTAGAGTTCCGACAAAGGAGATCAAATCCCCAATGGACATCAGGAAGTGGCAGACGTCACAGGTGAATACTGACTGTAATTGTGTTGTGAGATGTGTACATAATACCTTTTGCTAGCCTTATGAGTCACATAAAGTAGAAGTGTAGAGAATGGCTTTCTGAGCTGCAGCATCTACAATGAATGCAAGGAAACCCTCTTACTATGGGGTGATTGCTAGGACTGCTAGTTTTTAATTTGATTTTGATTTGCCAAATCAACGTATGTCATTGTTTTACAATTACATCAATTTTCAGCAATATCGATAACATATACTGTATAGCAGTAGTTAATACACAGTATGATTACTTTGTACAATTTCAACAATTTTTGTTACATATATGCATCTGTAATGTAATCACATGCATTACATTTGAATCATACAGAGCGATTGCCAAGAATAAGCACAAAGCTTGACTGTTTGGCAACAGATAATGCATTTTTGATTAAACAAGGGGGTCCAATATGATTTTTCCTCATTGGTACCTCATTGTAAATGATGTAATTGAACTGAAAAAAGAGACCTAAATACACAAATGGACAATCGGGACCACTGAATTAACCTTCTTAAAGGTGGTAACTCATTGTGAGCGAGCTCGTTTTAATATAGCAGAGTTTCCTTGTATGTATGTGAAATGTCGGCAAATTACTCGCAAGTAAATGTTATTGAGGGCTCGCTGTGGCTCAGTGGAAACAAACTATGGACTCGCAAGTATAAGGTCCCTGGATCAAGTCCACCGGCAGCAAGGGTCTGTGCCTGTTCTGCAAAAGGGTCTGCAAAAGGGTCTGTCCCTGTTCTGTAATATGACTATGTCTCATCAAGTTTCTAGCATTTGTAGATCTGTAAGATACCAACTTCGTAATATCGGCTTCATTGGAAAATATTTGAACCGCTCTTCTACCGAAAAATTAGTCCATGCCTTGATATCTTCTAGGCTCGATTTTGGAAAGTCTGTCTTATTTAACTTACCACAAACTCAGCTCTCCATGCTACAGAGGCTTCAAAATGCGGCAGCACGCATCATCACACTATCCAAGAAGCACACTCACATCACTCCTATTTTGAGATCACTTCATTGGTTACCAGTCAAAGATCGCATTATTTTTAAGATTTTACTTTTGACTTTTCATTGCATTCAGGGCGCTGCTCCTCAGTATAACATTGACTTACTCCATAATTACATCCCTGCTAGATCTTTACGCTCATCCAACTCTGGTTCTCTGATAATTCCAAGATTCACTACAATATGGGGCACACGTGCCTTTGGCCATGCTGCTCCCACCTTATGGAATAACTTACCTTCAGCCGTAAGAAATTGTTCTTCATCAGACTCCTTTAAAAGCAGTCTAAAAACTCACTTGTTTAAAGCCTCAATTTGACTACTTATTACATGTACTTGATATTTGTATGTCCTTTATCTCCTTCACTTTCTCTTCCTTCCGCGCCTAGAGCACTCTGCAGAGTGGATTTGGCACTATATAAATCATATCAATTATTATTATTATTAAAAGTTTTTGTATTGCACACAACAACCTTTTCAAAATTAAGCATCGAAGCTTTGATTGAGACCACAAAATACACAAGAAATTTTGCTCTCTTTTTTGCCATCTATCTCTAACCAGAGGGCAGCTTGGTGGCTCAGTCATCAACACACTTATGCCTGTCTTGCCATCAAATGGTTCGGATTTGAGTCCCTGTGAGTCTAGCCAAGCACTGGTGTGTGTTATCACGCCATCCCATGTAGTAAGAGGCAGAACTCTGTGTTCCTCTGGTAGGATGTAAAACGGAGGCCTGTGTGAGAGAGAGTCACAACTCACACACATATAAAACTTTTCTTTTGGTGCCTGATGTGTATTTGGTCATAAGCTTGATGTCCACTGGTGTACAAGTGTACATGTCAAATTTGAATGTTGAAGCAACTGTATAATCGGTATGTACTGTTCAGCGAACCAATTATATGGTATGCAGTGGAATAAAAAGCGATCTATCTGTCAATTGATTAATGTATATTGAATATTTTTAGTCTGTGGTGAATGCCCTGAATATCATCTGCATAGTATTGTAGCTCTCATTCAAAAAAAAGGAAAGTATTATTTATATTGCAAGTTTGCCTATATGCCCTGAATATCATCTGCATAGTTTTGTAGCTCTCATTAGAAAAAAAAAAAAAGGAAAGTATTATTTATATTGCAAGTTTGTCTATCAAGGTGCATTATTTGTTTTGTTTTTGGTAATTAAGATATATGTGACAATTACCAAGAATAAAAAGTTATCGAGCTACAATTGCGTGCGTCAAACTTCCTTTAGAAAATTGTGAAATCTGACACTACTGGAGGGTAAGATTTTCTCCCTCATATTATCACTAAATCTGTAAAATCTTAAAAAATTGTCTCGTAAGAATATTTGTGTAAGAAAATAAAACATTTGTAACTCAATTGATTTCATAACCACCTTATTTCCATTTCTGCAGGCGTATGCTGACTATTTAGTCTTCTTATCGACATTGAATGAAGCTGTCAAAGGAACAACACTGATGGAGGAATGTTCGCAGTCTGCCGTAAGTGATGTAGCTGTCTTTGTGACCGATTACATAGCACGGGACAGTACATCACAAAGCCAACGAAAAGTTGTCATTGTGATTTTTGTCTGTGTGTATGTGTGTTCAGGTCAAGTTTTAATAGGGGAGATTCAGAGTGTGAAATTGATATGTGACTCGTCAAAATTTGGCTGTCCTTAGCACACTTTGTTAAGGAATGTTAGAAAACCCTACCTGCAGGACAGTTACTTCCTTAGGGCTCCCACACCGATTTGTTTTTTGATGCGTGCTGACTAAAGAGGGGATTAAAAACTACTGTTACATCATAACTGCTGTGAAGAAATGATTTCATTTACCTCAACATAGCATATTCATTTGGGCATATGAAGTTCATGATTATAAATATCAAAGCTAATATTGGCTGTTCAAACATTTCTGAAGGTATGCTTGCACCCTGTAACCCACCTCTTTGGTAAAAACAAAGGGAAAAAAACCCCAAACACCATCTGCTAGTCTTTTTATACTGCCTACACATACATCTGTCCAGGAATTAACCTTAATCAATTATATTTCATAATGCGTGACTGTCAATCAGCTTACAGTATGCAGTGAGCCAATGATTCAAAATCATGAAACATTTGTCAACTAAAACCTATTTTACAGATTCAAGAAGAGGGAGGGGAAGAGTTTCCTGTTTTAATTGTGCATGGTGTCATGTTTCCCTTTATATATATTTGATTTTCTTTCAACCTTGTCCTTGATGTTCTTTTTTCTTCTTCCTTTTTTTTTCACCAATTCCCACCATTCATCCCATCCCCCTACCCCTCCCCTGATCCACAGACCTGTGAGAAAGTCCTTCTATTGCTCGACGACTTGAAGAAGTGGGTGGACGAGATTCCACCCGTGGATCAGCCCCAGAGGTTCGGCAACATGGCGTACAGGACGTGGCATCAGAAGCTCCAAGATGTGAGAATTTGAGAGCATGTGTTTGGCGATACACGAGACTGCACGAGAAACTAAACTGCACACAATGTATAATTGCTCTAACATTATCTTTTATCATCAATTGATTTTGTAGAATGGTTTGTTTTCCATGGCTGCTAAGCTTGTCAGCAAGCAGTCTCTGGACTGATGGCTTTTAAGGAATGGTTTAGTTTTGACCTGGCTTCAAGTTTGTAACTTCTTTTGGTGAGATAAGGAGAAGCCTCTTATAAAATCTTATTAAATATGAAAGAACATGTAATTCCAAGAGGAATTTAATGTTTATTTGATGAAAATTGGTTTTGAAATGGCTGAGATATTCAAAACAGAGTTATCCTAATAAGAAGTGGGACCTACCATTTATTAGGATTGCTTTGTGTTACTTTGCTTTTGTATATCTCAGCCATTTCAAAACCGATTTTCATCAAATGAACTTTGAATTCCTCTTAAAATGGTATGGTATCTAACACATCGTGAGTGGTTTCTTAGTATCTCACAAACAGTTAAAAGCCCAATATCCTCATCTCCAACAATACTATACTATTGCTGTATGAATAACAGTGTTAGCAAAAGGTTCTTTGTTTAGTCTTCGACCCTATTGGTGGCAATATCAAGGAAATATTATTTGGTCATATTTTTCATTCTGTCATGTCAGTACCCATCTTTGGGGCTCCCATCATTAGAGCGCTACAACTACAATATATGTGACTAATGTGAAGGGAAATTGTGCACATCAAATCTCTGCTCTACTTTCAGTACAATACTACTTTAATCCAAAAGAAGATGTGGCACTAAACTACAACATATTAACTGTTCCCCCCCCCCCCCACCCCACTTCAAATAAACAGAATGCCGAGGCTCTGATCGTGAGGCTGCTGCCGGAGAGCCTTAGGGAGGCCACACAGGAGCTCAAGCCCTACCTGACGGACAGCTTCGGGAACTACACCCGGATCGACTACGGGACGGGGCACGAGATGGCCTTCGCCACCTTCCTCTGCTGCCTGTGCAAGCTGAACGTCTTACCGCCCACCGACTCGCAGGCACTGGTACTCAGAGTCTTTACAAGGTAACACCAGAGGGTTCAGAAGAGTTCTGGAGGGTTGGGGATTTGTTGTCAGAGAAGTGTTATGAAATGGGCTTTAGAATCTCTGCAATCTGATTGGTCAGTTGCCGTGCATTGATTTTTACTGATCCACACTGAGCCATGCATCCGGTAAAGTCTGAACGCATGGCTCAAGTCTTGTGTAGTGTTTTAGGTGTACCGGATGCATGATGGGGGAAAAGGTTGTACTTCATGGATTTACTGGCTAATTTTATAACATGAATGATGCACAGGTCTATTTCATGGATCAGTGAGAAGTGGATGCTCGCATTTACCTTTGGAACAGTCTAAAACAGTTAAACCGTTCCAGAGCTTAAAATCACACATCCAATTCTCACTGATCCACTCCATCCTGTGCATAATTTGTAAAATGGCACATTAGCAGAAATTGATATGTGTAATTCTCAAAGTAGTATTGTTGCATGTTTAGTGGTAAATTATTCATTATTGTGAGTCAGAGAGGTGGTAGTAGTTGTAATTGTTGTAGCAGTAGTAGTAGTAGCAGTAGTAGTAGTAGTAGCAGCAGCAGCAGCAGCAGCAGCAGCAGCAGCAGCAGCAGCAGCAGCAGCAGCAGCAGCAGCAGCAGCAGCAGCAGCAGCAGCAGCAGCAGCAGCAGCAGCAGCAGTAGCAGCAGCAGTAGTAGTAGTAGTAGAAGTAGAACTAGTAGTAGTAGTAGTAGTAGTAGTAGTAGTAGTAGCAGTAGTAGTAGTAGTAGTAGTAGTAGTAGATGCAGATGTAGTAGATTTGGTACCCATTTTAGTAGTTGCAGCAACAGCAGTAGCAGATGTTGAAGTTGCTTGAGTAGTGACACTTGTATCAGTAATACGAACGCCATTAGACCTTAACTGTTTTTATGTTTAGTAGTTGCAGCAACAGCAGTAGCAGATGTTGAAGTTGCTTGAGTAGTGACACTTGTATCAGTAATACGAACACCATTAGACCTTTAATTGTTTTTATGTTGACGTTCACCTAATCACTCAATATTCAGGTATCTTGAGTTAACGAGAAAGCTGCAGACCACATACAACATGGAGCCAGCAGGGAGCCAGGGAGTGTGGGGTCTTGATGACTTCCAATTTCTCCCCTTCTACTGGGGCAGCGCACAACTCATCGGTAAGGTCCTTCACCCGCTCCCAGAATATTACGGTTAAGCCCATTTCAACTGCTAGAAACACTTCTGTAGTATTGATGTGCAATTTTTGCAAAACGAGTTCTCAAGATGTAGTGGCTGTGCGTCTTATGCGTTCTTTGAAATTTTAAAGAAATATCATATTCAGATGGACTGCAACTTCAGATCCATATGTCAAAAAACTTGCCTTGTCAATTAAACCAGAAAAAGGGAGAAAGGTTTGCGGTGACACCATGTGTATGTAGTCCTTAACCGGATCGTTGTTCGGCAGAAGAAGAGCCGAGAAAGAGGAGAATTGAAAAGGGAAGCGACATATGGGGGTTGTAAGGAGGGCAAAAAGTGAAGAGTGGGGGACAGTAATGGGCTAGAGGTTGAAGTTGCACTAGTGGAGACGGTAGAGAAAGGAACAGAGAGAGTGGTAAGGAAAAATAGAGTGAGAACCAAGTGAGATGTACGGACATCGTGAGGAGGAGAAAGATGAAATGGAAGGAAAGAGGAAGAGGGAGGAGTTGAAGGTTGGAAAATCATGGAGATAGGAGAGAGAAGTGAAGATTTATGAAACCAAAGAGAAGAAGGAAGTCGGCGAACAATGTGGACTATGGAATGCTGAATTAGTGGAGAAAGGATCTCCACTTTTTGCCCTCCTTACAACCCCCATATATATCGATTCCCTCTTCAATTCTCCTCTTTTTCGGCTCTTCTTCTGCCAAGCAACGATCCGGTTAAGGACTACATACACATGGTGTCACCGCAAACCTTTCTCCCTCATTTACTTAAAGGTAGATAGTCCCGGTAGTGTAGAGGGCGCTGTTGATGATACTGCCGATCACCGTTAGCATTGATACGAAGATTACCGAAGTTTAGCTGTCATCAAGAGTAAAGTGCGTAGGTGTTGCTAAGTAACGTTGCCTTTGTTGTCTTCTCTGCGCATCGCGCAGTCTGTAGTAATGCCAGGGTGCGTGCATATGTGCTTGTTATTATGACATCACAAAAGAAGTTTGCTAAAGCTGTCATCCCCCTCAGCCGAATCATGAGCCGAACTGTGATCCGACCACTGACTACAGTGAATCGGACTTCTTCGGACTCGGGGGAAAGTGGGCCAAAGCGTAAGCGCTTAAGAGGAGTCAATAGCGTAGGTCTCTATAGGAAACTTGCGCCGTGCGCCCGCATACGCATTTGACTAAAACACCGGGACCATGCACCTTTAACCATGCAAACCTTCAAGCAACACATAAACCAGAATACTCGATGCATTGTTTGGATGTGCTTTAATTTGAAAATCTGAATAGTTTTGTCTGAAAGTACCTCAAAGATGTCTCCGATATTCACACAGGAAATCTGAAGAAAATTTTAATTATCTAATAGCCAATCATTAGACAGTTTCATCCAGAACTTGATACACACTTTGCTTTGTCGTAAAGCTTTGTGCAGGTAACTTCCCTACCCCCCCCCCCCTGCATGCTAGAGGGCTTTTAGCCAAAACAGAATTAACCTTTAGAAGAAGCAGATCTTGCAAAGGTAGTCACCAACATTTGCAAGTCATCCTGATTCTCACAAAGTAGATCTCATGTTAGCATTTACTTACTCTTACTTCAATGGGATGAGAATCTGTCTGGAATTTGTAACTATAAAAAAGCAAGAAATGCTCCAAACACAAACACACATGCATAAAAAGATATTTATCCTTGATTGTCCCTCTAGTTTCTACTTGCTAAGTTTTTTCTGCCTTGTGTGTGTGATTGGCATTTATTGTGATCATGATCTCCAGGATGCTTTGTAAATTAAGACTTGCCAACCTTTGTCCCTGTCTGTGACATCAAATATTGTGAAGGTTCTTGGACAATTACCCAAGACCCTTCCCCTGACCCTAATCCTAATCCTGAACTTATCCTAACCCTGATCCAAATTCTAATCGTGAACTTAACTCTAACCCTAATCTTTACTGTTGCCCCATCACTAATCTGTATTTATCTGTTGGTAATTGTCCTCGGGGTAATTGTCCTGATATGATTGTGAAGCTGTGTCATAAAGTGCTAGCATTTATTGTCTCTTTTTCTCTTTGTCTCATCGCAGATCATCCCACCCTCATCCCGAAACATATTCCGGAAACAAGGTTTGGGGCAGAGAAAGATAAATACATGTTCTGCGGCTGCATCGATTTCATCAATTCAGTAAGTCATCAGGATGCAGGTATCACTGTATAGGCTCTGAGTAGCGGCAGAGCGTCTGAAATTACTGGTAGATCTTAAAGGGCAATTCCAGCCAATTAAAAGTAAGTCTGAAGAAAAAACACAAAATCTTTTTATAGGACAACAATCAAAATTTGATCAAAATGACATAGAAATGAGGGGAGTTCGGAAAATGTATATTTTCCCTAATCTGTGCCAAACAGATCTTGAGCAGTTGATGTAATTATACAAATGATGTCATTACCTCACTATTTTCCATTGATCAAAGTTATACCCCCCGAAAAATGCAAAATTCTGTTATAAAAGTGTAAAGCATATGTTATTCTTGACTGAATGAATTTGAAATAAAGATTAGTCAAATATGTTAGGATTTGCGACTGGCGCTTAATTGCACGTGATTAACAAACCTGATATTTCAAGATTTTGTGTACAAACTCTGTGGCAAGTTTTGAGGCAATGACATTATCAGCTCACTCATTTGCATATTCATAGTGGCTGTTCAAGAACTGTTTTTATGAAACTTAATGAAACGTGACAAGCTTATAACTTCTCTGATTTTTGTCCAATTTTTGTTGAATTGTCATGGTTGTGCTCCTCAATTGATATTGCTCATTCTTTTCAGACAAACTTTTCACCGGTCCAATACTGCCCTCCAAATATCTTTTTTGTTTGCCTTTGTGTGTGTTGTTGATGTTGATGTTGTTGTGTTGTTTTGTAATAGGTAGAATAGTCGAAAGCCGTGCTCTATGATGTGTAAAGACTGATATTAAAGTGATCTCTCCTAGCAGTCAATGTAACACTCAATGAACATAATTCATAAAAGGGGCTTGGATCAAATCCGAGGTTTAAATTTGGTCTACTGACTAAGACAAGTGCAAAATAGATATTCCTTACACCTGTGCCTGTCAACATGTGTATGGTATTAAAGATGTCTGACTGTGCACGTGATATGTCATGCGCATTTGCACTGCCCAAATTTTTACCATTTTGAATTCTTGCCAACATTTAAGAGTTCTGATTGGCTGATTCCCAAGTCTCATTCTATACATCAACATTCTATGAAAAAGTGCAACTATTTTTTTTTTTTTCTTATGAGAGGGCCCAGAGGATGAAATGAAATTCACTCCATACTTGTCATATGTAGGATGTATGACAAAATACAGGAAGGGGTTAATAACTAGAAGAAAAATTACATTTCACAGTAGTTTGTCATAATGGGATGTTTTGTGTGTGTATGTGTGTGCGTGTGTTTGTGATATTGTTAATAGTGGAGTTATCGCTCTCTGTAAAGTCGCAGCAGGATTCATGTTTCATGCAACTATTCATCAAATTTGATTGATTTAGAGTAAGCCGCTCTATACTACTTGAATATTAAGTTTGAGTTATAATGTGGTTAGCTGGCACATGTTGATATCGGCCAGAATAAAAAAATTACGAGGCTAATTAAACCTACACACTGGATATTTTCACTTGCTATGAGAACAGCAAGCGAGGGGTTGGGAGGGAGTTGATGAAAGGAATGGAATTTGGATTTGAAAGTGAATTATGGTCCACTTTCGTAACTTCAGATGAAGACAGGACCGTTTGCAGAGCACTCCAACATCCTGTGGGGAATCAGCAGCGTCCCTCGCTGGCAGAAGGTCAATCAGGGTCTCCTGAAGATGTACAAGGCTGAGGTTTGATGGAAGATGTGATTTGATTGTTGACAGTTATATTTATGTTAATATTGGTGGTGATAATAATGATAATGATAGTAGTAGAAATAACAGTAACTGTGATGATAGTGTTATTAATGCTTATCACAATAATGAAATCGTTGGTTGAGAATGAGAAGGGCGTGAAGTTGCCTCGAATACTGTGGGTTTAGTGGCAACATATTTCCTCATTCTCACCCGACGAAATAATGTTATGATACATTGTATTGGTAATAATTGGTAATAGTTGTAATGAAAATAAAACGATCATAGTAAAGTCATAATGGTAGTATTTTTAAGGTAGACATGTTTACATGGCACAGTAGCAGTGAAAATGTAACATTTTTTTTTGTTGGTCATGATGTTCTTGTGTGTCAAAGTGTTTATCAGATTTCTTTAGAAGGTTCTTCAAAATCGATCACTTAAAACTTAAAGGAGCATGATTAACTGATTGCCCTGCTAGTTGTATCATAGCGCTTGATGGTGAAAATATGTTTTTGCTGCAGCTCAAAAAAGCTCAAGATTGCTTCTGAAACAGTGTTCTATTACGTCACCAAGGCGACGTAAATGTGTGCATTTCAGACCACCTCCCTTCATCTCCTCCTCCTTCAGGTGCTGTCCAAATTTCCTGTCATCCAACATCTACCCTTCGGGAGCATCATGTCCATCGCGGCGGGCAAGAACGTCTCAAGCTGAAGCACACCCTTACCCGGTGACTCGGTCATCTGAGAATACTATGTGATGAGGGCGCTTCACCCCCATGCCAGGTAAGAGAAGGGGGAAACCCCAATGAAATGATGATGCTTTCACACAAATGTGCATGTTACAGGCCAAAACTGAGATTTCTGGAAATAACTTGCAGCATGGGACGCAAGAGATGTTGGTAAAGACTGCTATTGTGTGTGTTACGATTTTATTTTACGTGCCCGCTAAGGAATCACGTAATTGCATGATAGCAAGCTGCTTTGGGACGGTTGGCTTGAAGTCCTTGAGGAAAGACTAGGCAGTGACAACAAGATGCCTTGCCCAGGAGCACCACTGCTGGTGACCGGCGGACTCGAAAGAGGGACCTCATGATTTAAAATGTGTTTTCTTGTCCACTGGGCTACTATGACCAAATTGTAGTCTCTTTCACTAAGACTTGTTCCAAAAGAGGTCAGTCCTTCAGTCATCATGGAGGAGAGTTATGATGTGTGAAGTCTTTAAAGAGGGACAAAGATGAATTGAGTGCCTCACAAAGTTTACTGGTACCAAATATCAGTAAAAATGGTGTCTCCAGTCACCTAAGATTGTCCAAGATAAGGTTAGCCTATGAATCACTGTGCATGTTGAGGCAGGCAAAGTGGTTGTCTCACAAAATCCACCTGGTACCAAATACCAGTGGATGTAATAAATGCTTTACCTGGCATTGTCCAAGAGAAATTAGTCTGTAAATCACTGTGCACAAGAGTTGTGATGCATGATGTTTGCATAGTAGGAGACAGAAAAAATTGGTTATCTCACGAGGTCCCCCCTGGTACCAAATACCATTACATATAATAACTCGCTTTCCCTGACATTATCCCATAGTCCTCCAGTTGCTGTGCAGGGTAGTTGTTATGCATGATGGTGTTGAGGTGAGAGACGGACAAAAAAATTTCACTGGTACCAAATACCAGTTGGAATGGCATACTCTATCCAGCCCCCAGCTACTTAGTCAAGCACCATCGTGTTCAGTTGCAGTGTCCTCATTTCAGTCATGATACAGTACTCTTCAGTTCCTACTACGTGTGACTGGCTTCTAGCTGGAGCAGGAATTTCACTCCAAGCAGTGGGGTTAGCATCCCCCACCCCTTTGTATGCTCAGAGTCAATTTTCATACCACATGGACTAAGATAGAATACCTATCTGTTGGTCTCTTTTTTTGACAAACAATCATTATAACAAAATGGGGGGTTGACCAAAAGTACAAAGTTTCTTTGTATTTAATTGATGTTTCAAACCACAATACAACAAAATTTTCACAGGTACCAAAGATTAATCTTCTCTGTCATTTGAGCTTTCTTTTGGTCATATGTAATTGTTTATTTTGAATGCTCATGTATCAAAAGCCCTTCGATCACTAGGTTCATAACTGATCCTAAAATTGGCAACTAAATGTTGAAAGATGGAAGTTAATATTCCTGTTTCCATTCCCCCCCCCCAATTTAGTGCAGGTTAAATGAATCCAAGAAGATGCAGATAACCGTTCTCCAGTGATAAGATGTGCGGTGAAATTCGGGGTTGCCAATTTAAGGATGACTTAACAATGATTTCTGCAGCAAATATCCCCAAGACTTTACAGGCTATTACATATGACATCAGTTGTGTGGGGGGAGGTGGAAGTAGAACTACCACCACCCATTCATTTCCCCCCTTCCTTCTTCCCTCCATCCCTCCAGCTGCTGCTCCAAAGTTGCGTCAGCCTTCTCTCAAAGGCTAGCACAACTCTCTGTCATGCCCACACAAGAGAGCGCAATGTTGCTAGAGAAGTGGTCCCTCCAAAAATAAACCGGGGTTGCCCAGACGGGGCAATAATGCCGCTTTCACCACAAACCAATCATGTTGTCTGTGACGTTTCCTTCCCCCTGCGGCGTTGTGTAATTGTGTTTTTCCTGTGGCGACAGCCTACCCAATAACACAGGAGTATGGTGTCACTGTGACTATAACTCACTCATTTTCTCTCTCTCTCGCCTTTATGTAAATAATGATAGATAGATAGATATGATAGATAGATACATAGATACATACATACATACATACATACATTGTAGATAGATTGATAGGTAGATAGATACATACATACATATATGTAGATAGATAGACAGTTATATTGATGAATAGATAGGTAGTCTGGTGTCACTGTGACTGACTCACATTTTTTTCTTTCTCTGTCTTTATATACATATAGATAGTAAGATTGATAGATAGAAAAGCAGATGAATAGGTAAGATAAATTAACGAATGAATGAATGAATAAATAAATAAATAAATGATTAATTAAATAGATAAATAATCAATTAATTGATTAATTAATACAAAAAGTTGTGAGATAAGTAGAGATGATTTACAGACATAAATAGCATATGTGTGTTTATTCATATCTCAATTCCTTGACATTCTATTCCTTGTTGCATCAGATTTCATTCATCTGTACCAAATCAAGTGAGCACCGTTGAAGACAGTGTAAGAATACTGGCACTCAACTATACCCCTCCATGGGAAAGGGAGACACATAATTAGCACCATTGCCAACATTATTCACCTCAAGGTTCAGAACTAATGGAAGGCAAAGTTTGTGATATGCATTACTGTCTAATTGGAGGAAGAATAAACTGATTTCTGAATCGTTCCATTAAGGTTTCATTTGACCCCAGCCAATTCAAAAAGAGGAGATAGATAAGAAATACATAGATTGATGAAACATAGAATAGGGAGACCAGAAAAATATAGCATGTTTTATTTAAATCTTCCACTGCTTGTCTTTATGTTTTCCGGATGAAGCAAGTCATCCTTGCAATGAATATATAGTAGATGTTAAAATTTGGTAATTTTGAAGATAGTCCTCCAAAATTGAATCTCATGCTCTTGTGAGCTTGAAACGTCATTCTGTCTTTTATCAAGATTCTGCTCTTCTATCTGTCTGTCACTCTTTCTTTCTTCATTTTTGTCCCCGCCGAACGAGTTCGAGCAGGGGACTATGAAACGGGCTCCGTACGTGTGTGTGTCCGTGTGTCCCTGTGTTCGTCCGTGTGTCCGTCCGTGTGTCCGTGTGTGCGTCCGTGTGTGATCAAAATCTTCAATTTGCTACTTCTCTGTCATTTATGAGCCAATTTTGATTCTGTTTGCTTTATATGATAGCACTACATGGGAGCTTTCAAACTTCTACACAGAATTTCAGTCGTGACCTTTGACCTTGACCTTTGACCTATATTGTACATTTTGCTACAAAATGCTACTCCTTCGCCATTTCTAACCCGATTTCGATTCCGTTTGCTTTATGTGATGGCACTAGGTGAGGGCTTCAAAACTTCTACACAGAATTTTGACCTTTGACTTCTTTGACCTTTGACCTTGATTTTTTACCTATATTGTACATTTTGCTACGAAATGCTACTCCTTCGCCATTTTTAACCCGATTTCAATTCCGTTTGCTTTATATGATGGCACTAGTTGAGGGCTTCAAAACTTCTACACAGAATTTTGACCTTTGACTTCTTTGACCTTTGACCTTGATTTTTGACCTATATTGTACATTTTGCTACAGAATGCTACTCCTTCGCCATTTCTAACCCGATTTCGATTCCGTTTGCTTTATGTGATAGCACTAGGTGAGGGCTTCAAAACTTCTACACAGAATTTTGACCTTTGTCTTCTTTGACCTTTGACCTTGATTTTTGACCTATATTGTACATTGGCTACAAAATGCTACTCCTTCGCCATTTCTAACCCAATTTCGATTCCATTTGCTTTATGTGATGGCACTAGGTGAGGGCTTCAAAACTTCTACACAGAATTTTGACCTTTGACTTCTTTGACCTTTGACCTTGATTTTTTACCTACATTGCACATTTTGTTACAAAATGCTACTTCCGGCGGAGACATATGTTACGCACCGCGTAATTTCTACTTTTCCTTGTCTTTTTTCTTTTCCTTCACCTCTACCTTCACTTTCTCATCTTATCTCTAGTTCAGGTACAAATGCTTTTGAATTTTCATGTGTTTTACAACAAATTCAATTTCTGTGCTGATGTGCAAGAGAATACCATTTACCCAACTCGGCTATAGTCATGGTTCTGATCAAAATGACCATATTGTATGTATTGCTGCTAAAAGTACCAGAAACGTGACTACAGTGTATCTAGACCCTTTCAACAAGCAGCCATTAGCTCACAGGGTGATTCATTTCATGTATTTAGTGAAAAAATTAGACTTTAAAACATTAAAGGATTTTCATGATCTGAAGCATGAAGAAGACAACAACATTTTTTCTGAAGGTAAAAAAAAAATGGTGCAGCTTATTCTACAAGTGCAGTTTATAGTTCTTTTGAGACAAGTGGCTTGTAGACTCAAGAATATTGCTGCTCGATTCATCTGAGAGGCCTCAGAAAAGCTTGAAATCACGAACGAACGCCTTTCTCCCTCAATTGAGTCAATTTCCTGTGTTTGGTGTTGCCATGGCGAGCAGTGACAATGAGTGAATCTTGCTGATATCTCCAGTGGATTATGCGAATTTCGTGATATCCTGTGAGAAATTCAGAGACATCTGGGGAGACCGATTTAAGGCTTGCTATCTTTGGCTCGGGATCGTTGCGATGTGTTTCTCTCTTTTTTGAAAAAGATGGGGGAAAAATGAGAAAAAAACAGCAACTAGTAGGGAAACCTTATAATCAGTTTATCGTTCCAGAGAGAACACTGCAATATTCTGGGGATAAACAGATTTAGGCAATGTGAAACGTACCCATAGAGCGTGATGCTAACTTTTCCCTCTGGTGGCTAGTTTGAGTTACTAAAGTCACTAGATTTGAAATGTCGGTGGCCTGAAAAAGAAATGTAGGAGCGCTAAATGAAAGGAAACATAGCAATCTATTTTTGAATCTTAGCTGCCCGCTCAAATAGCGAACTAGTGTTTCAAAGAAATCAGTAAAATCAGTGGAGTGATTAGAACAGATCAGGAGAATTTTCAACCGACATGTTCAAATAGTTACTACCAGTAGTCAAGACTGTTTGAATATCTGTAAACAGCATCCAATTTGATATAGTTTTAGCAGTTCTTCGTATGTATTGCAGCCTCATGGCCATCACTGGGCTTATGTAGAACTTCCTTTTGTGGCTGATTTTGTTGCCAGACAAAAAAGAGATGTGATCTCCTTAGACGTTGTTTGATGGAACTGACTTCCTCTGTCTCATAGGATGTGTAAGCGCATATCACCCTTGATACACATTAAGCAGACTCATTAGAGCATTACATGTATTTTGAGACTTTGCGACATCAGGGACATTCTATGTTACGAAAACGAGAGGAGTTCGGGCCAAGGTGTAAAAGTTGCTTGACCAGACTGTGTCTTCTTACTTCCTTTTTTTTTTTTTTTTAGGCTGTCTGTTGGCTGATAGATGATTCACCAACTTTCTTCACTTTCATTTCCTACAACTTTGATTCATGGAAGGTGATCTTCTTTGAAATGTGGATGAACTGTGACTAAGGAAAGTGCCCTCTACGACCCGTAGCATGGCGTAATTAGTCACACTCATTTCCTTTTGTCTTCCTGGGTAGTCGCAACTATTCAAGCCCAGTTGCCTATCAAATGACGAGGGCTAGCCAGTGACACCTTTAGTCCCCCCCCCCCCCCCAAAAAAAAAGAACAAACAAAAAATTCCAGTAAAATTTTGGCATGGTGTTATCTACCCCACCATAAGCTCCACAGTCATTAGCTCTGTTCTCTTGAGAGCCCTGTTTTTAACGTCACACTTTTCGGATGCTCATTATATCACCTTGGTTCAGAAGAGATGTGGGGGGGGGGGGGTGGGAACAGTTTGTGCAAAGATTTATGTGCCAGGTGGGATATGATCCCAGGACCCTGTGTTTAAGATTCCAGAATCTTCTTCCCTCATACCACAGTGCACAAATACTACCATAACTAAAGAACAGGTCTGTGATGTTTCTTCCCTTAGGGCCTTACTATGATTATATCATATTTGATGGCAGTGAATGTGATACCAGGGAATATTGCAGGAATAGAAGATGAATGTTATATTGGTCCTTTAACAAGTGCAATATTCCCTGGCATTCTGTGAAATAAAGCTATCCATTATGATTATTATTATCATCTATAATAGCTCTCAAGAGAAGGCATGGACTATAAAAAGTAGATACTAGAGTATGAATGCTGATAGATTTTGCACTAAAAAAAAAAAAAAAAAAAAAATTAGTGACTTGCGCTTACAGCAAGAGCCTACGTGCTTGTAGCCAGAGTTTGTGCAACAGACGGGACAAAATATGGTGTATTATTACTGCAAGTCCATTTTTCTACAGTAGCCTTTGGGGATTAGTACATTAGCCTATGTCTTGCATGGAATATGCTCTGTTATTGGACATGAAAATCAAGCAGGCAAAAATAAGCAGTCTTAATGTGTCACTAACTTGGCTTGTATAGATATTCTAATAAGTATTAGTCCCAGGGATGGATGATGCAGGGAATGTATGTGGTTAGACATGCACAAAGATCCAACCAGGTAGAGAGGAAGGTATAAGTTGAAGCTATTTGAGTTGATCAAGATGTGTCCCAGTGTGAGTCAGGGTGGTTTCTACCACTTGGATGTCAATCTGTCTTATGCCTTGTCGTGCTGCATATACTGTTTTCATGACATGGACAAATGCTGAAAGTCATCACCATCATCATCATTATCATCATCATCATCATCATCAGTATGTATATATTGTGATAAACCATTCGTAGGAATGTAGAGTATGTAGAGTTGTTTGCAATATTGAATTAATCTTTATTGTTGGTAGTATTAAACATATTTCTTCATTTATGCATATATTAATTAATTTGTCTAGATATTTATCTATTAATTTATTGATTTGATTGATTAGATATTAATGCAATGAGTTAGTCATATATTTATATTGGAAGGCACTTCATTTGTTTGCTTGTTTATTTTAATTATCATCTGTTTAATATCTAGTGGCTATGTTTTGTTTTGTGTGTTTGTTTTGATTGTTTGTTTTGTTAGGTAGGAGAGAATATAAAGACTATGTTTTGGCTCTTTAGCAAAGAATCCAAAAGATTTGATTACCATTCCTATCCCCCAACCTTGGCTAGACGTTTTATCTTCATGATGGCTAGGTCTGGTTTGCAATATTAAAAAATGAGAGCATCAGTTATTCAACATGTTCCAAACCTTTCATCAGATAAATGCTTATGTAGGTCAGGATGATTGTGATAGATTTCATAAAGATACCTAGTTCTGTCTTTTTGATGACTGTTGTGCAGTATCATGATACTTGTATACTTGCATTGGCAGCGAAACCACTTCATTTATGTAAAACAGCTTGAGAAACCTTGATTCTTTCTACTGGTTTGTGAAAGAAGGAATCATCCCGATTAAGCCTTCTGTCCTTGAGAAACCTTGCTTTAGATTTCGGTCCTCACCGATGGCTTCTTATCGTTCCGACGCATCGCCAGAATCAGCATCAAACACATTTCCTTCTTTCCTTCCAGCTAATCTAGTTTAACTTGGTGATTCACATTGTGCTTGGTGTCGTCTCGCCCCCCCCTTCCTCCCCCACTCCATGCCGCGACCAACAGTAGAGAGGAGAGAAATCTACTGTCTAGTGGAGTCGCAACAACCACAGCAGATATAATTTATCATCTTTTTTCTACCCTGTAGATGGCCATAACCCTCATTTCCACAACATCATGAGAGTTCTCAGAGAATTACCAAGTTTTTTTGTATGCAAATGAGGAAATTTACCTTTTTGCGTGAATGCTTTCCACCCCATTACACATTCTCATATGCTTTGACCCATCAAGTGCCGGAGCAGATTGCGATGCAGAAATTATCCTGTCATACCCTCTAGATTGGCAACTGTGAAATTCCTGCATTTCCTGTGTTGGAAGAAGTTTAGATGGAACTGGTTATATCCATTAAATCTAAACATAATCAGAGGAAAACAAGTTCCCCAAATTTGCCTTTTTGAGATGGAAATGTTAACTTTCATCATCTAAAATGTGGTGCCAATTTAAAGAGCAGTTATAACTTCTACAGTTTTCTGCAGAGATCTTCATCTCAGCAGCATATCTCGTTTGGCCCATCGTTGCATCGTACGTGCCAATACTCTGTCAGTCTTCCAAAGCCATTATTTTTCGTGTGCATCGAAGGAGTGTCATTTTGGCAGGGACTGCCAGGGGACGTCAGAACAGTTTTTTGGTATTAATAAAATCCACATTTGCA
This sequence comes from Diadema setosum, assembly GCA_033980235.1. Classification (NCBI taxonomy): domain Eukaryota; kingdom Metazoa; phylum Echinodermata; class Echinoidea; order Diadematoida; family Diadematidae; genus Diadema; species Diadema setosum. The sequence goes on along the minus strand of CM067069.1, from coordinate 11,401,760 downwards.
GAGGTCAAAGGAAGCATGTTGCCAGCCGTATGGAACCGGTTGAGGGCGAACGAATCAGACCCGACAGTCATTGCAAAGTTTCAACGGGACTCACATCATCAAGAAATCGCCGGCGGGGGAAAGTTACTCATGAAGACAGAAATATCATGGGGGAATTTTTTACATTCCATGAGTGAGTTTGATATTTTAGATTTGAGGGTCAGTCATTGGGCACTAGAGATGAAATTGTTATTTTTTTTTTTTTCAACTTGGCGGAAGGATGACATCAAAGATGAAGCTATGGCAGCAAATGGTATGGGGAAAATGAATCAATCTGTATCATACTTTTTATGTGGCGTGTTATGACTTTTATCAGGTATGCCAGTTTTTTCAGACAAAAGCTTGAATTCAGGCCTTTGTAGTATCAAAGTTCAGGTCCTTTCTTGTGCAAAGTAGCTTCATGTAGATTTACTTTAGGCCCTCTCTTTCATTCTAACTGCAATCCCTGTTCTATATGGAGAGAAGATAACATATTATGTAGATATGTATATAAGGCTTGTATCCATACGAGACTATCATATTTTCTTTTTCCAAATAATACAATAAAGGTCACCTTGCACGCCACAACTTTGCCAAGATTTCCCGGTCAAATTTTCAGCCAATCATGCTACAGTAGAATGTACAGAGGCCAGAACGGTCGTAAGCCTAGCTGTGTAGTCAGATCGTCTGGTGCACAGTGTCAAGTCGTAAGACTGGTCATAATACCCGGCTCGCTTCTCTAGTCGTGCGACCAGTCTGATCATGTAGTGTGCAGTGGAATTAAGATGTAATGAATACGTGCATTGAAAGACAGTTTTCTCCTAATTGTTGTTACAGATGATAACGCATGAATTTGACACGCATCTGTTTTAAACACGGTCTGTTTGAGTCAGTGATGTGAATACAATGATTCGCTGCCAAAGCTCGAGTCGATGATATCGTGTGTCAACGCCCCGTAGCTTGTGCATCGGCGAATACAATGCGAAAAGTGCACAACACCTCAAATTGGCCTCAAGCCATCTTACCTAGATTTGGCAGAGGTCAAAATCAATCTAGCCAAAACCTGGAAAAGAAATGTATTCCTTGGCAAATCAGATGCAGATTTTTGTACTTCTTTTCTGTTTTGAATCTCTTTTCCCTGCTCGTTGTTTAATGAATCCCTGTGAGTGAGGGGTCACGACCCTGAGACTTTGCCCATCCAGTAGCCGCCCAGAAAAATTTGCGGCGACTCATTCCTCATGGGATTTTGTTCTATGTGGGGTGTGAAAACTTCTGTCTCACCGTGGAGCGGCAGCAGATATTAATTTTTTTTAGTCATCGCTCCGGCCATTTGCCCATTATGGCTCTCAAAGTAGTGTGTGATATTCTGCAATATTAAAGGGAAAAAAACCCAGAAAAGACAGGGTTTACTTTTTCTTTGTGACACCATTAAAAATGTCTAGTGACTCATTAAAAAAGTGTCTGTCTCATTTCGCAACGTCTTATAATGGGAGAGTTTTTATATTTTCCCCCAGAAATAATAGTGATCAACATAGTAAAATCCATCATCACGTTCTTGGTAAGCTTTTGAATTATGGCAAGTAACAAGAGCTTTTTGCATGAAATGTTAACCAGATGTCAGAAAATTTTGATAATCGTCATCATCATAGTGATGATGATGATATTGAGAATGGTAATTGTGATAATGAAAGCAATGAGAAGAGCAAGAACAGCATGCCACATTAAAGCTATAGCATATATTTATTTATTATGAAAGAAGTTTGTGGGGACAATCTTTCTCACTTTTTATGAAGGGTTAAATACTGTCCCAGTAAATCAAAAGGGTTTTCATTTGAGATTTTACTTTGCAAAGAGTAAATGATATAGAATTAAGGCAATTATTGATCTTGTATATGACTCGATGCAATCTTAAAAAAAAATCTAATTCTACAATTCTACAATTCTAATTTAACTTCCAAGTGATATAAATAGATGAGGTTACAAAGCAAGATATCAAATATACATTTTTAACGAAACAAAAATTAGTGGTCAAGTGTTCTATTTTCGAGATCATTTGAAACTAAGCATGTATGTTTTAAACTTAGAATTCTTTGAACTTAGCGCATGTTTCAAACAAAGCATTTACTACACAATTTACTTTACATTGCCTCGTTTACGTCCATTTTTTCAAGTTTTTTTTATTCATGTATCTCTATCTTTACCCTGAGAAACTTATTGAAATGGAGTTGTGCCCCTTGGTAGATCAACTTTTCCCACAAAAAATAGATTTAAGTCACAGGAAGGGAGGGCCCCGGGTGATGGGGTCAGGGTGTTTGGGGCAATAAATCACAAAAGCTACCCTTAAACCATCCCACGGGATGACACTGCATTGTGGCGGTAATCAGTCTGCGAAATCTTTTGAAAGTCCTGAAGCGGAAGGGGTGTGTCATGTGGGGCGGAGTTCTTGCACCCTCCTTAGCGCCATGGAAAGTGTGGGAACTGCCTGGATTTTATGCTAAATCTTGAGGGTGTTGCTCGAGGTTGTTCGTGGTGAATTGCTCAGTGTTGACTTAATACCACTAACTAAGAAAGACACTTAATACCACCAACTAAGAAAGACAAAGGGAATATCATCAAGCCCTCTGCATCCCTCCCTCTCCTGCTTTGTTGTCACAAAAAGTTTTGCCTATGTAGTTTGAAATGTACCAGATCCAATCAATTCCTAATCTTACAGATCCAATCATTTACTGATTTGTGAAATGCAGTGGAAATAAAGATTTTACCTTAGTTTGTGGATCAAATTCATTTCATCTCAAAAGCGGGAGCTTGAAGAGAGACACAATGCATTTTTCTGTCACTTCGAGAGTTTATGAATAGATAAATAAATATGTACATATGTATATGTACATATCTATATTGCATACAGTTGTAGGGGTGTAGCTTGTTGCTAGCTAACTACAAGTCCTGACATCAGTGATCAGCACTGTGTAAATGCGACTTGCAGTCCATGAGCTAATTTGTCTGTCTTCGATGATAGTGTGATCACATGAACACGGCCAGTGTCACATAGAAGAAGGGCTCCCTCTTCAAACAATTTAAGACATTCCCGTTCCTTCTCACTATGGATGTGCAGTATGTCCTGTGTTGTTCAATGTATGTTTATCCTGTGTGTATACTTCCTCTATATTTGTATGCCACCTGTGCAGTGTGCACCTGTTTCACACAGATGTCTTGCTCTCAAAACTGGTAGGTAATTCCCTCCCCTCACTTGCACACCACACTTCAGCCCTCTCCCACAGGCCAATCTCTCGACTTTGGACTAAGCCTTACAATCCATCCCAATGCCAGTCTGAAACATCCCAGCCAGACTTCCTCCATGCCACATCATGCTCACATCCCATGTCCCTTTCTAACCTCCCACACAACCCTCCGTAGACAAACTCCTCGAGTTAAGCTCGGCAGCTGTCCAGTACAAAGTGGACATATTTGAGTCCCTCCCCTGTTCATCTGTATCTAACCCTACCCAACCCTATAGATCATCCCATATTCCTCTCTGTCGAGAGCAGCTTAGCCTCTGTTCTTAGGGGGAGGTAAACTTTTCAAACTTTGTTTGGAAACCTGTTCCCTTCCTTCTCAATTCTACTCCTGCCTAACACCTCTCAACTAAATTCAAATGGATGGTATAGTTTTATTGAGATGGGGGATAACTTTTTGCGAGATAATTAGAAACCACCTATGAAATATGAAAGAGCATACAATTCTAAGAGGAATTAAAAATTCATTTGTTGAAAACCAGTTTTAGAATAGCTGAGGTATCCAAAACAAAGTATATAAAACCAATTCATCAAATAAACTTTGAATTCCTCTTAGAATTGTATGCTTTTTCATATTAAATCAATAGTTTCTCATTATCTCACAAAAAAACAAGTTGGAAACCTGAACCCGTTAGCCTTTTTCTGTGTGTAGGAATGCACATGTATGTGCGTGTGTCTACAAATGACATTTTCCCCTGTATTGTTAATCTCTTTTGTCACCCTCTTAATCCTGCCCTATCCCATATATACCTCTCCATTAAGATCAACTCAGCCACTCATTAATCCAAGGCAAAGTTTCTAACCTTCCTGGATCAATCTGTACCCCACTCTCCCCTTCCCCCCCACCCCCTCCCCCCTCCCCCCCCCCCCACACACACACACACATACATATGTACTGCTCTGCAAAGTTCACCTCAAACTGCTACGACCCAAATGTCAGACAGACTTTGGTTAACCCAAGACGCTAGTTACCCACCCTCGTATAATTCTGACCCCCCCCCCCCCCCCCCCCCCGTCCACGTTTTGCCCCCGTCAACGTTTTCCCCATCCTCTTACCCCGTTCCAACATCCGAGCCATAAAGGGAGCCAGGTTTGCAAACGGAGGAAGATACGGATAAACCTCAAAGCACAGGGAGGAAGTCTCAATGACGATAACAAAATCTTTTGAGGTCACCACCTCTCGGGGTTCACTTTATGGGTATTACCCTGATTACTTCAGCTCTACATTGACTTCCCTGTTACGTTTTGTCTCTCTCTCCTCCCCCCCCCCCCCTCACTTCCATAAAGAGAAATCGCAACTTCCTCAAAGCCCTAAAAAGGATTTTGCCTATGACGTTGTGTCATGCGTTGTGATACTGTGTAATTAACGGTCTCCCGTCGGCATATCCGTATTTGCAAAGTGATGGGAGCTTGTCAGAGTTAAAACCAAAACATAGTTTTCTATATGCAAGCTGGGTGTCAATTATTTCTCTAAAATGTACACAATATGCATAAGAATGTGCGAAGTAATGCTGTAATAACACAATTTCAGTTGGGTAACAATAAAAATGTAAAATATTTAGCTGAAAAGGCTCACCAAAGTCCACAATCTCAAAGCTTACCAGTTCGTGGTTGCTACATAATTTTTCCATATTGGTAATTGACAAATCGGGCCACAGCGATATCCATTGATCTTCCGTGCTAGAGTGAATCGCATTCAGCTTGTTGGGAAATATGATTGCAAGGGCATGATCGATTATCATGTTACATTTTAATTTCCCACAATGCTGAACACAGGGTTATTTAACCCTAAAAAGACTGGGGGGGGCCTAAAAGGCCCCCCCCCTCGACATTTCGCGCGATTACTCTGCAACACGCAATGCTCTCGCCGCGATGCTCTATGACTTTTTTCTTTCGAGTTTCCCGCACATTTTGACACCAAATTTGTGACGCCCGGGGGTACGGTTATGAAGTTACATAACTTTTTGTACATGCACGTGAGGCCGAAAATGGCTCCAAAATGTGATTTTGTGTACAAAGTCAATGCAAATTGAGTTTTTTCAAATGGTTCATATAGATATGCTTATTTTTACTCTCAATGGCTAAAATTAATTTGTTTTAGGAGTATTATGCTTCAAAAAGTGTCTGCCACAAATTTTGTAAAAAAAACAGTAAAATCAAAAGGTCGAAAAAACAAAGAAATACATAAGAAATTCATAAAACAATAAAATAAATAAGAAATTGATTTTGATACTGAATTTTTTTTCAAGTACATTTGCTAAGAATGCCACAAAGAATAATTAGACCAAAAATGAGCACTTTTGGAGCTTTATTTACTGATTTAGATCAAAGAGTCTGATTTCTCGCATAAATTAGCATAATTAATCAAAATGAAATCAAAGAAGACTATTTTGTAAAATTTAAATATACGATCTTGTAGATTACATCGCACACTACCATTGTGCAAATTTCCGCGGCGATCGCGCGATCCACAGTCTTTCGAGCTACCAAAATAGCCCAGTCTTTTTAGGGTTAAAGGGGAAGGCTCATCTGGAATAAAAGTCGTGTACTGCAATCGAAATTATTCTACACTTTTGATGTCAAAATGCTCCAAAATGACTCATCATCCCAGCAAATTGCATCAGCCAGGCAAGTTTCTTTGAAGACCCTTTCGATGTATTGGAAGTAAATTCCAAGTGATAGAAGATTAATTTTGAGCCTTTGCCAAAATTATGTTTTGGCTTTAACCTCTCCTTGCTTGTAAAAGGGGAAGTGTGGAAATGAATTTGCAAGTGACATAACAACAAGAAGATTTTCATGCAACACTTGTAAATTTGAAAGTATTACTACACAATAGAGTGTGTTTTTATAAGTATATCTAGAGAGAGGGATAGATGGCATGACTTGAAATGGGTTTGAATGGCACAAAATTCTTACCCAGATACTTCATTCTCTTCCATGAATTTGCAAACAGTTTTTCTTTTTGCATAACAGCTTGTGACCGTTTCAACTTTGTGTGGAAACGATTTGAAATGCGATTTGAACCAAGGGGTCGGGGCCAAGGGAGGGAAATTTGACCGGAAAAAAAATGGATAAAGTGTAAAAAATAAAAGCTTATGGTGATGATAAGGAAAGTTAAAGTCATTATGAGATTGAATGTTTGTTTTTGTAAATGTAGAAAGGTAAAGTCGCTGTCAGTATCACGGTGCATGTGACCTAGAAGGAGGAAGAGGAGGCCTAGGGGAAAAAAATCAGACACTACAGGAAGTAGGGAAGGGGTTAATTAGAAGTAGAGTAATAGGAAAATGAACAGTAGTTGAGTGAGATGTAGGGCGGGTAGATGACATTGGGAAGGGGATTATTAAACAAAAACCAAAAAACTTTGGAGTCGGGGAGGGGGGGGGGATAAACAAAAGTTGAGTGAGTTGGAGTGGATAGATGAAAAATTTGGAAATAGTTTGTAAGAGTTAGTGTCAAGGGTAGATATGCCATAGTCAAGTTTTTTGATTTATGGTGGATTTTTTTTTTTGTTTTGGGGGGGGGGGGGGGATGGGGAGGGGATGTGACTTCAGAGCAAGGTGGCATTTAGGAATAGTGAAGGAGGTGGTAGATTAAAATTGCGACGGCAAAAAAACCTGCCGCTTCCGCTCGCCATGTGAGTGTTTGTGACCCCGTGTTGCAAGTGATGCGGTGTAATGTTGACTAATTGACAGTCTCCCCCGAGTCTCGAGATGTAGCTGCCTCGCGCAGATCAATGTAGACCGATAGAGTTTGGCCACTGTCTTAACCCCGTTAAGTAAATAGGCAAAATCAGGAAATTACTGTTCAGCACTGTCACCAAACTTACTGGATGCATGGCCGCCGGCAAACAGGCTTTGCCGTCAGTATTGATGGAATGAAGAGAGTTTGGATCATGCCCCGAAGCCATACACTCATTTTTGATTTTCACCATTCTTCAGTGAAATCAAGGCCTGGTATGCATTAATGCAAACATATTTGTCTTCTTTCATAGGGATACTGTCTGATGAACGGTTTTGCCATTAGTATGGACGGGTTGAAGAGAGTTTAGGCTCTGCTCTGAAGCCATACACATATTTTTTTGCTTTCACCATTCTTCAGTGAAGTCAAGGTCTGGTATGCATTATATAAACATACAGGGTACATGTCTTCTGTTATAGGGATACTGTCTGAAGGGTTTCGTTGCCATTTGAAACAAATCAGCCGGGAATCGCAAATCAGCCAGGAAACCAAATCCTTGGTTTGAATACAGTCTGTGGACTTGAATAAGCACAAAATTGACATTCTTCCCACACATGTATACCAGGGTGTGTTTGCTATATAGAATATCTGTTTATCAGATGTAATGTGTCACACACATTTAAGCAATAAAAGTTCAAACTATATTGGTGAATTCCAGCTGTAAACTTTTTTCCAGTTACACAAGCGGACATCCGTCAGCAGTGGAGGTCTACATAAATTATACGTCACTGTAGTTCAGTAAACAGAGGGATACTGTATGGCTTCTCCTAATTATAGATGAAAGGGGGGTGTAGAGGGCAGTAGACTGAGAATGAGACGTAAAAATTAACCCTTTTCATGAGGACAGTCAGTGATTTCTCACAGTGAAGCCAATACCCATTTCATTTTTGCTGGGGGCGGCAATATTTTCGCAAGTAGTAAATTTTACATATATCAGTCAACATGCGAAATCTGCAAAAGATATGTTGGCTTCTACAGTAACATGAGAAATAGGCAGGCAATGTCAAAATACATGATGGTTCACAGTCAATAGACGTTTAGGTGAGAAAAATATTCAAACAGCTGATTGTCACTTTGCTGAGCTGATGTGACATGCAAAAGACCATATTGAAATTATGCTTGTTTCTTGATGTTAATTTGTAACTGAAAAATAATATGTGATAAGGATGATGATTCCACATCTTTACATAGCGTACATGTTCATGTGAATCAGGCTCAGTGGATGCAGCATTGCTGATGTAAGTGAAAACATTTGATGATAATTTTCTTGCCGACTATACATATTATCAACTTCTTAAAAGATGTCCAAAAAATAGGACAACACACACTTTGAAACTTATTGTATGCGATTCGCAGTCAGAAAATTTCAAATGGGAGCATTGTCAGGATAAAACAGTTTGTGAATGAGGCCTGCTCGATCCCCTCAACCTCCCCCCCACATAGGGGACATGCTTTATTGATTGCTAGTAGCTAAGGTTCGGTATTAGTGTATTTATGGATTTTTATCCACAAAATAAACCCGCGGGGAAATCTGATGCTGTCAAGTCCATATGATCGTGAGTTTTTGGACATCCGATCTACTATGAAAAAAAAAAAAAAAAGGTTTGTCGGCTGTGTTTGTCGAGGCCATAGGGGGGCTTCGCAATCGCTGGTGTAATTAGCAGCTTCCCAAGCGCAGTCACTTCCGACTTGTTGTTTACTAAAATTAAACGCGGACGGTGATCTCTATTACATCACTTACGTGTCGCACACTCCGTAATGGGCTTGATGTTCACTTCCGACGGCTGCGACAGCCGTGCCCGCCGTCACATCCATCGAGGTGAGCTCGCTGCTCCTGCTGTCTTTTCTTTTGTTGTTGTAGTTTTAGTTTTGCTTGGAAAAAACTATCGCGTGGATGACCTCAAAATGAAGCGATTGTAATCAGTGCGAGAATGTTAGTATGTGCGTCTCTGTTGCTATGTTATGATCTGTTTTACCCCTTTTTTCTCAACCATTAACCTTCCCTATCTCCTTCCCTACCCCACTTACCCCCTCCCCTCCCCCCACCAACACCCCAATCTTCTTCCACCATGCACCCAGTGGGGAGGCAGCTCTGTGCGCAATGCTATTATGAACTTCCTCTTTCTTGCGACAGTTGTCTCATGGTTTGCACTTCTTCCTCAGACTTTTCTCGCTGTCATTCCTGACCTTGTGAATCACACACCCTTTATGCAGCAGCAGCACAGGTCTGGATGTGAACGGCATCCACTATGCCTGAGTGCTTATCTCAAATGAAGAGTTTTATTGCGAAAAGAGCCAAGCACCATTTTTAAACATTTCAAAGTAAGTCCATCATCAGATAGAGCAAAAGTAAACCTTTCCAGAAATACCTCACTTATGACAAAACAAGGAGTAGTTAAGAAGTCATGATTAAAATATCCTGCATTATCTTATCAGCTTCAGTCACAAATATCTTACCCTAACAAGAATGGATTTAGCTTGTTTTGTGATAAACTCTTCAGATATACTGTAAAAATTGAAATTTTTGGCTGGGTTGAAATTTCTGCACACATTGCGCAACATTGAAATAACTCAAAAATAAAAGTGTGCATCATGTGTAATATTATCTTGTATCTTTGATTTAAAAGTAGGTAGATTGTAGATTTATAAGTGCTATGTTATACAATGTATTTATTTTTCTGTATGTTTGCTGTGTTTGTAGCGTGAGTGCATTAGCTGTTCATAATGCATACCGCTTACCTTCTACTTGAGCTTGTGCTGCCAAAGATCGTAACTGGCAGCAGCCTTTGTGGTCATCAGGAACAACCCTTTTTCAGGAAGATATGCCACAGAGTACCAAAGTGTGATGTCATAGCCATTCATCGCCATGGAAACTGGTTCTGAACAACCTCACCTGGCCCGAATATCAGTGAACGTAGTTGTAGCTAATCATGCTCACACCTGGTTCTAGCCCAAACTGTGACAAAAGACTGTGATATCATTACTTTGGTAGTCTAATAAAACTTGCATTATGTCAATAAACCAGTCTCTTCAATATTTTAGGGGCATTTCTTAAGGAATACTTGTATTTCATATTCTTTTTTTTTTTTTGAAGCACCATGAGCAGCGAAAGGTGGACTTGTGCACTATACAAGTAGCCATTATTATCATTATTATTTTCATTATTCTTTCCCATTCTGTTATAATTGCATATATGGTACTCCTGCATTTTAAAGAAAAAAAAACAGTGCCTGATGTATTCTTTTCTGGTTTCAATTATTCATTATTTTTTATGGGCTTTTCATTTTTTTTGTGACTGCCACATTCCCCTCCCTGGGTAAATGGATAGATCTCACAGTCCACCTTCACGTGCAGCACCTCATGCAAGCAGCAGTGCTGATGTCTGCTGACAATGGTCAGTCCTTCCCAGGCCTGCATGAACGAGGCCCGAGACGTCTACTTCAGTCCCGAAGGACATTAGCGAGGGCGAAATATTCATTTGCCACGCTGGCAGTTGTCAGAGTTAATGCGGACAAGACATTTGCCCAGTACATGGTGTCTGGACGACAACTCCTTAATGTGTTTTTCCTCCCTGCGCTACATTCATGCTCCGCCCATTATTTGCAGCTTCCTATGGCTCACGTCTCCTCGCTCGATATTCCGCGGCACGACCGCAGATTAGTCGGCTGCGGAGGTCGGCGCGTTACTCACGACAATGGAGATTTAGAGCGATTAAAAATGCGGCGGGATTGCAAAACGTGGGCGCACGTTCGGGTTCAAATCAAACAGTCCTAGCTACAATGTTCAAGCATAGAGTGAATATATATATAACACAGGGATTAGAGAGCTCACTTTACTGTGAGTAGCCTAGATCTGCAATGCTAAAACTTCTTTACCCAGAGGGTCCAACAAATACAAGTATCACCAACCCCAAGATTGCCAGGTACCCATGTAAACCTGTGGGTCTAGAGGGATCTTGTCCAAGGGTGCATGCATTGGGACAGATTTGAACCCACAATCTCTTGTTTACATGACAAGAGCCTCTTCCTCTATGCCATGAGGTAACCACAAGGTACAACTTTCTCCTTTTTTCTTTTCTTTTCTTTTTGCCTGTGGCCCTATCAAGGGCAACTCAGTTTAACCATATTACTGTCTAACACAAGTCAATACTTCAACACCAGTTTGCATCCATCAGGTGTAAATGTGTTGGGCAATCCGCCGCTACCGAGCCACTTCGGATATCAGAAATAACTCTTGTTTCAATAGTGTGTAGAAAATTTTAAGTTCAGAGGTAACCATGTCTTTTCTGACCAGAAAAAATCACAATGAAGGCTGAAGCTGAAGTTTACTATGCATAGAGAATTACTTCAGTAGTCCATCTTGATAATTTCAAAGAAAGGGTTGACATCAGGTATTATTAGCAGCACAGATATTGTGTATTTCCTGTAGGAAAGAAAAATAGTGTACTTGGGCAGGCGTTGAATGTCTTTGTAATGTATGAAATAGCAGTTTTTTTGCCTTGTGAAAGCTGTCACGTCACCCGGCGAAACTAGGACCTTATCGAGGGAAGTAGTTGCTTGTATCACTCACGAAATGAAATGGCCTCATCTCCCCCCGTTTCTCCGCTCCGTCAAGGTGTGCGTAGGAAATCGCTCACCCTGGGAAGGGAAACCGTCTCAGCGCCGAGCCCACCATGACTCAAGCAATCCCATGATCCCTTGGAGAAGATCCCCCCCCCCCCTTGTTCTCTCATTTCATTTGGCCTTCAATAGGCCTAATCCCTTCTCGGGCAGGGCGATGGAAAGCTTGGCATTTTGCTGCTCCTAATTGCGCTTCCCTCATGCCATGAGTAACAAGTTTGTCTTCTTAGTCTTCAAGAATGGTAAGGGTGTAATGGGGGAAGGGGGGGGGGTGGGGGAATGGGTTTTGGTGGGGGAAGAGCCGAATTTAGCGACCTCATCCCAACGTGGGAGTTGGATGCAGAAGGGGTTGAACCCGCCGCGGAGTTTCCTGTCGAGATGGGTGATGGTCTTGACTCGCCCCGTCTCCGCTCTTGCGCCTCCCTGTGAATCATGGGCGGAGCGGGGGATTCAGACAGTCTCACCCGAGATCAGACAGCGTTAAGTCAAGGATCATAGAGCATCTAAACTTTTGTTACTTCTCTTTTTACAATTGGTGCGAGACAATGTCTGGGGACTTGCTTCGATTTGTTGACAGACATTCTCTCTCACTCTCTCTCTCATCCTGAACCAATCCCCTCTTCTCCTGAACAATGCTTCCATTTGAAAGGAAGAAAAAAACAGTAAGAGATAAGCATAATGAACATAGGGGCTGTAGCATCTATGATTTTAATGAATTAGTGACTTTGCCTTTATCAAAGCTAGAGATAGCTTGAAGAATGAACTATAAAGGGAAGGGCACATGGAATTTGGACAGTTGTGTTACAAGACGTACCCAGGAGCGAAGTCAATGGTTTAGCTACGTAATGACACGAGAAGGGCAGTCTGTTCACACAGCATCGTAGGAATTCCCCTTCATCCGGCCTGTGGTTGGCTGATCCCATTCACAGCCACAGATCCCAGCTTGAAGAAGTGACAGAAAGCAATCTGCACAATACAATAGTTACCTGCCAGGGCATCTCAGTGTGAACTGATGCCATCCAGTTGCCATGGTGACTGGTACCTTACATCACCATCATCCATATTCCTTGTCCTCGTGCTACTAACGGTTATTACCTTCTATTTTTTACATTTGTTGTGTTGTTGTTGTTGTTGTTGTTGTCGTTGTTGTTGTTGTTGTCGTTGGTTGTCGTCATCGTCGTCGTTGTTGAAGTCAAGAGATTCTGGCAGAATCCACCCTCTCTCTGGGGTATATATTCATCAGCCAGTTTTCTTCCCATCTCGTGCCACTTTGCCATCACCTCATCAATATTCTTGTCTCCATTCCATTCCCATGGTTACTGTGATGAATGATTCACTGGGCTGCCAACCATATTTCCTGCCCCTGCAAAATAGAGCTGCCCTCATTTTTGGTTCAGGCCTCACTTCTATTTATGTATATTAACATGTAATTTCTTTCTTTTTGTTTGTTTTTATATGTTGTAAACTTCTTCCCAAGCTGGTATAGTAAATGCTTGATATGATTTCACTTGCTCCAGAAATTTCTGTTCGGGAGAGATACCATCACACTTATTATTAGTTCCATCTATCCCCATGCCAGTATGTCATGGTCAGCTACATTGCTCCCTTGAATAACTTGATTTTGCTATACAGATGTAAGATTATCTGCTTTGATTTGCTTTTTTTTTCTGTTCAAGTAATATTTTGTCACAGATGATTACTTTGAATTTATTCCTTTTTTATATATACATTTATTCTCTACACAGATAGTCTGTGATGTGGATTCATCACTAAAGAGTGGACAACGCAAATCATGACATGTCACTACAGGTGCTATGCTGAATATCCATGAAACACATCAAAATTAGATAATTTTCATAAAATCCGTGAAGGTAAGGAGGATTCCTAAAATAGTTATTCCAGTGCAGAATTACCCCTTAATGGTAGAACCCATATAAAATGCTGCATGATGGTCTTTTGAAAGAACTTTGCTGTATGATTTAAAGTTTGAGTTTCTAAAGTTATTTGAGAAAGAAAATGAGCATGAATAAGAAGGCAGTGTTATTTGTAAAAGTATAAATAATGAATTTATAATAAAGAATGTAATGGTAACTATAGATACAGTGTATGATATGATAATATCTCAGAAATAATAATGATGACATAGTTATGATTATGATGCTAATACATTGTATTGATGGTAATTGTGATCATGCTTATTAAAAAAAAATAAAGAAATAATGATGGTGGTAATAATGTCAGTTATAATATTCATGATAATGTTGATAAACATAATAATAGCACTGCAGTTGTAATAATGACAAAACTCAGTCAAATTCCCACAAGTAAGTAAGCACCAAAGCCAGAATAAAGTAAACTTCACGGCATGGATGTTGTTGCTGGAATTCTGAACCAAGCTCAGTGGAACACCAGAAGAGGCTAAGTTTGTAAATATAATAATTAGATCTTAAGAATGAAAATAAAACATTAACAAATAAAAACAAAACAAAAACAGTATCACTGGACAAGTAATCATGCAATTTCCATTGGCAAAGCTATTGAAAGTCCCTGTGTACACAGGAACATAATATGTCATGAAGTAATGATATTCAGCAAGTCTGTGAAACTTGAGGGAGCGTCAACATCCCCACTTCTCAACCAGTGGTCCGTGATGTCAGCCCCCCAAAAGATGAATTTAAAAAAGATTCACACTTGTTATCATTGGACCTTGATAAAGAAAAAATTGTAGGGGCCAAAGTAGGCCTACGAGTGCAAAATGTTGCGAAGCATGGGTCTGCATGATAAATGTTTGATTGTAATATCCCTCAAACAGGTTTCTTGCTATTGTTGAATTATCATTTTAATAGTATTTTTGTTTGTGTGGCTGTGGCAAGTTATCAAAATTCATATGAAAATTGCAATCTATTGTTGAATGCAATTTAACATAAGGAAAAAGAGGTCTGTGTGTCAAAAAGTGAGTGAAAAATGTTGCAGTGTAGTTGTACATAGGATAGTAGGTATGTGTTTTTGTTGAGTCTCAGTACTTCTGTGTGTGATCATGTTGCTACCAGTAGAAGGGCTCTAGCAAGTTTACATCGTGCAAGCGTTAAGGGCCTTCTGCTGGAAAGGCAATGATTATGTGAATGTTCTAGCTCATGTTTTAATAATGGTTCGTTTCAAGAGCTTTTTACTGGGCCTATATTAATCATGGCCAATTTAGAAGCAGAAAAATCAAACAAAAACAGTCAGATTTTCAAATTGATGGTTCGTGCATTGAATTCTTTTTATTATAAGTTATTGACAAATGGCCCTTCATGGACATACTGGTTAAATAAGCACTGATTATTTAGTGTTTACTTTTTGAGTAATAACTGTCAATCAGTTGCAGTGATAACAGCTTGACACAAGAATCACCCATTTTGAATAAATATGCAGTTCCCACTGCTATAAGTGATCAGAACCATCACTGGCTATTGGGCGGAAGTTAGGTAGTCTAGTGGATATGAGGCCTGTATAGCAATCGGGAAGTCATGGATCAAATCTCACACCGAGTATGTACCCCTGTGCTTTCTTTCGTGGCTATGACTCAAACACTGGGTAATCTGTGTTTATTTACATCAATGAAGGGCAATTTGTCAATCATATTAATTTTTTGTCAAAATGTACTCTGAAATCTTGTTCTCCACACCTTCCCATTTAAGACATTAACAAATGATGTTAACTCTTCTAGTCCTTTGGGTAACATGGTAAATATATCTAAGTTTATGTTTTGAGTTTGGAAGTTACTACAGTGAGTCTGAAGGTCTTAACAAGAGAAAATCTTATTTTATGGTTCTTGCTCCGATTGAATCTGTCTGTGTAGTGCGTGGATGGGCCTGAATTGATGCGATATCTTCAGAAACACAACTGCCCAGTCAATTAAAAAGACAAAGAAAGAATAAGTGAATTTTCATGCTCAGGTAAAAACACTGACTGAACATCCCTTCAACATGCACCTGGTATTAAATGTTATATTCAGGGAAACACACTTTCACCAAACTGAAGTGGAAAACAAGTATTGTAAGATCACATTGGATTATATCTTGCCAACTGTTTGTATACCAAGAGTCTCTTCCTTTTGAAGATTGTGTTTCATTATTTTTCTCATGCAAAGAATAAATAAATTTTGGAATGCAGTAGCCCCTTGTGCTTGGCGTGGGCATTTGAATATTTGTAAAATCAAGGATTGTATTTGATTACATTCTCAACAAACGTTAAACACTAAATGCATGTGAGTCTCTCTGTCTGTAAAGGCATTCACAATTTTTCCATTGTACTCGTGAAACCCATTGGGGACAGGCAGATTTTGCTACAACACGCATTTCCCATAGACACCTGCCCGAGTATACTCAGGACCCGTCCTCTATGGGTTAATACCATGTACAATAATATCTTGTGTTACTGTAGTAAAAAAGAACATTCGAGATATTGGAGTTAGCTCATTTGATTCTGATTGATTACATCATTCTTTGTGTCTTTTCTACTGAAATAGACACTCCAGTTCTATGTTGAGTGGTTGTTTGTTGTTGTTTTTTGCTAGACTGAGAGAGAAGAAGAGAAAGTGCATTAACCTTTTCTGTGCCATTGACTTCAGACAGTGTGTACGATGCTATGGAGTTTCTTATGCCAGTCAGCACTCTAAGCACACAAGGCATTAAACATTTAGCTCATTCCAGCCTTGCAACATTTTCAATTTTTATAAACAATGAACGAATTATGAAAGTCAAAAGTGGTTAAAAACAAAAACAAAAGAGCACAGTATTTCTTAAGTTGCCTCTTTGTCATGGTCAGAAAAAGAAAAAATTGTATCCTAATATAAAATTGTGCCATTATAAATACCACAGTTTGACCGTGAAGTGACGACGCCTGGGACACACACGTACCGCAGTGAATCACTGTAGCCGCACACTATGACTTCACTTCCTTTGCGAAAAAAAAAAAAAATTCCACCCCTTTTGGAAAAAAATGGTACTTTTCTTCAGTGTTCTCTTACAGGAAAATGAGAAAGAAAAAAAAGAAGGATTGGGCCATTTGGCAGAGGGATCAGTGTCAATTTGTTACCCTGTCTTAAATGATTAAGCTTGGATTTTTTTGTGTATGTTTTTGTGTATGTGTCATAGAGATGGAGTGATATGCCTGTGTGAAAGTACTGTAATGTCACACGTTTGTATCACTACTTAAACAAAAAATTTGTGTCTGATATCCTTTATCAACCCCCCCCCCTTCCCAGTCCTGAAACATAAATGAACAAACACATTAAATCTGAAAAAAAAACTAAAAATTGGTGGTAGCTCATTTTTTTTCCATTTATATCCACAATCAAATTTCTTGTCTGTCATACATCACGACTGTACACCAATACCAGCCACAAGTGAATGTGTCCTATTTTTTTAACTCATTTGTTACCCAAAATAACTTTCATGAGGTAGATCTCCTTTGAAAAATCATTGTCAGTAAATTCAGTCCCCCCCCAAAAAAAAAAAAAATAAAAAAATAAAAAAATAAATAAATGTGTACTGTATTGCAAGAAATATTCACGAATTGGAGTCAATAGCCTTTTTCACAGCATGAAATTTTTGCGAATTGCTACTGGCATCCAATGCATTATAGTGTAGACAAGAACTTTTGCGTGCATTTGAATTTCACGAATCTGGGCTCTCGCAAAATTTGCAAAATTAAAATGTACACGAAAATTTATTGGTTTTACAGGATGTAAATTTATAGAAAATGACCCAGCAGTGATGATACTGTGGTAGTTGCTGCTTTTCCATAATGGTTGATCAGCGACATTTCAGCACAAACATCTCGTTACATTGATACTGTTCATGTATAAAAAGAGAGATATCGTTTCCCTTGTATGCCTCTGGTGTATGTATCTCATGCATTGTCATATCTTGCCAAATACTGGCATGCTAGTGACCTAATTTGACAGAATTGGCTGTCCCTGCTATAAGTAGATTACATTTTCCCCCCATTTTCTTTTTTTTTTTTTTTTTGGGGGGGGGTTTGGAGGGAGGGGGGAATATGTTTCCATTTCCAGATTGTGTTCATGTTTAACCTTGTATAGTATTACATCACTTTCATGCTTAATCCGGTTGAGTCAGAAGTTGGCATTCCCCTCTGCACTTCATTCAAGTTTGTAAAAAAGTAATAATACAGCAACAGAGTACAACAACAACAACAGAATCCCTTCTCCCCCTTTGCCCCTTTACTTTAAAGTGCGCTCTAAACGTGGCACGAAATATTTTTGGCATCATGCAACAGAGGATCACGTTTTCATTTTTCAAATATACATTTATATATTCCTTGCCACAATGGGATGATTAAGTCCTTTCTCACTTCCTGTCAGAGGCCCGCCAATCTCCTTGTCGTTATCCCTCTCCCGTAACCCCCCCCCCCCCCGACCGTGTCATTCCGAAGTGACCGAATATTGTCCGCAATCCTCAATTAGGCTGGGTTGCCGTGTCATTGGTCGTGTACGCCTCTCAACCGCTGCCAAATGCAGTTAGTGTCACATGAAGGGAAACTCCATGGGCAGACGTTCCCAAACAGGCCTGAAGCAGGTATTCCAACTCGGCCCCCATCGCTCAGCTTCAGTTAATAGTTGTTCTGCCATGAGTTTGCGTGGTGTAGCGCCCTCTTGTGCTGTGAATGCTACAGTCATTGTGGCTATCACAGAATTGTCGCTGTTCCATAAGTCGTGTTTATGTCTATGCGTGTGTGTGTGTGAGTGTGTG
This sequence comes from Diadema setosum, assembly GCA_033980235.1. Taxonomy (NCBI): domain Eukaryota; kingdom Metazoa; phylum Echinodermata; class Echinoidea; order Diadematoida; family Diadematidae; genus Diadema; species Diadema setosum. The sequence continues at coordinate 11,383,337 of CM067069.1, read as the reverse complement.
TCCACAGTGTAATCAGTGCCGTTGGCAGGGGCATCAGAGTGTAAGGATATTCTGATAATCCACAGCTCTTAGTCATCGTGCGAAACAGGATGTTGTATTTCAGACAATCTAGCCACGTGGACTGGCCAGTGATTTCCCATTATTGGGTTGATTTTTTTTTAAAATCTTCTTTCTTACTTTCCAGAAAGAACTGCCTCATTCCTTTAGTTTTTGGAAGTACATAAAAGTCACGGATGTACAGTTAGATCAGCCTTGGATAGGTGCAGGAAAATTTTTAGTTTTACGATTCCCTTTCACATCAATCACCTCTTCCCGCTTTTTTCTGTTACCAATGAACTGGTGTCTGTTTACTTGGGAAAGCATAGATGTAAACAATTCCCAACTTAAAGTACTTCTCTGGGATATTTATAGAGGAAAATGCTCCCAATATAGATTGAATGAAACTCATTGTTTGTCAATCACTTGATACTGTTCTTTATTGTTAGCTATGATTTGTTTTACCAAATATACAACCATCATCACTAAGTGATTTGTATGGATTTGAGATGTTCGGAGAATACTCTACATGCTATTTAGTCCCATCTTACGTTAACCAGTCCAAGTTTGCATCCCACTATGAATTACAAGAAAAAAAAAATTGCCAAAGCTTTTTATGGCAATTTCGGTCATTTTTCTTTTTTACCTTGTGCATATAATTATTGTTATTATTATATTATTACAGAGTATCGTTATTTGGAAGCGTGACTTTTAAACATCTGATAATGGGCATTGTTATTTTTAGAAGTAGGGTATGTTTAGCAAAGCGGATTAGTACCAGTGGAGTATCATCACCGTAGAACTAGAAAGTGCATTGCCCTATGTGACCTTACCAAGCACCATAGGTGGAGCTGTGATTGTATTTGGTGTTACAGTGAAATCGGGTGGAATGCATATATAATCTATATATGATTCATAATACATCACTTGGGTGTATGAGGAGTGTACAAGGGAAGACTTCATGGTTCCAATTTGCAGTCCTGTGTGCGTGATATGGCTGTCTAGTCTCAACATAACAGACCCCTGCTCCCACTTTCCCCGACATGAATATATTGTGTGTTGAACACGGTATATCTGCACGCAGGCTCGGGTTGAAGAGTTTGTGACATCCCAGTTGTTTCATTTTATGTGTACTTATGTATGTCAGAGCCTTGAATGCAGCTTCTTTGTCTGTAATACACCCATGGACGTTGCAGCATTTTGTTGTTGTTTTTTTCCATTTTTGATTGTGCATGATGAAAAATATTTGTAAAAAAGAATTGCATTAAAAAAATGGAAAACATAACATGCGTAAATTTTGTGGAAATTATTATTGAGTCTTGAGTGAATGTGAGTGATGAATATATTTTGAAGAAACCCTTTGAAAATTGAGCATGTAGTAGTGTAAAAATGATAATTGTGAAAGACAGTGACTTAGCAAGTTTTTCACTGCTAAGTGTACCAACAAAAACAGAACAGTAAGTTAATCAGATCTCCTACAGGTTGTCAAAACATGTTATTTGTGATGTGGGAGGTATAGATTCTTTTGTAAGAAAATGTTTGTTTTTCCTTGAATTTAAGCTGAGACAAATTGTGTATGTCCGTGTATCAATTAATGTGATGATTTGCTGGAATTCACTTGACACCTGATTACATGCATTCACGATCACTAATAAACTACCTCAGCAGTGATAATGGAGAAGATTTCTTTAGTGCGAATTGAAATTGAGACGAACGTTATATATATGTCATGTCGCAGTAATTGTTATGATTCGCTGGAAGTCACTTATCACCCAATTTTACATGCATTCTTGCAAATAGATGTATTACGTCAAGGACAATTGAGATTTCCTTCATTGTGTAGCATGTCGCTGCACTGCTTCGAGCACTGAAGAATGGAATACTGCCACCAATGATATGTATTTGTAATAAATCGCTACGTGGCAAGTTGCAGAATGTCACTTGGAATCTTGGATGGAAAGAGAAGAATGGAAAAAAAAATATGCTGATTCAGTCTGGCGTGGAATTTCTCATGTGCGAAAATCAGTGAAGCGCTAGCGAGGGGGCGGAAGGTTTAGTCTTACGTAAGGGGAAGAAAAAAAACAAACAAATCAAACAAGGAATAGTGATGCACTGATAGCCATCATAGGGAAAACACCCGAAATCTGCATTGAGTGAATTAATCAGCTCTCTTCTTGGCGAATCTTAGAGGAATGTGGTGAATCCAGTGTATGTACATGACAGCATCTAGTGTATGATGTTCAGAGCCTGGTGTGAAGTTTTGACTTCCCCAATCCTTTTCTTTCTTTCTTTCTTTTTCTTGCTTTTTTTTTTTTCCTTCCTGTAGCTTGAGGATGCTGTGATTAGCTATTTCATTCACCTGTCATATCACTATTAAATCTTTACAGGTTGAAACATCTAATGTGTGTGCGACATACAAAACAACAGCTGCTTGATGATGGGCTACATACCGTACCCGCCAGACCCTTTCTGCATGAGCACGTTGATCCCAACCATCGTTGAGCTATTTTTGCTTCTTGAAAACACATTTTAATCTGTCTGTTCTCTCTTCTTTTTGTGTTTTGAATCTTCAGCTTTTGCTTGAAACCACCGACTACAGGCATGGCAGCGATGATTAAGCAAGCCATACTGCATTGCAATTTCTCAAACTACGTGGTAGCTAGCAAAGGCCTGCAAGGAGTAAACAGTGTCTGAAGTTATAGACTAGGGTTTATGGGGGGGGGGGGGGGTCATGGGAATAGGCAGTGAAAGCCCAGATGCACTTGCCCCATTATATGTGGCATGTGCTAATTGCATTATTTTGGGCTTCCCTCTGTCACAGCGAACACAACTTGATATCGGTTGGTATCCTATCCCCTGCCTTATTTTGAAGTCGTGTGTGTCCCTCCGTCTGTACTATGGCACCGACAATATGGAATAACCGAACGAGAGTGTCAATTTATAGTACCGAGGAGGTGTGTGTACAATACCTCCTTGATAGGACCTACCACATGATGTATAGTTGCCCGCTGAAAGCAATCTCCCGCTGATGGTCCTCGGGTTCAGATGTTGCATCTGGCAACATGCGAGCAAGTCACACAGGTGGCATTTTGAGCAAATTCTAAATCAAAGCTATGACATTACGGGTCTCCCAAATCGTGAATGGTTAGAATTAATTATCTGAAGAATACATTATTTTGCACTATTGGTCTTAAATGTTTGAGCATGTGATATTGAAAGCAGGTTTGAACACATATCATAATAAGAGGAACCATTGATAGAAGCTTAATTTGGTAAATGGGACTTTGAAGATACCATGCACAGCCAGATAGATGGATGGATAGATAGATAGATTAATATTTATATAAATTGATTAATAGATAGGTAGATGAATAAATATACAGATGGATAAATGAATGGGTAAATGGATAGAAAGGAAGATAGATGGCGGAGGATAGAGATATGGAGAAATAGGATATAAAAAGATAGATAGGTAGACAGTAAGATTGATTGATAGTTGGATAGATAGGTGAATGATAAATAGAGGGAGAGGGAGTAGGAAAGAGATGAAAAAAGCACAAATATGGTTAAGAGTATTTGACATGCAAGATCAATCAGTATCACTGTTTTTTAGCAATCTCCAATAATGTAAATGTGATTTGACTATCTTGAGTTTGTATTTTTTTTTTTTGGCCCTTGAGCATGGATGTCTAGAATGAAGACAGCACTGATTGTGAATAAGAGAATGAATTTGAGGCGATACATAAAGGCATGATATCCAAGAAGGGGACGCTCCTTGGCTCACAAATCCTGTTATTCTTCAGATTGGATTCTCCGCAAGTAGCGGAAAGGTTCACGGAAACTAGGTTTCGAGTGTGGCGCTGGAATATCAGAGCGATTCTCGGATCCTTGATTCTCCAGTGGCCAAGAAGGAGAGAGAGAAAAAAAAAATATATAACCGGAACTCTTCCTGACCGTAAAGAAAACAGGATGTAGTCTGTCTTATCCGTCTTCAACTCCTCCTTCATACATCAAGAGGATATCTGACGTACGAACAGCGGGAGGAATTTCTGAACAATATTCAAAGTCGTTTCTCTTATTCAACCTCATATTTTCGTACATTGTTTTGCCTCTGATATTTGCAACAACAGCTTGGGCTGATGTCTATTATTAGTCCACGTGTGCAAAACATACAACATGAAAAACAAGTTTTGAACAAATTTCTTACATTTTTTTTTGTCTTATTTTGCTTCAGATACTTGTGACCAGAGGACATCCTGTTGATTACTTCAAATCACTGACTTGAGGGATTTTAAGTGTGAATTTTGATTTTTTTTTTCTCTCTACTCGTCTGAGAATTTAAGAAAACAATGAATACATATAGATAGGTAGATAGATAGATATATTCACACTAGTCTAGTAGACCAACATTGTGATACATAGTCATCGTGTCTTGCAGTTGAAAGTACAGCCACACCAGTTTTCAGGAAACAGCAACCTTACGCTGTCACACAGCCTTTATTAAAGTGGGGCGGTTTTACAGCGGAAGGCCAGTGCACCGTGTGAACATTTGGTGATCCCCTAGCTCACAATTAGTACATCTGCGGCAAAGGGAACTCACCAATCAATGACAAAGGATTTCAGTATAAACCCTTACTCGAGCATCACACGATCTCAGGAAATTCTTCGAAATTCACTATCACCCTTTTTTTTTTTTAATGGAACTTGGAAGCAGTATATTCCCTCTGCATATAGCTCAATTGCTTTCTGGTAATCTTTACTGGTTATTGCTTGTAGCCGGAATCTCTATTCCTTCCACACAAGTATACATCATGTAATAAATTTTTTTTTCTTCTTCTCTTCTACATTTCAACCTTCTTTATTTTTTTTTTACTTGCATTCTCTCATTAATACTGCCTCACTCTGTCTATCTAGCGTCTTTCCATCTATCTTTGATATTTCATATTATTCTTGTGAAGTTCTCATGTTAATATATGTTTATATATGTTTATATATATATATATATATATATATATATATATATATATATATATATGGGGGTTTTTTTTATTTTCCTGCATATTTATATCTCACTCTCCATCTATCTCTCATACTGTCCATCTATCTATCTCTCATTCTCTATCTATCTACTGAGTATCTCTCTCTCCATCTATTTCTCTTATTCTCAATCTATTTAGTTTTTTTCTCTCTCCATATATCTATCTATCTGTCTCTCACTCTCCATATATCTATCTTCATATTTTCTCTCCATCTCTCTCTCTCTCTCTCTCTCTCTCTCTGCCCCCCACAATTCCTGAAAACAGGCACTGTGCAGTGTGCAAGGGAGGGCAGAAGTGTAATTAGATTCCCACTCCTGCCCATCACATCTACTCTAAGACATGCGTTTTTTTCTTCTTCTTCTCCTTTTTCTCATTCATTCTCTTCTCCTCCTACCGCTTATATATTCCCCAAAGCGGTGATATTAGCACTCGGTTGCCAGGTATTAAGAATCTCTCTTGGTTGCTGATGTTTACCTCCCCATCCACCCCCCCCCCCCCCACCCCCACCGGAAGCTAGATGCAGCATGTATATCTATATCCACTTCTAGGTTTTTTTACTTGCCTCTAGTCTTCTTATTCAGACTTCTGTTTAAGAAAACAAATGTGTTGCACCATCTTAAAAGTAGATATCCAAGGCATGTTCAAGTTGATCTTACAAAATACTATAATTCAGGCAAATAGGATGGTCAAAATTTCATCAAAATTGGACAGAAATTAGATAACAGAGTCCTGAACATTCACATGTAATTTTGAAATGGTGATATTAATAAAACAACATAATAAGCAAAGTACTTTCCCTTTGGTTTGTACACATGAAATGTTATATGACTCATTTTATGAGTTGATGATTCAGCAAATAAAACCCCATCCCCTTGAAAGATCATTTTTGCCTAGCTGTTCAAGAAAACTCTGCAATTAGTGATGTGGAGGGTACGATTTAATCTTTTTCAATAACATTTCTCCTATTAAGGAAATAATAAAAAAAAAAATGTGCAAGTTGATGGACAATTTACAAGGCAATGATATCACGTATATGCATGGATTGAACCAATATCACAAGTTAACACTAACATATGAAACTTTAGAATTGTGTTATTTTTCGCCCATTTCAGCTAGAGATATATCATTTTGTTTATTTTACTCTGCTTATCAAAGGCAACTTGCATAACATGGGCCAGCTTTTCACTGTAGGGAATCCTTTGTATTTTGCTGGTAAAATTTGTCACATTTGACATCAAAATGTCAAATGATATCATGCTAGATTATTACACCCGTGATCCTTCGGATGATCCTGATCTCTTCTCACGTTGATTCCATACTTCTGGTTGAAATGAGTTGAGATTCTCATTTAGAGTATGTTTTTATTGCAATGAATATTTTATTGTGTTTGAGTTAGAGAGAGAGAGATAGAAAGAGAGAGTGAAAAAAAAAAGAATCAAGTTGTACGATTAACATTTTAATTGCCTTTTTCTTTTAAATCAAAAGCTTGCGATGTTGTAGAAAGGAGTGCATCAACCCCCGTCAGGGTCGCAGTATGGAAATTTGACATTTTAAAGTAGCAGCCTTTATTTTATTCAGTCTTTGTTACGGTTAGAGATTTCCCCCATCCATGGATTCAATTAGTCTTTTTTTTTTTTGTGGGACAAGCCACTTTGGCGCCTCTTGAATAAATGCGGGGCGTGCGGGGTACTGTATTCCATTCCGTTCTAATGGAATTTTCTCATTCCCAATAATGTATGGTGGTGCGCAGGCTGGAGCGTTCAATGCCCCGCTACTTGCAATAGAGGGTTTTCCTTTTTACTGGGGTGTGTTCGCTGAATGACAACGCACACTAAAGTTCTATCTTGATTGATCTCTACGGAATTTGGGAAACTACTGTTAAAACCCAGAGGTACTCACGGCACGGCACGGGGTTTGGATAGTTGTACACAGTATGTGTTGAAGTACGCAGGCTCTCATGCGCCGAGAGTATCATTAATGATAGATACGGCGCATTATAAATGTACTTTATTATTATATTATTATTATGACATTTTCACGAATTGGTGCCCATGGCCTTTTCACGCAGCATGAAAATTTCGTGAATTAACACAGACTTTCAATGTATAGTGTAGACAAGAACTTTTGTATGCATTTTTGATTTCGCGATTCTTGGCTCAAAAAATTTGTGAAAATTTCATGTCCATGAGAATATCTTGTTTCACAGTAATTGTCAATGGAGAGAGATTATCTAATCCTCTTAATCCCTTTTGTGTTACCATGGCCATCCTGTTGGACTGAGGTACATTGCTATACCTTAGTGGGGTTGCTAACTTTACAACTAGGTCACGTTTAGAGGGATTACTGACCGATGATGAAAAAAAAAGCTTCGCAAGTTGAGCGGAGTGTCAGGGTACATAACGGGTTAACTTGTCATGGTTGGTGACATCTTTTCTGTTTTATGCCCTTTTCTTTCCACAGGGTTCGCCTTGATGCGATACAAATATAGGACTTAATCTTGGAGGGGAAAAAAAGAGTCCATATTTGCACACATAGTTTAGTGAAAGTTGTCATCAAATTTACAAACAAACAGAAGTAAAAACCAAAGTTACTCCTGGCAACCGGCCCCACCATAGAGCTTACCCAAGTCTTGTCTGACATAGCAAGAACTAGGTACTAGACGAGCATTTGAGGAAGAGATGAGTTGAAGTGCAAGTTCCTTGATCTTTGAGGAAAAAAAGAAACATCATTGAATATGAATACAGTAGATAATTTTTGTCAGCTTACAGCTTTTCAGATAAATGCAAGCAGGATTAATGCACATCTGATTTGTCATCTCTGTAGGCTTGTATGTGATTGGTGATTTATTGCACTGGACACATGTACTTGAATTCTCAAGTAGACACTCATGTACTCCAGGGGAAAGTACGGGAATTCAAGAAATATTTTGACATAGCTTTTGTGAGTATGTGGATACCAATAAGCTGATGGCAAATACTAGGATGGATGTATTTTGAAGGAGAAAGAGAAATGGGGAAAAACACAAAATAAAATCTAAAAGAGGTACTACTGTTATGAGAAGTAGTGACAGGAAACGGTTACTCTGAAGTCATTCCCACAATTGAGGCTCTCACACCCAACCCCACTCCGACAACAAGCCATTTTCTCAGGAGTACCTAAGCAGATTTCCGATCGGAAGTTTTCAGTCGCGGCTAAATTTGGTGGCCGGCCACGTCCGTCAACGCTGTCCGTCGGAAGAGCCCGGGTCCCAGCTCTGCTCTGCGAATATCTAAAAGCCACCCACGTCCGCGCCGTTCTCACTCGTGTTCGTGCTGTGGTGATCGTAATCGGCATTGTTTGGGTTAAACTTTGCCATGATTGATTTTCCATCTCTCCCTCTATCTCTCGCTGTTTTTCCCTTCCTTCTCTTGAAATGTACGAGAAGGATATGCAAGTGACGAAAAACAACTAGAAGCAAGTATCCTTTTTTGGGAGGCAATTCTGCGCACTCTTCCTGTCCATTGCATATCCTGGTTGACGAGAATAAAATTGTTTATATTGTCTGCTATTTGTTTCTCCTTTTTTTGGGGTCTTTTTGATGGGGGGGGGGGGATTACCAGACATTTCTATAAATGGTATGTCTTACTTTTTATATTGGTCATTGGTCATTGGTTCCAGTGCTGTCTTGTCCACCCGTGTGTTGTGTGAGTGTAATGTTGGAAAGATTTGTTACAGGCTCAAATTTCTGAGGTGTTTGTAGGTGTGTCTATGTATGTGTAATGTGTGATTGTCTGTTTGTGTATGTTCGTGCAAATTCTGCAGAGGTATGGGTATAATATGTACATGTTGGGTGGTGTCTGTTAGGTTTGTTTGGCTGTATTTTGATTCCAAAGAAGGCCCACATGAAATTCCCGTCATGTTTGCCCCCAGAAAACCATGAAGAAGTCCACAAGATGTCTTAATGATGTCTTTGAAATCATAAAGAGTATGTCATGTTTTGTCATACAAGGGGAGATTATGAATAAATGAAGACACAAATATGTCACGTGATGTTGTTGTTTAATTCCAGTGAGTAGAATCAAGTACCTTTATGGAAGGATTGAGACATCATGGTAGGAATTCTTCTTATAGGTGTAAGAGTTGGTAAGGAGATTTTTATGTATGTATTTGTATTTGTTTGTTTGTTTTTGTATGTGTGTATGAATGTGTATTATGCAAACACCATACTTATCTACTGACAGCTTAATGTATTTCTCCTGCTATGTGCCATTGCAATGTCTTTGTACTTTCCAGGTTCATATTTCTGCGGTCCCGCTTCCGTCCTGAACAGGTTCAGTCAATATTGACCCTATAGGTGGACCTGTAATTTGGCCATCAAAGTTTCTACCTGGTCCATCCTTCCGTTTCCACTCAAGCGAGGGCCTCCTGTCATTACACCTCCTAATCCAGCCTTCCTCACTCCTCGGCTTGTCCGCACAGTTTGTGTGCACATCCTCCGAGTTTCTCCTCGACAAGTCGTAATTAGGAAGTCCCTCGTTCAGCTAAAACGGACTTGAAAGTTTTTTTTGGGGCCGAGCCTCTCCCTGCAGTCACACGGAAATGACAGGTCGGAAAGTTTTTGCTGTTGGCCGTCAGCGCGCTGTCTGTCTAGCCACCGCAATTTTTAGCAAATCATCACTTCCCAAGCTCGCCTTCTTTCCCAGTATTTTTTCCCATTACTACGAGCTATCATTCAATGAATTATTGCCTCTCTCCACTGGCCAAAATTCCCGACTTCCTGAAATTGTCGTCCCCTCTGTGACATAGACCTGTTGTCTGTTGGTTTAACATGGGCAAGGCAAATTAAGCGCTCACGAGAAGTTGTCTCGTAAAGGAAAAAGTATATGTCATCCCCTGCTAGGTGGTGCATATTTTTGTAGTAGATATTTTTTAATTAATTAATTTTTTTTTACATGTCGCGGATGATAGAATAATTAGTGTGCAAGGGCAACACTAGATGATGATATGAATGTCTCCAGTAAGAATTTAACTTCATTATTCAAATTCAGTGTTCAATTAAGTCTTTGATCATTCAACAGGGTTTCATATGAGATTCCTACTACTGCATCTGTCTTTACACTTTCAGTGTACTTTTGAGAAACTGCCACAAAAATGATAGCGATTAACAAAATATTCTGAATCACAATGACGTATTTGATGCTGTGGATGTTTATAATCTTCTTGTTTGTTGGTCATTTTGGCAAATGTTGTTTTTAAAACTGTTGTTATAATTCATTAAAAAAACAATTACATTTCAGTATTGCAAATGAAGCTAGACTGAGACTTCAAATCTTTGAGACTTTGACTTCACCTGTGTGTTGTGCAATATTTCCAAGGCTTGTGTCAGGTGAGGGAGAAATTTTCCATGTCATTCAATGCCTTCCTAGAAGGAAACTTGGGCTTCATGTCCAAGAAAAGCTAATGGCCTAAATGCCCAAATGCAAGGTTTGTGTCTTTTGCAACTTGCCTGATTTTTTTTTTTTTATTTATTTATTCTTGTGGCACAACATTCAAATTCAATAACCTTGGAATAGCAGGTAATTTATGTGAGGTCATATGTGTGGATTACTTGGAATAGTACCAACTCGAAGAATTTTCTTCCGTCATGGTGCACCCATGACTTTCTAGAAGTGCAAGCGGGTCCATCTTCTCTGAGCCCTACACAGCTACAGCCATGCCGATTCCCTTGAGTTTGTAAACCATCATGTTTTTTGAGTTACTTCCTCTGTAGCTGGCCAGCCGAAAATATTGGGGCGGATGCCAACTTTCAGCCCGCCCACTGCCCAGACAGGCTCCGCAAGTTCCCCTGCCTCTGTCAAAATAGAAAGTGTGGAAAATTATTTGAAAAAAATAGGTTGTCAGGAAATGAAACAAAGCAACACAAACATATAAAATACTATCTGAAACTCGTTTCAATGCTTTTCTTTCCAAAAAGAAAAGCTCGGTCTTGAGTAAATGATCATCAGTCTTGTTTAAGAGAGAGAGGAAGAAAGAGACTGGCAATGTCTTTTCCAAGTCTGAACTTAAAGGACAAGTTCACCTTCATTAACATAAGGATTGAGAGAATGTAGCAATATTAGTAGAACACATCATTGAAGGTTTGAGGAAAATCGGACAATCCGTTCAAAAGTTATGAATTTTTGAAGTTTGGATGAGAAGACTACTGCAGTGTATGATGTCACATGCATACAACAATATAAGGAAAATATAAAGAGAATTTCACAAAATTTAATCTTTTGAAAAAAGCACACATTCCTTTGACTCGTTACTGACATATGTTATGGGTAATATTATTCCCATTGCCTTTAGAAAGAGGCAAGTCAAGTGCTCTTTTATTATGCGAAAAAAATGAAAATACGTTGAATTTTCTTTACATTTTCTTTGTACTGTTGTACTCGTATGACATCACGAGCCTTAGTAGTCTCTTCATCCAGCGGTTCCAACACAAAAATTCTAAAAATTCATAACTTTTGCATCGATTGTCCAATTCTCCTCAAACTTTCACTGATGTGTTCTACTAATATTGCTGCATTCTCTCAATCCTTATGTTTATGAAGGTGAACTTGTCCTTTAAGAGGAATTTGTACAACCTGGAAGTTTCTCATTTCCTTCTTCCGTGTGCTGCTTGCAAGAAAAGGAACTACACGTTACCATATATGAGCTTAGGTGGGAAAGGAAAATGCAGAGTACACTTTTGTGCGCAGGTTTACATGAATGAGTGACAAAAAGTCCACATCATTTCACAATTTAAAGTTATGGTGGAAGAAGTATGAATTGTTTTCTTAACCCTGTCGGTGCTACTGCTGATTGGCTCATGCAAAATTTCAGTGGTATTCTGAGGTGGTCAGCCCCACTGGGTTAGTCACGGAAATCTGAGCCGTGTCAATGAGGGTACAGTGTTTGTAGGTTAGGTGGCTCTGTTTTCTTTTCACACCATAACTCAAAATGACATATCCAAATTTTACCTTTTAAATCAATAATGTACAATTTTTTTAATGCTTTATGTCTGTAAGTGTTTGATTCAGACCAATGAAAAGGTTCCCTTTATGATAAAGAGATAATGTAGAAAAATTCTCTGAGTCAACAAATATCTCTGAGAAAAAAAGTTGGTATATAAAGCATTTATAATGCCTTCCTAACACCCAATCATGTTCCTTTTTTATTATTTTTTAAATAAATTCTGTTTCTTCACCAAATTTTTTCATTATTCCTATGAAAACTAGTTTATCATTTCCTGGTTAGAAAAAGACTTTAAAGTTTAAGGAAAGTAAGACTATCCACTCAAAACTTGTGCATGTTTAAAAAATTGAATTAAATGCTAAAGTGCCATTTTTCACTTGATAAGAAGGTTAGGACAATATATGATGTCACAGTCATGAAACAATATACAGTTCCACCTCGATTATCTGGCCTCCTTTTATCCGGAAATCTCTATTATCCGGACACGTTCACGCAGTGAAGGACTTTTTTTTTCATCCAAAACTTGAGAAAAAACAGTGACTTTAACATCTTTTCATGGATCTATTTCACTAATTTCGTTAGATGTGCATGATAGGTTTCTCAATATCTAATGAGGTAAAACATGTATGATTTTCACATAAAGATATACTTTATTTTTGTGAAGAAGGGACCACAATTTTGTGCAGGCTAGCATAGATTACACCGCCGTTGCGGAGTACGCTACCTGCCTAGCTGCCACTGCACTGGGACGGCAACTTGGACGGCAGCTATATACATAAACATTGTGTCTCCCATATCCGGCCAATTCGCTTATCCAGATGAGCGCCGGTCCCAACATGGCCGGATAATCGAGGTCGAACTCTAAAGAAACTATAAAGAAAATTATGTGCATTTAATTTTTCTGGCATAATGAAAGAGCAATTTACTTATTTCTTTCATAAGGAAGTAAAAATGATATTACCCGAAACATATGTCAGCAACAAGTTTTGAGAATGGGTACATTTCATTTCATTTCAGATAACTGATTTTTTGTGGATTTTCTGCAGGGCCTACAGTATTTCATAACGCACTGCAACTGTGACATCACACACTGTTGTAGAGGTTTGTTTTGTTTTGTTTTGTTTTTTCCCAGCAATGACAACACATGGATTCAACCAATAACATTTGAACAGATTTATATTTGAACGGATTTATAAACGATAGCAGCACCAGACTTCGGCCAAAATTCATTACAAAATCGATGGTAACAATTCCCTTGCCGAGCCTCTGCTGGAGCGCAAGTTCAGTTACCATGGCAGTTATCCCTTATGTAGCCAAGCTTGTGAAAGAGTCATCGTAAAAGTAGCGTGGCTGTGCTACAGTTACTGAACACAAATTTTACTGCTTGGTGAACAGGCTATTTTAGCACGGGCCAGGAGCGGGCCATAAATGCATGAGTTACTGAAAGGGGTACAAGTATGTGTTGCTGAGGGCAGCAACCTGGCAAGTCGGTTTCATTAAAGAAAGAAAAAAAGCCCACAAAAATAAGAAGGTTTGTCCTTCCCAAAGGCACTCAGCCTTGCCAGAATTCTCCCTAAGAATCAGAAGCAATATCCTGGGCATTGCTTTGTCCTGATGCACTCGGCTTCAGCATGCAGACTGGCTCCTTTAGAAATGGCATTGAAAAAAGGAAGAGAGAAGAAGAAGAAAAGAAAAAGAAGATTAACTGAGGGTTACTGAAGGGTCAGGGAGCGGTCAATTTATGAGACCTGTTGTCTGCTGTCTTTTTGTCCTATTTTTCTCTCTTTCTCACTCTCTCGTTCTATCATTCTTTCTCCTTATGCTTTCATTCTTATTACACATTCCACATACCTGTGACTGTCTGGAATTTCTTTGTTAATTTCTCTCACATACACCTCCCCACAATAAAAAAAAAAAAGTAAGTACACCCTCCCACACACAGAAACTTTAAAGGCATAATTTACTATTTACAGATGAAACAAAAACCCAGCATAAGTGCTTTAAAATAGTTCTAAGATGTGAGTTAGGGATAGAAACAACTACTGTATAAAATTGAATCCGTATAATCAATGTTAAGTGTTGTTGAATACACAAAATGTGAACAGTAGTCATAATAAAAATGTTTCCAGACTAAACCGTCAACAGTTGCTGTTTATTGAGAAAAACACTGATATCTCCTTATATTTTAGGCTTTATTGCGAAAATTTTATATGGTAGGATGTTTTGTGATACAACAGACCGACACATATGCATCAAGGGTGATATCTTGAACATTTTTTTTAAATCACTGCTCCCAAATGTAAAAGGACCTTTAAGCGTACCTCCTTTACTTCTAGAACTGTGTGTCATCATTGACATGTTTCTTGACTCATAGAAAGAATTCTGCACCCTTGTTGATTCACCTGTGGCCTGAAGTACTAGAAAAAATGCTGCAGAATGGCACCTACATATTACTTTACAATCTGCATACTGTTAGTCTGTTTAGGCTTGCATATCTTTCTCTGTCTATATCTTCTTGTTGCTCATCTCTCGGCAAATGTAATTCCGTAAAAACCACAAATTTTCACGTGTATTGTAATCTCACAAATTTCACAATAGCCAAGATTCATGAAATTAAAAAGCACTATAATGCATTCTGTGCCCATGGCAATTTGAGACAATTTCATGCTATGGAAAAGGCTGTTGACCTAAATGAGCCAAAATTTCATGCCACGGATGTTTCTTGCTCTACTTGCTGCTCATGTCTCTGTTCCTCTTTCAGATGTTAGAAGAGCATGCCTGAAAACCAACACCAAACTCGCCCCTTCTTGTGATATGTAATTTCTTCTTCAAGCAAAGATTGACACAGTGAGTGATGCCATTGGATAGATATAGGAAGTGTTGATGGAGTTTATACACTGTATTCTCTTACCTGAAAAGCATCAGTTACCTCGTACGAATCAGAGGTGGATCCAGGAACTCTGTAAAGGGGAGGCGCCTTTACAAAATTAAAAGGGGGCGCACACACCCCCCTCCCCCCCCCCTGTATTTTTCTCTTTTTTTTTTCTTTTGTTTTAACAAAAAATAAAGAGGGGGCACATGCCCTGTGCGCTCCCCTCTGGATCCGCCACTTTGAATGAACACCAAGTCTTAGGAGGCGTTGACTTGTTTTGTGCACCATCACTTACTAATTGACTGAAAAGGGATGAGAAAAAGTATTGATTGTCTGGTCACGCTGTTTTGATAAGCAATTTACCGCATGGCTCTTGCGCCAGTTAGCGAGACAAAAGCCACCAAGCATCTCCATTGATTGGTCTAATTATAAACCTATCAATCAATCGGCTGATCTACCATCCTATGGAGGGCAAAAGTTCACTCCATGCCAGGACCATTGTTGGTCGTCTAGGAGACGCGACCGCGCAATCCTGTCAAACTTTCACATCTTCCGCTGCATCATTCATGTAAACATTTCGGCCAGCTAGTCCCTCCATTTATTCCGATATATTTTAAACATTTTCAGTGATAAATTGCCCTACTAGATGTAACAGACCAATTTTTTAATCAAAATTTGATGGTGGTAAATTGTGGAATTATGAAAGGAGGAACTCAAAAAGCAGCACGATTCAAAAGGAACGAACATGCTATGGAACACAAGTTTGCCCATTACATTACTATGAAAAGAGAGCTAAGCACCAGTCACACTAGGGATACCTCAAGGGACATAAATGTGCAAAAGACAGAAATATATTTCAACAGACTTCTCTAAATATTATACAAATTAGCACTCTGCCAGAGATTCCAAACCAAGAGATGCGAGATTTTTAATTTTGGGGGGGCATTTTTTTGTTCCAATTCTCTCAGTCTCCGAGGTACCAAATGGACAGGTTGTAAGATGATTTTGGTAAATTCAGAAATTCTTAACTTTCTAATCTGATTTCTGTCTTCTTGTGATTCTTGATTTTAATGCCTCTGTTACAATGCTTAATGTGGGCATCACACAGTTCTAAAGTTTAGCAAAGATGGACACATCAGAAAAAAAAAATGTTCCAATTCAGCTCTGATTGTATAAACATAAGAACAAACGTTATTGGCGAGGGCATCTTATAGCCATCATTCAATTGCCGGTTGAGTTTCTCAGGTTGCTCACAAAAGATCATACTTGCTTTGGCTTTTAATTGGCTTTTAACCAAGTTTGGGGCTAACTTCGCTCAAAATTGAAAGTTCTATATCCCTTTGGCCGTCTTGTGTCAATTTTGGGACAGCGCGTGACTTCAGCCTTAGAGAGCCACTTTGTGGTTGAAATGAATTACTGTATACGCTATAATTTTCGCGTACATAAATTTTCGCGAATTGCCGCTGTCACACATTTTCGCGAGTGGTTAAATTCGCGATTGGGGGACCAGAGAAAATATGAAGTGGCAAAGAAAGTGTGAATTTTCAACTTACTAGCAAATAAGAATGATACTAGTGATACACTGCATGAAAAAAACTTACCAAACTCTGCGAACTAGTAAGTTAGAATTCAACATTTTTGAAGTGGTTAAGTCCATCGCGCTAGATTTCTGACGAGTGGTACGAGGGGTTGCGATAATGAATCGGCTCTACAGTATTCGTATGTAGACGTGGACTAGCCCGACCACCCCAGACGCTGTTAATACCCTGTGCTGTGCGAATGCTACTTACAGCGACTGGGCTGTGTATACTAGTTAGTTAGACGTGGACGTGCTATATGTACGTAAACAAGTTTAGCCAGTATGGTCTGTTCGGTAAGCCGTGACATGGTATACTAGTACTGAAATGTCTGTATCATCAAGGCAAGGGATTCATTTTGGAAGGTAATATTTTCGCGTGTTGTTAATTTCGCGAATAGCTCCCGACCCGCGAAATTCGCGAAAATAAAACCCACGCGAAATATATAGCGTATACAGTATTTCCTTCAAGATTCTTAGTGTCGCTGGAGTGACAGGACCTCATATCGACAAAATGTCAAATGTTCAGGAGAGCAAAGAACCATGGCAGCCAAAGCACTACATCAGATGGTATAGCCTTTCCTTTGACATGCTGTGGTGGCTTTGTTTTGGGGGGTAAACAGCTAGGATTTGGATGGGACATCACTTTAATAACTGATTATCTGACTATTAATCCAAAAAAAGTCATTTTCACCAAAAATTTGAGATACAAGGTCTTGTCACCCCAGTGATGACAAGTGAATCTAACAGAATATTCTTTTTGTGAATGTGGAGCACAGATTATTAGTTTTTTATCTTGGAGAAAACCTTTGTGTCTAATCTGAAACCTTAGAAAAAGATGAATGTACAGAGAGGTACAATGATGTTTACCAGAAGCATAGCCTCAAATCTTGATGAACAATACTGTTGATGGAAAGAACTTGGAGGTGATTCATGTACCTTTGAAATCAAAATGAAAACTGTCTAGTGGGTGTTTCAAGAAAGTGATGCCAGGAGTAGAATCGTTGTTGAAAATAGAAGCCATTTTTCACTCCACAGACCAATATCTCTCCCATCTCAGCTCTTTGTCTTTCCTAACAGAAAATGCATTCCTCTTGAGCTAAGACACTCTGTTGCAACACTTCAGCATTGGTTTGTGATAAAGAGATAAGTCTGATAAATATTGTTTGCGTCCATGTATGACCGGTGCAGCCATTATGGGAAAAGCATGCTCATATTTTTATTCACCCTCGTACCACCATACACCCTGATTTGATCAAACTGGGATGGACTCGAAAATCCGATCAAAATCTTCCCACCATCCTGCCGCCACCAGCCAGAGCAGAAATATGCTTGTAAATGGATGGAAGTAGGTTGGGGTGACTCATCTCCAGTCCAATTAAAGTTGGAGCATGCTCTAACACGAGGGGTAAGGGAAGAACTGATAGGAAGGGATGTTGACCCCGGTAGAATCATGGGGTAGAGCGTTGACCCTCTTCCCGTGGATCCAGCAAAACTCAAGCGATGCGGGTTGGTGGTCGTGGTGGGGGGGGGGGGGGTGGGGGTGGGGGGTGGGATGATGTCACCTATGATGTCAGTGGACATATTTCTGAGTTTCCTTCTTCTATTAGTCATCATGATTGATGTACATGTATCATTATTATTTTTTTTTGGGGGGGGGTAGGGGGTTGTTATTGCTGAAAAGAGATATGCCGCATGGCTGTAAAGGTACATAAACTAGTTTCTATTTGTAAATGTACATAAATCAGTTTCTATTGAGCATGTGGATGATTACTTGACTCAAGCAAATGTTTGTAGAGATTTAGTCTCTGAAAGACTTTTTAAAGATAATGTTGTAATGGGACTGATATTTTAGGGTGCTGCCTTATGTTTAGCTACACTCTTTCATTATTTCAATATTTGACTATGAAAATAGCTTTAGCAAATCATGTAAATATCACACTGGCAAAATAGTGTAACTACGAATGCATGAGCTAATCAGCTTAATTAGCTTCAGTTGGAGTACTAGTAGTAGCAATAGAAGTAGTAGTAGTAGTAATAGTAGAAGTAGTAGTACTAGTAGTAGTAGTACTAGTAGTAGTAGTAGTAGTAGTAGTAGTAGTAGTAGTAGTAGTAGTAGTAGTAGTAGTAGTAGTAGTAGTAGTAGTAGTAGTAGTAGAAGATATAGACGTAGTACATTAACACACTTCAACATGATGTAAGATAATATCACACAGTGTAATATATAAAATATCACAATGTGACATCACATGGCATTGCAGAACAAAAGAGAACACAGCAGAGCATCTATTCGACACATTGACCCCTTTTGCGCTTTAGCCACTTCAAAGAAGTCAACAGCTAATCTGAGAGGATCTATGAAAAAGGTTGGTGTGCAATGAAACATGACAAATCTTTTCAGCATTCATTATGCTCCGTGATCAGGGAGTGAAACTTTGTGAGAATTCAGAGGGTTAAAGCAAAGATGGGGGGGGGGGGGGACGAAAATGGGGACTGGGGGCACACCTGTTGTTTTATAGCTCCACTTCCTCTGGATGACAATAGGTGCACTGGACTGAGACTGCTGCGGTCTCTGCAAGGGAAGTGGCTTTGTGACAACAATAACAAGTATTTCTTCTGGAGTAGAAGGTAGAACGGGGTCTGCGGCCGATGGGGCACAGACAGTGGCCCGATCCAGGGTAGTAACGGTGTGCGGGGGATGTGGGCAGAGATAATGGGCATTGTGTCTCTCCCGATTTCTAATGTTTTCTTCCCAAACGGGGATGGACGGATGTGTCTAACCCCCCCCCCCCATGTGAACGGAAGTGTTGGACGCGAATAGTTTGCTTGTTTGAAATGGGAAATGTCACATCAGTTCTTTCCTTTGAAATGAGGAGGAATAATGTCTGTCATTGATCGTTCACTTTTACTGACCCACTGGGCATTATTGTGTCTGTTGCAATATGCACACTGTCCTTTCGCATACACATATACATACATACACATATACATACATACATACATACATGTATATAAACATAACACACATTCATACATACAACATACATACATGTATACCTATATATTTCTGTATGATAAAGATTGTCATATATTTGAAGAGTTTGTTTGCAAAAACCGATAAGTCAATATTTGTCAAATGGAGATATTTGCGATTAAAGGTCAAGAAAAATAAAGAGAATAATAAGAAAATTTTTACTTCTTTTGACCATAACTTCAAAAATATACCTTTATATGTAGTGACCAATATATCATTTAAAAGGTATTATTTTGTACTTTATGACAGAGACCGTACTTCAAAATCTTCAAAAATGGACTTATCGGTTTTTGCAAACAAACTATTCATTTGTTAGATATATTTTATACAGTCTTGATGTATGTAACATATGATAACAATCCCTTTTAGAGTGACCACTATGTGCAGGAATGAAATATCTCATTGAATCTATTTGCCCTGTAAATACCCGTGTACACCCTCTTTCAATTATCACAATTACAATTACACACACACACACACACACACACACACACACACATACATGCTCCAAAATAGACCCCCAGAAATAGACTTCAACTCCCAGGCATGTGTCTAATTTCTCTCGCCAATTTATGCGTGATTGATGGCCACCCTCCCATCCTCCAGAAGTTTATGAATGGTTGGTAAGGAGACCCTGGACAAGATAATGATAGTAGGGAGATGAACTGACAAGACAGTAGAGAGAGAGGAGGGGGGGGGGGTGGGAAGGGGAGGGAGAGGGAGGGAGAAAGGGAAGAGAAGAATGATGGAGCAGTAGCTCAGCAGTTTGTTCTCCCTCATATCATGAGATGAGAAGAGTTGCAGCAAACTAATATTACGAGATGACTCATCAATAGCTGGTTGGTTGATGGTGGTTGATGGTGACTCATCCCGTCACTGCCGAAATATGCAATCCAAACAATGACCCATATGAGCACTCTCTTTCACACACACACACACACACACACACACACACAAAGTTATGCCTGTAACATTCAAAAGGAATGCATGAACTCTGCCCTCGATTCTAAATTCCCATCCCCCCCCCATACCCCTCCATCAGTTTTGTCACTCCAACTTGCTTTTCCTCTGAAAAAAAAAAAAAAAAAATCACCCTTCTGGCCAATGACAGGTGAACTATAATCATATTCAATTTCAGAAAACAGCATTCCATAAATCAATGTGAAACCCCCTTCTCCCCTTCACATCCCCACCTCCCCTCCCCCTCCCCCCTCCCCCCTCCCCCCCCCCCCCCCCCCCTTCTCCAAACTTATTCCCAAAGTGTGTCACGTAAAGCTTGCCACAGGCAGGGACAATCATAGAATTGACAAATCTGTCACTCATATTTCTACCCGCTCTTATAACCATGGGGAATACAAACGGTATCATTTTCTTTTTTTCTGCGTGCCCAATAATCTGTTATGTTTGCTTTAGGGGGGAATGCAAGTTATTATCTCTTGCCTGGGGGCACAGCTTACTCATCCATCTATCATGGCTGTTTGACATTTTCTACATTGTATCCATCTTTCTGATACAACAAAAAAAAAAAATGGAAGAAAGGGATTCAGAGTATCTCTTGTAATACTACAGTTCAGAATTTTTTAAAGGGATCGTACAGTTTTGGTTGAGACCTAATTTCAGATTTCTAACATTTTTTGGTGAGATAATGAGAAACCTCTTATGAAGTATGGAAGAGCATGTAATTCTATGAGGAATTCAACGTTTATTTCATGAAAATTGGTTTTGAAATGGCTGAGATATCCAAAAAAGAGCGTTTCTAATAACGTGTGGGACCCACACTTTATTATGATCGCTTTGTTTTGCTTTGTTTTTAGATGTTTCAGTCATTCCATACCTGATTTTCATCAAATAAACTTTGAATTCCTCTTAAAGGGAAGATAAACCCCAAGAGCAATGTGGATTGAGTGAAAGCAGCAACATTAGTAGAACACATCAGTGAAAGTTTGAAGAAAATCGAACAATCGATGCAATTGTTATGAATTTTTAAAGTTTTGGTGTTGGAACCGCTGGATGAGGAGACTACTAGAGGTTATGACGTATGAGTGGACAACAATACAAAGAAAATATAAAGAAAATTCTACAAAAATCCATTTTTCATGAAAATTACAAATTCCATCAACTTGATATTGACATATGTTAGGGGTAGCAATTATTCCCCCTGCTTTCTAAAAGAGGTTGGTCCATTGCTCTTTCATGATTCTAGAAAAGTGAATTTTTGTTGAATTTCCTTTATATTTTCTTTGTATTGTTGTCCACTCATACGTCATATCCTCTAGTAGTCTCCTCATCCAGCGGTTCCAACACCAAAACTTAAAAAATTCATAACTTTTGCATCGATTGTCCGATTTTCCTCAAACTTTCACTGATGTGTTCTACTAATGTTGCTGCTTTCACTCAATCCACATTGCTCTTGGGGTTTATCTTCCCTTTAAAATGGTATGCTCTGTACTATATCACAAGTGTTTTCTTGGTATCTCGCAAAAAGTTAAAAGCCCAATTCTCATCTCCACCAATACTGTACCATCCCCTTAAAACTGGCTTGCCTCATTGACTCATTGACTTCAAGACAAAAAAATCAATCTGATCATCACAAACGATATATTTTTGAAAAGTTAGTTCAACCCCATTATAACTTGTGTTTAAATCATTTGTACAAACCATAATTATCTCTTCTTCTTTTTTAATCAATGGACTTGTACTTTGCAGCTGTCTTAATCAAGACAAAGCTTCATTAATTTCTGTCCGAAAAGTCACATGAATACCGTTAAAGGGAAGATAAACCCCAAGAGCAATGTGGATTGAGTGAAAGCAGCAACATTAGTAGAACACATCAGTGAAAGTTTGAGGAAAATCGGACAATCGATGCAAAAGTTATGAATTTTTAAAGTTTTGGTGTTGGAACCGCTGGATGAGGAGACTACTAGAGGATATGACGTATGAGAGGACAACAATACAAAGAAAATATAAAGGAAATTCAACAAAAATTCTCTTTTCTAGAATCATGAAAGAGCAATGGACCAACCTCTTTCAGAAAGCAGGGGGAATAATTGCTACCCTTAACACATGTCAATATCAAGTTGATGGAATTTGTAATTTTCACGAAAAATGGATTTTTGTAGAATTTTCTTTATATTTTCTTGGTATTGTTGTCCACTCATACGTCATATCCTCTAGTAGTCTCCTCATCCAGCGGTTCCAACACCAAAACTTTAAAAATTCATAACTTTTGCATCGATTGTCCGATTTTCTTCAAACTTTCACTGATGTGTTCTACTAATGTTGCTGCTTTCACTAAATCCACATTGCTCTTGGGGTTTATCTTCCCTTTAAGTAAAATTCTTATATGGCCAGCTTTCTTGATGAGCGTCATTCATTTCATGTGTGAATGAATATGCATCAAAAACATCTACAAATTCTTTGCCAAATAAGGCTGCTTTTGTAAGAGGCAAATGATTGCTTTTATTTCAGTGCAGTCATAGCTGCCAAGAGAGGAGAAAACAAGTGTTTCTTATTTGCCACATGTTTCCTTTTTTCATTATACAAATAATGAATGTTTATGAGTGCAATGGACAGAATATTTCATGAGGTGAAAGATGAAATGATCCATTCAACGAGGCGCAGCCGAGTTGAATGGATCGAACATTTCATCTTTCACCGAATGAAATATTCTGTCCATTGCACGAATGAAAAACATTTATTATTTGTTTTATATAATGCCTGAAAGAGATCCTTTCATGTTTTATTCATTCAGAAACAAGAGAGAATCTGAGATCACTGAATGCTTTGCCTTTACGCTACTATCAGTAACGCGCTGTCGCATACATACACTGCAACACGTACACGCAAGTGTGATGCGTAGTGAGCCGGGCTCACAGTGAGCGTGCAATGGAGCAGATCGTATGGATCCAAAATTGCACGGTAAATGGAACCACAATTGCACGGATGATGACGTCATAGTGAAATGGGCTGAATAATCAATGTCAAACAACCAATCGAATGACAAGGATCTCTTCAGTCGTTATATAATTTCTAATATTGGAATAACAACTTCAGTAATTTTTTTCCATCTTCCGTGCCAATATGTAAATGCTGTAATCCATTTTACAGAATACTAACGTGATGATGTCACAGTCTTTTGTAATGATTATAGCTTCAGTTGGAACCAGGTGTGCTCATAAACACTCAGGCCAGGTGAGAATTTTTTAACAAACAAAATTCCATGGCAATGAATAGCTATGACATCACACTTTGGTACTCTCTATAGCTTTACATCTAAGTTCATTGAACTTTTTTCTCTCATCTCAAATGCTCTGATGTTGGTCCTAGGGAGTGAAATAAAACAAAGCAAATAATGTTTTGTTTTGTTTTTAAATAAGGATATGGCGGGGGGGGGGGGGGAGGGGGACGGAGGGGTGGAAAAGAGGACAAAAGAAAAAGTGATTGTCTTGCAATCTGAAATCATATGTGCACAAGAGCAGTACCTACTTGTACCTCGGAGAGGTGTACTTATGGGCCAGAAATACCATGGTACCGTATTTCATGATTAGGTGCATCCACTTTAGAATTATTTTGGTATTGAATACCACTTTAATTTGTTGATACAGTTCTTATTCTCACAAGATACCATGGTTTTTGTGGACCATGGTATGCACTTCATATACACATATCTCGTATAGTAGGCTGTAGAGAGAATATAGGAAGTGTGTCAGGCCATTGTGAGAAATGCACTACTGTCTGAAACATGGTATTTTGTGACAGGATCAAATGTCGCTTGTGTAATTCATGCGAAGTTTGAATTACCACCCTAAATACCACTTTATTGTGCGAGGTATTTGTGTTCATGTTACAAAATCACTGTAAGTGAAGTGTGAATGCGTTTGTATGTTTGCATGTTTGTAATTTGCATCAGTCTGGGATTGTGTATAGTATCATGTGTGATTAATTACACAACCAGGTCGAGGTGAAACGAGGCTGATTTTTGTTGTAACACCCCATCCTTGATTTTCCGCAACTATTCCTATTGTATGCAAAGGAGTCTCTTTCCTTTTGCAGTGATAGTAGCTACGCTCACAGCCATATTATTTTGAAGTCAACTTACGTCACAAGTGGCCCCTGGATTTTTAGCTCACCAATACCTTAAAGGTAGGGAATCCCATTTGCACGCCTGAAATGAAGAGTTGTATAAATACAGTGATATGTTGAAGAGAGTATCATTTTAGAAACTCCCATAAAGTATTGAAAGTGGAAGGTAACATTTAGTACATTGTTTTGACCGTTAGATTTTGAATTGAATTGTTTTCGGGGCTCACCGTAAATTCCAGTACATTACTAGGCTACCTTTGCAGACCCATGTACTGCATGTGTGTCCATCATGTATATTTTGTGAAGAAAGTTCATCAACACTTACAAACATTTATATATACATTCTTGCCACACACTCTATATGTTATCACATCAGCTCTTGTACTTTTAGATTTGTGTTTATAGATCACAAATACAGAAGAATGCAACAAAAGGGCTTAAGTGTGGCTGACACACAGAACTACTGAGTAGTTGAGTTTTGTGCATTATTCAAATTTTAGATAACTGTTGACTTCCAAATTTCTAAGCAGTGGCCTAAGCAAGTCCCCTGAGGTTCACATTTAATGTTTTGCTGCATTTTGGGAGGTCTGTAAAAGGTATCCCCTACCTTTAAATTTCATGAGGTCATGTGCCACTTAAACTTTCCAATCTTATCATTCTTTTCATCTGATTCTGCTCTTATTCTGCTCTTCAAGTCAATCTGAACACGTGAAATTGCATCATGAGTAGCTGGCAAAATCATCTTGGAAACTGCTGTATTTTCACTATTAACTTTGTCAGCACGTGCATTTGGTTCAAGCTCAAATATGGATATATTCAAGGGGCATAGCTCACATTAGATTTCATCAATTTTAATGAAAGAGAAAAAGCACTCTTAGCACAGAAGGCCATTCATTCAGGACAGACTGTCCAGATACAATCTAACTTAGTGTTTGTCAGTGGATAGGACATTAACTCATCATCAGATGCCTCCAGAATTAAACCAATTACCACCCTGCCCCTCTCTTTCTCCCGCTCTAGCTATCTTTTCCTCTTTCGTATGCGCACAATATAATCAGAATAAGTAAAGAGGTGCTCATGTTTGTGGTGATGGGTGAGGATGAGACCAAGGGTCACAGAGAGGTCACACAGAATTCCTCGGTCATCTCCTTCATGTGACTCATGAGAATCCCAGTCAATTGAATTCCTTCCCAATGGCATAGGACAATCTGTGGTATCTGAGGTATCTTCTCTTCCTCCTCTTGCTCAGAGTGATGCCGCCTCCTTACAGATGGGCCAGCCCATTAGTAACTCCGGTCGCCATGATGGCTCCATGGTAACTATACCTCAGTATGGAGCGGTGGTGATGATGGTGATAGTGATGATGGTGATGATGGTGATGATGATGGTGATGATGGTGATGGTGGTGATGGTGATGATGGTGATGATGGTGATGATGGTGATGATGATGGTGATGATGATGGTGGTGATGGTGATGATGGTGGTGATGGTGGTGATGGTGGTGATGGTGGTGATGGTGGTGATGGTGGTGATGGTGATGATGGTGATGATAATGATGATGGTGATGATGATGATGGTGAAGATGATGGTGATGGTGATGATGGTGATGGTGATGATGGTGATGATGGTGATGATGATAATGATGATGGTGATGATGATGATGGTGAAGATGATGGTGATGGTGGTGGTGATGGTGGTGATGGTGGTGATGGTGGTGATGGTGATGATGGTGATGATGGTGATGGTAATGATGGTGATGATGATGATGATGATGGTGATGATGATGATGATGAAGATGATGAGGATTGAGGAGTGGGAAAGAGACCATATAGATGAGGATGAATAAAGATGGGGATTATGATGATGAGACTGATGATGATGGTGATGGTGATGGTGATGATGATAGTGATGATACTTGTAATGGTTACGTTGATGATGCGGAGGAGAAGGAGGAGAAAAAAATATAAGTGTTATAATTGTTGGCATTTGTGATAACGATCCACAGAGAATTAAGATGCTGACAACAATGACACTGGTGCTGTTCGTGAAGATGGTGGTAATCCCAAGGATGCCTTCTTCCCAAGGAAAGGATAACTGGAGAAGTCTTGAGATGACTAATGATACCAATCGAATCCAAGATGGGTGATGGTCATTACCATGGTGACACTGCCTTGCTGATGAGGATTGGTATCTATGTAGGAGTGGTGTGATTGATGATCTCGATGATGCACAATGGTATTCCCTAGGGGGTGCCAAAAAAAAAATCCTCAGAAAGGGATGCTAAATATGGTTTTGGCTCATTCTGTGCTGAGCATAACAGGGGCGGTAACAGAACTCATTCTGCAATTATGCCAGATATCTCTGGAATTCGACATATCCTCTGGGTCATGGTTGTGACACGGTTGTGTCACAACAATGGCACAGTCAGCCGTAAAATGCTCACTTAATCTGTTACTCTTGTTCTGATGAGTAGGGCCTATACCTGATATCGTGAAGGGGTTGTAGTGGAAGGTAAGACTCGATCTCCAAGCCAGGTTGGTAATCATGTATTGAGCAACTTACAGTCAATCACTTTTTGCTGATAAGGGGTCTAAAGGTACCAGAAGCAGCATGTTTAAAACTTTGATGATGGCGATATACAATGTTTATTAAGTTGTTGTTGATGATGATGATGATGATGATTACAATGATAAGCATCAAAAGAAGGGAGGCACAAACCTGAATCAAGAAGAAAAGGATGATCATAATAATTAACAACAAATGCAGCTTATTAGTTTTGCAAACTGTGATAAGAAATTACAATATTTCATAAGACGAGATGAAGTAGCGAAGCTAGTCCGTCAGCAAATTGTATAAAAAGAAGCTAATGAAAGGAGTCCTTTCTCGTGTCTGTAATGATTGCCTAGCTTGTGAGAATCATCAGAGGTGAGGTGCAATCATTGAGGCGATGTAGCGTTGATGGGTGGGGGGGGGGTGGGCTTTGCGTCGACACGGCGATTGAATTTCAAGTCATGCTGCGTGCACCTCTTCATTGATGAGTCATGGAAATGACAGTGAAGGAGAGAAAGAGATGGGGAGAGAGATGGAGAGAGACAGGCAGACAGGGAGAGAAAAGGAGAGATGGGTTAGAGGGAGGAGGGGGGCATTATGATCTCACCGTGGTAACCCCTACCAATGGCTGGCATCCAAAGTATTCTTGGTATTCCCAGGGTGATGGTAATTGCGCAAAATCTACTATTGTAGAACTCCAGACTCGCTGCCGGGCCTATATTCAAAGAGGAGTGTCAAGAGATGTTTAAAAAAAAATGATAAGAATGAAATGGGCAGTGCTGGTCAATGAAACTCCCAGAGGGATTTCTTGTGACAAATGGTGCAATATTTCAAATGAATCATATTTGTCTCTTTTTTTTTAAACAATTAATATTGGTACCTGGGATGCATTTTCAGAGAGAATGTGGTGAGAGAGAGAAGGGGGAAAAAATAGGACATTTGATGAATGACTTGCCCCGAGGAAAGTTCTGCAACAAATGGTATATGACATTTCAAAGTTATTACCTGCAGAATATCATCTCGAGAAGATGGAAGAGGGCTTTGTGTGAATGTTTTTCTTCTTTCTTAGATGACCAGCGGGATCGACTGCTTCACAAGATCTGATAATCACTCGCAGTCCCAGTGTCCCAGGGCAGCAGGTTTTGCTCTACATATGAGACATTATGGACATACGGGTATTGCTTCCTCAAAACATCAATCTATATTTCAAAATGACAGTTGCCCTAGATGCTCTCATATTGCATCTCTCCTATCATTTCCTCTAGGCCTGAAAAATGCTCCATCCCAGTCCAGTCCATTTCCCCAGCTGTCCATTTCTTGGTCATCCCAGGCTGGCTGGCCACGCTGACTGCCATTTGGGTTTATTGACACAGAAAATGATGGCCGGCAAATATTGAGTGCCCCGCTCGGTGACTCACCCGGGACCCCTCCCCAATTTCTACCACGAAACAAACACCACCATCATTGGCCTTAGCATCTCCTCCTCCTTCTCCTATTCTGCATCCTACCAACATCCGCTCCTTACTGCTCTGTCCGTGTATGATGATTCTGATAAACTTTGATGCATAAGGCAGGACATCTTAGGGAGTGCAATCACCCTACGAGAAAGTGTGTCCGCTCCTATCAAGTGTCATCCCCCAGATATCTTGAACACAGTATCTTTTTCCATCCTTTTCTCTGTTGTAATGTGCTTCAATGTCCTTAATCCATCAAGTTCTCAAGTAATCTTGCTGTAGGAATATTTATCATTACTTGAGTAAGACAGAATTTTACTGAATATCAGATTTTGGACAAAGTCAAGATGGAGCTAACTGAATTCATATAACCCGTTGAGGACGTACTGATTTTACTATAACACACATTTCCCATAGACACCTGCCCAAGTATTCTCAGGACTCGTCTTCAACAGGTTAATCTGGGACAGAATCAAGGGGAATTATTTTGAAAAGCCAAGGGCTTAAAGAGAAATGCCTACTAAGATCTTTTAAAATGCATTGCCAAATAGAGGATCAGTTGTGACTTTAGTGATTTAAAGGTTTTTGATGAATCTGCAGTAGAAATAATTAATAGTATTTTGAACAAAATATGACTGATATGAAAGGAAATTTTTGGTTTTAAGTTATGAAAATATGACAATTGATAGTAAGTATTAATTGTCATAGAATAAAAGAATACAGCACTGACCTCCAAGACAATATTTTCCAAGATAAAGGATCATCAATAAGGGACTGGAAGACAGTGGGAAGTTTTTTGCCAATGAATAAGCGATGTAGATTCATTTTCTCCTCATGCCTCCCCACCCACCCCCAGCTCCTTCCACGCACTCCAAGCTCAGTGATATGAGTGCTGGCTTGACGCTGCCTCTAACACTGAAAGGTGCATTTGCATTGGTAGTGAAATACCACTGTTTTTTACAAGGTATTTCATAGTGTGAATGCAAATACACCATGAACTACATTGTGAAATACCATCGTATATAGGGTGGTAATTCACAAAAATAATCCAAGTGAGATTTGAGTGTGCATCGTGTCACAAAATACCACCATACAATACATTGGTATACTTCACACTTGACTCGACTCTCTTCCTGTCCTGTCACATAGGAGATATGAGTGTGTGTGTGTGTGTGATGCTTCTTAGAAATACCATGATGGCTGGTAAATGAAAATGATACCAAGGAAATTGCTGCAGTATCTATCACTATGGTATTGTGCCAAACAGAATGGTGCCAACAAATCAGCTTGGTATCTAATAGCATGATAATCTAGATGTGAACGCACCCAATGTGTGTCTTATGATGGTAACCACTGAACTTCAGTGACCGGAGCATGGGGGAATATATGAGTAATCAATCAGCAGCGAGGGAATCAAAGAGAAACTGAAACAAAGAAAAGGATTGTGGAGTTCATTGATGAAAGAGCATGCACATCTGGGGAATTTGCGAGGTAGAGGAAGTAAAGTAGAAGGAAGTGGAAGTTATGGTAATGGAGAGTGCATACATTATTTCTGGTAGTGACGCTGTTGCTTTTACAGCCCAATTAAATTTGGTAATGAAAGTATATCTTTGAGAGAACCCCTGCACAGGTTGCTCTAAATTACTGATTCAGAAAATATGAATTCCTGCATGATATCTGTGTTTATAGCAAATGACAGTGAAGTCAGCATGTAAAACAACAATTTTAAAACATAGATTTTGAATTCTGCACTTGAAAAGAGAAGATATTGTGTTCATAATGTTGCTACATTGATTCAAGTCATGCAATAGATATCTTGTTTCTTTTCCAACACCCGATGAAATGTTTAAGTGTTTAGAGTGCTGCATTTTTTTTTTTTACATATTGCCCACCAGGTAAAGAAATGTTGCAGAAATGGGGCCCCAAAGTGTAACTCATCGAGTCCTGGGGTGATTTTAATGAAGAAAGTATCATCTCAGTGTCATCAAATTGGTATTGCCAAGTTTTGCTGCATAGAATTGAAATTGAAATTAAAATCAAAATTGAAATTAATTGAAAATTAAGAAAATTAATTAAATGTGCACAAAGTCAGAAAAAAGAATGACAAAAAAAAATTGCCAATCCAAGGCAGAAACATTCAAATTTAATTATGAAACATGTGTTGGCAGTATGAGGATTAGCAATTTGGAGGCTTTTTGTAATTCTGCAAGTAAAATGAACAATGGTATGTGAGCAAAAGGGCCCCAAATGAACAAGATGTTTCTCTCTACTGCTTCTCCTTAATATGAAACGTCAGAAGTGATTGATAACTACTGTACGAGCTGAAATTTTCGCGTACAGATATTTTCGCGAATTGCTACTAGGAGGACATTTTCATGTGTTGTTAATTTCGCGGTTGCGAGGTCTAACTGTACTTATCGTTCGCACGTTGTTATTTTCGCGTTTTTGTTATTTTCGCGGTTCAAAGGCGATTGGCGAAATTTGCGAAAATAAAACCACCGCGAAAATTTCAGCTCGTACAGTACTGTAATAGAAAGATAAAGCATCGAAGCACAAAATATGGTTTCTTAGACTTGGAATAAAGCAGCTTTGGTAAATAAAGCAAAGAATCAAGAAAATGTAAGAATCATTACAGGAGCATTTGCTGTATTTGTTTTACTGTAGATGTTAAGGCAGCTCTTTGTACTTATATTCTCTTTGTGGGGAGTACATTGAAAAATGAGTGACAGCTCTCTCTACGGGGAAAGCCCCCAACAATATACTTCCTGGCTTTGTCACGTTTCTGATGTAACAGTTTTGATGTCTAAATAGTCTTCACGTGATAAAGTACTACTTTAGTGGATACTCCGCTTAAATGATGCATCTAGGGTGAACAAACAATTCACTGATGCATGTTATACTTACATGATAATTGGTTATGCATTCCAGTTTAATGGGTTGAAATTTTTCCATACTTATCTGATCTATTTTCATAGTTTTCTGCAGACAATCTTCAAAATGGATATAAATATAGATCCTGAATAAACTCAGATGTGTTGAGAAGCGATAGAGCTCTTAGTTTTTTGCATTTAAAGATAATATAAAGTTTTAGTACCTCAAAAGTTTCCCTGAATTTCCTTGTCTTAGTTTGTGTTTCAGGTTAAAGTACCTTTCATATAACTAACACTGTGAGACTTAACTCGCCCCAAAGTGCTCTCATGTCTTAGTAATCATGCAATTAACTGCGACCAGCAGCCCCATACGCATAGCGTAATGGGGCTTCGCATTGTAGCATTCAGGATCATGACAGACTATAGTATCGCGGGTAAATATCAACTTAAAGTCCAAAAATTTCTTCAACTTGAAGACTTACCAGATAAGTTGAAGTATTGAAAACAGGCTTCAGGCAACGTTTGGTTCTGCCAATAGTCCCTTTCTGTTCGAACTGATGACTGAATGCGACTCGGTCAAGAGGACCTTGGGAGAGCTACACTGAATATGACGGCCAGCGCATGCGCACACATCACATGCGCACAAATTTCAAATCCATGAACGGATAAGATGTCTATGTGCGCATGCGCTGGCCGTCAATTCAGTGCAGCTCTGCCAAGGTCCTCTCGACCGAGTCACATTCAGTCATCAATTCGAACAGGGACTATTGGCAGAACCAAACGTTGCCCGAAGCCTGTTTTCAATACTTCAACTTATCTGGTAAGTCTTCAAATTGAAGAAATTTTTGGATTTTAAGTTGATATTGACCAGCAATACTGTAGTCTGTCATGATCCTGAATGCTACAATGTGCAGCCCCATTTAGCTATGCGTATGGGGCTGCTGGTCGCAGTTAGCTATGCGTATTGGGCTTCTGGTCGCAGTTATCACGCAATAATGGTTTCATACAATACGTGTACAGTACTACCTCGCCGCTGTACGGCGGCGAGTCAAACTAGTGGCTCTGGTATGAAACCATTATTGCATGATTACTAAGACATGAGAGCACTTTGGGGCGAGTAAGTCTCACAGTGTTGGTTATATGAAAGGTACTTTAACCTGAAACACAAAATAAGACAAGGAAATTCAGGGAAACTTTTGAGGTACCAAAACTTTATATTATCTTTAACATGTTAGATGCGCAGTATTAGTGTACAATTGGCTCGCTGTATCACTACAAAGTATAAATGTGTGCCTTGTACAAACCCTTGCACCAGCACCACACACACTGCCAGAACTACACACATAGTGGCATGCTAATCATTACACGTGTCTTTTATAGCCAGCTCTCAAGAAAAACAAAGAATTAACTAGCTCCACTGAGATACTAACATTTCTTCAGGCTGTTCATGGAAAAATAAATTTACAGTCACCATTTAAGCTATGAGGACAGCAGAATTTGCTGTGGCACATTTCCACGTGTTCAGCATCTATAGTCTGGCTGCACAAATCTTAAGAAGTCTAAGTTTCAGGAGCAACCCACAATCATTAGCAAAGAAAATGTATTTATGTGTTCTTTTCCTTGAAATCGTTTCTTGAATAATTGGTGTTTCTGCAAAGGATGTTGTAATAAACAGAAGAGATAATGGCCCATTTGCATCGCAAACATCCTGCGTGTACCCGTATCATCATCACGATTTCCTAGAAGGATCTGAGACCTAAATAGCGACGCACATAGATGAGAGTGACTAAATTAAATCTCAGACATCTTTAGGAGCACTGCAATGTGATTTCTTGGAAGGGGCTCCGACTGATTAATATTTCAATATATCTAAGTACGGCGGAATTGAATCACATTCGTCATTTCCGTATCATGTCATCATTATTTTGGGATTGTATCATTTATATCAAATAAGGATACATGTACATATATACCGGGTATAATGTTAGATAATAATTTGTACTTGTAGAGTGCTGGATATGAAGATGAAGTTGTGGTATACCAATAGTAGAGAATCCCAACAGACAGATGTAAAGTATGAATAATGGGAACGGTACTCAAAATGACAGAAAATGCAGAAATATCAGGATCTTGATTTTGCACAGGGGGTTAAAAACCTGCATCATGATATCTGGATTAATTAATTGGAAACAATTTTATGCTATCACCCTGGAAAGTATTCAGCCAGATAGGATGGCCGGGGTGATAAACTAAAAAATGATACTGGTTTCCATAGTTGGGGCTCATTACTCTGAGTAATTATCTCTTTGAGGGGGAGGGAACCCCTCCCCCATCCCCACCTCCAATTATAGAATTTCGTAGCTATCACCATGGGAATGCAATTGGCTTTCTTGGCCTGTACGTGCCACTTTCCTATAGATTCTTTTATATCAAACGCGGAAACTTTGCCAAAGGTGATGCACTCTGTAAGAATAGTTATATATAGTTATGAGAATAGTTTCGTCATCATCATTAAATGGGAGCCAGATGGGTAAAGACCAAAATAGAACCAGATGATGCCTCAAGAAAAGGCACTGGTGGTATATGTTTAGATTTTCGGTCTTTCATATGTAATTCCCCTCTCAGGAGCTTTAACTATGTGTACTGCATGTATTAATAGATCAATAGATGAATATAGTCTATAAATAGATAAATATATGGTTATATTGTATGAATAGATAGATGAATATATTCATAGACAGGTAGATAAATATAAAAGAATATAGATGTCTGTAAGAATCAGGGAGAATGAGGGGAGAGAAGAGGACAAAGCTGAGGGAGGGCGTACCAGGAAAATGATGTAGATGAGATAAGGATGATAAATGAAAAAGAGTTTAATTTTCAGCTAGGTTGCAAATGTACATCTGGTATATTTCTGTGTGCATATATACATGTGTGCATGTGTATGTATGTGTGTGTGTGTGTCTGTGTATGTGTGTGTCTGACCATAGCAAGTACAGGAGGAAGGGGGAGGTTGTGAGGAGGGTGGGGCAGAGGATGCGGGGTCTGTCTGGCCATTTTATGTGGGGCACACAATGACTTGGACTTGATGAATGGACAAAGGAGATTGCTTCTCCAGACATCCCCCTTTTTACCTCTACCTCACCCCACCCAAAGTTAGTCTTCAGTTTCAGACCCTTTGTTCCTTTATTATTATCATCACTCCTTGGCAACAGCAAAATGTATTCTTTTGATACAGGATAAAAACCATCTTTGCTATGCCAATATGAAATCCTGAAATATATGACAATAATGAAATATTTTTTTCTCTCTCTCTTTCCTCTGTTTCTCTCATAAAATATAGAAAGGTCGGGATACCATGAACTTTGATGAATGGTATCAATTATGAGACATGCATTGAGGAGCATGATTTCATGTCCACTGTGTGATTTCAGGGCATGCAATTTATTAAAGTAGAGATGGTATCCATTTTATCATGAATTTTCAACCTGTTCCTTTTTTTCTAAAGTCAGATTGGCATATTGTGGGCTGAATGATAAATTCATGTGAGTCTCATTTCACCTTTCAAAATGTCAGACATTTCAGCTGATTGTAATCGCTCTGCCTTTTGACATTTGTTGGAATCAAATTCATACTGAGAAACTAGACTTTTATGATACAACTCTGTGTGTGTGTATTGAAGGACAAAAGATGCAAAGTTTGGATATGTTGATGTTTACCAAAGGACCTCTCTTGCCTCGATTGCACTTTCTGTGATCTACTCGCAGTAAGCAACATGAGCGCAGAATGCTGGAATCTTACCTCTGTTAGCTTACAAAGAGTTGACTATTAGAATAAAATTTGATTCAAGCCAATGAATTCTCTCACTCATCTGCATGTGTCATTTCAAAACTTACCTTGATATGTACTTAGCATTGCTCTCGAAACAAAATATGTTCTTTCATAATACGGTGATATTGAACCTAATTTCCAGTAAGAATCTGTTTCATATGGTTCCATGACATTTGCTCCTGCGACAATTGCTCCCATGAAGTATGTGCATGCTAATCCAAACATAAAACCTACTCACAGACATAACCCTAACCCTAATCCTAATCCTCACATCAAACTAAGCCTGACACCCTATCCACAACTCTAACCCTAACCCTAAGTCATTGTAGAAAATAAGACCGGAGCAATTGTCACAGGAGCAAATGTTGTGTCACTGTTTCAACCATGTCTGGGGGAAGAAGACTACTACCCCCAGCCCTCCCTCCTGTCCCGATATTCATGAACTTGGTTGGTGAGCAAGATGGTAGTCTAGCCTGATGGCCACAATGAAAAACCACTTCCTCAGACAAAGCAACAAAGAGAGGTTAGTCACCGTGGAGACCAGGAGGAGACAAAAGAGACCACCAAAAAAAAAAAAGTGAGTCAACCCTGGAGGAGAGTTACTCCTGTTTCAGACAAAGGTTCCAAGACAGGCCGACTTTGTCTCTTGTCATTGGTTGGCCTCCCTGCCTCACTCAGCTCACAAGCATCATCATCATCATCATGATTATCATTCCATATTTACCATTATTATATCATCATTTTCTTTATCATCATCTTTATCATCATCATCTTCTTCATCTTTGAGGTATTCATCATCATCTTCATCTTTATCTTATGTGTATTGATTATCACCATCACCACAACCACCATCATCATCATCATCATCATCATCTTGATGTATTCATCATTTTTGTCATCTTCATCTTTTTTGTATCAATCATCACCATCACCATCATCAATTCAATCTTTATCCTCAATAACATTATCATCATCGTCGTCGACGTCGTCATCTTCATCTTTGATGCATTCATCATCATCATCTCCTTCATCTTCATCTTTTGTGTATTAATCATTACCATCACCATCATCAATTTGATTTTTATCCTCAGTATCACCCTTTTCCACCTCTTCTGTCTCACTGTCATCATCTTCGCTGTCATGAATGGCATGATAGTTATCATCACCTTTGTAACCATTAGCAGCAGCACGGTCCCTGTCAACATCATCGTGACCACCATTCTCGACACCAACATAGTCATCATCGGTACCATTGTTATCATTATCATCATTGCCATCATCATCATATTAAGTATCTTACCATCATCATTATCATCATCATCATCATCATCATCATCATCATCATCATCATCGTCAAAATCATCATTTTCCTCATCATTACCATCATCATTATCATCATCACCATCATCATCACTGTGTATCTCATCCCAATTCTTTCATATTGTCTTCATTTCTATCTTGTTTGTATATCTCTCTGTCTGTCTATGTACACCAGCAAAATGATTCCCTGCTCTTCCGGGCTTACATCACCGCCCCCCCCCCCCCCCCCCCAAAAAAAAAAGAAAAGAAAAAAGGAGGGGGTGTAATATGTTTGTCTCATGTACCTTCAACTCTTTTGTCTTTTTCGTTGTCGTCGGATCCACTTCCCACCTCATAGAGGATGCACTCTGGGAGGCCATTATCCTGCATCTCAGGGTCACAGATGTAGAGTTGACATTTCAGCACTCCAGTTAGGCAAATTCTCTGGCATCCTCCCTCAACATTTTTTTTTTCTTCTTTCTTTGCTTTCCAATACACCCCTTCTTCTGCTGATGGAAAGGTCAATTCTAAGCAGTCTTCCATTTTGCTGGTGAATAGTGATTTGGTGGTTTGGTGTGGGTTTTTTTTTTCTTTCTTTAGTGATGCACTCGGGCTAGCTTACCCTGTTTTGTATTGTGTAACCTTGATATATGTCTGCACTTTTCTGCACAAGTCAATTTGGGTCTAGCAGAATATTTGAAGCTCTGGTGTTCCTAAATGTGGATAACATTTTGCTATGGGGATAGTCTTATTGTGTATCATCGTCCTGCAAACCTGTAATTGTGAGAAATATTTCTCCTTTTTTTTTGAGAGAGAGAGAGAGAAACATTCCTTTATCAGGAATATGCAAATGCTGAAATACTTCTAATGATTTTATGCAATTGATACTCTGATCTCATTCTGTAGGGTGGCATCACAAGGTGACACTACGAACATGGAATTTCCAATTTCGTACGAAGTTGGCCCCAAACATGGTCAAAAGCAAATCAGCAGCAAGAGCAAGTACAGAAATTCACACACTAAAAGCAGTGGCACCAGCACTCCACGTCCAGGCTACATGCCTTTTTTTTTTAAACTTCTTTTCCTTTCCTAAATGTGAGTTCCCTTAAAAGACATTTATTATCATGAGCTCCCTTTAAGTGACATTTCACTAGCATGGTCTCCTGCATTTTCTTTTGCAGCTTCAAACCATTTGGAATGATTGACACATGCTATTTATATGCAATTGTACTAATGAAAATGATGTATCCAAGCACATATGTATGTTTTGTGTCATGAAAAAGCCTGAAAAGAATGAAATTTATTCCAGAATAGGAAGCAAATAATAATCCAGGACAGAATATTTCCATACGAACTCCCGAGAGCACTGTTAGATTTAGGTGAAATGTGACCGAACACGCTACCCATACCAACTGTAACCCCGTAGAGGAAATTTCGGTGGAAATTGATTGGGCCCGCTAACGAGAACTCACCGATGTAATGTCCTTTGTCGCGGTATATCGTCGTGCTTATCTGTGTACCAGAACTTCCACCTGGCTTTGTAAATGAGTCTTTTTACCTTTCGATACGAAACTCCTACATCGGATCAGTCCATCGAAAGGTGGGGTCTAGACAGCAACTCTCAATGTGTTAAAAGATAAACAGAAACAACAGCAAGCACACATTCAAAACTCACACACACACACACACACACACATGTACACAGAATAATACAAAACTCATGCCAACACACATACACATAAATACATTCTTCCTCACGGGTCATAGAACTTATTGGCAGGTTATTTCGAGGTGGACTTCCTGTCACATGACCCGACAGTGACCTCTGGAAATGAGGCAGACCACACCGAGAAAGAGGGAGAGAAATAATGAAAGAGAGAGAGCAATGGGGTTGGAGACAGACAGACAGACAGACAGAGAGATAGAAATGTTTATGAATTTGATTCATTCCCACCACTCTTTCTGCATTAATAATTCCTGTAGAACTTGTGAAGTGCGGATCCATGTACCCGATCATTTCTTGGCAAGCCTTATGCTGTAGCATTCTGTGTCCCATTTCATTAACCCGTTGAGGACGAATCCCGAGTATACTCGGGCAGGTGTCTATGGGAAATGCGTGTTGTAGCAAATTTAGTCCATCCTCAATGGGTTAAAGATGTTCGGATAGCAACCTCTTGCTAGAATACAGCAACTTCTTGTAGCAACAGCCAGTAAAGAAGCAGGATTCTTGTTGTTACCATGACACTTGCCATTACAGCAAGTGATGCAATCATAGCAATTCCTTTTTTTTTTTTAATAATAATGGGGCCCTGGAGTGCCCTTTGTTCATCCTTAAAGGTACTAGCCCACATTTGCAAACTCACGAAAATCAAAACTGCATAAAACAGGTCCAATATGACTTCAAGTACAAATTATAACAGTAACATACCTCACCTGTCGCTCTTTGTCTATACCATTCGATAAAAGAGAGAAAATCATCGTTTTAAAATCAATTTTCAAACCGGGTCAACCCGACCCAAAATCGAATTACGAGCGCGGGCTATAGCTACGTACATTGTACATGTAACACGTACGTGGACCGGAGCTAGCGAGCGTTATACGCATGCATACAGATTACGGTGCATTTTCATTTATTTTTATGAAAGTAATGGACTAATTGGAACGAAATTTTGCACAGGTGTTACTGCAATCATACCCAAACTCCATGCTAACTATGAGACCAATTACTGCAGGTTTACAAATGTGGGCTAATACCTTTAACACCCAGTTGAACATGTTTTAAACCATTGAAGACGAGTCCCGAGAATACTCAAGCAGGTGTCTATGGGAAATGTGTGTTACAGCAATATCAGTCAGTCCTCAATTGGTTAAAAATGGTCACCAAAGGGAAGTGACCGAAAGCAACTGCTTTAAGTGACCAATGGCTACTGTGGGCAGTTTGTCTCTCACACAAGGTCTATTTATTTTAAGTGAGCAGATGACCATCAACAGATTGCTATAGATACAGCAACAGTTTATCTGTATGAGGAATCCACTGTCCACTAGACACAGTTGCCTTACATTCATATGAGAATGGGGGAATTTTTTTTAATTTCTTTTCATTAGAAGCAGTACTACAAGATCTAGTGGGTAGAGACGATTTCTTCTAGTGTAACAACTTAATATGTAAAAAGGAGAGTATACTTTGTAGAGGTAAATCAGAGTCAAAATTCGGGGTCGTTTACATCCATTACATATATGTTATGCTATGGGCATTTACAAAATCTAAGGGTTACTGGCACCAGAAGAAAGAAAATATATAGGCCCTAAAGTGGTGATGAGAAAGGGGATAGCTTTTTTTATCATTATTATTATCTTCATTTGTTTGAAAAGATTTGTTTGAAAAGATTTTATTTTCTGCATTTCATGTTTTCTTTCAGAATAACAAAAATAACAAAGGCAGGTTCAACTACACAAATACAATTCTGAAAATTATTGACATATTACATAGTAAGTCATGTTTTGTATATAAAGACAAATGAAACGTTAAATAACATACCAAATGTATATATGGCCAACAATGACTTAATTCACAGTACAATATATAATATATACATATGATGCAGAGGGCCGCCGTTATAAGCCGTGCTTGAACAGACGGACAGCCAGAGTTAAATTACCATTTTTTATTGTAGTACTTGAACACTAATACAGATGGGCCATGTTAAAGTGCGTGTAAATCCAGTTTTATACAATTACTTGGTAAACAGGAGTGGTGCCTGTGAGTGCGTGTGCAGGTGATGAAGCGCGAAAGTGTTGATGGTCAGCACTTCTAAGAAAATGATTGGATATGTTATAATATGGGCGAAGGGTCAAGCAGCAAAGTAAAAGAAAAGGAAAAGGGGGTGGACCAAATATTGCCTTGTTGTTGAGTATAAGAGGTACATGTTTAATGATTACTGTACCGTATGATATTGTGCCAAGAAATATTTCTTTGTATTTGCCTTAAAGGAATAGAGAGATGTGCACTGTTTTATGTGGAGAGGGAGTGAATTCCAAATATCAGGCCCGTTATGCCGAATTGATTTTTGAGCTAATAGGAGTTTAGGGTTATTCAAATGGAAATCATTACGATTTTATATTTTTGGTTTGCGATACACACATACACAAGCCACACCAAAAGATAAGATGTCTAATTTCTCTTGGATGGTGCCACATAGTAACTTTAAAGAATTGACACATTTGTTTCATATTTTAGACTCAATTAAGCCCACTTAGTTTCAAGCCCTGCCTCACAACAGTGGATTTCCAAATGAAAGTTCCCCCCGAAAGACACAGAGAGATCTTTTTCTAAAGGAATTTAACACAATTAGTCCCATATTTGCTGCTCATAAGCATTTTAAGTGTTCCATAGTGGCTCAGTGCTGGTACTGTGAGATTCAAACTCAGAAGCTTGCTGCAAAATATCTGCTAAGAATCTACCTGATGCTGTTCAACCAACTCCACCCATAAATTGAAAGATGAAGAACATGAGGAAGGGAGAAAGCCAGCACCATTTGTCCCCACAAGCCTTGTTGTCACTCTGAGGTCAACTTAAGGTCAGAATCAGACCCCAGTGTGACCTTAGATGACCTCATTAGCATATCCATGCCAGAAAGAATGTCTGCAATGCAAGCTAGGGTGGTGGGGATTTTTTTTTTGGTACCCTTGGGTCTTGTACACTGGTCTCCATATTCCAGACCCACTTCTTAAGATTCTTTTTTTTTTTTGGGGGGGGGGTGGGGGGAGGGGATGGTAGGTGTATCTCTGCACACATTTAGAATCTGTTTGTTATTTTGTATGACATAATTTTTTCCTTTAGCAATTCTGTGAGAGGAATTGCAGGTGGATGTATTTGTTAAAGCACAAAAAAAGAAAGTAGGCCTTAATCAGTTTGTCACATACTAGTGCAAGGTTATACACTTGTAAACTGGTACAGTATCACATAAACAGACACTGGCACATGGCCCTACACACACACACACACACACACACACATATCCAGGGCTGTACATCCGCCTAACAAACTCAAGACTAAAGCATGTGTAGAAAAGGGTGATGTAAACATCTATACAACATGCCTGATTGACCAATCACCAACATGGCGAATGACATCATTTGTGGTTGAAAGCCACAGTAGTACAAGAGTACCACAGAGTTTTTTAACAAGATTTACTTTTTAATGACAATTCTCTATCAGAATACACATCATTTGATTGAGTTCCAGTACCACGTACGAGGAAGGAAAGAGACAGATGCTCTTCTTGTGGAGAATAAGAAGTTCCTGTTGTCCTCTTTCATACGTGTTGTGGTTTTTAAAGGAAATGTATACCTCGGAGCATGGAGGATCAGTAGTCGCTCCATGCTGTGAGTTTGAGTTCATTTCTCTCCGTTGTCCATAACATTAATTACAACACCACAGAATAGTAGACAGGGCTTACAGTGTAGCTGAAACAAGGACCAACTACATCAACTTTCTTTATCTCATTGCAAGTACTTTGCAGTAACACATTATTTGCTGTGCTCTCATCTATAAAACAAAACAAAACAAAACAAAAACATGATGGTTATTGCTGTCATGGGGTACCATTGACCATGGCCATGGCTTTAACCATTAATTGTAGCTCCCACCCTGAAAAATGTCCCACGGCCCCTT
Organism: Diadema setosum; assembly: GCA_033980235.1. Taxonomy (NCBI): domain Eukaryota; kingdom Metazoa; phylum Echinodermata; class Echinoidea; order Diadematoida; family Diadematidae; genus Diadema; species Diadema setosum. Next base: position 11,341,042 of record CM067069.1, on the reverse strand, counting down.
AAGTCTTGCATTTTCAGCTTTTCAGAGAGGAAAATGACCACTCCTTGCCAATGAAAGCAGAAGTAGTAAAATGTGTGTGGTGTGGCATGCCCATAGTAGGTATACTGACATCTTTTGTGCAAACACACAGAAGAATACTGGTGGAGATTTTATTATATTTTTTCCCTCCTGACTTTTGAACTCCGGATGCGCATTTACACACAAGTGTACCAATACAAAGAACTTCATGTTTATGTATAGACAGTTTGATTGTCAAAGTATGGCTCTCCTATTCCTCCCCTCCCTCCCCCCCCCCCCCAATCATATTTTTGACAATATTCCAAGAAATCTGGCGAACTGTGATGTTTGTTATGAAATTGCGCTCTGTGTAATCACACAAACACCAAGTGACATAACATAGCAAAGGTCTGCTTTTAATAGCCTAATCACACTGCCCTAGTTTAGTGTCAAGGCCTTCACCCCCCTGAGAATGACCTGCCATGGAGGAGGTCCTCACTTTCCAAGCCTGTCAGGAATTAGTCTGAATTTCAGCCTCTGTATATGTATCATAATTATGTAAAATATAATAACAATGGATGTCTTTGTCCAACTTAATACATGTACATAATAGATAAAGAGGCAAATACAGAACTGTGGAAAAAAAAATTGATCTAAAGTTATTGGAACTTTTGCATGTTCATGCGAATTAGCATTAGCGCTTAGCAAAGATTTTGTTCACAAGCAAAGCTTGTTGACCTCATTATTAGTATGGTTTGCTTAGGCTGACTTCAGTATGACAGTGTATGGTGTGTGTAGGGGGGGGGGGGAGGAATAATGATATATTGCCCAAGCCATATTAGGGTTTATATAACTGCCTGATCTTGGACAAAGCCGCACTGAAGATTACTAGGCCTATATACTAGAGCTATCAAGGCTTATAGGTGGTTTCCCTGCCTAGTTCACTTTCCAAGGGCAGCTTCCGTTATCCTAATCATTGACACTGGGTAGGGCCTATAATAATGGTCTAAGGAAAGTCAGAAAGGTCTCTTGCATGCTTTATTTATATGTATTGGACAAGCAAGAAGAATAGGTCATCAAGGGTATTACATCTCATTATACTTTGTGCTGCACTAGTGCCCTTCTAGCCCTCACCAGCTGCCAATATGGAAATATGTTAGAGTCCCATTTTTCCCAGGGCACAAGAATATGGCCCCATATGGATCATAAAGCTATGACAATAGTAATTGTAATAAAACAACTTTACTTCCTTGCAGGAGGGGGGGGGGGGGGGAGGGAGGAGGGGGTGGCTGACACCGGTTAGAAGACTTTGGACCAGTGAGAAGACAACCACCTGCTCCCTCTGGGCTTCCGTTCAGAAGTCAATATTTTCATAACTATTGCCCCCTCTCCCCCTCCCCCCTCCCCCTCCCCCTACCACCACCTCCTCCCTTCTCCCCAGTGCGCAGTAGTGCACCTGTCCCCGTTAAGTGTATCACCAGGAATCATTAAAATGCCACTTTTTCTGTCACTTCCTGTGTAAGGGCTGGCATTGGGCAAATATTTGAAAGGCGACCTAATTAGGATGATAAATCATCTGCGGCAGTGGGGATGGATCATAACCCAGACCGTTTGTCATCGTGTGCCAGCTACGCAGGATTGACAAGTAATATTGATTTGAATTTTCAAATGTTTTGGAGGTGCTGTCTTGTCCTCTTCATTTTGATGCTCACGATGGATATTAACAAATCATTTGTGCAATTTTCCTGGAGTGATCATCACCACACATTATGTTTTACTCAAAATGCAGATAATAGACAGACAAGAGTTTCATTTTTTCCTATCACAGTGCCACCCCCAAGTTGGAACTAACACAGCCACTTACTAGCAACTGGATTATTTTACCCAATAAACACTTCAAACAGGCCAAAAGCCTCTTATTCTGGATTGGCCTTTGTTGAAGTCTCTACCTCAAAATATTGCAAATGCATCAGGCATCAAGGGTCTCCTTGTCAGACTAATCATTGACCACTTGAAAATGACCTCGCCCCATAATCACTGTGCCTAGGGGGGCGGGAGACCTACATTCTCTTCGCTTGCGCAAAAAAGGCCTCTTGAGCGAGTGTTGGAGAGTCCGGTCAGTTACGCAGATTGTCGCCGGAAATCTCTGATACTCTGGTAATGGCTGCTAAATTTAAGAGTCGTGTATCGCCGGATTTGTTGAAAGACATAAAGATTTCCTCATCTGCTACCACCAAACTCCCACCACCCCAACCCCTCATCATTTACTTTCTTGCATGCGGCTTATATTTTCTACATCTCAAATTACCGGAGTCAGTGTCATCCATAAGAGGTTTGAGTGTGATATAAATTACACCAGGCAGTAACAGAAGTCTGTCACTACATTCTGTTTACGCCATATATGTAGCGAGTTGTTAAGTTTTTGCGAATCAGGGCTTCCTGACTATTTAGCAAGTTGCTAAATTTGCAGTCGTGGAGTACAGTACTTAACAGAGAAATGTATATGTGCACGTCACATTCACATTGGGATCAGAGTCAGTATTTTCGTGTGTCTTTAAGTTCATGAATAGCACCTGACTTGCAAAATTCATGAAAATAAAAACCTCGTGAAATATTTGGCGTATACAACAATAAAAGTGAAGTCAGATTTTGTGGTTTGGTGGTTCTCCTATCGCATGTTTGTGCGATTTGTGCAATCATTCAGACACTTATTGCAGCTTTAATAAAACAAATCGTTTGGAAATAGGCCTACAGCCACTCAATGAAATCAGTAGAGATTATTATATTATTTGTCACTTTTACAAGCATCATAATTATCATCATGATTATCCTCACGAGTGTATCATAGGATTATCAAAGTCACTTATGCATCTCAGAGCAATCAGTCATTCTGAGAAAAAGTGATTTTTATGGTTTCCTCATCATCCATCAGACATTTACATTTTAAGTATCTTTACCTACCCCTCCCCCCCCCCAATGTGCTTGTACTGAGCCATTATTTTGACAGAAAGTTGCACTTAGCTAGAGATGCTACTTACCGCCCCTCCCAGAAGCTGTGTTAGTTTTGAAATAATCGATCAAGTGTGGGTCAACTTGTAAGCAGCTGTTAGTCGCAGCAGGTATTTTAGGGTAGAGATGTACGTTTTTGCACAAAGTACCAGTCGACTGCAGTATTCCATCATATTTAGTGCATCATGGGCTATTCAGTCAGGTATGGCTTTCTTTAATGTATTCTAAAAACAGTCCAGTGCTCCATGACGACACAACAAATTTTGATTGAAAATGACTGCAGAATAATAAAAAAAATTAATCTCCCTCTAAAATTCTAAAAGAAAAGAGAAAGTGCTAAGTAGTATTACTATTAGCAGCAGTCACTGAATGTCTAGTCAGACCAGATTTTTTATTTACACTGGAGACTGCCATATGAAACAATTTCTGTGAAATAGCTTCGGTCTGTGGTAAAGAATGTGAAAAGTGTGATAATGAATAATGATAATCAAAAGTGTAGTATACTAGTAATCATACTCATGGTTGCAAGTGTCATCATTGTCACAGTTGCAGTAATGATTAATGTAATTGTTAATAATTTTTATCAATTTATTACTACAATCGTCATTGTAATAACTGTCGTCATTATTAATGCCTTGAAATCTCATATTGCATGCAGACAACTACATGCCACCATAGTCAACGTCTTCTATTTACTTACTATAATATGTAATTAGCAATATATCTTTGATGTATATACCTTCTCTTTGCAAAACAACGCTTACACTTTCCTTATCAAAATATCTTATATGTATATACCTTCTCTTTGAAAAACAACACTTATACTTCCCCTAGCAGCGCAAAAGCAGGTAATTTCTTTACGACTGACTAGGCTCTTTGTGACCCCAACTTGACCTCCAAGTTTTTACCAAGGTCACATGTTTGCATTAATGCATATAACTAGTCACATAAGTATATTATATGTGTGGGAAGTGTATAGAATGCAGCGTATTCACAGGAATTCCGTCTACCACGATAAAATATTGAATGAAATTCCAATCCTGTCATAAAATTTGATCTCGAACTTCCTGGCCATCACGTGTAGGAAGGGCTCGGAGAAAAATAGAATTAGTATTTGATAATTTGATGAGTTTATCAGGCAGAGATATTGGTGGTTAAGTCTCTAGTAGGCTGCCTGCATAATCTGAAATTAGCTATGAATAAGTTCCTTCAGTGGAAGTTGACCACATTTTTTTTTTCTAGAGTAGAAAACTGGAAAATAATGCATATATACCACATTTATTGTTTCCCAGAAGACAATAGCATTAGAATAAACATGGACCCTTGTAGGGTCCATTGAATAATCTAGTCAGTATTGGCTTCCAAGCATAGTGATATGCTTTAACCCATCGAGGACTAGCTGATTTTGCTTTAACACTCGTTTCCCATAGACACCTGCCCCAGTATACTCGGGACTAGTCTTCAACAGGTTAAATGACCTCTTGAAATTGTGAAATCATAGTCCTGAAACACTTTTGAGTTGCAGGAGTGTTTTATGTTTTTCCCTCATGCATTTGAATGACATCATACAGCTCGATAATAAAGTTTTACAATTTCTGAAATTTAGGTATCCAGTGTTCAGCAGTAGGCATATCTTTCAGCTGAAAACATTCTCTTTCACGACATATGACAGCTTATGCAGACATTTAGGAGCTTCGGCATTCGAAGAAATTTGCGACTCAGACGTCATAGAAAAAAAAAATTACCTTTCATAGAAAGAAGAAGAAGAAAAAAATATGAAAGTATATATCCGTTAAAGGTCCTGTTTACCTTTTGGAGCAATGATTTAAAAAATGTTCAAGATATCACTTTTGATGGATATGTGTAGGTCAGTTGTATCACAAAACATCTTACCATATAGCAGTTTTGCAATAAAGCGTAAAATATGAGGAGATATCACTATCACCCATAACTGTAGACGGTTTAGTCTTGAAACATTTCTATTATAACTATTGTTCACATTTTGTATATGTAACAATACTTCGATTATCATCGATTATACTTGTTAAAATTTTTACATTGGTTGTTTCTATCCCTAACTCACATTTTATCATTATTTTGAAGCACTACTGCTGGGTTTTTGTTTCATCTGCTAATGGTAAATTATGCCTTTAATCTTGGAGAATGATATGGTATGAAGAGGAATACGTTCCCCAGCAGGGCCCTGTTTCAGAAAGCTGTTCGTAAAGTTACGAACAACTTACGAGCGACTGGTGATCAGCTCTGATGTGCTATACTTACCAGAATTTCAATAATTCAGCACAAGAACTGATCACCAGTCGCTTGTAAGTTGATCGTAACTTTACGAACAGCTTTATGAAACAGGGCCATATGGTCTCAGAAAGTTTAATGAAAGGTCCAGATGATGGGATTTTCCTGCCATCGAGGTGAAATAGTTTTGGAAATTTCCCTTTCTGTAAAAGGAGATGAGGTGGAAGTTACGCTGTGACCACTTTTCTTTTATGTGTCAAACAGATTCCACTTCCTGGACGTTACTGTAAATCATAAACACTTGTGGCATGAAACTTTTGCGAATATTGGAGCCTGTTGCCTTTCTCATGGCATGAAACTTTCATGAATTGCTACTGTCATTCAGTGCATCGTGTGTGTGTAGAAAAAAAACAAAAACAATCGCAAATCATCACAAAAGTCTCATTCAAGGGAAAGTGTCTGGTTTTACTGTGGTACATAGCTGTGATCAATTGCAAAGATTAGTTTGCACCTATGCTCGTGATTTGATTTCAGTTTGACCACCCCCCAAAAAACACACACACACACACTCATACACACACACACACACAAACATGCACACAATAATGGTCCATGTGAGAAGTACAGCAGCTTCCACTTAATTGGGATGACTTGGGAGGGAGACTATTTTCTAAACAAATGCAACTGTCCAAATGAAATGAGGTCCAAAAATCCAGAGTCATCCCTATAATGCACAAAGTTCAAAACATGGCAATGCTTATCATACTGTATCTTGCGCAAATTCAAATATTGTCTAGTCTGTCAATCAGCCTTATGTTACTGTTAAGTGTTTCTTCATGTATATAGTAGTTTGTGGTTTGTTTGTTTTTTTACTTGTAAGAGGCAGGCTGTGCACATATAACTGCCTTTTCTTTCGTGAATGTTTTGAACTTTCTTCCCTCATAGAGTTGAATAGTTTACAAAGTTTATAGGACCCTACTTCATTTTCAGCATAGTGTTAGTAAAAGTGAAAATTTTGGTTTGAATCTGCTGACACCACCCCCCCCCCCGCAACACACACACACACACACACACTCACACGCACATGACTTACGAAGCAACGAAAACCAGGGGGAGAGGAGCTATATATACAGATTAATTTCTGAAGCATATTTATAGGTTTTACTACAAATACAATGTAGAACCAGGGAGGTGGAATCCACCTCCCTGGTGGAACTGTGTGGTGTGCGGCATTAAAATCACGAGTGATTTAAAAGAAGGGGAAAGTAAAAACAATCCCCTGCAATATCCTTTTGCCCTGTCTCTGCCATGCTTTTGAAATTTGGAAATACCCTTGATTGACACAAGGTTGTCATTCCATGCGATACAGTGGTTATTTATAGCGCTTCAGCACACCATATGGTGCTTTCCCCACATAGGGTGCATGAAGAAAGCCTACTGCATCATTAGTCTTGTGAAACAGACCCCTATGCAGTCCATGCACTTCTAGGGTATTGAATGGTATTGTGGAAGTGACAATTGTGGTTGTTAGACACATCTGAAATATTGAATAAATAGATTTTGTCCTGCATTTCAAAGCAACAAGTATTAGTTTCATTTAACTGACAAGACTAGATATCCCATTTAATAAGTGTAAAAACAATTTCTCTTTAATTCATGTGAATGAATCACGAAGTATTGATGACTATTAATCTGTAACATAATAACCATGCTACTTCATGTTTATAGACACAGAAATAAGTGATCAAAGATGCATTTCATTTTGGAACTTGGCCACAAAACATTCATCTGTCTATTATGTTTATTTCATAAAGACAAAGTGAGTCTGCAGAAAGAGACTATGCACCATCTGCTCTGTGGTCAAGGCTCAGTTGCTCACACATCATTATCTCTCTCCCTCTCTTTCCCTCTCTCTCTCTTCCTCCTTTCCTTCCAGTAATTTTCCAGTCCCCAGGGTTTTCCTGGTTTTTCTACAAGGCTACTCAATTGCAGCAAGATCAATATGCATGATGCCATTAAGGCCATAAAAGCACATCATGTACAACTCATACTCATAAATGGTCCTGGACATTGTGCCATGTTTGCCAAGTAAGTCTTCCGACCTTCCATGAAAAACCTCTTATATAAAAGCCACAGTGCAGTCATAGGCAGCTTAGCTAACTATACTGAGGAAGACCTTGAGATGTTATGATAAACCAAGCACATTCCTGTATGCATGTTATTTGTGAATTTTATGGCGGTAGTGTGGTATAGTGGGGATAAGATTTTTGACTTTCAAACGGGAAGTCCTGATTGCAAAGCCTGCCAAGTGAATACATGGTTGTAGATCCTCATAACACTGAGATGTTTTAAAGGACAAGTCCACCTTCAAGTCCACACTTGAATTGAGTGAATGCAGCAGTATAAGCAGAACACATCAGTGAGAATTTGAGGAAAATCTGACAATCCGTTCAAAAGTTATGAATTGTTAAAGTTTCTACCCAAGTCACTGCTGGATGAGAAAACTATTAAAGCTTGTGATGTCACATGTGTACAATGATATAAAGAAAATTCAACATATTTTCACTTTTCTCGCATAATAAAAAAACACTTGGCTTGCCTTTTTCAGAAGGCAGAGAAAATGATATTACCTTTAACATACATCAATGACAAGTCGAGGAAATGTGCACCTTTTAAAAAAAGAATAGAAATTTGCGAAATGCTCTTTGTAATTTCCTTATATTGTTCTACCCATGTGACATCATACACTGTTGTAGTCTTCTCATCCAGCAGTGACTGCACAGTGACTTTCAAAATTCATAACTTTTGAACAAATTGTCCAATTTTCCCCAAACTTTCACTGATGTGTTCTACTAATATTGCTGCATTCACTCAATCCACATGTATTATGAAGGTAGACTTGTTCCAGGTGTAAAAATGAATGATTGGCAATAGGCCCATTAACCTGTTGAGGATGAGTCTCGAGTGTACTGTATACACAATATATTTCACAAGTCTAAATTTTCACGAATCGGGACTTCCCAACAATTTTGCGAGTGGTTAAATTTGCGATCATGGATTCCTGTACTGAACGGAGAAAATGTATATGCGTATGTTACATTCGTATCGGTATTAGAGCCAACATTTTCGCTTGTTTTTAAATTTCGCGAATAGCAGCTGACTTGCAAAATTCGCAAAAATAAAAACCTCGCAAAATATTCGGCGTATACAGTACTCGGGCAAGTGTCTATGGGAAATGCATGTTATAGTAAAATCAGCCAGTCCTCAACGGGTTAACACTTACAGTGAAATCCTGCAGTATTTTGTATGGTAACATACTTGGTAATGTGAACACATAGACACCAGTCATCACGCATTGATTCCAAACCCCATGAAAACTGAGCATCCTGCCAGAGCTTGTGTGAGAGCTGAAAGGAGTTCACTGCACATACCTCAATCATCTTTCACAGTGGTTTTATTCTTCGCAAATTTTGCGGGTTGACTGATGTTTGCAAAACTAAAAGCAATTACTCAGCAAAATATTTGCCCCCTTCCCCCCCCCCAAAAAAAAAAAGAAAAAAAATCATTAACTTTGATTCTTAACAAGGGATAAACGCTTTTTGTGCTGTCAACTCTGTGGTTCACAATCTTGAATTAAAGGTACTGTTTACTATTGGGAACAGTGATCAAAAAAATAAAAAAATTTCAAGCTATCACATTTGATGCATATGTGTAGGTCAGTTTATCACAAAATATCCTACCTTGTAAAGAATTTTGCAATAAAGCCTGAAATATAAGGAGATATCGCTATTTTTCTCACTAAACCATAACTGTCACGGTTTAGTCTACAGCAATTTTTATTAATGATATTGTTCACATTTTGTATACTTAACAATACTTAACATTGATTATACTGATTACCCTTTTTTTTTACACTGGTTGTTTCTAGCCCTAACTCATATTTTGGAACTATTTTGAAGCACCAAAGCTGGGTTTTTGTTTAATCTGCAAAATGGTAAATAATGCCTTTAAACCCAATTGCCGAATTGCCCAGTTTTGCAAAATCTTGCTCACATAACATATGGTGCTTGCAGCAGCATTCCGTCCATATTTGGACCAGGAAAATAGTAGCGTGCTGTTAGTTGAGCTGAGCAAATCCAGGATGTGATTTTTACCTTGATTGCAGCAAACTTTGTACTTCATTTCGAGCTCATCTAGTTCCTTGTTCCCCATTTGGCTGTGTTTCTACTTCTTTACTTAATGTGTATTTCTCCCTCTTTCTCAAAAAGAAAAAGAAACATAAAAAGCATCTCAAATTACAGGATGTGGGAAGAAAAAAAAAATACTAAAGTCTGCTTCCTGCCTTTTTCAACCAGATTGAATATTTCTATTAGGTGAGTGAAACGTGATCAGAGCGTGGTAGTAGTTTATCATTTTTCCGATGCAATTTTCTTCAGTGTTTTTTTTTTTTTTTTTGAATGTGTTTCTCTGATTTGTAGGTGCGTGTGGGTATACAGTGTACAGTCAAACGTGTCTATAGCAGCTAGCCAAGGGAGACAAAAAATAGTGGCCATTGTAGACAGGTGGCTGCTGTAAACGGGGTCTTTTACACGACTTTTCTTTCGGGGGGGAATTGAGTTTAATGGTTGTATATGGCAAGTGGCTGCTATAGACAGGTGGTGATGATGGAAATTATTGAATTGAATTGAATTGAAGTAAGTAACGTTCAGTGTGCACACAGGTCTCTGTGTATTCTGCCTCAGTACGCTTGTGCATTATATCAAAAGTGTTCTTGAAGACACGCATTGAAGTAGTGGGATCAAAATGAGGAAATTAATGCTCTGTAATAGCAGAGCCAAGTTTCACTTTTGCATTCATGTTTTTGTGTGTGACCTGTGTCTTAAGTGGGGGGGGGGGATTTGTCGGAGTGCCTTTGTGAAACGCATCGCAAGAGATTCTTGAGAGTGTGAACTTTTTCCTCGCTCGCCTGATGTTTATCACTTTCAGTGCTTGACCCTTGACTTTCCATTCTCGTGAAATGTCAAATGTGAATGATACAGGTAAATTCCCTGCTTGTCACGATTCCGTCCATTTTGCATGTTGAAATGCCATCGTATAGGGGGTTGGTGCTTACATGTGTGTATGATGTTACTTATCCAGAAAAATGTGCTGGCAGTATTTACTATTCCGTCTCGACTTTTTCTATATCACATAGTATGTGTAAAGCGACAGCTGATTCAGAGCAGCGCACATATTCACCAAAGGTCTTTGCGTCATATGAAGTCTGCATTCGGTGTCACCAAGCTTATGAAATTTACTGCAAGTCTAAATGTGATACCTGTGGGCACAAGAGACCAGAAATAATCCAGTACTCATCTTCTGCATGTGAAAGGAAGTAAACAAGCAATATTCCCCCTTCTCCTTTTTCAAACTTCACCACCAATGACATCAGCCAGGTAAGCTCTTACAAATGGGGGAAATTCCCCCTCTGTGCACACGACCAGGAAATGGAGTTCTACTGGGCGCTGAGCCAAGATGCCAACACAATTGCATACCAGCACGCATGACCTATTATTGCTGCCATTGTTGTTGTTGTTGTTACACCTCCTGCGAGTTGTAGCCTGACCTCCAGGCTGGAAGCTATTCATTTTTTTCCCTTTCATTGTTTATGCCAGCCATGGTGCGAATGGGACGCACCATCCTTTCTTATATGCCAGCAGCATAGAAGTTATCTGGACCTATACTTCATCATTCCTGATGAATCATAAGCATTATGTGTTGTTAGTTTTTATCTTTATGAGAATGACAGTATGCAGCGGAATAAATAAGCAACAAACCAGCAGAGGGGGTGAAGTTCCAGTAATCCAGTGAGGGTTAGTGATAGCATTACCTGGATGCCTGAAACAAGTTGATGACCTTAACTCACAGCCTGAGAGCTAGGCTAGCACCTGAGTTGCATGCCTGCTGCCAGAAACGTGCAGGGGTTTTCCCTCTTCATCCCAGCATCCCTCATTTCTGTGTGTCCCAACCTCATCCTACTTGCACAAGACGGTCAAGATTTGTCAGGATAGTCTGCGGCATGAGACTCAATCTTAGTCCCAACTTGGAGAATAATAGGCTCAGACCGGAACACATTAATGTGTGACCATGATCACTTGAAACAAGATTCTCCTTAGGTATTTCATGAAGTTTAATTCAGTTAGCTCTCGTTCTCAAGCCATATTCTTGCATCGAAATCAAGCTGAGCGAAGAAGGTGGACTGTGAAAGCAGACTAGCCTACTAGATAATGCTTATGCCCAGGGGCCGTATTTTGTTTACACCTGCCGTTGCTTGCCAAATGATGAAGTGCAATGTTACTGACTTCCATTACATTTAAGAGAGCCTACCCCCCCCCCTGATAATTAAAAGTTTGAGATATACAAAACCCCAATTTGAACGTAGGAAAAGGCAAAAACTTGTTCAAACGTGCCTTCTTTTTCAATGTCAATTTCAACCTCACACCACCCACAAAGGAAGTAGGTCCCTATGAGCCCGTTTACACCGACTTTTGGGCCGGCCTAAAAGTCGGTGTAAACGCACACTGGCCCAAATGCGGTACCAAATGCGAGTCCCGCTTCCTTTCTGCAGTGATCGCGACGTAATTGCGTAATGTTATGAGTGCTTATATCGTGCATGCTGTCTTGTCTTGTCTTGTCTTGAAGGAGCGGAGAATTCTGTCCTGCAATGTCTCACAATGTTTCATCTCTGTAATTTTTTTTTCCTCACTCCAGAAAATTTGTGCATAGGTAAGGATGGTGAGAAACTGTGAAATTGATTTTTGTTGGGTAGTGGCGGTGATGTGACGTTATTTGTGATTTGAATTATCCCAAAATCCATGCTCTGTGTCGGACAAAATAGTCATTACATCCCCAGGTATTCAGTTCACAGAATTATTGCATATGTACACAATACACATTTCCCGCGGGCGCGCTCCAGTGAAATCATTGTTCACATGCAGAGCGCCGCTACCGTCAGAATATTTTATATAGGCCGGTCCAAATTCTCGGTGTAAACGCACACCGAGTACCGCAATTTGGGCCGGCCTAAAAGTGGTCAGGTGGTGTAAACGGGGTCTATGTCTGTAGAGAGTTTGCAGGTCATAAATTAACTTGTGCATGTCAAACAGACACAGACATTAGGAGGGTTCTGATGTTAGGATATCTTTTGAGATCCATTTCTCCCCCTTTCATTTTAAAGATATCAATTTCAGAATACTTGCCCATCCATGATTCATCCCAAGTTTTGCAGGTCCTGATTTTTTTTTTCTTTTTTCATTTCCTTGGATAGGCGCTGTTCACAGGAAGTGTTTTCACTTTCAATCTCATTCTGTGGATTGCACTTCAATCATACCAAGAATATCCCAAAACGATGCTGAATGACTTTCTGTTTTCATCTGGGTAAGCCCTCATAAATCAAAGCTCTCTTGAAAATGGTAGATAGATAGATAGATAGATGAATAGATAGATAGATAGATAGATACATACATACATACATACATACATAGTGTAGATAGATAGATAGATAGATAGATAGATAGATAGATAGACAGACAGACAGACATACAAGATAGATAGATTGATAGATGGTTATTACCACAATTTTACTACTCATTAGAGGACTGCATTCTACAAGCTGTGCTCTTTAGCAGTCCCCTCCATTTCCCTTTGATACAGTTCAGTTACAGTTTGCTCATGCATCTCTCTATCTACAAGTATGTTTTTTTATTCATTGTAAAAAACTGTCATGCATTCAAATCTCATTTGAATATGCAAAAGTGTTTAGTTGTATGTCAGAAATGAAATGAAATGAAATGAATGAATAGATAGATATGTAGATAGATGGATAGATAGATAGACAAACATAAGATAGATAGGTAGATAGATAGATAGATAGATAGATAGATAGATAGATAGATAGATAGATAGGTAGATAGATAAATAGACAAACATAAGATAGGTAGGTAGATAGAGAGAAATAGATAGATAGATAGATAGATAGATAGATAGATAGATAGATAGATAGATAGATAGATAGATAGAGAGAGAGATTGATAGATAGATAGATAGATAGATAGACAGAGAGAGACGGAGAGAGAGAAGTCATTGTGTTGTAATGATAATATTACTTATGATGGTGCCTACCACAGGTATGCCTTTTGATGCTCATGGCAATTCGTTGCAGACAATTTACTTCTTGTGGCATGATACACGGGAACACAGGAACAGTTAGACAGTTAGAAATACGAGTAAGGAATTAATGATTAAAGTTTGATCAAAGTTTGCTAATACCCTGGAAATCAAATTTGTGTACAGCTAGAATGCACAAAAAACAGCCATAATTCACCTGTGATAGCCCCTGAAAGTATACATATTTTGATATTTAACCAGTTGAGGACAGTTTGATTTTGCTACAACATGCATTTCCCATAGACACTTTCCCGAGTATACTCGGGACCCATCCTCAATGGGTTAAAATCAGAATCTCTATAACAGTTTGGCACTTGTGCAGATCATGATAGTTAGTGATTTGTGTGTGTGTGTGTGTGCATCGCAAAGCTTGAGTTTCAAAAAGCATTTATTTCAGTCGTGTGTGATTGCTGCGTATCATTTTTCCGTCTATCTGAATTTACTCTGTTCATGGAAGTCAACGTGACAACAGTACGGAAATGCACTTGAAGTTCATTGAACCTTTTCCGGGTTAAGTGTTCTCATAGTAACATCCTGAGTGACCTTGAGGTAAACACCAGATCAAATGTCAGCACTTTGGTCGTGGGAAAAAACGATCGATACTAGTCGAGATGCGACCTTGAGAAGATGCACAGGAAATCAGCATGGGTTGAGAGTCAATATCGAGAGGTTTCAAACCTATGTAGGCGCTCGTTGGTAAAACTGTGTGTAGAAACATGTGTCTAGCTAATCGAGTTATGTTGATTTGTCAGCCTGACAGCAAATTCGAATCACATTGCATGAAAAAACATGTCTCAAATCACATTTGGCCAGCCATGATAGTGGTGGTGGTGGGGGGTGTTTTCCAAATGGGTGTCCCTCAATTCTGGCTGCGTGCTTGCGGAATCATCCAACTGATTCAAACTGGACTGAGAAGGGTGTGTGGACCAACAAGCATTGAGCGAACAGGAGTCGACAGTGGTGAACATACGGCAAAAGTTTTCAAATTTTTAGAAATTAGCTTGGGGTTTTCTGGGCCGTTGAGAGCTAATCAATAACCTAGCAAACTGGCAATTTCTCCGAAAGATTGTCAAGAGATTGCCAAAGAAGACAATCCCTCCCGAAATGAGTCACCTCAGCATTTCTTGAATATTCCTAGCTTCCGGCCATAGAAGAGGTACCAAGGCCAGAAGTTTTGATTGACGGAACAAAGGTCGTGTTTACTCTCCAGGAGGTCTTACTATTGGTTGTGCAATCATGGTTTTTCCTACCGCTGGAAAATCCCATTGTTTGTGGAGAGGGCCTGGGAATTCGACCTGAGCTGAACTTTGACCTTTGTCAAGGATCCCTGTATCATTGTGAAGTGTAATTTGTGGACTATAAAATGTACTATTGTTAGATTGTCAATCTCTGTCTATCTTTCCTTCTATCTATCTCTTTCTGCTTCTCTCTCTATTCATCCATTTGAATATCCATATTCCCCATTCAATATGTCCTGTAATTTTCTGCTTACAATATTCATTTCCTGTCCATATGGAATCTACATGAAATTTGTACGCATTTGACTCATTTTGGCAGAGTAAAGGTGGCCTCACACTATGCGGTTTTTTCGATCGCAGTGCTTGCGATCTGTTGCGGTTGCCAGATCGCAATCATCGAGTCGCATAGTGTGAGCGCAACGACCGCAGGGCTTGCAAAATTTCAGCCGGTCGCAAGGGTTCGCAGAGGCAACCGCAGACAATCGCAAGGTTTTGAACATGTTCAAAATTTGACAGCAGCCACAAGGAGGTCGCAAGGCTTGTGGACACCTCCAAGTCGCGAGAAGTCGCATGCAGTCGAGAACCGCATGCGACTTCTTGAAACCGCAAGCAGTCGCAAGAAAAAACCGCATAGTGTGAGGCCACCTTAAGAGTAAATTTGTCTGTTGGTTCTTTCCTTTAAGGCTTTCCAGCCTCTGGTTTCTTTATTCTTCCAGCCACACATATCTATCTCTGCTCTTTTTTCCTTCTTCTCCTCTGAATTTGAATGTGATATTTTGCTGTTTGTTCATTCGTTTGTTTATACTTTTCTTTTGAGGGGGAGGGACTGGAGGTAGATTTTCTGTTGATCTATCTTACCGATATCTGTATCTCATATATCCCTCTTTAAATCAGTTCAGCTATCATTAAGTTGGTATGGCTGTCTGTCAGTTTCTTCATAAGTCCGTCAACTACATGTTGTGATATCCAATATCATATTCTGTACTTGTGATATATCACGAGTGTGTGGGCGTCATGTAGGTTGGTGAAATGAAAACAAGCTGCGTGGGTGCCTGATCGACAAGCAGCATGACTTTCTGTGATGAGGCTGTATACATGAGAGATGTGAAAGAAATTCAGATTAAATGAATCAAACCACCTCATGTACAGCAGATACAGCACACATTCATATGGCTGGTTGTGTGATGATTACCTGGTGATTGAAACATCACACTTTTTCCTTTTACAACATTTTTTTAAAGTTCCTTAAAGTGACTGTCATCCACAAGATGTGAAAAGAAGCAACCGGCAAACTGCACCAGCCCTTGTTAACCCAACTGCAAGACAAGGAAAAAAGAAAAAGAAAAGAAAAGAAGAAAATGCATAGCTCAGGCTTGATTTGAGGCTATATTATCTTTTCTGCACAAGTTACTCCCCCCCCCCCCCCCCCCCCACCACCACCAGCCCCAAGTGGGCCTATGGAGGACTTGACCTTGTGATTAGCAGAAACATATGTGCACTGGTCAAGGTAATGTCTGACCATCCCATACTTTCCCAGAGAAAAGTTCCCTGAATCGGAACCTCTGTTATTCTGTCTAGTAGCCTTTCGAGGGTAGAATGGTTGTTTGCAATGAATAGGAACCTCTATAATTCTGTATACCAGGTAATAGTCTTTCAGTCAAGGTAGAACAGTAAACGTTTGTTTGCAAATGAGCCATCAGTGTCCCTCTTTGACAGATAAAAGGAACGAAGGTCACATGATCGCCTTCAGCCAGATTCAGTGGCTCTCCAGTGCCCTCCAGACAGCCACAAAAGTTCCTGTTTCATCGGAACAGGATAGGCAATTACAAGATATTCTCATACAAAAACAAAACAAAACATGTGACATTCAGAGTTGACTATCTGTTTGTTTTTTCCTCTACATTTTCATTAATGTGCAAAATACAATGTACTGATCACCAAAGTCTGTCGTCACGCATGTTAACATTAAATGTTATTATTGCATAAGAGGCCTTTAGAAACACAACTGCAGCCAGAAAATGATGGTGTTTGCTTAATATTCATTCAGTTTAACAAAGTCATCAATAGTCTGAACATTCTAAAAAAAAAAGATGGACCCTCAGCCTCCTAGTAATTTTCCAATGATCAAACAAGCCAAGTTGTCTTTTGCCATCATGCATTATCTTGTGCCATTAACTTCATGTCAGTCCTTTTGTCAAACAAAGGTGATCATGTCACAAGGATTTACACTGTGAATGGACAGCATTACCCTTTTCATGCAATCTTTGGACTGAATAATCCCCGGCATATGCTAGAATTAATAAATAACAATGTGCAATAAAAGGTGATGGTCTTAGGGTGTTCCAACGAATCAATTGTACCTCGGACTCTACAAGTAATCTCTTTTGTTTACAGAAAATTACACTTCTGTGTGAAATTGCAAAACCATTTTGGCACTGATCCAAATTTGTCCCCTTATCATTTATAAGAGAACAGGTGACCATTATCAAATCTGGAATTCAATTTGATAAGAGCAGAGCACAATTCTTCTTGTTACATATGTTTGGATCATATGACAAGATATGCGCACACAAAGTGAGTCAACAATTCGTTGAAAATGGGTGACTAAGCCTTTCAAACATTCAGTTATTGTGCGACAGCTTTTAGACACAAGTTACTCCTTGAAATGTGATTATTCAGCGTGCTTTTATGTATTTTCAAAACCTGTTGTGAATTTCCCTGGTATGACTATGGTGGAAAGAATCAAAGTCTACAGTACACCAGAGTGTTTGTTGCTACACCCATCGTATTTTACCCTTTTAGCACTTTGAGGTTTTCTGGCCACATCAAGCTCTTTACACTTGGGGAAACGGTGGACTTTTGAGCATGTATTGCAGATTTACTTCAAGGGTAGGGTGGTATAGGGATGATACTAATCAGGACACACAACACTTTCACCAATATACTAACACACACCACCCCCCCCCCCTACACACACACACACACATACACAAGCACAGAGACACCATAAAAATGGTTGAGATCTCCCACCCAAAGCAGAAGAGTTGGAATCTCTGCTAACGCAGTTTCATAAGGTTTTAACGGAGAGCAAATCAGTAATTTGTGTGTGTGTTGTTGTTTTTTTGTTGTTGTTGTTGTTTATTTGCACTATAGGTGGATCAGGTTTGAGTGGGTTGACCCATGTGACAATTTTAGTGAAACTGGCAGCAATCATTGGTTGTAAATATTCCACATCACCTATTTCCCTTCACCCCTGTCTCCGCACGTACCAGAACCAATATTTTGACCCACTTACTGTATGTATAATTTTGTGTGCCATCAGTAGCGCCAATTCTGATTAGAATTGATCAAGGTTTTGCCTAAAAGTCAACACAAGACAGTGGCAGTATTCCACATGATACAACAAGAAGTTCCACGCAACTTTGTCTCTTTTTTGAGCACTTTTCTTTATACAGTTAATATGTATGTAATTTGTTTTCAGTTTTCATTGCAGGATTTTGGACCAAATGAGATGCACATGAACAAGAGATAGATGTACGAGAGTTGTTTGTAGTATATGGGAACAAAATACTGAGAATTTTACAGAACACGAGCTCCCTGGTACCTCTCATCTGCTTCATTAGAGTTGCATATTTCATATTAAAGAGCAACAATCATGTGTAGCAATCACAAAATATTGATTTATCTTTTTGACCCAGTAATATCACAAAGGGGAACCTTGGCATCTTGGTTACAATACCTTGCCATCAATAGACGTCAAAATTGACCTTGATTAAAAATTCTTTTGAGATGCTTTCCCTTTGAATGCCCTCTTTTTCACAGCACAAAGTCTCTGCTTGTTTATTAGAATGGGATAAAGAACAACATCTTGTACTTCTCCTACCAAGGCAAAACAACCTCCTGTTCGATGAGTTTACCATGTCGTCCGTTGCCATGGCAACTCTGGCTCTCCGTAGCTCGTGTGTGTGTGTGTGTGGGCGGTGATGATGGTGGATTATGACTTAGTGCACCTAGTGTAATGTGCTGTAATAATCAGGGCAGTCTGTAACACTGATTTGTGAGTCGTCTGTTCGAGGCAGTACCTGGGCAGCTTGAATTTGCAAAAGGTGAACTTTACCATGTTGGTTTTTTTTTCTGCAAGAAAGAAAAGGGGGGTGAAAACTGTCGATGAGAGTTCACCTTTTTCTTTTGTCAATTACGCTGCCATTCCATCTTTTGCTTTGCCACCATAGATTGACTAAGTAATCCATCTTGTGTAGAAGAGTGAGATTTCAAAGGTAATGTTGCCTTGACTGGTCTCTTGAACTCTCTCAAACTTATACAACACACAAGTCATCCTTTCTTGGTACATTAACCAGGGGCCTCCCAAATTCAATGCTGCTAGTGGTCACCATACGCCTTCAGAAAGTTCAGATTCATTCTCACTAGACGCTTTCTACTCAGAATGTGCGCTGCTTGTAGGGATGACGCCTCAGTAATTTGCCATTGGTAATGGCAGATCACACTTGTCAACTGCATCTTAACCTATCAAACCTGGGGGAATATTGCTTCAAGAATTATCATCTTGTCTTCATCAAGTTGGCAACTCTGATTTTTACGGCATATCTCATGTCAGAGAAATAATTGATGGAACTGGTTAAATTCATGAAATCAGAAAATAAATTTTAAAAACAGATTGCCAATTGAGAGAGAGAGAGAGAGAGAGAGAGAGGTGGGAACTTTCATGAATCAGTTGCAATTTTAAAGGGATGGTATAGTTTTGGTTGAGTTGGGGATTCAGATTTTAACTTTTTGCATAATAATTAGAAATCACTACTGAAATATTAGAGAATATACACTTTCAAGAGCAATTCAAAGTTTATTTGATGAAAATTGGTTTTGAAACTATGCTGAGATATCGAAAAAGAAATTAAAACAAAGTGTTCCTAGTAAAAGGTGGGTCCTACCATTTTGTTTTGCCTCTTTGTTTTTGGATATCTCATATCTCGAAAAAATGTTGAATACCTGAAGCCCCATCTTTACCAAAACTATACCATCCCTGTAACTGTGAAGAGGCTTTTGAAAATCTTGCAACAAACACAAGCAAATGTGAACAACAAAGGGTTCAAATAAGAGCAGAGTTCCCATATGAAATGGAAGCGATGAATAGTAAAAAATTATGATGAAACTAGAAAAGCACTCTGAGAGCACAGAACTCTGCCAAGCAGCTACTTTCCAATGATGATCTTGCTCTTCCGTAGAGATCAGTGATTTCCATCCATACATATGCATGTTGAAAAATCATCCGATTTCCCAATATAGAAAGAAGCCTTTGTTACGTCATAAACCCTCAGCAGTGCGGCGCCTCGCCCTAGCAGAACTAGAGCACGCACTTCAGTGTGCGTATGGAAATCTAAAAAATGCGCAGCTTGAACTCCCAAGTTCATTGTCCCTTCGTGCCAAAATATCGAAATCCTTCATAAAATCCATAAAAATTTCCGGATCACTACCAAAATGTAAACATCTGTTCCTTGTGTCATTCTCAACCGTTCCTGCAAGTTTCATCCAAATCCGTGCACAACTTTTTGAGTTATTTTGCACATGGACAAATGGACAAACTAACAAACTAACAAAATAACTAACAAACAAACCAACGGTAATGAAAACATAACCTCCTCCCTTGGCGGAGGTAATTGTATGGCACCAAACCACAAAAATATGGGCTAAAAATGTGGGCTAAGCCAATGCACATGCGCACAATGTTGCAGGTACAGGGTTCAAGTCAAGTCCATAAGTTACTCCCCCTCAGTAACTTAGATGTTACATAAACTTTTACCTCTGCATTCAGAAAGTCCTGTCTTGCTTCCTGCAATGAACAAGATTAAAATCTGATGCCATTTTCAGAGTAACATGTATACTTAATTCCACACTAACCCAATGTATGTATGACCCTTAACTTTGGTAAGAAACAAGTTCATCTCAGCTGATTCTGTGCCAACAATTTTGACCTGAATTAAATTTATCACATTTCCATCAACAACAGAAAAAAAAGATGATGAGAGTACCATATTTTTTAATATTTCATTTTTCTCTGAGTATCACTGAATATCCATAAACATTGAATTCTGCCCAAAGTGAAAACACTAGTGCCACAATGGGATATCATGGGTCTACAACGTATATTTTGTCTTCTAGCTGCAAAATCCTGTTTTACAATGGCCTCCAGAGTAAACTGCATGGCAAACCGGAGTATGATGCTTTGTAAATCACCTCAAAGCATGATAAGAGAGAGAGAAAAAAAAAACGGCAGGAATTAAGAGGAAATTTGTTTGTAGAAACCTTGCCCTTGTATTTGTGTGACAGCAGGACAAAAGTGATAAAGTGCACTATCACAGACAGGGAACAAGGATGCCTAGGTGGAAAAAATGATGCTCAAATGGGTTTCCATGGCAACTGTTTAATCCAAGCTCAAAGTGTCCATTTACTATCATCAAGGAGATTTCAGAGTGATCGGCAGCTCTCACATCGCTCTGAGTTCTGTCGTTGCTGTCGTGGCAACCAGTCTATTCACAATGTTGATTGCATCTTAGAGGCTTTGGTCCTTTGTCAGGCAGACCAGGGAGGTGAGACAAAAAGGAGTGGGCACTCTGCCCTGAGGGTTTTCCCTATCACTCAACACAGGATTACAAGGGATCAGTGCCCCAACGAACAAGTAAACGACCTCTTACGTAAGGAGGTCAGTCTGATCGTTATCACTGCTGTTTGATGTTCGATCCTCGGGGCCGCGGTGATTTGGCCCTCTATCGTTAGGAATATGGACAGGCCAGTTGACTTGTGTGTGTTCACAAGGACATGCATGAGGGTTTTACATTCTTTGTACAGGCTCACACGACATATACTCTTGGGACCTGCTAGTCTAGGAATTCAGCTCTCGATAGATCCAAAAATTTTGAAAATCGGCCAAGAAGAAGTTGAGTTTTGACAATGTAACTGTTTAACAATAGCCATTGTTTTGTTCTTGTCTTAATCAAATTACGACGCAATGTCAAGTGTAAATCCTGACTAGTGCTGACGAAATTCACCTGTAGATCAGAAGATGTTGGGTTTTTTCTTTAGTGTGATGTATCACTCCATTGTTCGCTCTTGTTGGTTTTCTTGTCATATTTTTTTGGAAACTTGTCTACATCCGCCAAGACATATTTTTTCTGGTCCCACTAACATATTTTTGTGAGCAATTTTAGTTCTCCAGGGGATGAAAACACTATTTGAATGTTTTTTTTTTTTGGTGTATGCTGGGGATAAACTGAGGTAGGAGGGCTCGAATCTACAAGAGAGTGGTCATGATGGAGACTACTATAGGACCTAATCTTGGTGAAATAACTTGCCTCCTTGCCTGGTGTATGGTGAAGACATGTGTCTCACATGTCCTGTATCATGTATACATGATAAGATTGCCCTTTTTTGTCTGTCTGTCTGTTTTTGTTTTATTCTTATTTGAAAGCTGAATGGGTATTTTTATGGTGGTTGTTGCTGTTGTGGTTGGTATTTTCTGTGCTAGCTTGGTATTGAAATTATTTTTATCATCAGACATTATTAGGGTCTTGTGTTCCACTACTCAGCTGTTCGTGTTTCCTTCATATTATTCTTACTATCAGTATTACTATTATTATTATTATTATTATTATTATTATTATTGGTGCTGCTGATCATTATTATTAAATGTTTTTAAGTCTGTGTTGATTTGTTTCCATTTCATGTAAAAGTTATTTCACCATAATAGCATGTAAGATACACTTGTTCCCGAGAAATCTTATAGTACATGGACATGTAAATGCACATAAATTATACAGTATTTTACTACTAATAGGCCAACAGCTAGGGCCTACCTTGTATATTACTTGCTGCAAAATTCAAAATAAAACCATGCAAGCAGTTCACTGCACATCACAATGCACCAGTGTTGTTGGCAGGCACAGCAATGGATAGTGCTTGCAGCCTGCCTGTCCACCAGTACCACGTGGAGAAATCCAGGTTTTGGGTAGGGAGGGGTGAGACCCTCCAGCCTGTTGACAAGGATTGCGCATGTGCACTGTGCGGCCAAGCGGCAGTAATCTAGTTAGTGGAGTGGTCTCTTGGGGAGTGCGGCTCCGAGGATGGTTCAAAAGACACTAATCCAATGCCCACTCCTTTTCCTCTCACCTCCCTGGGCAGACAATGATCCATCATCAACTACTAGGATCACATTGCTGGCATAGAATTCTTGACTGCAGCTTTATAATGTTTTCTTATTCGTGGCAAACATCATGTTTTTTGTTAACTGTTGCAAATACCTGCCACCTTTATGTAAATTGTCTGGCACTGTATCAACTTATGATGAACTCATCTTCTTTACAAATCTTAACTACTTTCTCTTGCTCAATCCAGCCCCCCCCCCCCCCACCCATCCAACACCCTTTTCAATTCTGTAACCACAAGCCCTCTCCCTAGGATCGTTAATATCAGTCCGGAATGCATAATGACCAGAAGTCACCCAGATGATGTCCCAGATAAAATGTGGGTCACAGTCACCGAGTTCCCCACGGTAATCCTGATGTAACCCCGTACTCCTGCCCTGTGTGAATCTAGGTCACGTGATGGATGGAAATCAATTCCAGTGTAGTGCAAGCAATTTTACGCGCGGGCATTTTCATGTTGTGACTCGTGGAATGCAGTCCCTGGACAAAAACAAGTATATAGGAGCATACACCAGAGTTGAACAGTTTCTCTGTCAGAGAAATGAGTGTGTTTGGAGGAGAATGGTGGGTTAGATGAGATGGAAGTACAGAGAGAGAGGTGGATGTTGAGAGTGATGGTGAGGAGATAAGGAATTGAAGAGTTTTATCGCAAAACGAGCTAACTCCATTCCTGTTAAGTTGTGATATTTGTGATTAAAGCTGCTAAAAACAAAGAAAATGATAAGAAAATATGGGATATCTTTAATCACAACTTCTAGAATATTCCTTGTTATGTTTCAAGTGAGGTATTACTGGAAAGGTTTTATTTTTTGCTCTATCTGATGATGAACTTACTTTGAAATGTGTAAAAATGGCATTTAGCCCATTTTGCAGTAAAACTCTTCAATTGATGGCGAAGAAAGCGACAGAGATGGGAAAGAGTTAGAGAACAAGAGGAGAGTGGGGGTAAAGAAAAAGAAGAAGAGGTACTTGGAAACAAAGGATGAAGATGGGAAGATGAAATGGATGAAAAGACGGTTGGTTGGTCGGGAGGAGATGATGGGAGTGGAAGCGAGGGAAGGGGAGGGAGAGAGGAATATAGGGGCTATGAGAAGATGAGAAAGAGTGAGACAGTGATAGAAGAATGAGGAAGGATGGAGGATGAGAATGTAGCAGAGGAACGAGGAGGAGGAGAAGGAGGAGGAGGAATGAGGAAGGAAGAGGGAGTGGGAGAGATGGATTGGAGGAAGAAAGTGGGAGGAGGCAGAGGAGGGGATATAGGAAAAAGAAATGAGAGAATATGTTAGATAGGAAGAGAGAAGAAGAAGATGCAGGTAGTGATTGATGGGAGGAGGAGAGGAGGGAATAAGGAGGAGAGGGAGGAGGATGTGGGAAGGAGAGTATTGCCTTCTGATTTTGGCTGAGTTTATCAAATTTCCTATGTTTGAAACATGTTTCAATACCCACTCTCAAAATGCATTTGCAAACACCTTTCCAATCACATTTTTGCAGTTGTCGTGTTTATCACCTACGTCGTGACTAAATTGCGAGGCCTTGTCACTGCGCAACTCCATTGCGCATCTTGATCGAGGAGCGGAGATGTGAAGCTGTGGTTGGCATTGGCAGCTCCAAGCTGTGAATGCATTTTAAAAACGACTTATCAAGTTTATCAACTCTCCAGAAAGTTTTGGTGTTTCAGACATGGTTTCTAACCCTGCAATCATAACAGCTCTGCATTTATCAGCTGCCCAAAACTCCTTGAAAGTTGTTTCAAAACCTTAATTCATTGCCAAAAATGAGTTGGTAACGCACTCTTTGTGTGATGCTATGTTGTGCCAACTGTCACACTTCATTCCATTTCTCTCTTCTTTTGATGGTGCAGTGTGCAAAATGAGAGTGATTTTGTGGAAAACTTTGAGATAGATTACAGGATTGATGATTCAGATCAGGCCAGGGTGAACTCCTGAATTGCCCATCAATGATGAAAATGAGTCAACCCAGTGAAACTATGTATGCAAGGATACACGTATGTTCACACTTTAACCTGTATACCCCCCCCCCCCCCCCCCCCCAACGGTACCATTAGGTCTCATTTATATGATCCCCGACGTGGAGCTGTTTCAGACAGCCAAAAGAACTCATTGGTGAAGATGTTCGAGAGCACATCGCATATCAATCAGGCTGTGATAGTGCATCTTGAAAGCTCGTTGAAACTAGGGTCCAGTTTCTGAAATCAGTTGAGTTATGTCAAAAATTGCAATCAACCATTTCTGTTTCAGGCTTGATTTCAGTTCAGTCTATTTTCATATTTTTCAGAGATAAACAATGCATTATGGTAGTGCAAAATATAGTTACTTTCACACACACAAAAAAAAAAAATCAAATCTCACTAAAGAAATATTAAATATCATAGCATGTCAAATCTTCCCTGGAGGCAATTCCAAGTCATGTTTTTGTTTTTGTATTTGTTTTTGTTTTGTTTTGCTTTTATTTTGCTCTTGTTTTTGTTTTTTTGTTTAGTTTTTTTTTCTTTTTTTGAGGGGGCATACTGTCATCTTAGCAGAGTGACCTCTGAAACAAGAAATTATAGGCTGAAAGTGCCTTGACCTTATGTTCACTTTCAGAAGAATCTACATGCTTTTTTGAACGTATCTGTGAGGTTGTGTATGTGCTATGTACCACTTCCTCTAGCTGCATGTCTGATTGACAGGTTAAAGGGATGGTATAGTATTGGTGGAGCTGAAGATTGGGCTTTCAACTTTTTGCTAGATACTACTTATGAAATAGTTCAGAGCATACCATTCTAAGAGGAATTCAAAGTTTGATGAAAATCGGATTTGGAATGGCTGAAACATCCAAAAACGAAGTAAAAAAAAGCGAAAAGGTGGGTCCCACCTTTTACTAGAATTGCTCTGTTTTGGGTGTCTCAGCCATTTCATAACTAATTTTCATCAAATAAACATTGAATTGCTCTTGGAATTACATGCTCTTTCATATTTCCAAAGAGGTTTCTCATTATCTCACCCAAAAATGTTAGAAACCTGAAGTTAGGTCTCTTTATACCAAAACTATACAATCCCTTCAAGAAATTGCAGCACAGCTGCTGTATGGAATATTGTTCGTTAATTTGCAGTCAGTCAGTTGTGACAACCTGATCTGCATGTAACTGATGGCAAATGAGTTGTTTTTGGGGGGTTTTTTTGTCACCTTTAGGCAGTATTTGAATATGAACCTGAACCTTAAATTCAACAGGCACAATTTGTGCCATGGAGGAATACTCCCCTTTTAAACCTGGTAGACAGATTTAAGTTCTTTGATTTGTAATGTGTTTCATTCCAAAAAGAATACATGAATAAAGTGCAATGGTTAGGGAGGGTCATTTCCAGAACATGTACACAAAAAGGGATGGGAGGGGGAGGCAGACACACACCCAAAAGAAAAAAGAACAACAACAACAACAACAACAACAAATCAAGGCCAAAGTGGTTCAAGAAATCTTCTTTAAACAGGACTTTTTGCCTTGATGGGTTTGATACAATTTGTTTTCATCATCCCTATAAATAGTTAGTTGTGCAGGTACCAAGGCCAGAGACCCTGGACAAGTTTATCTGGAGAGGTTAGTTCCTCTTGCATCATGTTACACAGCCGGCTAGAGATAGCCTCTAGAATATTTAGGTTTGAATTTAAAGATAATAAAAAGTTTTGGTACCTCAAAAGTGTCCTTGAATTTCCTTGTCTTAGTTTGTGTTTCAGGTTAAAGTACCTTTTGTATAACTAACACTGTGAGACTTACTTGCCCCAAAGTGCTCTCATGTCTTAGTAATCATGCAATTAACTGCGACCAGCAGCCCCATACGCATAGCGACCAGTAGTCCCATACGCATAGCGTAATCGGGCTTCGCATTGTAGCATTCAGGATCATGACAGATTTAGTATCGCAGGGTAAATGTCAACTTAAAATCCCATAAATTCTTCAATTTGAAGACTTACCAATTAAGTTGAAGTATTGAAAACAAGCTTCGGGCAACGTTTGGTTCTGCCTATAGTCCCTTTCTGTTCGAATTGATGACTGAATGTGACTCGGTCGACAGGACCTCAGGAGAGCTACATACAGTACACTGAATACTACAGCCAGTGCATGCGAACACATCGCATGCACACAAATTTCAAATCCATGAACGGATAAGATGTTTGAGTGCGCATGCGCTGGCCATGGTATCCAGTGTATGTAGCTCTCCCAAGGTCCTCTCGACCGAGTCACATTCAGTCATCAATTCGAACAGAAAGGGACTATTGGCAGAACCAAACGTTGTTCGAAGCCTGTTTTCAATACTTCAACTTAATTGGTAAGTCTTCAAATCGAAGAAATTTTTGGATTTTAAGTTGACATTTACCCGCGATACTAATTCTAATCTAATCGCGATACTAATACTAATCCTGAATGCTACAATGCGAAGCCCCACTACGCTATGCGTATGGGGCTGCTGGTCGCAGTTAGCTATGCGTACAATGGGCTGCATGCTGCTGGTCGCAGTCAGTGGTTTCGTACAATATTTATCGACGCTGTACAGCGTCGGCTCTGGTACGAAACCATTATTGCATGATTACTAAGACATGAGAGCACTTTGGGGCGAGTAATTCTCACAGACAACGTACTTTAACCTGAAACACAAACCAAGACAAGGAAATTCAGGGAAGCTTTTGAGGTACCAAAACTTTTTATTATCTTTAAACATGAGTGTGTCAGATCTCACAAAAACTGACTGCCAATTTGGCTGGGAAATTGGATCATTCATTTTGTGATTTAATTAGGCATTCTGTACAGTTTGTTTCATTGTTTTTTTTTTAACTTCTTTGTATTTTTTTTTTTGAAGCTTTGCAGCACCTGCCAATTTCTTGAAGAAAAGTAAGATGTTACTTTCATATCCTGTTCAGAGAAAAAAAAAATGTGAACATGTTTCAATGTTTAGTTTGGTGTGGCTTTTACTTTAATTTTTTTTAAGCAAATGTGATTTTAAAAGATATGTGATGTGTTTAGGGCCAGGTGTATTATTCAAGGTACTAGTAGATGGGCAATTGCCCTTCAGGTATATTGCTTCTTGCCCTGTACTGTGCAGAAATAGAAATATGTCACACTATAACAATTGACAACATGAAATGCAAACGATGGATAGTTTTGATCACATTCACCTTTGGCTACATTATGATAGCTATGTCTAATATTGATTTCTTTCCCCAAATTATGAAAAATAGCAAAAGAACATTTCCTTCCTTTCAAAAGTTTTCCAAACTGATCAGTGATAATAAAAATGACCACATTTTTGTTTAAGCATATTCCTCCACCTAATCCTCCCCCCCCCCCCCCCCCGCTCATAAAAAGTGATACTTAACAGATGAGGGTTGCTACAGAAACATACCCTTGTTACCTAGGCAGCCAAGGGAGGACAGGTTTGAGGGACCTGGATTCTCCAGGAAGAACTTATAATTGAATCTCCGATTCTCACCGGAGTCTCCTCTGCCCCTGCCCGTGCCCCTCCCAGGATAGCCTTAAAAATTAGTAAGCATTTGATGCAAGCACTATAGGCTTTAGAAGCTGATAACTATGAATGATAGATAAATGACATACCAACACAATTCACTTCTTCCCTAATCTTTCTGAATCTCCAATCTAAGGGATACTACTTTGTTGTATCCTAGATTGGCACCCAGGTGACATCCTGTTTTTTTATTACTTCATTTTTTTACCTTGTCACATCTAATGGATTGATCTCTCAATTGAAAACTGTCACATCAATTTAGCACACCTTTTCTTTTCTTTTCTTTTCTTTTCTTTTCTTTTCTTTTCTTTTCTTTTCTTTTCTTTTCTTTTTTTTTTTTGCCCACAGCCTGAAATGCAGGCTGCATGGGCCTTATTTTAAACCCTTCCTCAACTTATTGAAATGTGACAAGTATACTTTGTTGCTACAGCTTAGCCAAATAAATGCTGTGCATTATGTATCTTCATCACAAATAGGTTACTAAATGTCAGTATAATATATACTGATTCCAACTATTTATCAAATCTTATCTTCTTCACAAGTATAATTGTAGGATACTAAATATCAGTATAATATACACCAATTCCAATTATTTATCAAATCTTATATTTTGTTTTAGGTACAATCTGTGTAAAGATCTCATCTATTTCTGTAACTGATCTTTTAGTTTGCTGGGGTCCTCTTAATCCTACAAGGCTCATATGAATTAGCATACACTAATCAGTAGAAACAGTGTGGTAAAGTGGTAGATTAATTGATGACGTAGATTATACACAGGGTCAGGATGTGATACAAGGTAACCTCGTTATAACAAGGACCAAAAAGTCATGACAATTACCTTCTTGTATCAGGTTTTATTATTTTACCCTGTGATGGCATTACTCCACCTCAAGATTTTTTTCTTATCACCCTTGTATGAAAGCCATTAACCTGTAGAGGACGAGTCCGGAGTATACTCGGGCAAGTGTCTATGGGAAATATGTGTTTTAGCAAAATCAGACCGTCCTCAATGGTTTAATAGATGAGCAGGGCCATATCTGTGCCACAAGATATTGCAAACACATGCTCACACACACATATTGTCACATTGGGTGACAA
This sequence comes from Diadema setosum, assembly GCA_033980235.1. Taxonomy (NCBI): domain Eukaryota; kingdom Metazoa; phylum Echinodermata; class Echinoidea; order Diadematoida; family Diadematidae; genus Diadema; species Diadema setosum. Next base: position 11,311,516 of record CM067069.1, on the reverse strand, counting down.
GACCCTGTACCTCAAACTGGCATATATTCAAAAACCTTTTAACTCCAATTTTGAATATAAGAAATGCTGATTTGAGTTTTTGTTAGTGAAATCAAAAACAATGTTTCAACATTTTACATCAACAATTACCAAATGCTATTTTGTGAAAATGTTGAGAAAATGACAACATTTCATGCTCTCCTGAAAAATTCATGATTTTTTTTAAGATACAAGGTCTTAGTACCCTAGGGACATTATGAACTAGTAATAGTATGTATGTTTGCCTATCTAGCAAGTACTTGTAGGTTGCTTAAGTATCAGCTTTACTTCTATCTCTATCTCTCTTTCCCTCTCTCATCCTTTCTCTCTCTCTCTCTCTACCTTACACTCATTTTTCTGATTTTAGGGTGGAGGATTTCAGACAGGCCCCTGGATCTAAATCCTATACACCATTGACCCCCTTAATCAGAGTTCCGGTGTAAGCTATTTTGATCAATCATAATTGGTGTTCCTCATATATCCCACCAGGGTATCCTGACATTTTCTGCCTTATAGACTCTGTAGCAAGTATTTTTGAGAACAAATTTTGTTTTCATATATATCTATCTTTCCATCCATCTATTCATTGTGTTTCTAAAGGGACTGTACAGCACTGGTTGAGGTGGGGATTCATGTTTTGAACATTCCCAAGTGAGATAATGAAAAGTCTCTTATGAAATATGAAAGAGCATGTAAGTTTATGAAGGATTCAATGTTTATTTGATGAAAATTGGTTTTCAAATGGCTGAGATATCCAAAAAAGTGATAATAATAAAAGGAGACAGGCCACACCTTTTATTGGGATCTCTTTGTTTCATCTTGTTTTTGGATATCGCAGCCATTTCAAAACCGATTTTCATCAAATAAACTTTTGATACCCCTTAGAATTGCATGATCTTTGACATCTCATAGAGTGGTTTCTGAATATCTCGCAAAACGATAAAAGCTAAATCCTCACCTCGACCAGAACTGTACACACCCTTTTAAGTGTCCTGGATTCACAAATATACATCTTCGGAACATACGTTGTATCAATATATGGCCATTCAGACACATAAAGACGTCCCTTCTCGTATGTTGCATATCCATGTAAGAGAACTCTTTAGTTTTAAAGGGGAGGGGGTGAGAGGTTGGTGGAGAAATTCACTTGTCACAACAAGAAGAACTCTTCCTGTTGAATTGCCACAGATTTGGCATGTACCCGGTAACCTGCCAGATTAAGTGGGCCTGAAAGTGGGTATAACGATTGACACAAAGCTCGTAGAATATGGAGTTAACTCCATTCTTGTTAATTTCAGATATCTGCAACTAAAGCCACTAAAAAACGAAGAAAATAATAAGAAAATATGGGATATGTTTAGTCATAAATTTAGGAATATTCCTTGTTATGAAACAAGTGAGGTATCGTTGGGAAAGTTCTATTTTGTTCAGGCTGATGATCGACTTACTTTAAAATGTTTAGAAATTGGCACTTAATCCTTTTTGTTATCAAAGTCTTCAGTGGTTAACTGTAATTTTTTGTTAAAGGAGAAATAAGCTTCCATATGGTTAAAGTTATCCAATTTTAGATTCAAGCTCTCTGCTGACTTCAGCAGATTTTGTTTTTTTCTTTTGCAATTCTATGATTTACATAGATTTGTATCATTCACAATGTTAGGAATAAAAAGACTGAGCTAACCTCATGCACATAACTTTCAGTTTCAGTCCAGAAAATTTACATTTTTGTCTGATCTCTATCTCTATGGCATATTTTTAGATATCAAGATTGGTTTCATACATATTCTGAGTGAGGGTACATAGTCACGTCTAACATACAAATGCACATTATTGCAATTTCTATTTTTCTATTAGAGAGAAATATGATTGAGAGAATAAAATAGAATAGCATAAAGTGAGAGTATGATAGAATCTTATTGTATGATAGAATATGATTATTTTGGAACAATGTAATATCAGTGGAAACAAAATTTCTATGTCCGACATAGACCAATAAAGATGACTGTATATTACTGTATCACCAAATAATAGGATAGAATAGAATAGAGTAGAATGGAGTAGAATTGAATTGAATTGAATTGAATTGAATTGAATAGAATAAAATAGAATAGAATAGAATAGAATAGAATGCAGTAGAATAAAACAGAATAGGATTAAACAGGAACATACATCATTTTGTGAAATGATAATGTTGCAAGTATTGATCCACTGACAAGGTTTACGAGAATGAAAACACCATAAAATATGCCATATATACAGTATGATCGATTGGCCTAAACATGATTCAATGAAGTAAAACACTGCAAAGAACAGCTGCTTAAAGGTACAGTTTACCCTTGGAATCAGTAATTTTTAAAATTTTCGAGTTATCGCATTTGATGCATATGTGTAGGTCAGTTTTATCACAACACATCCTATCATATAAACATTTTGCAATAAAACCTTAAATATATGGAGATATTACATTCAAACCATAACTGTAGACGGTTTAGTCTAGAAACAATTTTATTATAAATGTTGTTCACATTTTGTATATTTAACAATACTTAACATTGATTATCCTGATTAAGATTTTTACAATGGTTGTTTCTATGCCTAACTCACATTTTAGAACTATTTTGAAGCACTAAATCTGGGTTTTTGTTTCATCTGCAAATGGTAAATAATGCCTTTAAATGATTTTTATGTGTGGTTGGTCATTATCAAGTCTGGTGCTTTGTGACTGATTCCATTTTCCTCTTTTGCGAATCGAGTGTTGTCTAATTTTAGTTTCTAAAATATTCAATTACGCGGGAATTAAATACAGATGTCAGTAATTCACCCATTTATCCATTAATTGCTTCAGTCAGTCAGTCTGTGCGCTATTTTCACAGTATATCCGGGGTTATGCTGATTCAGACACTTGCATCAAAATGAGACGTGAAACAAATGTAAAGATACCAAGAACAGGGAAAGGATACGGAGTTTGAGAGGGTTGTAGTAGGCTGCCTGCATATCACACATTCATTTTCTGAGAAGTAAGATTCGATACGTTTCATACCCCACATCCATGCTGAAAAAAAAAAAAATTGTCCGAGAGTGTGCAAATGACAGATGCTGTTTTATTTATCCCTTTCTAGCCCGCTCTGCCAGATTTCACATTACGAGCAGCGTATTCTCTCTCCCTCTCTCTCCCTCTTTCACCCTGGAGTAATCTGTGCAGATTGCAAGGGACCGTCTGGCCGGAGATTGAAGTGGGATGAATGGGGTGAGGGAGAAAGCGGGGCACACGATGATGAGGATGATGGTGATGATGATGATGATGATGACCGTGATTATGACGCACTTTCATCTCCAATCCCCCAATGTCTACTGGTGTCACAGTTGTCGTGGTTGCGGTATATTTTTTTTCCTTCTTTTTGCCCCTCCATCCACTTGTGTCTTCATGCTCTCACAACAGACAATAATACACCGCCGGGATGAGTCTATTGGAGCACCTCTTGCGGGTTGCTATGGCAGCCCCTCCATTGTGCACCCACCCCGAGCTACTTCTTCATCTCGGGCGTCGCAATATATCCCCACGGTCGAGGGGGACAAAGCCGGATGGTGTTTCGCCAACAATGAAGCCGCGAATGGAGCGGATATTTGGTCACTGTTAGAAGTGTGTATTGGTTGCTGTCCTTGGGGGAACACTGCCCACTGGTCCTCCTTTAAAAGCACCCCTCTCTTGCTTCGGTGTCGGCCCCTCCAGCAGGTGTGTGATGCGGTCTTGCCCAACTTGCAATTTGTCCATATGCAGAGGAGAATGTACCAGCCCGCCTCTCGTCAAAGAGAGGTACTTTGTGTTTTTATGCCTCCGCAACGAAGTGGCCGGAGGCATTATGTTTTCGGGTCGTCCGTCCGTCCGTCCGTCCGTCCGTCCGTCCGTACGTCCGTCCGTCCCGTTTTGTTTTTGTCGATATCTCAAGAACCGTGTGGTGGTTTTACATCAAACTTGGTATGAGGGTATATCCTTGGGGGATAATACTTTGTGTGGATTTTAGGGTCACAGGGTCAAAGGTCAAAGGTCACAGGTTATTTTGTGAAAAAAAAATTGAAATTCCACATATTTCTCCATATCTCGCAGATGGTTCAAGGTATCTTCATAGAACTTAGTATATATGCTTGTACCGATGGGCAGTGATTATCTAGGGAAGTTGGGGGTCATGGGTCAAAGGTCAGGGGGGTCAAAGGTCAAGGTCAACTCCTCAAAATATCACTACTTTCCTTAAAATGCAATATGCCTGAAGGTTTTTTTTTTTTTTAAACTGGATGTATGGCATGTATTACCCAATATATATTTTTGGGGAAGTTTCTTGCCAAAAGGTCAAAGGTCAAAGGTCAAGTGAAAGTACTAAATTGCACTTTTTCCTCCATATCTCGAAAGTAACTCAAGGTATCATCATGAAACTTACATATTTATGCATGTTCTACCTAACAGTGATTCTCTGTGGAACTGTGAGGTCAACGGTCAAAGACCAGGTTTAGATAATGCTATTTTCCCATTTGATACTGAAATTATACTTTTTCTCAATACCTTGAAAATTACTCAAAGCATAAACTTATAAAAGGGTCAAAAGTCAAGTAGAAATCATTAGTTCCCCAAATACCTGCACTCTGACATTTGAATAATTCATCCAATTGAACCTAGTTCTAGGAAAGTGAACATTCAGCACATTTGTGGCAAACCTGTCATTTTAATATTTTGCCAATTGTGTGAAACTGTCATCACACATTGTCAAGACATTGTACTATAGACCTATTAGGAGAACCATGCATGATGGCGGAGGCATATCAGTCGCCGTAGCGATATATCTAGTTCTGGAAGAGAATGTTTAAATGATGTCAAATAACATACATATGAGTACACACTAAAACTGAGACAGATCAACAGACAGATGCAGACACACACATACATTGGATCCATTTTCTTTTTATTCTCTCTCTTATCTTGTGGGTGTATATATATATATATATATATATATATATATATATATATATATATATATATAATATATACATATATGTTTATACATTATCATATTGATACATATCATATTGTACATAGATGTGTGGGAGTGTATGTATGAAAACTTTCTCAATCAGAGATAAAGTAGCCTCTTATTTGTTTAGACTTTGTCAAAACTTTCTTGTGACATGATGTGCTTATGTAATGTTTTCCTCCAGACCATCTCTAAACAGATGGGATATCAGATCCACCTCGAGGTATTTTCAGGAGTGGGTTCTGCCACAACACTGTGCTCATCCTTTAACAACACTGTCTGCAACAACCCACTCTCAGGCTATAAGAGAAAACATTCAGCTTTCCCCCCCTGGCAGTCCATTTTAGTCATACCCAAACTCCCAGGGAATAGACACATTGAAAGAGCATCTTCTTTTCTTTCTCTTTTTCCCTCCTCCCACACATTAATTTCACTAGTTTTCATGGAAGAAACCACCGGCGTGGTAAGCGTGGGAAGCCGTGAATCTTCTGGAGTACAGAGAGAAAAGGAAACCAGAGAGAAAGAGAGAAGAGAGAAAAATAAAGAAAAGGCACAGATTAACTAAATTGGCTTATTGATGCCTTCTCTCCCCAAAGGGGAGAAAATGAATCCCACACAACCTTCGCACCACGCATCGCAACACTTCTCTCTAGCTCCATCATCTGCCTCTCCTCGTGCCCGCGCAGGTATTTACAACAACAACTTGTTGACTGGGTTTCATCGCTGCCGATGATGTGTTGGTTGTTTCCACGGTGATTCATTCCCCGTCTCTGTCTCATCCAGCTGCAAGTGCCCGCCCACAGTCGGGCCGCCACGGCGACCGAACATCACGCCCACCTGTGCCAAATATAGAGCTGACTGATAAAATTGATCAATTTCATTTTCGCCCAGCCAAGAAATTTGTGGGTTTGTTTGTTTATTTGTTTTTTCATTTTTATATTTATATCAAAAAGACTCTTCAGTGTAAAAATGTCAATTCGTTGCAGCATATTCCCACGAATTTCTTTTTGTCTTCTTCTCAAGTGGTTGTTTATATGCAATGAATACATATTTTCTTTTCCATGTCATGCCTGAAAACTGTTGTTACAGCAAACAATTTGATGAAGCTTTCATAGATTAAAGATTGTTGCTGAGTAGACAGGCTGATGATATGAGGAAAAGGTCAGCGTGTCAAATGAGAAATAAAGTTTTGAATCAAAAGTTACTTGGCAAAAATCTAAATTAAGAGAGAAAGGGAGATGGAAGTGTTGGACTTATTTTTTTCAGCAACACTACTGAAAAGAAAATAATATCATGTTTGACTAAAATAGAGTGACATAATTATTTCATTTTGTTCTTATCACTGAGAGATGCTAAGTCAGATGCAACATTATCAAACATGCTTGTGAATATGATAAATGAGCACTGCTATATAACACATTGATAAAAGAAAGCATTAAACATTCAGGGAGCAGATAGGAAAAAAGACACAAAACACTGAAATTCAGATAATGTTTTAACAGAAGTGTGTAATAGCTTCCTATTTTCTCCAATCTCCTCTCTCTCTCTCTCCCAATATATCTCTCTCCAAAGTATCTCTCTCCCATGTGCTCTCTCTCCCATATATCTCTCCCCATCTCTCCCATGTATCTCTCTCTCTTCAAGTCTATCTCTCTCCCATGTATCTCTCCCCATCTCTCCCATGTATCCCTCTCTCTTCAAGTCTATCTCTCTTCCATGTATCTCTCCTTCCAATATATCACTCTCCCATGTACTTTTCTCTCCCAGTCTATCTCTCTCCCATGTATCTCTCTCTCTTCAAGTCTATCTCTCTCCCATGTATCTCTCCCCATCTCTCCCATGTATCTCTCTCTCTTCAAGTCTATCTCTCTCCCATGTATCTCTCCCCCTCTCTCCCATGTATCTCTCTCTCTTCGAGTCTATCTCTCTCCCATGTATCTCTCCCCATCTCTCCCATGTATCTCTCTCTCTTCAAGTCTCTCTCTCTCCCATGTATCTCTCCCCATCTCTCCCATGTATCTCTCTCTCTTCAAGTCTATCTCTCTCCCATGTATCTCTCCCCATCTCTCCCATGTATCTCTCTCTCTTCAAGTCTATCTCTCTCCCATGTATCTCTCCCTCTCTCTCCCATGTATCTCTCTCTCTCTTCGAGTCTATCTCTCTCCCATGTATCTCTCCCCCTCTCTCCCATGTATCTCTCTCTCTTCAAGTCTATCTCTCTCCCATGTATCTCTCCCCCTCTCTCCCATGTATCCCTCTCTCTTCAAGTCTATCTCTCTTCCATGTATCTCTCCTTCCAATATATCACTCTCCCATGTACTTTTCTCTCCCAGTCTATCTCTCTCCCATGTATCTCTTCTTCCTAATCTATCTCTCTCCCATGTGCTCTCTCTCCCATGTATCTCTCCCCCTCTCTCCCATGTATCTCTCTCTCTTCAAGTCTATCTCTCTCCCATGTATCTCTCCCCCTCTCTCCCATGTATCCCTCTCTCTTCAAGTCTATCTCTCTTCCATGTATCTCTCCTTCCAATATATCACTCTCCCATGTACTTTTCTCTCCCAGTCTATCTCTCTCCCATGTACTCTCTTAATTTCTAGGACTTAAATTTTAAATCTTTCTTACGACTTAAAATATTTTAAGTCTTTAAGACTTATTTTAGGTGGCTTCGATTAAAAGTTGAGTGCCGAAGCTGTTCGCAATCTAAATCTAATTAGGACTTAAACTTTCAGCCAATCAGATGACTTGTAAATGACGTCATGCGCTATCTTGAACCGCCTAAAACCGGAATTGGCGCTGGCCGTCACTTTGCTTCATGCGATGCTAGATAGCGTAGTCATACACACACATTCAGTGTACATGTACTATAGTACTTTACCTACCATCGACCATTTGCAAACGCTATTGACTCGAACAGTTGAGTTGATCTTGAAGGCAGAAGTCATGCAGGCCGGAGTTTTTTGAGGGCATGATCTGACGGAAGCTTGCCCAAGTTGCTTAAAGGTGAGCATATTACTGTATGAATGCTCAAGAATGTGTTTGATAACTCTGGGACTCAGTAACCAAAGATAAAAGATGTTAAGATGTGCACTAACCGCCCTACATTTTTGGCGAGTTTGAGCCTTGCCGCTGTATACAGCGCTGTCCATCCCTGAAGCGCCAGTGCTATTCACGTTTACATGGCTAATGTGTCTATCCAAACATTGTAACAAGTTACATGTAGGCTAACGTTATACTAGTATTGTGGGGGCTCTATCTCGGTAAAACTGCAAGTACAAGTGTAATAATACAGGGACTCTTATAAAGCGCCCATTCTACCTAATGATTTACGATGTTGGTGTCTTGACTGAAAGGTAAAGCTATGGGCATAACACTCTGTAGCGTAGGCCTAACTGTCGTCTAACACTGAGTAACAGTAACAAGTTAGTGTCAGTTCACCCCTTACTAGCTACACTCTTGTAAGGTTTAATTTATCAATTTCTACGTAGAAAGGCACAGTTCTAGGCCTTATCATGCCCTATGCTGTGATAAAATGTAGGGCATATGCTGTTAGATGGATTTTATTTGTAACGTTGTGTTGATAGGCCACCAATAGTACGTAGACCCTATGGGCGCTAAAATAGAACTGCGACCAGCCCAAACACGAAGCCCCCTGTGTGATGAGCGCCCCAGGGTTTAGGGCGCCAATGTTGCAATGCCAGTGCAGTGGCGTCAAGCTCTGAACTGTAAAAACTTCTATCGCATGGGCCATATTGGCTGACATCACCAATTTCCATTGACTCCCATATTAAAATAGGGGGTCTACAATTAATAAACAGTTTCTGTTCCATTGCATGGCTAGGTCTACTGAGTCTGATGTCACAATAAACAATTACCTTTGGCGTGTGCACTCAACACTCTTACTATCAAGCGTGCATCATGTCACTCATTTTACTGGAGTAATCAACTTCAATGCTACTTGCACTCGCCTGCGTACATGTGTATGTATTTCTATGTGAATGTGCTACTGATTTGCATTCCATGAGAATACTTCTACTATTATTACTACCACTCAGTAGTAGGCCTGGACACCTGTCCTAGGCCTAAGTTATGGTTGCCATTTCTGCACTGAATTCAAGACTCTTTCTTGAACTAGTACAACCTGTACGTCTGTTAGTGTTATTGTTGAAGGCGTTGTATGAAACAAATAATGTATGGGATTAACTTGTGCAATGGAACAAGATTTCGCACCTGGATAAAGATATTCTACTCCAGTCTTTTTCTTTGTAGCATAATCAATGTGGTGATCTGTGTTTGAGTAGAAGGATCTAGACTTAAAAATTCTACAGATCTACACTTCTGGCTGAGATGTATGATGATGATGATGATGAAGTCTTGTATAGCGCCGGTATCCGCCAAGTCAGGCGCTCATGGCGCTTGCTCCAAAATAAATACATAATTCAGCTTAAATTTCATGGGTGCACCGCTTGTGATATGACAGTTAAAATAAAAAGAAATAGTTCCAGGAAGTAATTGTCCCCAAATGTGTAAACATACATTCTTACACATTGGCATTAAGCATCACATACACCAGTGAGAGAATGTAGTGAAGTTTTACAATATATGAGGCCTTTTTTTCATTTTTTACTTTTAATATTTTTTAAGATAAAGGGAATGCAAATTACCTGTTATTTGTATAATTTGTACTCCAAGGAGTACTCTGTCAGGACTATCCCTTCTTGGTGTTTAGATATGCAAGACATCCCTGGTATTTCTAAAAATTGATTTTAACGATAACATCTGAAACAAAAATCAGAGATATCGGTCTCATTTTTTCCTCCAGCCTGAAATACAACCTTCGAGACCAATAAGAAATAATTAATTACATAAAAATCTAGAAATGTGGCTATGGCGACCGTTTATACCCCCGAAGCATATTTGTTTTCTTCCTTTTTTTTTTGTAAAGCGTTTCTGTTTTTCATTTTCCACTTCCTTATCACTGATATTTCACAGTTTTTGTGTTTATTTTCAGATCAATGCGGACTTTGCCCAGTTGTACCGAGAAAAGTGCAGGAGATGGTGAACAGATGGGGGCCATTTTACGTCAATAGAATCTTGCACTTGCCAAGCGAAACCACCCTTAGTTGCAAGACATCATAAGAAGATGTGAAGACATGGATGGAGACAGTAAGTCCTTCCGCCAATCCTCATAGATCTTGTGGCATTGATTATAATTACTGGAACAATTTCTGTCCAAAGTGTAAGAGTAAAACTTACTCATTTGTTTATGCTTCATTGCTATTACACCTTTCAGGAAAGTGAATGTGTATGAGTTTGCTCTTCATAGACTGATATTGATAATAAGTCGAAAACTGAATGTTAGGGATTGTCAGAGCTGATACAATACGTCATATCTAATATGTTAAAGAGAATGGGTGAAATACTTAAAGTTGAAAAAAAAAATTGTATTGTGTTCCATTCTATAGGAATTTTGTGGAATGTCACTACTTGCAGCGATGCTTCACAGACCCAACATCCCCATGTAGAAGAAAGGGAGAGGACCTCTCATGCTCCCGAGGGATGCCCAGCAGTACCTGGTGCAGAATGACTATGTGCCTGTAAGTACAGTATATGCTTAATGTTTATGGACTTGAAATCAGTTTATGATCAAATCACTGAGCTTCCAATTTTGAGAATTATCAATATGCATGTTTCATTGGGCTTTTAAGTACCAGCTCATGTTTAGAGAAGAATATTTGAGCTTCGTATCTTACAAAGCAAGACTCGTGTAGAATCTGCATGTACTCAGTAACAGGTGGAATTTAAAAATCTGAATTTCTCATGCTGTCGTGAGAAATGCAAAGTTTTCTTCTCTGATATATCAGTGTTTTTGAAGCGATTCTTCTCAAACAAACTTTAGAACATTCAGCAATGAGTATTGTGTAGGGGTATCTACCGTGTTTTGACAGTTTTCTTTTAAATTCATTAAATTACGGATTAAAAATGCATGCTGACTTCTATTGATTTGTAATAATATGTACATCAAATATCTTATGAGTCTGGAACATGTAAATATCAAGTAGGCCCCACCCCGATGATGGCAAAAAGTAATCTGATTTCTGGGAATTTTTTTCAAGGCTTTGAGGTTTACCAGATGAGACAAAATGTTTTAAAATAATATGTTCCGAAATATATCAGAAATATTTACTTGTACATCACAAATTAAAAGTTATGTGATGAATATGTTATTAGTACATTGTATTTAAGATCAATATGTAAAATTATATTTTAATATTTTTTCCCTCCAGAGTGCCCTCTCACTGAGAACTTAACTTCCCTCTATGTGATGCAAAGTTTATTTGATAATAATTGTAGCCTTTGTCATTTGCTCAAACGATTCAAGTGAAATTTAGTTCGAAATATCAGTAGTGCTATACATGTTTAATCTCTTTTCAGGTAGGAACCAATGTTCATGGCATTGCTGATGCAGAGACTCCAACCCCAGCCCCAAGCCTCTTCTGATCTGGAGATTCTCCCACCTGAAAGCCCTAGCAAACGGGAAACGCCAAGTTGATCCGCGCAAAACGTATACATCACGAGCGCGAAGTTCAGTGATGCTAAAGATGCCACCTTCAGCCAGCCCTGCTTAGTCAGATAAGGGAGTGACTAGACGTACATCCAGTATTTTCTCATCCTGGACAAGACCATATTAAGTCCAGGCTGGAGATGACCGGAAGCAAGAATTTGACAGACTCTTTAAAGCCCACTGTGTCTTCATCGTCAAATATGCTTGGGTGCTCGAAGCATTCTTTGATTTTGTGGCGGCATATTCATGTACTAGCTGCTACAATCCCAAGTGAGGGCTTCGTTCTGGGCATTAGCCACGAACTTCAAGAACACGTCAGTGTATGATGCTAGTAAGATTTTCCGACATTGTGCCACAAACCCATGCACACAAGAAGCATATCTGACTTGCCCTGATGTGCAGCAAAGTTTTCTTAATTTTCGGTGAATTCTTAAATCAAAGTAACACAGGTAAAATGCTGCAATGTTTCCTTTGAAGATACTATCATGCATAATGTTTGACTCATGGATATTGAGTTATGTTATGTGTGCCTCACTTTTCCATTTATATTGAGCTACAAATCCATGCACACAAGAAGCATGTCTGTCATGCCCTGGTTGTAGTAAAGTTTCCTTGTAATTTTTTTTGTGTGCATTTTTAAATGAAAATAACACAATAAGGAAAGTTAATGCTGCAATGTTTCCTTTAGAGGTGCTATCATGCATGTGTGTGCCTCACTTTTGCATTTGCATTGCTACGTGAACATTTAAACAATATTTCAAGTTTTTATACATGTCCAGTTTCAATTTATTTATTGTTCATCTTTGGCTTGTTTTCTGTATATTATGTCTGGTTGATGATGAAAAAAAAAGTAATGCCAGATCCGCATTGATTTAAATTGAAAGAAGAAAGTTTAAGTTCCCCTGAACACTTTTGTAATTATTCAACGATTACCTAATTTTCATCACTCCCACAGTGTTGTTGAGCCATTGTCCATCACATTTATTGAGCGCTGATTTGTTGCTATTTTCATTATGACGTTGTGGCTAAACACTTTAATATGAAACTCTCTATTTATAAAGAAATAAACTTTGGTTTTCCAGCCAAAGTATGTGCTTGAACCCACGAGGAAGGATAGATTCAGCGCAGATGGGCACCTTAAACAAATTTAGAGCATTTGACTTGAAATTTGGCACACATGACCACTATGGTATATAGATATGGAAACAATGTGGTGAGCAATGCGTTGCCATGGTAACAGCTTTTTTTAAACCAAAAAACATACAAAAATATTGTGGATTCAGCTAACTTCCTTTAGTCTTCGAGCATTTAGCTAGAAATTTGGCACAAAAGACCACTGTGAAAATCATACAAAAATATTGTGGATTCAGTTAACTCCCTCACTCTTTGAGTAATTGGCTTGACATTTGGCACATGCAACAACTTTAGCATATAGATGTGCAAACTTAATCTTTCATCAATGGTGAACAATGCGTGGTAACAGCATCTTTTCACTAAAATGCATACAAAGATATTGTGGATTCATGTAACAACCTCAGTCTTTGAGCATTTAGCTTGAAATTTGGCACACCTGACCACTATGGTACGTAGATGTGCACTCTTAACCTTTCGTCATTGTTGATCATTGTGTTGCCATGGTAACAACATAGTTTGAATGAAAATCATACAAAAATATTTTGGATTCAGGTAACTCCCTCAGTCTTTGAGCATTTGGCTTGAAATTTGGCACATGCAACCATTGTAGTTCAGAAATATGCAAACTTCATATTTCATCATTGTTAAACGATGTGTTGCCATGGTAACAGTGCATTTTCAATGAAAATCATACAAACATTTCGATTCTCCTGTCTCTGTTTAGAGCATTTTGGCTTCAAATTTGGCACATGTTACCTCTACATTACCTAGATGTGCAAAAAATCTTTTGTCAGTGTGGAAAATGTGTTGCCATGGTAACAGTATATTTTGCATGAAAATGATACACTAATGTGAATTCAACTAAACCCCTCACCCTTTTAGCATTTAGCTTGAAATTTGGCACATATGACGGCTATGATATAGGGCCTATAGTTGTGCAAACTTCATTTTTTTTTTCTTAATGTCCAACATTGTGTTGCCATGGTTACACAATTTTTAGTAAAAACCATAGAAATCGTCAGTTTATTTATCTTGCTCACTCAGTTTTTGAGCACTTGATTTGAGAGGTGGAACAGTGCATTGCCATTGTAATTTTTTTCTTTATTAAAAAGTAAGAAAAAATAATCCTGGTTGAGCTAATTCCCTCAGTTGTGGGTGGGGGTATATTAATCACAATGAGTGATAATTCTAGTTAAAAATTCAGATTGCATCACTTCAACATAGTGCTTTGTTACGAGATATGACATTAAAGTAATTAAGAAACTAGTGGTCCATCTCACTTGAACAGTCTCTTGAGATGGTTCCCTGTCATCAGTTGAGATGGATTCTTAAATATCAATAGATTAAGCAGGAATTTGTATATTCTTTTGTCAAACATTTTGTCTACCAAAATGCAGTATGGAAATGTACTTATGTAAATCCATTTCAGACAATCGATATTCAAGGAATTTTAGAAGTAAGTTTAGAATGTTAATTGTTATTTGAACTTCTTAAGGTTTTAAGGTGAATTTACTTCAGAGTTTACATAGATCTTGCTCCCTACTGTTGTATGTAATACAGTTTGGATTCAATTGTAAATTTTCCTTACGGAATAGTGGAAAAATTAGGAAAGTCTGGTAAGAAATAAGGAAATGTAACACATTTTCAGACATATTGAAAACTTTCGCCCTAATTCACGCAGAAAATCCGAGGTAGCAGACGCTGGCGAAAGTGAGTGCGTGTGGAGCGCGTGGCTAGTCGACACGTTAATGGGGGTGGCCTGCAGCACCGTGCGTGGAGGGACATCATGTTCACATAATTTCACGCGTAGTGTGTTGTGTGTGTAGGCGACAGAAATCGGGTTAAATCTACAGTTGATATGATATAGTCTATGGCCTTATCATTCCTTTACAACATTTTTTCAGTTGATTACCTCTGTACAACACGTGTATACAAGCGCCCGATTGCAGACAGCAGGTGGCAAGCGACCGTTGCAACTACTTACATTATTACCACCTCCGAAGGAAATGCACCAGTCCGACTAGAGCCATTATCGAAAAATGAGACGGAATGTGGAATATATTTGGTTGTTTTTTTGCTCCCAAACTTAACAGTTACGTTGTTAATAAGGCTGCTACGTATGTAGATAAATGTCTCACATACAACTGTATCTGGATATCGCGTTGAAAATGATATTTGGCGAGAAACAAAAGCTTAAAATCACAGGAATTCACACTGCTGACAACGGCAGACAGTGAAGGTCAACGGCTCAAATTTTCGTTGGTAGTCTCGTTACGTGATAGTTCTGTATGGATTGTACACGTTCCCTATGACGGCAATTGTGACTGGGTAGTCTAGCTTTACTGCAAATTTGCGTCAGGACTGCTCAACCAATGAACAAGATTCTTATATCACAAAAATGGGCAGAATCTCTACTTTCTGAAACCGTGCGCCCCAAGTTTGTGCGACCTTTCGTTCTCGAGATATCCCGTCTAGAAGAATTGCAAGACGGCAAAATATGCTCAAATTCGTCAAATTTGGACTGTTCGCCATAGACAATTCTACTCATAAGGTACTTTTCTGATCAAATTTGCGTCACTGCTACAAATGTTACAATAATGATATATACACATAGATAATCCCTAAAGTGTCCACTTTCAGAATCCGGGCGCCCCAAGTTTGCTGCTTAAATAATTTAAAAGTTATGGCAGATTTTGTGGGAAAATGCGTCGATTTTTGACCCGTTTTACGTGTTGTAGCGTTCGCGCGGAAGCGCGGCTTCGCAGATGACCGAAAGTTTTCAATATGAAACATTTCTTGACTAGTCCGTATGAATATGCAAATACATGCAGGTGAAAAGTGTAAAAATATTTTGAAGGAATGACATCATCAATTCCCTCATTTGGATGTTCATAAAGACTGGACAAGATCTGTTTTCTGGAAATGTGTGAAATTGAAAAGAGGCATATCTTCCTTATTTCGTAGCTGATTTTCATAGTCTTGACACCATTCTGTGTAGGGAAATTTCTTCTCTTTTCTTATTTGATTACACTAATTTTGGCCTTTACTTCCCTCTTGATTAGATTTATACTATGCATCATTCCAAAAAAACAAATAATTCCTTAAATTGCATGCATGGGACGTACAAAGCGTGTAAATCTAAACGTCAACTTAATGGAGGCTGTATTGTTTATTACACAGCATCATTTCTAAAATTTAAGTTATTAGAATTCATATATAATCTTATATTTGTTCATAGTTTCCATCTTACGACTTAACAATGCTCACCAGTAAAAGAAATACATAAAATGAAAGTGAATCGAGTCGTATGGAGTCATTTTGCAAGATTTAAAAAAAAAGTGAAAAAAGTAATCTATTTGGCAATGAAGGTTCCAGTCGTCTAGTAACTTGTTTACAGAACACAGTGAAAGAAGCATCAGTAACATGAATGTGAAGATGTGACCATCTGAGACTATTGCAAAATATGCTCTGTTTTCATCATGTCGTACATGTATTTCATTTTTTCTGGAGCCTACATGTGTATGACAATCATCTCTATATTTTGTAACTTATCGAAGTTTGTGAAAAATGCATCAGTTTGATTTTGTTAAAATAAATAGACCTTTACATGTGAAGAAAGTGCATCAATTGGCTGTCATTTTCAGTAGTCTGAGTTTAAATCCATGATGGATTTATTTGAAATAAATCCAAGGAAGGATAAAAATAAGTCTTTCGTTGTTTAAATCCAAGCTGGATTTATTCTAAAAACAAGTCTAAGAAAGATTTAAATGTAATCTAATAAGACTTAAAAAATAAATCATATAGACTTGAAATTTAAGTCGAACATAGACTTAAATTTTTAAATCCTAGCTAAGACTTACTTTTAAGTCCTAAGGTTCTGTCCGTATCTACAGTCCGCTAGGACTTAAAGAAATAAATCCTTAGGACTTAAAAATAAATCCTAGAAATTAAGAGAGTATCTCTCTCTCTTCAAGTCTATCTCTCTCCCATGTATCTCTCCCCCTCTCTCCCATGTATCCCTCTCTCTTCAAGTCTATCTCTCTTCCATGTATCTCTCCTTCCAATATATCACTCTCCCATGTACTTTTCTCTCCCAGTCTATCTCTCTCCCATGTATCTCTCCCTCTTCAAGTCTATCTCTCTCCCATGTATCTCTCCCTCCTCCAATCTATCTCTCTTTTATGTACCTCTTCCTTCCAATCTATCTTTCTCCCATGTATCTCTCTCTCCCATGTATCTCTCCCTCCTCCAATCTATCTCTCTTTTATGTACCTCTTCCTCCCAATCTATCTTTCTCCCATGTATCTCTCTCTCCCATGTATCTCTCCCTCCTCCAATCTATCTCTCTTTTATGTACCTCTTCCTCCCAATCTATCTTTCTCCCATGTATCTCTCTCTCCCATGTATCTCTCCCTCCTCCAATCTATCTCTCTTTAATGTACCTCTCCCTCCCAATCTATATCTCTCCATGTATCTCTCCCTCTCACACACAGTCTGTCTCTCTCCCATGTATATATCTCTCCCAATATATCTCTCTCCCAATCTATCTCCCATGTATCTCTCCCTCCCAATCTATCTCTCTCCCTCCCAATCTATCTCTCTCCCATTGTCTCTCTCCCTCCCAATCTGTCTATCTCCCGTGTATCTCTCCCTCCTTCTTCCTATTCATCTACCTCTCTTTTTTGTATTTCTCTTCAAAAGATGCACCTACACCTACACAGAGTGGCACTGGAGTATAATATAGACATATATTGTAATTTTGTCTGCCACATATTTTGATCTCAATGCATCATTCTAATCTCACACTCCTTCATCTGCCCCAACACTGATATTTCAATCTGGAGCAGGAATCATCATGCCACAGTCATTGGCACTGGCACAGGTTCCGTAAGAGAAAAGATGGTTCATTCATTCATTGCCTCCTGATGCAGCGACAAATGACACAAATGGTGATTAAGGGAGACGGAGTAGCTACAGAGAAATCTTTCCCCTCCCATTGGAGTGAAATATAAGTGACACTCCAGGGTAGATACGAATTCACCCAGCCGACTATTCAGCGCAAAATGCAGACAGTTTCTTTCAAATTTGTCATTTATGATTAAAGCAGCATCAAAATCCTCATTGTCAACCTGTTTCCAATCACAAAATGATTCAAGATCACTGTCAAAGGGATTCAATCTAGTGTCTGAATGAGGCTTTTAGACTGTAGTGGAGAAACTTGTTGGTAGGCATATCATTTTCTGAAATGCATAATCAAACAGATTTAAGCATTCAAAATTCACTGCAAACAGCTTTTAATAGTGGCCTCTTACAATGCGCTGAAGTCTATCAAGAATGATGCTCATGGCGCAATTACACTGTACAGAACCAGAATGAACAGTACATAATACAACCATACAATAATCAAATACGATAACTTATCAGAACAAATTAAATACAAACACAAACAAAATGCTTTACTATATAGCATAGCGAAATTGATCTCAGAACGTATTAAAGAAAAACCCAACATGTATGAAATATGCAGTAATGTGTACAAAACAACTCAAATTATATCATTCATACTTCATTCACAATTGGGAATTTGCTATTTACAGTTTCTTTCCAGCTTTTGACACAATAGCTGTGTCACATACTTCAATTGCCTGTCAATTGATATCCCAATCAGCTTACACGCAAGAGTACAGATTTATGTATGCACCATAATTGAAGTGAATTTAGCTGAAGCTAAGCTCTTCTTCGTCCAATTCTGCTAAAAAGGATTAGCTGTTCAAATTCCAAATGCTCACTGAGAAAATCAAGAATTGAAAAAAAAGAACACTTCCTGAGCAAACTTTGTTTGGGGACTTAAGAAAATGTTTGTATGATTATTATGATTTTATTTAGTCTGCTTCAGACTGACACATTATTTTTGTGTGCATAATGTTAGTAAATTTTTTCTTACAAATTAGTTCTTGTTTTGTAAGACAGAGATGTTACTAAGACTTGACAATTCATATTTGATTTAGATGAACATGACTGTAGAAATTTGATATTTTCCCTCATACTGTCTCTGACATTCAAAGTACACTCAATCAAAAAAAAAAAGAGAACAGATAATGCAATAATACATTTTGCTACAAAAGTATCCACTTTACATTGTCAAATAAAAAAGTCAGTTTGATTTAAGATCTGTGAATCCTCATTTTATGATGTTCACTTATAGACCTGTGAGATTGTGTGGAAGAGGATTTAGGGATGACCTTGAAATAGGAGTTCTACCCTCAAAATGTCATAAATGACGGTGAATTATATCATAATGGCAATGCACTCCCAAATGGCACAAATGCATACCGTCATAGGACTTATTAATCATTTGAACAGCAAAAGGCCAAAAATGCTCCATGCTTTGTCTAAATCAAATGCCCATCCACCTTCCAAGTTGTTTTTACCTATGCATATCTTAAATGCACCAGATAATTTACTGCTAATGTATTACCTAGCTTCATGTTATTCCCCATTGGTTCTTTGTCTATATATGTGTTAGATCCACAACTGATATTGTGTACAGAGTATTTGTTTAGAAGGTGTCCTTAACCTTTGTGTGGCTTTGATCAAAACCATGCCTCTTTTTGTCTGCGTCTTCACAAGACTGTAAGAAGTGCAGGACAAAGGCTTGGAGAAAAAAACTATTCAAGCATGGAAGAGAAAATTTCAACACCTGCTTGAGTAATTAACGATTTATCACTTACTCATAATACAAAGCACATGATACTATTTTAGCAACTTTTGCTTTCTTTGTCTTTGTATACTCACTCTCATCTCTCACTTTCTCATGATTAGATAAAAATATTAAAACGATATGAGCAAAAAAAGGAAAAGTAAACCTCTTTGATCTCTAGCTTACTTGCACTATGAATGCATTTTGTGTGATGGGAATTTCCACAACCAACGTCAATGTCTAAAATGACGCCAATTATGAAGCTTTGTCATTGTTGCTGATCCCGTGCAGTGGGTAGCTCTTTTGTGTAGTAGATGTATAGAAAACAAGAAATGAAACATCAGTTATTCGAAGTGAGTTTCTCTTTTCCTTATTCTTTTTTCTTCCTTTTTATCGCTCAAGAGGACGATCTGTAAATATCTCTTCGAGTGGGTGCCTATTCTGTTCTTGTTTCACTTGCGTTTAATTTCTTTCCTGCCGCTTCCTTGTGGCCCAGCATTGATAGGCAGATATTTGAGTTTTTAAGTCCACATGCTTCCTGCAGATTTGGATATATGGTCTTGCCTTACATTTCTTTCTTTCCGAGTCTCCATTTTCTTTCATACTGTCCCCTTTCTTTCTCTCACCCTCCCCTCCCCGCCCCCCCCCCCCCCCTTGTACAGTTCTGAAATTTTTTTTTTCAGGATTAACCATCAAAGGCTTTTGTTACTCTAAATCATTTTTCTTTGATTTGATTTGATTTGTTTTTCTCTTTCATCAAAGTCATATAAATGATCATAATAATTTCATTATGTATATTCTGCTCACAAAGTCAGCAGATTAGATCATAGACATTACATCCTGTTATACTTCCTCAAAAAAAAAAAAAAAAAAAGAGAGAATACAAACTGTAAGTTCGACATGATTACGTTTTGTTCTAACGTCATCAGTCTAAAGGTCTGACACACTTACAGCCAGACTTGGGGTTCTACAGTGAGTGGACCAATCAGAGCTGAAGATTCATGTGAGCTGACTTTTAAAGACACTTGCGAACATTTGGAGATGAAAAAAAAAAAACAGTTTTAGTGCTTCAAAATTATTCTGAAATGTAAGATAGGGACAAAAATAACCAACATGAAATTGAAAATCAGTGTAATCAATGCTATATATTGGTAAATATGCAAAATGAAAACAACAGTTTTATTTCAAAAACTGTTTCTAGAATTAACCATCACTGTGATGGCTTATTGAGAAAATATGAGATATTTCCTTATATTTATTGCTTTAGTGTGAAATTTTGTGTAATGGAAGAGTATTTGATGCATCACGCATTACCCCGGGGTAACATAGTACATGTGTGTGCGGCGTGTACATAGCATTCCCATGCCACTGCATGTTATACTATGCGTGCATGGAAGCTGCGATACCACTAGCGTGTACTTTAGTGCAGTGCAGTGCAGTGGCTAGCGCGCACTAGCTCCAGCACCAAAATAATTTCCTCTTTTTGGCACCCAGGGAACAACCTTTTTAAAAAAATAAATAATTCAACAAAATGGCTGATTTTTATTTGGTACCCTGGGATACCATTTATGTCATCATTTTGTGATATAGCTGAACTAGACATAAGCATCAAATGTGATAATTCGAACATTTTTTTTCAATCACTACTCCCAATGTTTGATATAGCAGCTTTAAGACAACCAGCTGAGCTTATTGGAGTGTTGAAAATACACAGACATGAGCATGTGGCTGTTGCCGTGGCAACAGCAGTTTCTGCGAAGTAGCAGCATCGGCCAGAGATGTTGTAATATATCCTGACTGCACGTCATAGTCAGTGACCTACAATGCCATATGCAGTGGCCTGGGATTAAGCTCCAAGAGTGATAAGAGAAATGAGCTTTTATTCTTTCCCCTACCAGCATCGTGCTCTAGCTTACTGTGGGCGTGGCATCTCATAGCTGCCACGCCCATGTGCTCCATATGACCATATAACAAGGTAATAATCTTGGAATTGGTCCTATGTGTCAAATTGCGTTATAATTGAAGAGCATCAGATGCCTATTGTTGGCGGTGATTGATAATTCAAAGTTAGTTTTTGCTGACAATTCCATTTAGTACGGTCTTTAACCCTCTGTGCGCCACATTTCAATTTCTTTTCTCTAGATCTGTATGTGAAATTTGTGCACATTTGAGTCACTGGTACAGTAAGGGTTAAAGAGCCAATCAGATAATCCTGCCATTTCATAAAACACTTGACAAAGAATTACAGTTGAACCTCTCGTATCCGGACAAGTCGGGACCGGGGCTCATCCGGATAAGGGATTTGGCCGGATACGGGAGACTCAGTGCTTTATACACGTACATATACATACACATGTACTGATGTACCCAATTGTAGTACCACATGTAGTAATGTGTATACTGCAACTTTTCGTTGTTACATTTGGGGATGTTTGGAGATGTTAAAATGTCTGAAGGTAAGCAATTTGGAAGGAAATTTGATGTAATGTATGTTCATCATGTTCGAAGTAATATGTAATTCATGTGTGTTTGTGTAGGAGTTCTCAAGGAGTTAGGAATCCCCCTTTCCTCCCGTAATTATTAAAACAAAAATCACGGCGAGATTGCGTCCGTATAATAGAGAGATCCGGATAAAGGGAGGCCGGATAAGAGAGGTTCAACTGTACATTATGCTGAATGACTTCTGAAGAGATCGACCACGATTAATACCACCACTTCTGACAATTCCATAGATGCTACCCATCATGGTTACAAACACACACACACCTTGTCCTCAAGTAGAGGAAATTAGAAGTGGTATTGTATTCTCTGGTTGTTATGGAGTACTCCATAAACTGTTCATTGGAAGCATGTTTATAACATCATATTTATGATTTATGTCCAAATGAAGAATCGACATCTCTATCTCTCTTATAATAAGTCCCATAAAGTTCAAACTGCTAGTCATAAATCATGATGCATGCACAGCACCGCAGTCACGTGTGGTCTTGGTTACAGTTTTAGTCCAAGCAAAAGCGAGCTATCGATTAGGGATACACAATCACGGTGACAGGGAACGTAGTCATGGGTGAGAGAGGATATGCATGCGATAAGAAATATGAGATGGTGTGTTAACAAGGCACATTATTTGTGATGCCACGACCTTTCAATTTGTATGATGCTATGTCGTAAAATGCGACGGTGCAATCATGGTTTCATAGTTACCACCATACAATAAACATCCTTGTCCCTAATCCCCCATCCAAGCCCTATTGCAGGGCTCGACACTAACATTTTTGTTTGGTGGCCCGATGGGGCCACCAAAATCCTCAATTTCAAATTTTTGGTGGCCCGAGAGAAAAATTTTTGGTGGCCCCGAAAAAAAAAAACAATAAAAAAACATTAAAAGTCCTGTTTTTTTTTTTTTAATGAGTCAAATATCTAAGTTTTATCCAGTCATAGGAAGAATTGGAAGTTGGACATACATCTGCTCATAAATAAACCTCAAGAAACTAGCAACACTCACTCTCAGGCACTCATTCAGTCCTTTTCATCCATCCTTTAAACAAATAAGTGCTAATTTCCGCCGCAAAAAGTTACGAATTAATTGACGTACTTTTCAAAAAAAAAATTTGGTGGCCCGAGGCGGGCCACCAAATTTGCCCTTTTTTTGAAATTTGGTGGCCCGACTTTCAATTTTGGCGGCCCCGGGCCACCGGGCCACCGTTAGTGTCGAGCCCTGCCTATTGTCTTTTCATGTTAATCAAAGCAGACGGATGCAGGAAATATGTTGTTGCTGTGTATGAATGCAGTTTACCATGTTTAATCTGGGCATGATATGTTATACTATAAAGTGTATATTCTTCTTCAATGTCACAGTCTCTATGGGAACATGATCATCCAAACAATCCACAGGTTTGCAAATCATACATTCAAATTTATTGATATTTTTTGTCCTCCCAGAGGATCACGTAACAAGCTTTATACTCCTACTATGTACATTTCAATGTCTATAATGCAACACTAAGGCATTGGTTGTTGCTATGTTGGGCAAGCCGCAAAACATGCCTTCTCATTGTCGGGAGCAACATTTGTTGTAGAGATATACATGGACAACATGTTTTGTCAACCAGTGTGTTCAGCTGGTGGACAGGTTGCATCCTCTTGCCATACTTATTGAACGTCGCATTCAAAATATCAAAAACATTCAGTCCAGAGATGGAAAAAAAAAAAATGTTCTGTGACTGGAAGCAGGAGGGAATCACATACAAGTCTATATTAATGGCCTTCGATTTCTCGACATGACATTGCATCACCCAGAATGAAAAAGAAAACAAAATGATATTCACCCTGGCCTTGGCAGAGAGCGTGCCTACCAGGCTATCACGCCCGCATTCATGGCGTCATGAATCAGATTTCATTGGTGCATCCAGGTATTCCAGTGTCAAAGTGTCACCAACGTCATATCACTCATCCGCCTAGAAACTGTTTGTTTACCTGTGTACCGCCGATCAACAATAGAATGCTGTCGCCGCCCGCCGGCTGCCGCGGCAACGCCACCCCGCGATTCATTTGAGATTGACCTCGGGCCGGTATCGGGCCGGTATTTACCCTATTTTGGCATTGGCTTGCATCATGTACTGGTATCATAGGAGGGATTTCCTGTTGAATATCAAGATTGAGTTGATGGGGGGAAAATAGAAAGCATTGATACCTGTCCTTATACCTGTTTGATTTCTAGGGACCCCAATACCAGGCTGACTAAAGACGTCATTGGTGTCCTCCTAGCAACGTATTCCTTTGGAATTGGCAGTGGTTCGCAAAAACAGCCATGCAAACACCACAGTCGGGAACTCTGATAAAAGGGGTACCTCCCTCTTTGGAGATATTGTGTTTCTTTTGTATGACTCATCCATTTTGTGTTTCTTTTATCGTAAAAATATTTTTTTTAAATGCCATGTAATTGAGAGAAACAGCTTTGTGGTATATTATGATATAGAATATTCATGGCCAGGAGTTCAACTGTATTTTTTATTGTCTTGTGATCAGTGGGGCTCAGTCATAATTCATCTTTCAGACAGTTGAAGTTGGTCTTCACCCATCATTTCTGTGGTTATTGTACCATACAATCGATCACCGTTGCATTATGACAACATTTTATGGGTTTTCAGTGAAATGCTTAAAAAACTTATGAAACTTCCAAAACTGGATATTTTTATCTTTGATGCATTACTCAAAGATAAAATTTCCATAAAATCTTTTATGTGAGTTATCTACATGAAAACCTACACCCATACCAATCAAGCAAAGTGTACTTCGATCTCATTTTGTGTGATATTCCATTTAGTAATTCATTTCCATAATCTCAACGGCCCGAATTCACGAAGGTGGTACAAATGAAACCATGGTTTAAACCATGGACAAAAACCATGGAGCGCCAAGTGTCGCAAGGAATATTTCGTTACAAAATTGGTCATTTCATTGACAAAATGACCGTTTCGTCAACGAAATTATCATTTCGTGGACGAAATGCCCATTTAGTTACAAAATGTTGTCATTTAGTTACAAAATAATCATTTTATCGCCGAAATGACTGATTTCGTAACAATATATTCCATGCGACACTAGGCGCTCCATGGTTTAAACCATGGTTTCATTTGTACCACCTTCGTGAATTCGGGCCATCTAGTTCATTTGGTCTCTGCGAACAAGACCCTTTTTTCCCTGTTTTTATACTTCCTTATGCGTGAGATCAGACAGAATAACACTGTATAAACCACTGATGAGGTTACCCTATGTGAAAAATACCGAAATACATGAATAAATAGATAAGTAAGTAAGTAAGTAAGTAAGTAAATGAATGAATGAATAAATAAATGAATACATAAATACATAAATAGATAAATAAATACATACATACATACATACATACATACATACATATGTACATACATACATACATACATATGTACATACATAAATGTATGCATAAATGTATGCTTCAATGGAGTGAAAGGAACAGATGTACAGTATCCCCTCTTCCACACACATTTTTATAAACTAGCTCCAAAAAGCCCTTTAAGAGGGACATTCTGAAAAAAAATATGAACTGAAGCATGTTAGAGATTAATTTGATTGTAGGGACTGCTGTCTTGTCCATAACCCAAACTCCATTACTTGATCACGACCTGTGTGCACTTACAGACAATTGGTCTCAAGGCCTGTTCACACATACATGAATTATCATGTGTGGTTTTTGCTCGTTTGTTTGTATTGCTATTTAAAGTTCAATTTCATTACGATGCAAAAGTCAATTGTATTAGCCACTGATCAAATAAGGCCAGAAAAAGCCAGAATTTGGCTGCAAGCAGGGCACTCGAAAATCACCAAACTGTGCATGCCTCGAAACAATGGCCAGAGCGTGACTCATTTTCATCATATGCATGGAGGCAACATATGGTGGAATTAAGTTTCCTTCACTTTATAGAGGTTGACATAACTGAAAATCTTGTGTGTGCCAAAAGATTAACAAAATGTAAATATTGAATTGAAAGAAATTGAGGGAAAAAAAAAAAACAAGGAAGGACGATATTAAGCCAAATATTTTTGTGACCCAGTGCAAATGAAGGAAGTACTGTTACCCAAAAGTATCAAGTAGCCTAATGGCATTTTGCAAACATCTCTGTAGGAATGTCAACTTAATGAACATCAAATCATGTATCAAACTGTCTTATTGGAATATAAGTTCTGGAAAAGTGGAAATTTTTGTGGTGTGTAAATTTTCATGCATTTTGTGCAGCCAGAAGATAGCACGAAAATAAAAACACATGAATAGTTTTTGCTTGGTTTATGTACCATGATGTAATGTCTTGATTCCGCGGAGTTGAAAACACACAAAATTCAGCTCATTATACTAGGCCAGGTGCGAAAAAAAAAAATTAGTCACAGGAAAATATCTATTTATTTCTGTTTTAAAGAAAAGAAGAGAGAGAAAATGGGACCCTACAAAACAAATAATTTGCCCAAATATCCACTTTTACAGTATTTGAATTAAATGCAGAAAAGACTATCATATACATAGTGAAGATGAAAGATGATAGATAGCTAAAAAAAAAAAAAGAAGCAAACAGACCAAATCAGCAGAGAAATCAGGCAGCCCAACAGTCATTTTAGGACCTTCATCATCTTGGTACAAGAGCTACCAGCACTTCCATTTGTGCAATCCTGTCAAACCAGAAACATTTGCGGCATGAAACTTTTCGTGAATTGGAGCCAAAGGCCTTTTTCGCAGCATGAAACTTGTGCGAATTGCCACTGGCACTCAATGCACTGAATAGGCAAGGCATTTTACGTGCATTTAACTTTCGTGAATCTTGGTTCTTCACGATATTTGTAAAAGTTTTAAAGCGTGCAAAAGCGTCTTGGGTTTTTTAGGAATGCTTAGAATCCTTTGATTCGACAGATGCCATTTTAGAAAAGATTTTGTGATACATTGACATGACCATGGTAATTACCACTCTCTTTTTCATACATTTTTCCCTTGCTCACATATTGATTATTTAAAAAAAAGAAATATACTGTAAAACCAGAAATGTTTGCATGCATTTTAATTTTGCAAATTTCATGAGAACCAAGATATGCAAACTTAGAATGCCCACGAAAGTTCTTGTCTACACTTTATGCATTGAATACCAAAGGCAACTCGCAAAAATTTCATTAAGAGAAAAGGGCTGTCGGCTCCAATTCACAAAAATTTTATGCTGTGAAAATGTCTTGCTGTACAATGTAGGCCTATATAGTCATGAAGCCATTGATGTCAGCAGATACATAATTTTGTCAACGTGGCAGCCAGTTTGGATCTGCACGGGAAAGACTAGCAATCTAGACTAGCAGAATAACATGAACCCAGCCACACCTCTGACCTTCAGCTGCCCTTGGACAAAGGTCTCTGTGCAGGAAGCATTACAACCGAATGGAATGTAAACAAGACACCTCTTTCTCTGTCTCTCTCTCTCCCCTCTCTCCCTCACTCCCCACGACAAAGCTGCTTGGGAAAAAAAATATCTAGGGCTGCTAGTCTTGCTCCTAGTCCTATTTTTTTTTTTACCATAGCTCATAATGCACACTCTTCAACTGAATAGAAAGAAGAGGGGAACAAAAGACTACACTTCGTGGAGGTCAGACAAAGAAAAATCCTTGTCCGTTGTTCTAATACCAGTTATTTAGCCTACTGATAATTATCATTGTCAGCAGGATGTACAGTCATTTGTATGGCCTGTTGCTCAGGAACGACTGACAATTTACTGATCTTATCTTGTGTGTATAATGACATACTAAGACTCTGAAATAATTATACAGAAACTGGTAGACAAACCAGCAAAGAAAGTAAAACAATGAAACAAACAGCTGAAAAGCAGTCTTTGGAAACATAGATATGTCACTGTTAGCATGTAGGCCTAGGTCCTACATCTTTCCGTGAATTGTTGTGAATGCATGAAGTGCTGAGGCTAATACATGAGTGGTGGACTGAACTGTCAGAGAACACAATCGCATTCCTGACTTGCCCTTTGGCTTTGTGTGATTAGGGCATGGCTGATCGGCAGACCGGGGTTATGCCCACGCAGAGAGTCAATCTAATCTACGCACGTTGGTCCAAATTTGCCACGCGATGGGTTTGCTGTAACAGCTAGTAACACAGCTATCATTCTCGCTTTGTTCACACTCAGATGAGCACGTAACACGCAAAGGAAAGCATCCTTGTCGCACATTGATCTATTTTGTTTCAGATTACTTCCTACAGACAGCGTGCTGGTATGAGAGTGACTTGATTATTTTAAGGGGTCACCCTGTATATTCAAAGCAGTAGACCTTGGCTTAATTTACCTATTCCAGTGTGTGGGGATGTAGGGTTTTCAAATCAAATTACTGTCTACTGCAAACCTTCCAATTTCACACGATAGCACGTGAAAATAACCTGGTTGCAGACCAAAATATAATTGTCAGCTCAGCTTTTTTTTGTATCTATATATACATCATGCCTCCTGCCAAGCAAAATAAAAAGGGATGGAGATGAAACAAAGCCAGAAAAAAGACTGAAAATGAAGACTTCTTCAAAAATTAGAGCAATAGCCATCACCATATTGAATATTGCAGCCAAACATGGGTTGGGCCTGATATTAACATTGATACACATGTTGTATAGGGCATTTTTATATGGATACTATTAAAGGTAACATGAATCTTAACCAGATACAGATGGTGACCTAGGGGTCAAAGATACTACAAAATATGATTAATGTTTGCTCAATTGCAACCCTTTTATGATAGAATGAATACTAATTGGGGCTCTGCAGGGAGTAAGAACCATATTGGCAGACAAAAATCATCATACACCCAAACCAAACAGACCAAAAAACAAACAAACAAACAAGGATTATTCATAATCATCCCAAGCAATTTTCCACTCATTACCAGATTTGGAGGTATTAATATAAAGATGGGGCGCTTGTGAAGGAAATGGGATTGTTAGACTGTAATGACCAATGGTGCAAAAATCCTGTAAGGGGGATGAACAAAGCATGAGCAATCATGCATTAGAGAAAAGGGGATCATAGCTCTTCCCCTCCCTTTATCACCACCACTAGTCACCACCACCACCACCACTACCGAAGGGACAAGTTAAATACCCCCACCCCCATCCCACAGCATCATGTAGGTAGCTGACAAGTGCACCCAAACAAAGCCCTGTGGCTACTCCAGTAGGTTGACCTTTCTCCCCAATGGACTATTGTCTACCACCAAGCCATTAATTAGTCTCTTAATGCAGACCTGTGTTAGCAGTTGGAGCTCTCCATGGAGGGGGGGGGGGGGGGGGAGGGGGGATAGAGCAGTTTATTAAACTTCACACTCTTTTTAGAAGGATTGCACTTCTAAATGCAAAGATCATGTAAGAAGTAATGCATTATCATTTTAACACATTTTTCATCATACAATGTACGGTAAATGCATTCATAGTCACTTTCAGGGGAGATGGACAAGCATAATACCTTTTATTAACACTCAACAAAAGGATGGGGGTGGTGGCCGTGGGAAGATTCTCCTCCCTTTCTCTTTAGAAAGGAAGAGACTTTTTAAGAGAGAATCATCCAGTGTTCTACATTCAAAGCTGAAATCTTCAGGTAGATTTCTGTATGTAGGGATCACCATGCACACATCTCTATTGAGAGAGTAACTATACACAGTCCTGTCGCTGTACGGGCGTGACATAACTTGCCTTAATACTCATTGTTTCATTTAAGGAAATGAATGTACAATAGAAGCCATTCATGAAAGTAAACATAACTGCCCTCATTCTCTGCCCCTATACCAGCTTGAAATCTGAAGCTGCAATTCTGTCCATACCAACAATTTTTTCCAGACATGTATAGACTTCTGCTACCACGTCAATTGTCAATGGCAAGTCAGGTGAGAAATCTCTGTGTTTACAAGAGCGCGCTTGTCTTTTCTTGACTCCAAATTCAGCCTACACGTCACAAGGAACTGTAAACAATGGTGTTTGTTCAGTCAGACACATTTACCGTTGAGAACGTGTCTCGCCAAATTAGGAGTTTTGCCCTAAAAAACATTCTGTTTGATTTACACAGATGGATTACACCACTTTTGTGCATCTTCACTACACAGTTAAGAAAGGAGAAAAAGAAGTAAGAATACTAATAAGAAGACTACATAAATGATTAAAAGGATCACTGGAATGAGTGCATACACATTTGGAATAGCTGACATGTCACAATTGCTCATTCAGTAGCAAGTGCTCCGAAATAGACGAAAATCATTGTGACCGTGAATCAACCCCCCTGCTCCACATCGAGGCGTTACGCTGTCTGGTCTGGATTTGTAGACTAGCTACATTTTTGCCATCTGATTCACAAGGTTCCATTCCATTGTCCTCTCATTGTTTTCAGGGAATGGAAGGGGAGAGATTCAGAGGTTGCAGTGAAGAGGTCTTTGTGCCCCACTAGTGCGTGTGAGGTGAGGCCACCGCCCAAGACTGAGCAAACACAGCGAGAAAGATGTGATACCTTTTGAGAAGACAAAAAAAAAAAGAAGAGTTAGAAAAGAGGGACTTGTTTGAACCCAGTAACCACCCCGGTAACCAGAATCACCACAACTCCACGTTGGTACATTGATAGGATAGATGTTGCATTAGTCATTTCTCCACCTCTCGCTCTCTTTTCTAACTACCCATTGCTTCATTCTACCAGGTATAGGCCAACCGTGATTTCTTCCTGGTAGGAAAACACAAATCACGAGATGAAACTGATTCTTTTGAAGTTCTCTTTTACCTCAATTATACTAACCTTAATTGTGTTTAAACCACTCCATCTCTCATCTCAGGGCACGGAGAAGGGAGACAAAGAGAGAGAGTGAGTGAGTAATTTTGATTTATGACTTGTGATCCTTCGCTAAGAAAAAGTCAAGCCGTGCTGCATGTACTCTGCCTTTTACAGCTCCTGTTTACCTTTGGGAACAGTGATTTTAAAATTTTTCAAGATATGACATTTAATGCATATGATGTGTAGGTCTGTTGTACCACAAAACATCCTAATAAGTATCATATAAAATTTTCATGATAAAGCCTAAAATATAAGGCGATATCTGTATATTTCTCAATAAAACGTAACTGTAGATGGTTTAGTCTGGAAACATTTTTGTTATAACTATTTTTCACATTTTGCATATTTAACAATACTTTATATCAATTTACTGATTCAAAATTTTAAAGGGATCGTATGGTTTTGGTTGAGACCTATTTTCAGGTTTCTAACATTTTTTGGTGCGATAATGAGAAACCTCTGAAGAAATATGAAAAAGCATGTAATTCTATGAGGAATTCAATGTTTATTTGATGAAAATTGGTTTTGAAATGCCTGAGATATCCAAAACAGTGCGATTCTACTAAGGGGATAAGTATGGGACCCACACTTTACTACGATCTCTTTGTTTTACTTTGTTTGTAGATGTTCCAGTCATTCTAAACCCGATTTTCATCAAATAAACTTTGAATTCCTCTTAAAATGGTAATTTCTGCACTATATCATAAGTGTTTGCTTGGTATCTCACAAAAAGTTAAAAGCCCAATTCTCATCTCCACCAATACTGTATCATCCCTTTAAGGTGGTTGTTTCTATCCCTCACTCACATTTTAGAACTATTATTAAACACTAATGCACTGGGTTTTTGTTTCATCTGCAAATGGTAAATTATGCTTTTAAAACATTGTGACCCAGATTGTATGTCAGATATTGATACAAGAAATGACAAAGCAATCAGTGTATGTAGAAGAGGACAGCACAAAGAAGCTTAAAGGTATAATTTGTCATTTGCAGATGAAACAAAAACCCAGCTTTAGTGCTTCAAATAGTTCTAAAATATGCGTTAGGGATAGAAACAACCAATTTAAAAATTTGAATTGGTATAATCAATGTTAAGTATAGTTAAATATACAAAATGTGAACGATAGTTATAATTAAAAAAAATCTAGACTAAACTGTCCACAGTTATGATTTATTGAAAAAAATAGTGATATCTCCTTAATAGGCTTTATTGCAAAATTTTTACATGGCAGGATGTTTTGTGATACAACTGACCTGCACATATGCATCAAATGTGATATCTTGAAAAATTTTTAAATCACTGCTCCCAATGGTAAACAGTACCTTTAAACAAGAAAACAAATCAAGCGGAGAAATAGGAAGGAGAGAGGGAATGGGGAAAAGGAGGAGCAGTGGAAGGAGAAGACAAGAAAAAGATGAGAAAGAAAAAGAAGAGGAGAGATAGAAGAATATGAAAAGAAGAAAGGATAGAACACCCTGAAGAAGGAGAGAGACAGGAGAAGAAGATGAACAACAATGGCAAAAAGGAGATGATTATGATGATGATGAGAGATGGAGAAGAGGAGGAGGAGGAGGAGAGCATGAAGAAGGGAGAGAAAAAAAGGATGATGTTTTGCATATTATTATATCACTTCAGTCGGTAAATTTTCATGATGTTTCATCACTCTAAGGTTCCACAATTATATTTGTACTCAATTTACTTTGTTTTGATTATGCTAGCTTATTCTATGCTACCAAAGAAAGTGAAATGTTTATGTTCTTTTGAAAAATGATATAAAGTTTGAATTGAATGGAATGAGAAATAAAAGAAAAGCTTATTTCAGGAAGTAGAAGGTAAAAAAGTCAACACAATTACAAAGAGAACCATGCCCTTGATGGCCACGCATCTGCAAGTAGACTATGACAAAACTATTCAGTCAGCGATTTGCATGAACATTCAGCAGTTCGCAGTTCACGTTGCAAGGAAATGTGACGTCCTTTTTGTATTGTCCAACACTGTAGAAATCACTGAACGGAACACCAGTTTTAAACAGAGCGCAGAACAACGTGCTACTGCCCCTGCAACAAAGGAGTTAACTTCTTGGTGCAACAGTCAATAGCTTTTCCAACTTCAGATGACCTTGCAAACTTCCACGAGTTCTCATACACGTTTTTTCTTTCCAACACTTGTGTGTTTCATTCAACTCAAAATTTAATGCTGCGACCGTTGCTTGATCCTCGAATGCATTGCCATTAGTCATCACTTGTGATTTAATGTGAATCTTCTCCGTCTTTCAAGGGCATTCTGTGAGTTATACTGCAATTATTTCCGTGTTTAATCCCATCAAATTCTGAGATGATTATCTTTCATTTTCACCTGGTCATTGTGCCTCTCTATAACCCTCGCTGTACTTGCCACTCTTTCTGAGAATTGGATGCGGTAACAAAGCATGTATACAAAGAAAGTCAGAATGGTTTCTATAGATGGCTTCTTTTGTCCACACAGTGTATATTCCTGTATCTTATCGACTTCCCTGAAAGAATAAAATGATACATCAGTTTGGTATCTTCTGCTGATACAAATTTCAGACCTCTTGTCTGGCTGTGACTTATAAGATCCCTATTATTAGGCCCAACATTGTGGTGAATTAGGAACATACTCAGAATCAGTTATTTAGATTTTTTTTTTCTCTGAGTGTGAAATAACCTTTATAAACTTTAGAAACAACTATGTAAAGTTTAGTTTAGCACCTCTTACTTTTGTTTAAAGTTCTATCCATTGTAGCAGGTAATTCATGGACAGATGTTTGTGATACAGTAAACAGTGGCTGTGGCTAGTCTTCATTTGATCTTTTGTGAAACAGTGTAACATTCATTCACATAATAATGTTAGAAGTCTGACATTCTGTGGGGGTGAAATGGTTAAGGCAGTGGATGAGTGTGTGGAAGAAGGGTTTTCCATGCTAACTGCACACCTTTTGAATCCTGCGATGGGTATATATTTGGATGACGAACATCCTGAACCATACTCCTCCTCCTCAGCGAAATCACGCCGCGTAGCCCCAGGGTAGAATCTCTTGGAGTCATTGCTTTGAGAGTATTCATAGATTATGGCGCGTAAGAATGAGAAATGGTATTGCGAGTCATTCATTTACGGATGCAAATTCGAAATCCCAACCGTTTGCAACCAGTGGCCGTTGGCATTTGAATTTAAGACTGCTACATCACTGTGGGATGAATCCACGATTTACAGATTTTCATCCTGTGTGTTGACTTATGATTATGAGGGGCTTTCTGTGGTATTTAGCATTTTAGCATTGCAAACAACACTACCTGTGTAAAGACATAGATTGTTTTACCATGGACCCTACCGAGGGTCCGTGGTTTTACAGATGAGTGGTAGTAGAGTGGTGACATTATAGTGCTCATACTGACAGTTGTAACCTGTCATCCATGATTTGGTTACTGTTGGGTTTATTTATTCCTTTATTTTATTATTTGTATTTATTATTTTATTATTTATATATATATATATTTTTTTTTTTGGGGGGGGGGGAACTGTACCCTTGTCATTGAAGTCTGCTTGAAGACAAAGTTGCTTTTTACTTTGAAGATTTATACACGACCTAGAAATGGATGACTTGTGCCAATCTACTCTTTACAGCTTTAAGATACGGTATATAAAAGCCTCCTTCATTATTTCTTGCACAAAAGGATATAAAATTGCAGAGGATGGTAATTATCAGATCAAGAAATTATTTTTGCTGCCCACAGATTATATATCTCAAGACATCAAATGTAAATCTTTAAGAAATTCACTCCCACGTCTATCATGCGTAAGGTAGAGAACAGTGTGACGCAGTTAGTTCTGGTAATAGAACACCATGACTAACCCCAACGTCATTAGGAGAGGACCAAATGTTCAAGCGAGAATTTTGGCTGTAATGGTGAATGTATTTCAGTAATAGCTCGCTAATGACCAGTTACAGGATGCAGACGCTCTATTTATAGTGGGAGTGACCATGGCTACCATCTTTACCTTCATCATTATCATCATCACCAAGCCGCAAATCCCCCCTATTAAGGGTTTGGAGTCTTCTCGTTAAAGCTTTCCACCTTGCTCCATGCCAGTAAAGGCAGCTCCAATTCTTTTTCCATCTTTAATGATGCAGTCCATCCCTCCATCCCTTTCTTCTCTGCTCTTCTTCGATCAGGCTGACCCTCTGTCTCCTCCGATAGCATCATCTTCTTCTGGGGTAACGTTATACAGTGCACTCACGTTATAATGAACATTGTTATAATGAAATTCTGGTTACAACGAAATTCTGGTTACAACGAAGTAAAAAATTTAGGCCACAACGCTATCCAATCTATGTATTTTTATCGTCTATTAGTTCGGGTATAACAAAATTTTAATGTAACGAAAGAAAAGTGCCAGTCCTGAGGACTTCATTATAATGGGAGTCTAATGTATATCAGTATGCTGTTCTTTATTATGAGGAGGAGAGTACTGTACTATAATGTAGTGGAATTATACTGTGAACAAACTATTCTTTAATTCATACCTTCGGCCACCCAAGAGAGACAAAAAAAGTGGCCACGAAAGATCGGTGGCTTCCATAGACAGAAGCTTTTCTTTCAAGGAGGATTTGAAGGGTTTGTTTGCAAAAACCGATAAGTCCATTTTTGAAGATTTTGAAGTACGATTTCTGTCATAATAATCAAAATAATACCTTTTAAATGATACATTGGTCACTACATATAAAGGTATATTTTTGAAGTTATGGTCAAAAGAAGCAAAAATTTTCTTATTATTCTCTTTATTTTTCCTGACCTTTAATCGCAAATATCTCCATTTGGCAAATATGGACTTATCGGTTTTTGCAAACAAACTCTTCATTTTTTCTCTCTTTTTTTTTAGTGGCTGTATACAGCAGGTGGCCATGATAGATAGGTGGCCACTAAGGGAGGTTTGACAATATATTATCTATCCATCCATCCATCTATCATCTATCTATCTATCTGTCTGTTTATCTATCTATCAATCTATCTATTTTATATGTTTGTCTGTCTATCTATCTGTCTATCTACAAGCTGTATTTGTATGTCTATCTGTCTATCTATCTATCTATCTATCTATCTATCTATCTATCTATCTATCTATCTATCTATCTATCTATCTATCTATCTATATTATCTATTTACCTTGCTATCCATGTATCTACCCATCAATTCATCTATCTTTTCCATACTCCCTTTCTGCACTTTTCTACTTGTCCCCTTGTGTATGTGCATGTAAGCCAATTAAGGTTCTGTTTCATAGAAATCTCTTCATTAGTCACTCTAATGGCAACCTTCATACAGCTGGGTGCATCATTCTGTGTCCTCGTACTACAACTCATAAAAAAATTCTGGGAATTGGACAGGGGTCGCTCCAAATTGAAGTGTAGTGGCACATGTCCTTTTTTTTTCCAATTAGTGATAGTAGATCTTGTCTGGCGTAAACCCTTTTCACACCCACAGAACAGAAGCATTTTGTTAATCCAGAGGGCCATGCTATGTAGCATTTTAACATTCTATAGATTGAACAATTTTTCATTTGCTTTCCTACTGAGAGCATTTTCATCACAAATCAAGTGAGATCGAAACAGATTGTATCAGAAGAAGGATCAGATCAAGAGATATTATTCCTGTTGCAGCATTGGTTACAGTTCGTTATTCCGAAGGCTCTTAAGTCCGAAGATTTGTTATTTCGAAAGTTCATTATTCCGAATTTCACTTTCGATTAACAAATCTATGGAATAACGAACCTTCGGAATAACGCCACAAATGTTCGGAATAACGAACCCTTTTTCATTTTCAGATTAACGAAGCTCTGGATATAGGGAATTTGTGTGGTTCGGATTAACGAACCTTCGGAATAACGAACAGCACCCGCAGCATCACATGTCCTCTGGGCAGAGTGCCAATACTTGATTTCTCAGATTGTCAAATCACTCTCAAGAGCTTTCATCAACCCTCTAGGTACCTCCGTCTCAAAATACTATTGGGATTGAGTGCAAAAAAATCGCTGCTAGTGCTGAGAGGGTTAATAGTGAGATGGGCTAAATAAGGCTATATCTCTTCCAAAACATGGGTGCATCTATATGAACTCAACATACTCTTGTTTTCAGGATCAGTTTAAAGGGACTGTACAGTACTGGTTGAGGTAGGGATTCATGTTTTGAACATTCCTAAGTGAGATAACGAAAAGCCTCTTATGAAATATGAAAGAGCGTGTAATTTTAAGAAGGATTCAATGTTTATTTGATAATAATTGGTTTTCAAATGGCTGAGATATCCCAAAAAGTGCTAATAATAAAAGGCGACATGCCCCAACTTTATTAGTATATCTTTGTTTCACCTTGTTTTTGGATATCTCAGCCATTTGAAAACCGATTTTCATCGAATAAACTTTTGATACCCCTTAGAACCGCATGCTCTTTGACATCTCATCGAGTAGTTTCTGAATATCTCACAAAACGTTAAAAGCTAATTCTTCACCTCAACCAGAACTGTACACACCCTTTAATGTTTCAAGTGTGAATAGGACCACCCCCCCCCCCTCTCACTTTTCATGCATTGTTTCTTTGGATTAGATTATTACCGCATTCAAGGACATGTCACTGCCACTTACATGAACTGAGATAGCAGGAATTCTGGGATCTATTTCACTCTCTGTTTGGATAGATGTTGGAAGGGGAATAGCAATGCCGTAATCAAATTATATGATCTTCTTTTCTTTCTGTTTTTTTAAGGAGGAGTAGGAGTGCCAAAATATTTTCCAGGTAAACAGCCTCACTGGCAACAGTTGTCCTTGACGGCAGGATGACTGTAAGAGGATTGTATGCAAATGAAGGAAATGACACATTCCTGACATTGAGGGGGGTTCAGACTGAAGAAAAAAAGAGAGATGTTCCTCCTTGTCACATTTCTTGAATGCATTTTTAAGAGTGCATCATTTCGAGAATGCATTTTTAAGTGTGCATCGCTGCTTGAATGCATTCTTAAGTGTGCATCACTTCTTGAATGCATTGTTAGTGTGCATCAGTGCTTGAATACATGTCTAATTATGTGTAGAGTTTACAGGCCAGTCAGATATAATGAAATGAATGTCCTTATCGATCACTTACAGCAAACATCAATTCATACGACAGTTGTGTCACAAACTCCCATATCTTTTCAATTAAACACACAACTGTTGCTATGCTGACATCAAAGGTTATTGATGTACTGTAAAACCAGAAATGTTTGCATGCATTCTAATTTCATAAATTTCGCGAGAGCCAAGATTTAAGAAATTGAACTACATGCAGAAGTTTGTGTCTACACTATATGCGTTGAATGCCAGTTGCAATTCGCAAAAGAGGCTCCAATTAGTGAAAAGTTCATCCCTCGAAAAATATCTTGCTTCACAGTATCATGCAGGTGTCATGGACAGAATTAACCTGTTGAGGACAGTCTGATTTTGCACGACACGCATTTCCCATAGACACTTGCCCCAGTATACTTGGGATTCGTCCTCAATTGAAGTGCAAGGTTAAGCTAAGCTCCATAACCTTAATTGTGTCTTACAATTCAGACTTTAGGCTGCTGGAATCAAGCAATACCTGAGTGGAAAATGCATACAGAACTTGATTGACCACAATCAATTTTGTAAGAGATGCGATTCTGGTTTGCTTTGAAATGATTACATATAAAAAAAGAGAATATATTGCTGTGCATGAGACATATTTCTAAACTTTTTGCAGACATTTCCTCTTGTGAGACTGAAATGCCTCAGCAATGAGACCACTGATTCAAGCCACTGAGGATGTTGAAGTATCCAGGAGATCATGGGGGGGGGGGGGTTGCGAAAGAAAAAAAGACTTCTCCAGTCGACCTTTATGCTCATCATGATCATCTACAGATACCTGGATGAAAACACTCTTGTATAGTTTCACATTCTGGTAATAAAGAGAGCCAGATGTCCTCAGTGTTTATACGGTATTTGCTCAAATATTCGTTGAGCTGTAGTTTTTTTCTTGTGCTAGTATACTCTCATTCTACAGCAAAAATGAAAGAAAGATAGAAAGAAAGAAAACAAAACCAAAACTTTAAAAAAAAAGATAAAAATGGGGGAATTTTCCTTTTTTGAAAAAGAGTACCTGTCATCTTTGAATCACTACTGTTGTGGTTTCTTGAACAATGGAAAATAACTCAATTATGGTACTGAAGATTAAGTCCTGTCATGTAAATATGGATGTGGCCCCAAATCGAAAGTATGCAAGATAATCCTGTATGATGACATCATCTTTGTTGTTGTTGTTGTTGTTGTTGTTGTTGGCAAGAGTATGATGAGCAAGAATTGAAATGAAAAAGGATAGAATGAAAACTTTAGAGATTGCTTCTTTTTCTCACGGCCATCAGATTAGAGGGCAGATTGACATCTTATGTAGTATTGTGCCAAAACTCCAAGCCTTCGTCGTCCTTGACTTACAAAATTTATTCGTGCTTGGGCCAGTGCCAATCGAGGAATCACAAAGTTTTTGCTTTTGGGCGGCCTCCTTGCATGTGATGAACAATCACATTAAAAATAACTGAACTAATATTATCATAACCTTGTCAGAAGTTCACATTGTTTATTAGGATCCAGTCCAACTGTAAAAGATGTATTGTAGTTCCGTGGATACATCACTATTTTAAGATTACTTTCCTGACCCCATAATCTTTAATTTCGACTTTGGTATTGCTATGTATTCATGGAAAGTAAAACATGAAAACATAAAAATGAAATGCATTTATGCGTGTTGTCTCAGCCTTGAACTGGCTATTAATCCTTCCGTTCAGATCGCTTACAAAAAAGAAAAAGAAAAAAGAAAGAGTGGTGTGTATTTACTGAGAATACCTTATGTCATTTGCAAAGTAGCATAAAGTGCAAGTGCCTGAGTCACAATGCATGTCTATATAAGCTTTTTGAAGGCTAACGGAGGTTGTTCACGACATAGTAACCTAGCAACCTTTGCCATGTTTGAGAAAACCTTAGTCAGATCATTTTTGAAGAATAACAAAAGCAGAACAGCAGTGACTACAGTTATACACATAAATTATGAATCAAAAGATGAGCGTGCCTCCAAACAATCACAGGGAAAGTAAGACGGAAAGAGAAAACAAACAAACAAACATGGACAGACACAAAAGTAGAACCAGATCTTCATTGCAAATATATCGGGATGGCTTGTATTTCTCTCGTGGTGTTTTCCTTTGCTTTTTGCTTCAATATCCACGCATCTCATTGCTTGCACCCATACAGCACATTACATTGTTTCGATGTCCACACACATACAGTATGTGCACACACCACATCATTAATACCTACTAGACCTTGAAGGGCCCCATTTTATCAAAAGAGATAATCGATAATGCATTCATGTGGGGGCTGTGCAACATTTTTTGGTCCAAATTAGTGATGAATAATTGCATAAATGCATAATTTTTTTTCTTATTCTCTCTATGTTTTCTTGGTGATTTGCCCCTGCAGGCTCATGAAAAGGACCATGGTTACACTGGAATGAGGAAGGAAGATCAAGTTCTTCAGGATTATTTCATCCAGACCATCATGAGGGTGGGGCAGATAAAGGGAAGAGGGGTATGGTGGCTTTGTCTGAAACACTTTGCTTGGTATACTCCAGTATGTCAAACTTCACAATGGCTTGGTGTGTCTGCCTCTTGTGAGAAAAGAAAGAGACAGGTGTATTTTACAGGAACTTCGCAATAAGAAAAGGGAATATAGCTTGCCTGAAACATGTACTTGCTTGGATTTTGGCAGATTTTCACAGTTGCTTGGTGTGTCTTCATCTTCTGTAAATAGAAAGAAACTGTCTGTTGTATTTTAGAGGACTTTGCCTGAATCACGTTTGCGGTATAAGAACAACCTCTTCCAAAACCCCACAAGCTGCTTGAAATACATGCAGAGATAATGCCCTCAAAAGATTGGTTTTTGGTCAAATAGACATGGTAAGGATTGGATGTTGCTGAAGTATATATCAGTTGACATTTGGATCTATTGAATGCTACGACTACTAGCAATGGATGAAATATAATCTTGGTTCAGCCGCTATGGCTTGGAGCTTTGAAGATTGCCCACAGATTGCTACTGTCATAAAAAAAAAAAGACAGGGCTACATCAATTAAAGGACATGTTCACCTTCTTATATATGTGGATTGAGTGAATGTGGCAATATCAGTTGAACACATCAGTGAAAGTTTGAAGAAATCTGACAATCCATTCAAAAGTTATGAATTTTTCACTTTTGTGTGCTTTCCACTGCTGGATGAGAAGACTACTACAGTTTATGATGTCACATGTGTAGAACGATATAGGGGAAATGAATAGATAATTC
The DNA here is from genome assembly GCA_033980235.1 of Diadema setosum. Classification (NCBI taxonomy): domain Eukaryota; kingdom Metazoa; phylum Echinodermata; class Echinoidea; order Diadematoida; family Diadematidae; genus Diadema; species Diadema setosum. Next base: position 11,270,311 of record CM067069.1, on the reverse strand, counting down.
CACAAAATTTCATTTTTTGAATGAAGTGAAATTCCCTTCACTTGTTACTAACATATGTCATTAGTGTAATTTTATTCATGTACACCCTGCCTTCTGAAAGAGACAAATCAAGTGTTCATTCATTGTGCAAGAAAAGTGAAAATATGTTGAATTTTCTGTATATTTTCTTTATATTGTTTTACACATGTGTTACACATGTGACATCACAAGCGGTAGTAGTCTTCACATCCAGTGATGGTGGTACTGAAACTTCAAAAATCATAACTTTTGAATGGACCGTCTGAATTTCCTCAAAATTTCACTGATGTCTTTTTCCAATATTGCTGCATTCTCTCAGTCCATAGTATATCAAGGTGAACTTGTCCATTAAAGCCACTGTTTTGCCATTGGGAACAGTGATATGAAATATTGTTCAAATTATCACATCTGTATAGTTCATATGTATAGTTCAGTTGTATCACAGTTGTATCACAAAACATCCTACCATATAAAGCTGGCAATAAAGCCACAAATGTAGGCTATATGGAGATGTCACTGATTTTTGTAATGAACCATAATTGTAGACGGTTTACTGTAGAAACAATTTTTGAATAAACTATTGTTCACATTTTGTATGATTTTAACAATACTTAACATTGATTATACTGATTCAAATTTTTACATTGGTCGTTTCTATCCCTAATGTACCTTTTAAAACTATTTTGAAGCACTAAACCTGGGTTTTGTTTTCATCTGCAAATGATAAACAGTGGCTTTAAGTTCGGTTTCATTTTATGAATGCATTCTCCCACAAACACTTATTTTTGTCTGATGATGGTTGTCCTTCTCAATATAGAGTTTGAATACTTTTCAGAACCATCTATTTTACAGGTGATTTTTTTTCCTCTCTTGATGGATGGATGCTAATACTGCCCAGGTGAGTGGGCGGAGATGTTTCGTGACTGGAATGATTGATGTGAGCTGCTTGCCCCGCCCCCTCCTCCACCCACCCCACCCACAATAGTGCTAATTTTGTATTCCACCATAGTATTTGACAATGATGCTGGTTTTAACTCACTTCAAAAAAAAAAAAAAAAAAAAAGGAAGGAAAAGAAAAGTGAGTAGGTGTCAAGTTGTATTCACAGATCTATATTTGTAGTTGGGAAACTTATGTGCTGAGTTGCCTAGAGCACCAAACTTTGAGTGACTCAGAGTCAGGTTGAACAACACCAAGTAAATAAAGAAAAACCAAAAAAAAAAACCTGTTCTTTGTTATTCTTGTTGTTGTTATTAATATTACTGTTGCTGTTGTTGTAATGGACAAGTAGATATATTTCAGTATGAATTCACATCATCTATACACATTGGATTTAGAATACTGCCCCACAGAGTTTGTGAATCCCCCTCCAACCTCCCCCACCCCCCTTCTTCCCGGAGGATTGTGACTTTGTTGTTGTTGTTGTTGTTTTTGTTGTTAGAGACATTTTATTCTGTGTTCTATGGCGGGTGTGAGAAGACATATTTTGCATATCAACTATCTATTGGGCATCACAGTGACAAATATGCATCTTTTAAAAAAAATTTCAATCAGAGACTTTTTTTTCGGTTTTAATGTAGATGGACAAGGGAAAATTAATGTCCGGTCACATGACTGCAATGGCCTTTTTTTTTTTCTTTTTTTTTCATGCTGATGGTATGTCGTAGTTGATGATTTACTAATGGACAGACAGTCTCATTCATTTTGTCCTAGTTTCTTTATGATATACAGGAAAATCTGTACAGTTTAGATGTAAGGGAAGTGAAATAGTATCATACTTTATCTTAGGAATGCACCAGAATAAAAATTATGTTATGCATCCTCTATAGGATGGAACATGAAATTTTGCCGATCAAAAGATTCCTTGTGAATGGGTAGAAAAGTAAACTACCATTTGAGTCAATCATTTTCTGACATCATCACCTTGTTGTTGAGGTCCTTGTATTGAAACTGTAAAAGAAAACAATGATGTTTTTTATTTAAAGGGAGTGTATAGTTTTGGTTGAGACTTAACTTCAGGTTTTTATAATTTTTTTGGTGAGATGGTAAGAAACCTCTTATGAAATATGAAAGAGCATGTAGTTCCATGAGGATTTTAACGTTTATCTGATGAAAAATTTTTAAAAATATATCCAAGTGATGTTTTATTTGGTACTCAACATATAACATCCTTGAAGTAATCACAGCTGAGAGATACATGACAAAGAATAAATTTTGTTCAGCTTCTTAATTATACATGCACATTTTTCTCTTGAGGTATGTTGTCTGTGTGGGTTTATAATGGAAAGGAATGTTAAAAGCTGACATAACTGGAAGGTTGCTAACGAGATGTCGAGTGGTAAGCGCATACACAATCTAAAATTATTGAAATCTAGGCCTATGCCGTATCGACAAAAACACAAGAACAACATGAAACATGAAAAATGAAAATGCCATGGCGAAGCATTTAGTGGAAAAAACAAACTAAAGCTCGATAATACCGCTGAGTGTTTCCCATTTCCGGTTATGCACATTAATCTTTCCTTGTCTCTTTGCAATATAACACTCTTCACGATATGATTTTGTTAACATAGCCTTAAAAGAGGACAAACAAGGAATAGTGTTGTTGCATCTGCTTGCATAAATACACCTTTTTCCTATAAGTAAAATATGGTTTACCAATATTTTGTTTGTATCATTCTCTATAATTCCAGTTAATACATTAAGGAATGACAAATCTATAATCGATGAAAATTGATTTTGAAATGGCCCAGATATCCAAAACAGAGTGATCCTAATCAAGTGTGGGACCCACACTTTATTACGATCATTTTGTTTTACTTTGTTTTTGGATGTTTCAGCTATTCCAAACCCAATTTTCATCAAATAAACTTTGAATTTCTCGTAAAATGGTATGCTCTGTACTATTTCATAAGTGTTTTCTTGGTATCTCGCAAAAAAGTTAGAGCCCAATTTTTATCTCCACCAATACTGTACCATCCCTTTAATATGTGTGTGTGAGAGAGAAAGGTCACTGGATGTATTCAGATAGAAAAAAAAAGAAAATGTAATAAATATTTTGCTTCACTGTTGCTGAACTACAGTTAAGCATTTGTAAGACTCAATCTCCCCGTATCTTGTGGAATACTTTTTCAGTGTGTTAACAATCATACATATAGACTCCTGGTACAAGGGACTTCTTGAAAACCTCAGAGCTTGACAGAGTTCTACAGGATTGCCTGACATAGCACCCACCAGTTGGTCTGTGCAATCTTCACTCTTCCTGTGGCAAAAGAAATTACATGGTATGCAATTCACAAAGTGTTCATCAGATTGTTTTACCACCCAACAAGGGTGGAGAAATATTCCTGACATTATAACTGCAAAAGAGAGAGTTTACATGTAAGTGGTAAACTCGACATCCATTGATAGATGCATGGTCTATATAGTAATGTCACACAGCATCCATAAGATCTAAGAGGGCCGGGTTTTACCATAAGTTTTACATCAACTGTCGATTTTTTTTTTGTATGTGTATGTGTGTGTGTGTGTGTGTGTGTGTGTGCACATTTTGTTGTCTTTTAGTAGACACCATTTGCCTCACAAAAATTATGTTCTGTAGTCTGAAGGACGCAACACTGATAGGAAAACGAATAGTTACTGGTACATAGTGTAAACACTTGCGATACATGATTTGACCTTTAAAAGTCTTTGAGATGTGTGGGTGGTTTTAAAATGGGGGGAAATCACGAGGGTTATAACTCCTGCAGGTAACATCAAGGCAACGGTGCAGAATTGCGTGACGTAATGAAGATGTTCCTTGGGGGACAGTTTCCTTCAAAGAAGGAAAACGACGAATAGGTGCGCAAAATAATAGAAACGCATAAACAGCAAGTTCTTCTTTTTTTTTTCAAAGGATCTTGCAAGGTTGTCTGTAGATGACACTTGAAGTGTCTTTATCCGTGCGAGTGTTGTGCGTCACGAAACAAAGGCAAAAACATGACTGCATTCTCGCTGTAGCTTCAGATTAGTCATAAATAAGTTATCAGAACAACGCAGAGATCCAGCCTAAAGATACCTTCGTAGAAACCATCTGAAAATGAGCATTCAGAATCGCGGATTCCAATGTCTTTTGTAAATATCACCGATGAAAGCACAGAAAAAAAAGGGTCCGGTATCAGAATATTTTAATTCCTTCCTCAATTGTACACTGCAGTTTGACTTTTTTTCTTCTTCTCTCTTTTGTACGAATTCCTGTCAAATTATAAACGGCCTTGTTACTCCTTTGCTACAAGAAAAAAAAAATGAATTCAGTTGGGCAGAATAATAGGAGACAACGACTTTGAAAACAGCGATTATCGAGGAAACAGATTTCGTAAAATATTTGTCTGTCAATTAGGTAAACCTGTGTGCCATTGTTTTGCGATGAAGTGTCAACAGAATAGCGCGGGAACAATGATAATATGAGTCGTGCGTGATGATGAATGCTGAAAGAATGGTGCATGGGGTTATCATGTGGTATCAGAGTGGTATGGTTGAAGATAATAGGCTGTACCTTACCAGACATGATATCTGCCTGTGTAACTTCCGCTACATTGTCCTGAAGAGGTATAGGAACAATTATAACGGTGTATGTCATGTGTGAACCCTGCCCATTGCGCAATGATATTTTAACAGTAGGCCGCGACTGACTCCGCAAAAATTTGACAGCATGCACTGGAGCATGTGTTATATCTTAGGTAGATAAACAATATGCATATTATCTGTGAGGCTGAACAATAGAAGCTATATACATGACTGTGCTTGCGTATATTTTGTGTGAGGGCTTCTAAAATTAAACCACCCGCTTTTGCATTCATTATATGTGTTCCTTTCAGTCTCATTCCAGGTTTACTTGCGGATACTAAAATGTAAACATAGCAACAGATATAACTCATTTAGATCGAGCTCCAAACCGCTTCAAGCATAGAGACGTGGGAGTCTTCTGCGAATTCCATCCTATTTTGCCCAGTAGCCATAGGCGTCTATCAGTCGCCAATTTTATGAGCCAGAGGAATTTGATCTTTTTTTAATGAATATTGTGTTATGAACTTTGATATGTATAGATAAATGTCTCTACAGTATATTTCTGATTTGAGAAATTTATGCAAACCTTTAGTCATTTTTGTGTGAAATTATGTAAATATTGCTTGTAGAAGAAAGGTGTAGCACTCCTATTATACGTATGAAAGAGAGATAATTATGACTTTTCGAGTTACTTTATGGAATATATTGCGATTCCGTGACAGCGACGATGGATACGTGCATTGTGTTATGTTTGGTGTGACTTGGTAAATCTAAATATTTCAGTAAAAGTATAGAACAGACAGAATAGAGGTCTGATTGATTAAATGAACAAATGAAAAAAAAAAAAGGAATAAATAAAGATCAAATTCACGTGTAATACCCGGATTGCAGGAAATGGTAAAACATGAAACGTTGCTGGTAAAGATGAGGATACTTTTACCTCAACGTGTCCAGGCGGAAATGGCGGACTTTATAAAAATCGATTTTGTCGTTGCTATTTCTGTACTTATGACGTCACGTGGACATGTTGACTCTATTTCACCCCTTCATGAACCCTGCAGTTCTTGGGCAGGACGATCAGCTCACATGATATCTACACACAGAAGGTGAGTAGGTCATAGGAAAGATGACCGACAACCGCAAGTATACGACCAGCAGAGGTCCTCGGACCCTTGAGTAATGGACATGGTATGTCAGGTGGACAATGCGATTGTGTGCTATTGGTCAAGTCAACGACCGCAGGGATGATTACACAGCGGAGCCTGTTTAACTTGTAGGTTAAAGTCATTCAGTTGGTCACCTGCGTGTGTGGCCTGATACAGTTTGACTTATATACATTGCTTAAAATCGAAAAAACACAACTGAATGTAAAAGTTTAATTATCAAATCGAATACAGAATGCGGACGTTATGAAATTATAAATTTTCCCATATTTTCATAGAAAAAAGATGTGTGGCCTACAGTCTGCTTATATACATTGCTTAAAATCGAACAAACACAACTGAATGTGAAAGTTTAATTATCAAATCGAATACAGAATGCGGACGTTATGAAATTATAAATTTTCCCATATTTTTACTAAACAAAGATATCTGTCAATATCACATAAATCAGATGAGAAAATGAAAGGTGATATCATCGCCACACAACTGTCCCATTGATTTGTCCATTGATAAGAATTCGTCAATTTGCTGTATTAAGCCCCGTTAGTATATCTATCAGACTTGATTATGAAAACTACGATATAATCAATTATTGATGATATAAAGGATATTTAATGTCTTTTTTCTGCATTCATTTCATACCATGAAACAAGCAATGACTTGTAATGTGCAAGGAAATCAGAGACTATTGAAACTATGACGTCATTATTTTATCATACTTACATAGGTGATTATACGACCGGAATTATTATTCATTAACATTAAACAGATGCGAGGTATATTTTATAACTCTCGTAAACCTTCTTTAGTTTTTGCCAGATCTTGATGTAACTTTCACTATAATCCATTGGTTGACCACCGTTACCTGCAGATTGACAGGAGTCGTAGTGCTATAATGCCGGGTATATAAACGTGTACATCAGGAACTTCTAATTGAAACATTGCGTGGAGTAGATATACATATAATAAAGGGCCTATATATGTATTTAACATGACAATGTTTAAGAAATAATAACAATAGTCTGGACACCCCGCGAAGACAGGCATTGTCTTTTAGCGCTTTGAATACCTAAATTCAATTCGGTCAATATTTGTGCCACTTTTTCTCCTACTTGCATACCACAGATTGTTTGTTTGTTTGTTTTTCTGTGACGACGTCTTTTTCAAGCATGTAATACTGGCATTTGGGTGGTGAAAAAGACAACTTGCTCTTTTAAGTATTATGACAATTGTATTACTTAGCAGACGATCTGACCAATGTACATGCTTGTGTGTGTGTGTGTGTGTGGGGGGGGGGGGGGAGGGGTATGCCTGCGCGTGGGTGGTGTGCCGAATGCAATGCATCATGTGGTGTATTACTAATCCAAGAGGTAAGACAGTGTGGTTTCGCCATACTGGAAGTATTTAGCAGCTTAATCATGTCGTATGAACACGAGGAATTTAGAGGAATGCAATGATGACTGCGTCTTTGATTACTCACTATTCTTGCTTCCATCATCCAGCGTGATAACGCAGTGGCGGATCCAGAGGGGGCGCACCGGGCGCGCGCCCCCTCTTTATGTTTTGTTAAAACAAGATAAGAGAAATAAAAAGGAAGATGGGGGCGCCTCCCCTTTACGGAATTCGTGGATCCGCCCCTGCAACGTCCATGAAAGAAAACCGCAAAGGAACTTTATTTGGGCGAGTCATACTACCTCACTTTCTTACAACCCTCCATCACTTTGATCATTCGCTTTGTAGGGCTCTTCTGCGAAAAGCAAAGTCATAAAATGAGTACCAGCGATATGCACATTCCTTCTTCTAAGGGCCGTCCGTTCAGGTACAGTTAACTGTGGATGACATTTTACCGCTTCATGCACGATGTGGTAGTTTTGTGTAATACTATCTGCAGTAGATATAGACTAATCGTCCCTAATTCGAGCTGTGGGAATACTGGTAGCTCGTGATAAAAAAAAAATGGTCACCACTGCAATATCTCGTTAATTATGGTCACTGCTATCCCGTGAAGGCATTCAGGCAAGATTTACTTAGTACCAGCGTTTCCGTGCCTTCGGATGGCGGAAGCAATATATGTAAAAAAAGATATCGTATTGCGCACCAATAATGTCGAAACTGCCGGGTATATGATATGAAGCCAGTGTTGAAGGTCAAGAAACTTTCATGCCATAAAATTGGCTTTGTGTGTGAAGCTTGTGAATGACGGACTTGGTTTTAGTGTGTATCCGATCTGCGTACACACGTACCAGTAACTTTTTGCTGTTGTCAACTTCTTGCACGCATCGCGACTGTGTTTATTATTGTTTCCTTTTCAAGCGTGATCCACTATTACTTTTTTTTTGTTTCCAATTCACATCCATCTCAAGGTTTATTTCCCTCTTTATTCTATTTCACAGACATGTACATGACGAAGTGTTGTGACCACTCGTAATACTCGTATACATGGAAACGCGTTCATCGCGATCTACTGTGACCCTCCCGTGACTACTCGGAGTGTTGCTAATATGCATACGTTCGTCAGTTTTTCCTTCGATGTGCAGTCTAAATGCATAGGAAATACAAAACTGATGTGCATGTTTTTGGCATGTGTACATTTGCGTTGTTTTACGCAAAAGGCGACAGAATTGGCGGAAGAGAAATGCAAACTGATAGTGCATAAAAACCCGACCTCTGCTGGGAAAAAAAAAAAAGAATGATTAAAGCATGCATTTTGGGATCAAGCTATTACAATGTATTGTAACAGTGTATTGTGATTTTTTTTTTTATATATTTCTTCTTGTGTCAGAATGTGAATGAGAAAGGAAAGGAAGAAGCTGTGAAGTCACTTAGTTGATTAGTGCGTCATTAAGTTTATGGGAGTTTACTTGCGTCGGCCCTTAAAAAAAAAAAAAACTTTCCCTGTTATGCCAAATGGCACTATTAGTGTACAAAGTCTATAGCGTTAAGGGCCTTTTGGCATAACAGTGGAAGTGGTTTAAAGCCCTTTTGGCATAAGACCGGGTTTTGATGAATGTTCGTGTGTGCATGCCAAAGTGTTATGCGGTATGAACCTTATACATTTGCGAGTGCGCATGTCGAAAGAAGTGGGTGTATGCAGGCGATAGCGTGTGGAGCGTTGTATGTTTCTGTGTGACGTCAAGACAGTTTATTTTTAGATTCGTTTGATTATTAGATACCTAGATATCAAGAAATACCCTTTGTAAAATTTGACTTTCAAAACCAACTTACCGCAATGGTCACTGCATGTGATACAGAGCGATTATCAGATAGTTCATTAACGTATAGGCATACTGTAACAGTTGATGCGTAAACTGCATTTTCGTTGTTGTATAGTGTTCTCCTGTGAAGTTTTATTGCCAAATGAGATGTATACTTGCCATAATCAATTTGCATTTCTCGTACATTCTACGTTAGCATCAAGACAGAACAACAAACAGCACGAGAGTCCTAAAATTTGTCGATGTACTTCAGCTGCTAAAATCCTCACTCGTTTATCAACTTCAGTATAAAGAAACATGACCGTTTTTGCGGTTACCTCATATTTCACAAAATATACTGAGAATTGTCTTATGTACTATACTGACACATTTTCTTGCCATGACCTTCTTTATATCATATTTTGTATCTTGCTTGTTTTTTGTTTGTTGTTTTTTGTTTGTTGTTGTTTTTTTCTTTTGCTGAGTTTATGCATAAAAATGTTAAGTGAGATATGAAAATAAACGTGCTGGAACTGTTCACTGCGTCTGAGTGTAAGATCACTGCAGTTTCAGTAATGCAGTGACAACGAAACTGATTGCTTGTTTTGTCTGTCTTTGTGTGTGTGTGTGTGTGTGTGTGTCAGAGAAAGATATATATATATATATATATATATATATATATATATATATATATATATATATATATATATATATATATATATATATATAAAGAGAGAGAGAGAGAGAGAGAGCGGGAGAAGAAAAAAGAGAGACTCTGTGAATTTATCCCGATGAGTTGTATCGTGAAAATGTATATTTAGCCTGAACCGCTTCGAGTAATTACCGTATAAACCAATAGTTTTAGTCCTCATAACACCTGTTTAGGACCACGTACGCCGTATAATTGATACGAACTTGAGTGTGGATGAACGACATTGTGTGGGTGTAATTATTCGTGGTAACGAATGTTGATCAGTGTCAAGTGTATTAGTGTTCTAATTTGGGTCATCACGTTGCTGATGTGCAGTGTATTCCCTGTTTTAACCCTTTCGATGTCAATGACTGTAGACGGTGTGTTAATGCTATGGGTTTTTATTTACTGTCAATTGGCATTCAAACCACATAGAGGATTACAGCTCACATTATCTCTGATGTCTTTATTCTGACTAGATATCGTAACAAACGGGCGAACAGTTTTCAGATTTATTCTTTTGTGAAGTCTGTATTACGGATTTCGTTTCCCGCATTAGCCACCTCATCATGTAAATGCAGTCGGTTAATTAGTGAAGCGTGATAAAGGGATTGTACAGTTTTGGTTGAGAACTAATTTCCGGTTTTTCACATTTTTTGGTGAGATAATGAGAAACCTCTTATGAAATATGAAAGAGCATGTAATTCTATGACGAATTCAACGTTTATTTGATGAAAATTGGTTTTGAAATGGCTAAGACATCAAAAAAAAAAAGCGATTCTAATACCCAGTGTAGGACTCACACTTTAGTACGATCGCTTTGTTTTACTTTGTTTTTGGATGTTTCAGTCATTCCAAACCCAATTTTCATCAAATAAACTTTGAATTCCTCTTAAGATGGTATGCTCTGTACAATATCATAAGTGTTTTCTTATCTCACAAAAAGTTAAAGCCAAATTCTCATTTCTACCAATACTGTACCATCCCTTAAAGCTGCTCTCCCGGATCGACCACTGGTCTTGTTTCCCACTGTAATCACGTATCGCCTGGCGTGACCTTTATTAGACGTGAACTTGTAACGCTGTTTCCTCGTGTTCACCGTAGATGCATCACAATCATGTGTCCTTGATGGAGAGAGAACCGTTTCCAGGTATCTGGTTAACAAAACAAAACAACAAAATAGAATTAAAAAGAAATGTGTGTGTGGAAATCATGTAAATTTGTCCTTGAAGCGTATTAAGTTAATAATCTTGTAGAGATTGTGTGATTATTTCGACGTATAGCTAATTATTGTTCCCTCGCGGTGTGGGGTGTGGTTATGGTTTAATTCTAGCCTATAGTATAGACGGAAAGTGAAAGATGTCCTTTGTTTTTTTTTTCCCCCTTTCAAATGGATCTCCATTACAATATCGTGTCATATTTCCACTTTTGTTTCGATAAACAGTTTTGTACCAGGTACTGAGGATTAAACGTCGAGGACTGAGTTCCTTTTATAGAAAAAGACATTGAGTTTAAACAACGGGAAGCGACGGAAATTCACTCTTTGTAAATTTTGCACGAATATTGTATTCTTCTGTTGTTTCAAAGCCGATTCATCTCTTAATCTTGCATTTTTTTATCTCAGCATGGGTATTACACTTTATGGATTATATCCTCACGTGTCCGTTCAACATTTCCCATTTTTAAAGATAAGGACAGAAAAAATGTGATGTAGGAGTTCGAGCTTCATTATTCCATTCATCTACAGAACAATAATTACTTAGCATAGGCAAAAATACTTCATTGGTATATGAACTGTACCATCAGCATTTATTTTGAAAGAATGGAGAATGATGAAACTTTGATGCCGCGTGTAATAATGTTTTATCACTTCTAAGAAAAGTGAGTGGCATTATAGGCAAATGCGAGGGTGCCGTGAATTTCCAGCTATAAATGTAAAAAAGTTACTAGTAGTGTCGTCCTTTCATCGCTATGCCGCGCTTACATGAAAATATAGGTCACCTACATTGTTAACCGATTAAGATGCCAGAAGACTGCCGCACACTACTGTATACGACTCACGACTATACGACTGACAGACTTTGGATCTGAAATAAACAAGCGTGTTTATTCTGAGGCTATTGTGATTTTCTTCGGATCCAAAGTCTGTCAGTCGTATAGTCGTGAGACGTGTAGTTTGCGGCTACTTGAAAATGCGTCGATCAGTGGCAGGCGGGCTCAACGTCAAACAAAGGGTCACGCCAAGGCTATCCCATACGCCTGTTACTATAAAACGTGCTAAGTCACTGGCGCAGAGAGTCGTCGTTTGAATAACTCTATAGAGTGCAGTGATAGTCAGCTGATGATCCTCAGTTAGCTGTCAACATAATAGTTGAAGAAAGAAAAGAAAAAGACATTCAAGTAGGCCTATTTTTTTTTATCTTTCAATTTTTATTAAACAACATCAAACAAAATTACAGAGATCAAAAACATGATTATACAAATAAAAATAAACAAGAAAATTTGGTCTTTAAAGGTTGCCGTAGAGAGGGACAGAAAGGAAATATGAATGTGGTACTTTGCTGACAGATGACGTAGTGAAATCATCGGCGCATGCACCTCACGCAGTGGGATTTATATAATATTTTTCACAATAGCGTTAATCACAAAAAAAGGGCAGCAGGGATGTGAGAGTTCAATAATGCTTATTCACTGACTCTTCGTTACATAGTATAAACACACACATATCATTGTGTACAATGTGTGTATAGGCCTATATGCACATACATTTAATATATGTATCTGTATCACACAAACACAACGGTGGGATTATATAACACACACACGCACGCACACACAGACATCTATCACGCGCAAGGATTACTTAGTACCTATTCTACAGTGACAACTCTCACTTTATCGATCTATAAAGCATATATAGATCGGTATAGTTACAGAGGCATATACATGTTTGTATATATCTGAATGATAATGAACAGATAGATATAATGGATAGATGATATACATAGAAAGGGAGATATAACCTTACATAGTTCGATGCCCCCGTGATGTTGTGTAATAAATGAGTCGCTGTCATGCGCACAAGCTCAATCAGACGATGATGCTGGTACATTACTATGTCAGACGCCACGCTCGCTCGCTGATCGCATTTCTAGCGAGAATACCATCCGAGGTTACCGGTGATTTCGGAGGGTCATTACCCGTGTACCAATGTTTGCTTCAATGACAAGTTTGATTTTAATAAGTTTTACAGCTCCAGGGCGGATATATGTGGGTGTCAAAAATGTATAATGTAGGCCTATAACTTATAGGATATCTATTCACACTTACGTCATCTAAGGTTATGCGTGACGTCAGAAACTCATTAATCGTTTGTCGCCATATGTATACACATTATGGACCTATATTATGTATGTACATGTGTGTGTTTATGAAAATGGAGAGAGACAACTATAGTGATATTAATGTGTAGGCCTACAGTAAATGTGGGCGTCGTGGCCGAATGGATAAGACTCTCGACTTCCAAATCAGAGGAACCGAGTTCAATTCCCGCCCAGTACGTCCGTAATTGGACAAGATGTTTTTATCCACCACGTCCCTCTTGACCCAGGTGTGTAAATGGGTACCTGGCAGTGTATGGTAATAACAATTATAATAATAATGACAGGACCCTCTGGTAGGAGCAGGGGCAACACTGAAGATAAAGATGAAGAAAACCTTGTTATCATCATCATTATTATTAATATTATAGTTACAGCTCTGTCAGGGATAATTTCAGCCTGATCTCAACCGATGTTAAGGAATAGATAAACACCCTCGTTTGTGCCAGCAGTGATGAACAGCATGATTACACTTCAACAGGAATTTAGACACGCACAGCATTAGGTATACAGAGAAAGGGAGGGAGTGTGTGTATGTGTGTGAAGCTAAATGCAAACGTGACAGACCTTGTCCGCCAGGGTCACGCTCTCTGCAGAATACCTTCTATGTCCCTCTCATTAAGATTATAGTCAAGGGGACATCCAGGCCAGGCGGGAATAGGGGCGGGGCTGTGCTTATTCTTCGACCTTGTCTATTTCACGCATTCTCTTCCCCCTCCCCCTCTTTCCCCTTCTCCCATCTCTCTCGATCTCTTCTTTTTTTTTTCTCCTACATACACCTGCGTGTACATTTATTTTCACGGCGCTGCGCGCGCGCACACACACATTGATGTTACTGCATTGCTGCATTAGCGTTTTAACACATTCGATGGAAAAACAAAAAACAAAACAGGTGGAAGACTAAATGAAAGAAGAATACCTGATTTCGAGGCCCTTACAATCTTCTCCCCCCACCCCCCCAAAAAAAAATAATCGCTTATGTTATTGCTGTGATAGTGATACAACACTGTATATAGTAGGCCCATGGTGAAAAGTGATGATGGTGATGAGGATAAATCTTTGAATAACGATGAAATTTTATTTCCTCAAATGAAATTTGCCGCTTTACTCAAAATGACACAAATTTAGAGACATGACAATCTTCACCAGATTTTCACCTCATGACATTCAGAATGTTTGACTCATGATTACACAATATCACAAGAACATTAGTCGACGGATCTAAACAGACAATGTAAATGTTTTCATGACAATTTAGAACTTTAGGCAGAAAACCTAGAATAGCATATTGCGCACGTTTCTCTAGATATGTTGATCGCATTGTTTTCTTTTATAATCATTTCCTCGAAATTACAACAAGAGTGCAACCATACGTAACTTATTGCTTTAGTAGAATCAAAAGTTGAAGAGAACAATTCCGGACGTTTTATAGGATGATAATTATGGAATATCACGTAGTGAGCACAGCGGGTGCGCATCTTGCCGTGACGTAATGTTTTGTGTGTCGATGACCGGTTAGACACGAAACCATAGCTGAGCGCTTTGTTGAGATGAAAAAGAGAAGACAAAAATACAATGTCATCATGATCGTGCTGACATGCTATGGGTCATGCATTGCTGAGCGCTTTACGGGGAATCACTGAACACTTTAATTGATAACCGCTCGCAAGTGGCGACAGCTCGTCAAGTGTGTCATCACCGAACACCTTCGAGTAGCAATGATTAAATGATTTTATGAGCGAGACGAATGACGCTGCAGAAACAGACAAATTGACGTGCCTTGTGTTGCTGTCAAGAGTGTATCAGGAAACGCAGACGATATTATGCGTACGGTTGCTCGATCTGGTGAGAGCGCTAACTTTCGATCTATTGAGTACTTGAGGCGGATACTATGATGAGAGAAAAATTGTAACGGAAAGGGGGATTCGAAGCCATTGTTCCGGATGGTAACGACGTCATGCTATAGACAATATGAACAATAATGATTTCCACGTCAGCAGCCATATTCCCCTAGACTTTCTCTCCTTCTCTGCCTTCTCCTTCGGTATACTTATTTATTTTCTTCTTCTCCTCACCCTTCCTGCTGATTGTTCTTCTTTTCCACTTTTCATTCGTCTCCCTTTCGCGGCATTCTTTGTAATCTTTTTTTTTTTTTTAATGTCTTCTTCTCCTCCTTCTCCTCCTCTGTATTTCTGAGTGGCGTCTGAAATCAACTTTCTGATCATTATGTCACTTTTTGAAGGAGGAATTAGCTTTGCTCATTGCAGACTGATCGCAGTCATAAAGCTGATACTTGTAGTGACGCACACGCACACATACACCAACACACACACACACACACAAACACATACATGTACACACACGCACAATTAAATAATGATAATGATTTGTACTTCGTGACCTTCTGCGGATCCCGAGAACCGAGACATTTCTCCAGCTCCACCCCTCATCAGCGGATGACCGTATATTACGGAAGAGAGATAGTCACCGTCGCCCTGGTGATGATGGGAGGACATCTCTCGCCTTCGTCTTTTTGACCATGATCCACATTTTGCCACGCGGGGTTATCAAGGACTCGTGCGTTGTTAACAGTCACCTTGAGAATCACGTATTCTGTCTGTAACACTGATTAAACATCATGATGATCTACGGTAAACTATCAGCTGCATTAAAGTCGTAGATTTAATACCATTTTTTTTTCACGCTTTGGTCAAACTTTTATCCGAACCGCGGGCGACGCTTCCAATTATCGATGTGCTTATAATAGAGTCAAATGAACATTTTCATTGTACATTGGAAATTTGCAAATTACACTCAATCTTCTATGTTACTGTCCAACATTGTACATTGGAAGTTTGCAAATTACACTCAATCTTCTATGTTACTGTCCAACACCTCTAAAAGGGGGCCAACCGGACAAGCTTCTTCTTCTATGTACACATTGTACGTTATGGTGAAAGTTTATGATTACGATTTAAAGATCACGATTGATTGCTACAGTATTTGCTATATTATATTTTTGCTATCACAATAGCTTTTGTGAAATCCCAGTGGGCTACTTAGTATATTGTTTACCGTCAACTTTTGCTCAACATCCACGGCAAAAAAAATCATCACATCACATGAACGCAATTATATAAAGTCTACTCGTGCTCTCCGAATGAAAGAAAGTAAGAAGAGTCGACTTCTGTTCCAGAGTCGAACCTTCTTCATGTTAACATCATATCAGTCCCTGTATGAGGAAATAGTTGTTGCTAGGTCGGGCAAGGACACATATATGCAGTTAACCAAACTGTTGTGAAATTCATGTGGGGGATTTTTCCGAAGAAAGTATACCTAGTATACACATGCCATGTATAAGGAATAAAAAGATGGGGGCGAAAATTGCTGCTGAAAACGATATCAAGTATATAACAGTATGTAATGTATACTAAACATAATTAAATACCAAAAAAAGAAAAACACACACACACGCACACACACACACACACACACACGCAAAGCAATAAAGATTCGTAGTACTGAAAACGAGACGGAGCGAGTGGGAGTTTAGTTTAAATGGGACTGTAATAACAAACATAACAACTTAGTAGTTCAGACTAACAAACAAAGCAATCTGCATTGCAATTCCAGAAATCTTTCAACAAATGACATGGCGTAATATCATATATCATTCATCAAATATCAGCTGCCGACGAGTTCCAGCATGCGCCAGATATCGATTCAGAAAAAAAAAAGAAGAAGAAAATAAGTGGAGGTTGATCCAGAGGAAAAACATAAAGAAGACCTAGATATCAAGATTGATCATTCCTGAAAGAACGACCTTGTCAGGCGCGATGTAATTACCTTTCTCTGCACCGCTATTATCAAAGATGACTTTTCTTTCTTCCTTTTCTTAAATGTCAACGAGCTTCAAGGATATCTCTCGTTGAACAAGACATCAAACTTCACCAAAAGAAAAAGAAAAAGAAAGCCTGGATAACCTTGAAAAGAGGTCAGACCTTGGCAATTTGTATTTTTGTCTAATGTTCTTCTATAACACCAGGAACTTCAAAGGGCTGCCTACACATGAGTTTCTTTTCAAGAATCCATGTCATTCAAATCCTGACAAGATCAATATGACGGAAGGGCATGACTTTTCGATAGCCTGTTTCTCTTTCCTTTTTTCACCTTTGCTCGTCATTGTCCTGTTCGGAAAAAAAAAGAAGAAGACAATGAAGGTTAAGTAGGTCTACTTGAAAGCGAAAATTGTTTCTGCTGCATTATCTTCTTCCTATTATTTTGTATTCTCTGCAACTCAGGGAAAAGTATGAGACCAATCTGGCGCTTTATGCTCAGACGATCAAGAGGCGGGAAACCCCTGTCGTATGCATCACCGTTACTCACGCGCCGCGCCGGAAGGCATGTGTGAAAGCTACACGAGGGGAGAGTTACGTATGAGTAACACGAGCTACGATGGACACGTTTTATATACACCGGTGATGTCATAATAGACTCTGGATAGAGCGCGCAGTTTGATTGAAAATTAATTCATACCGCTTTTATTGGGGCCAGATTTTCATTATTCCTTTATGTCTTTTTAAAGCCCTGATGTCTCACCCCCCCCCCCCTCCATTTCATCACAAGATATAACTTGTAGAATTGTAACAAACTTTACACATTAAGCATGGATGTGATGCGACACTCCATCACTTCATATTCCTGTTATATCTCTCAATCTTATCTGCATAAATATTTCCCCCTTGTCCTATTTTGTGATGAAGCTTTGAATTTTTGGCTTATTCATGAAGTATGCAGTACCCCGAACACAGTCTGAGAATCAATCATATGAATTGAAACTAATTTGCATGTAGGCCTATATTGTACTAAGAAAGAAAGAGACCTTTTTCACATTCATTTTTTTTTATTAGATCCCTTCACTTCCTTATGCGCACACAATGACATCGCTAATTTCAATGTTCCGAGAATTATGAAAGGCAAAAATTTGCTTCCTGTTCTGAACGCTAGCAATAATTATTCAAATTCATCCCGGTCATTCTCTTTCATTCTCATCCTCTTTCTATTTCTTATCTCCCCCTTCTCTCTCCTTCTTCCTTCTCAAACGCTCCATTAGGGAGTTTTTGCTTCCCTTGATTGAGTCACATTTTCCGCTACTCTTATTTTTGATTGTCTCCTTCTTAATTTCCTCTTGCGCCCTCAATTTCCTGTCCAGTCCTTCGCATTTTTTTCCCGCCGTAACTTCCCTTGTCCTCGTCTGCTAGCACACTCCGTATCATGTTCATCGCTGTGTCATCATCATCACTCACTCCTCTCATGTGTCGAGGCACATTCCTGTACACTGATCGCCTGTCGGTCGTCTGCTGATATCAAAGAATGTTACTTTATCATTATGTTATGTTATTTAAATTTCCCGCCTAGAGATCGAGGCATCTTTAGGTAGACGTGTATATGGTATGTCGAATCTGCTGATGTTGATATCTAATTGCGATCTGCGAAGTATTTGCCCTGGGCTCCCGGCACAGTGTGAACTGTTATGATTATGTTTGTAAATGCTTGTATTTTTAACCTGTGTGGACCCTCTGAAAACCAGCCTTTGGGTGATGAGGGTGTTCTACCCCATGAGTGGAAAATAAGAATTGAATTGAATTGAACTGAATTGAATTGAATTGAACTGAACAATTTCCCTCTCTCTACAGGACTCTTCATAATGTTAGCCCAAGATTGCGGGTATATCTCGGGACCAGGTGCGTAAAACATCCCAATTCGACCAAAGAGGATGTGGACCCGCCGAGCACGATTCGAACACGAAATCTTCTCTCGAAAGGTGCCAGAATCTGCAGGTCCGTATTCACACCACACCGCAACGCTCCATGCTGGTGTTTGGTCTTCAAATCACCTTGCGTTTTCAGGAGACACACTTCTCATGTAATGTAATATACCCTCATTAGCAATTTCACTTCTTCAAAGTTCGCAAAATTTAACGCGCACATGATAATTATTCATGGGGTTCCGTCTTACGTTTTAGTTTTTGATGATTATGTATTAGGAGAATTGAAGAAAGAGATGCGATTTTGCTGGGCAAGATGATCACAGGGGAATAGCTGCAAAAGGGCAAAAGGTAAGAAGTAGTCCACTAAAACCTGTGTCTCATTGTTACTCATTTTGTCGGACCGGACATGAAAAATAAGGTCTTTTTTCCCTCGATGTGAGTCAAGAGAGAGAAAAGGGAAATGTATCCATCTCGAAACCTTTGGCCGCTGTCTGGTCAAAACGATCTGATCACCATACGTTTACCCGGGTGCGTGATATGACGTAACCGGAAGTGACGTCTATATCGGAGACTCCACCTTCAGTCACCCAGGGGCCTTTCGAAGGGACAGACCCTTGACTATCTGTTAAGACGTCTCCTGATAGACCTGAATTTCTGCAGCAGGGGTGAGAAATACGTATAGGCTCTGTATAGACCTAACTATTTCATATAATATCAACCATATACACACTATTGTATTCCTCCATAATTATATTGTACCCCTCCCCCACATCCGCTGGGTCTTGACGGTCAATACAGAAGTACAGATGCCCTGTTTGATGACTCTACATAAACACCTTCTCCACCCCTCCCACTATCCTAGGATAACCTGTAGGCCTAATTAATGTAGGTAATAATCATTCCATATCAGTTGACAAAGCTTTACTCTAATACCACGGACGTTGTACAATAGGTCTATGCCTAAACACACATTTTGCACCTCTCATACCCACATTTCCATCTTTGATCTGGACAAAGACGTGCTCCATGTGTTAATGCATATAGATAGATACACTAGACAGATAGTATAGATAGATAGATAGATAGATAGATAGATAGATAGATAGATAGATAGATAGATATACAGATAGATAGATAGATGATAGATAGATAGATAGATAGATAGATAGATAGATAGATAGATAGATAGATAGATATAGATGGATAGATATACAGATAGATAGATAAATAGATAGATAGATAGATAGATAGATAGATAGATAGATAGATAGATAGATAGATAATAGATAGATAGGTATATAGATATATAAGATAGACAAATAGACGATGAGATTGACATACGTACAATATTCCTGTTCGGTTAGAACAGAGAGGCGCTTTTTACGTCCTTGATTTGGACTTGCCAGACCCGAAGGCAACCTCTATCAGAACAGAAGCACTATTCTTCAGCACATCGGTGTCACTGATGATTATACCATTTGCCAAAGAGGTACTTATATACGGATGAAGTTGATTTGGGGATTATCTTTGGGTTCGTTGTCGAATCCTTGGTCGAAGGATTATATCCGCCCTGTCTCGATCTAATCTACACCCTCTCGATGCCGATAATGCTGGTGACCGATTCCCCATTGCATGATTATGAACGACCCTCGGTTTTGAGGCGTCACGTTGCCATAGTGACTATCAGGTCGATCCCGAGAACTTTTTCCCCCTTTCTTTCTTCGTGGTTAACAAATACTATACGAGTGGCGGAGGAAATCAAATCTAAATTTGTTCCCTAGCCAGCATTCCAAAGTCTAAATGTAGAACAATTCTCTCCAGAATCAATTGTTACTGCTCTTCGACAGTGCTTCAATTGAATTAATATCATGATATTCTATTATTATTTTAGGAGGGTTTTATTCATTCGCTACCCACGGTCTTCTTTTTTGTGTGTTTTTATTGAATAGTATATAAACAAACAATATAACAATACAAGAGGATATACAAAAGAAAATACATAAACATGTACAGCAGTGCTGTATATATTAGCGTCTATCACGGTTTTCTTCTCATTGTGAGTGAAATGTTTGTGTCAATACCGTGAATTTTCCTGATGCCTGTGTACTCGTAATGGAGCAAGGAGTAAAGAAAGAAAGAGGAAGTGATCACATAATTGATACAAAAATTATTTGTTATTTATTATTTGTTATAATTGGTTATTTATCAGAATTAATATCAATAAAATCATATCAATATTCGCACAATTTACGAAGTATACAGGATAAGTTGCTTCTAAAGCAACCTCACTTAAGTAACTTTGGGGGATTGTGCCTTCAGTGGTGCTGCTCCAAAACTTTGGAATAAATTATCAGAGAAAATGAGGAAGGTCCCATTACTTGCTGTCTTCAAATCTTTGTTGAAGACTTACCTTTTTTCAGAAGCCTTTGATTCTTGTTACTCATTTTTTGTCTGTCTAATCAGTAACAATGGTAGGGGCTCTGTGACATCACAGCGCAGTAGAGTATCAGTAGCTGCGCTATACAAATTTGTCTAATCATTCATTATTATTTATTGAACATTATATGAATATGATCATCTTGTTCTCGTTTATGTTTTCATCTACCGTTGAAAGATAATTATTAGTATTGTTCCGAGAGAGATATAGAGATCAGTGTTATACAGGAAGAATGAGCTTCAGGGGTTCGAAAACGACTCGTTACGACCAACTGCTGATAACAACTAGGCTGCAAAGATACATCAAAATGCGTCACCTGCACAACGGCACATGAATATATATACATTTCATTATCAGGCAAATGTATCTATAACTAAAAATACATGTAAAAACCACGTGACAATAATTCTATTTCCTTAATCACAAACCTGTATATTCTAGGTTCTCAACAGTCTCTTTTAACCTGGACTTGCCAGCCATTAAAAAAAAAGAATCTGGAATCAATGCAGGCATCACACCTAAAATAGCTTTAATTGACTATGTGGGAGGAAATGAATAGCAAGGGGCGGTGATGTCGTACACTGGTATGGCGTAAAAATACTGAAGGTCAACCAGTGACGTCAGCAACGCTCAGCGTCAACGTTCTCGTCTCGGCTCGTTTTAACCATGGAGGTACCAAGAAAGTGTACCTCCATGTATGTACATACTAATACACACACACACACACACACACATACACACACACACACACACACACACACACACACAACGCACAACGCACATAAACACAGGCACACAAATTCACACATAGTGTAGCCGGGCGTTAATGTGTTTCCGTTAATTACCCTTGTGAAATGCACACCAGGGCTTTTTGTTTGTTTGCTTGTTTATTTGTTTGTTTGTTTGTTTGGTTTTTTAAGTATATGATGCATTATTGACAACCAAGTCTGATTTTAAGATCTCCCACACATTTGGGCATGTCAAGAGACCAATCCCCCCCCCCTCCCTTTGTATATGTGTTTAAGTTATGATATATACCTATGTACTACAGTATACTAACAAAGTGCTTACTTTCCTCCCCTTTGTTCTTTTTTTTTTCTTCTTTCCTTCATGATAACTAGTTTCCGCTTGCTGCCGCCCTCATTAGTTTCATCCTCTTTCCTTCAATCTGCTTCTCTTCCGTCTTTCATCTAATTATTATCTTATGCATCTAGCCATCATGTTGTCACGTTCAGAGTACAAAAATATATAAACACGTTTATAAATAAATAAACATATATATATATATATATATATATATATATATATATATATTGGTATATGTTTATTTTTACAGTTAGCATTCTTCTCATACCCGTTTTAAACACATTTCATTTTACTTTAGTATAAATTAATGAGAGAAGTTTTGGCTGGTTGGATTTTAGAGCAATGAAGGAAAAATGTGTATATAAACTTATATGCGTATTATATGTTCATGTTTTTTTTTTCTTTGTAAGGACTTCCTCTTCTTCTCTTTCTTTCTAAGTACTACCCTCATTCCTTCTCCTTTCTCTCTTCTTCCTCTCTTTTAATCTCTCGTACTATCACTCTTTCTTCCTCTTCTCCCTTCCTCTCGAATCCCTATCCTATTTGAATATAATGTATGTAAATTTCCAATTTTGTTTCCATTTCTTTTTCGCGATTTTACAATCTCTTTATAAATTTTGTAGACATGATATATATCTTTTGATTTTAACATTGTGCAATTCAGTCACCGACTGCAATATGACTGAAATAAAACCATGCATTTTTACGTTGAATTGAATCGAGTGTACATTGCTCCCTTTGTAAAATGTATTTTAGTTTTATGACGAAAAATCTCGATTCTCCGAAGTATAGTTTTTTTTTTGCCTATTATTTTGATAGTATATTATCTTGATGTTGTATTATGTATATAAACTTTATATTACATAATATTAAAAAAAAACAACTATATATATATACTTTGCATATTTTGATTGTATGACTAAACGTTGCATTATGTATACACATTCCCGGAAAGGATCGTTAGGTATTAAAAACTGATTGAATTAGATTCTACGTTTTCGGAAGAATAACTGAGAAAGAAGAAATTCCTTTGAAAAGTGATTTTTTTTTTCGTTCCCAGAATTCTAACGCATGTAGCACGCTTTAGTTTGCTGTGCACTTTGGTGAACGAGAATGACTTGCCTATATATTCCAATATCGTTGGACGAACGGCAAAACATCGTAATACGAGATACACCCTTTTTTCACAATATTATTGTCCTCTTTTTCTTGCTCTTCTAAACAGAGCGTCAGGAAACTGCGATCTGTATACAGGCATATGGCAGCCGTAACCTGTTTTTCCCTGATATAAGTATCATCCCTTGCGTCATATCAGCCGCGTGGATGTCCGCCGGTGGAATTGACCGCACTGCATGCGTTACGTCATCATGTCCGCTGGTTTCCATGACGTTCGACGTTTGATTTCGTTTGGCTTTGTTCTCTTTTTCTCTTTTTTTTTTTAACCTCGTATAACCTACATGATCGGCCTCAGTGGTCAGTTACGCAATTACATTAGGATAAGGAGCACATGACGTCTGCTATTGACAGGTCGGATGTGTTTATTCCGGATATTTATGTACCTGTTTTCTCACAACAAACAATCATTAAAACACACCCACCCATACAGAAACATTCGTAATTTCCATATTTCCTTGATGAATAAGAACAGCGCGCGAGATACATACGTCATTTACCCGGTTAAAAGTCATGATTGCTTACTATATCAATATTGATAATGACCACACATTTATCAAAGATTTCGTCAGACAGGAAATGCACAAAATCCTTTTAGAATTGGCATGACAATCAAACTATATAAGCCTTCATACGCATATACACGTATTACATTCATGAAACTTTGTTTGTTTGTTTGTCTGTCTGTCTGATTGTTTTCCTGTGGGGCATTTTGTTGTTGTTGTTGTTGTATTGTTGTTGTTGTTGTTGGTTAAGAAAAAAACAAAGAATAAACTTACTATGAAAAGCAAAATAAGATGAAATGCCGACAATCATTTAAGGTGCTTATCTTCCTCGGGTTAAAACAAAGACTTTAATAATTCTGAGTGCGTGCATGTACGAAAATTTACAACTGAATCAAGAGCATTTTTAATAGGTATGCACATTCATCTATACCTTTACGGAGAACGTCTTGTTGTTCAGGAATGTGCGCGACTAGTATAACAGGATTGGAACCCTAAATGCCATGCATGTTCGGGAGCCCAGAACCACGCCACTACCGTGACGACCAATATTATGTATGCCCCGCCTACACAGCGCCGAGTTCCCACAAAGTGAACAACACACCCACGTCTTCATAAGTCATTCAGGTATTGCTGGCTCAAGCAAAACAAAGCAAAACAAAACAAAACAAAACAAAACAAAATGCACACCAAGTTTCATTTTAATCGCGGCTTTTGGTCTTACAGGTATGCTTGTTTCCCCTTATATTGCTTTTCTATTTATGATTATGTCTCTAAAAGCGAAAGGGAATCGTGTGTCTTTACGAGTGGCGCGATAATGCGTGAATCAGCTGATCGCATTCAGTATGGATGAATCAAGTGGTGTCGTACTGAAATATTCACATCGGAACAGCGGTGATGTGGCGAATGATCTTTGTCTTTTTCTTCTGTCGTGTTAAATCTTCTTTCTTGCTGCCTGTCTTTCTGTCTTTCAGGGAAAATGCGACGGAACAGCAAGAATTCAAGGAACATGGAAGGATGAGAGATGGGCCTATACCAAGAACTATTCTGTAAGCGTCGTAAATACCAGCAGCATTGTTGCGGCTTGATGATACACTACGACACTCGTTCCTGTTGAATCACCCGGGCAGTTTATACGCGTTTTATCACACCTATTATATATCCTGGATCCCATATATTACAACTAAACAAGGGAGATAAATCAAGAGGTATATACCACAATCTCTGGTTTTACCAAAGATACCAGAATAAAGTGGAAGAGGGGAATCGGCCAACAACAGCAGCAGCAACAGCAATAACAAAATGGATGGGGAGCATAATTATCAGCTCCGTAGTAATATCCTCATAACTGTAGCTGATAGGTCCAACATCTTTTTAAAAGTTATTTGGTTCGGTCAAACAAGTATTTGAGATTGAATGTATACGATCTCTTCGGTTTCGGTGAGGATTATACCAAGACATACGCACATCTTTTTTTTTTTTTTTTTTTTTTTTTTTAAGGTGAGAGCGCATCCAGTATTCCTCTGGAGGAAGTTTGAGCTGACCCCCGGCCTTCTTCCCGGCCCCCTCCTCGGTAAATTTCAGGCTAATAATTGCACGCAACAAGATGTTATGAATATAAAACAAGAAAGGCTTAGTATATTTTGTAAATATATATATTTCGTAAGGAAAAATACAAAAAAAAAATTAAAACTCAGCAACTAGGCATTCTTAAAGTGGGTGAAAATATGCGTTTTCAAGTTCCACGTCAAATGCGTTCGACTATAGATTTGGCATTATCTTAGTGTATGGTGAAGAATAAATACATTGTCTGACGGAACACAATGTGAATTTAAAAGTGCGTGTGTGTGTTTGTGCGCGCGCGTGTGTGTGTGAATGTGTGTGAATGTGTGCCTTACAGTGAAAATGATATTTCATAACATTTGTGAGAAAAAAATCCGTTTACAGACGAAAATACATTTTTCTCAAAAAACAAAAATAGAAACCATAATGAATATATCCTGTCATCAACTATCGTCAGTTAAATTACTGACCGATGATAACGTCAGATTATTTGAAACAATGGACAAAAAAAAAGACAAGAAGAAAGTGATAAGAGCTTGTGGGTGGCTTGCAAAATGTATTATGGTATGATGATCATTACAGCTTTATAGCATCGGTGATGCAAAGTGAAAGGTATGTATGCATATAGCGGATGAATCCAACATGGAAATTCCCTTTGACAGCGGTGAAAGTTTGAACAAAAGCAAGCGGAAGGTTTCTAACGGACATCATCATGGTCTAACTATAAAGTATAACTTTCATTCAGGAAATCATATGATACAGCACCACACAAAGTGACGTATCGGTCATATGAATTGATGTCATTTTCGGGTACTTTCCATTTTCAAGCCCTCGCGTTTTGTTTTGCTGTTTTACTACGATCATTCATATGAAACACTAGGCCTGCGTGTATTTCGTTTTGTTTTTTAAGTCGTACATGAAATACATATTATAACTATTATATACATACATACATCACTTTACTTGAAGCATCTATATTACTTATATTTTAAGAAATCGATCCGAATCTTTTATTTTTCACGTCTGCGTGGTACTTTATTCATTCATTTCCAAAACTACATCAAACGAAATTCATAAACAATACATTGAATGGATACATACACAGAATAATACACAATTTTTATTGGTTAAATGATCTCAGCTTGTTTGACATAATCACAGAAACATTGTCTAACAGTTTTTCATTTCTAAAGCTAAACTACTATATTTTTGAAACTCTTGTATGCATGTCCTTGAAATAAATGTATCATGTGCTGTTTATAGAGTGCATACTGGGCATATATCACTATTTTGTTTCCACTCAAAGTCTGTTAAATTTGTACTGTGATTACACGTAGTTATAGGACTTAATCATAATAGGTCTAGTTCAGATTTTGCTGTTGGAGGATGTAAAGTCGATGAATAGGTAAATGTGAAAGTATATATTTTGTGAATATATATTTTTAACCCAGTGATCCATGTCTACACGCTCCGCTTTTCAGTGGGTCACTCTTTTCCATCGCTGTAATATTTTTTTTGTCACCATTGCAAAGTATGCGTTTTTTAATTCTCCCATTTAATATGTTCGTTCGAACATACATTTTTCATCATACTTTATGACTTGTGCTTCTTTTGATTGTTAGACAATATACTTTGCTAAAATTAAATGTGTACTTTTTATTACTTGATATCCTTGTCAGATGGAAATAGAATACTATTTTGAATTAAAGTGAACTGAATTGAAATTCAACCCATCATGATTTCGTTTTAGGCTTTTTACAATGTTATGTGAATAAAGATTGGTGTCTCGTTTGTGGACCACACTTGCAAACACAGTAGTTTCATTTCATTTCCAACAAAAATATAGAGTACAATATAACATTTTCATATACAAAAATTTAGAGTAAAATTTACCTTTTCATATTCAAGCGAAATAAAATAATGCAGCTCCTGTTTTTACAATAAAACAAAAGGTAGTTTAAGGAAATGCATTCATTCGTTTCCGACAAAAATATGGAGTACAATATAACATGTGCATATTCAAAAATTCAGAGTACAATATGACTTGCATATTCAAACGAAATAAATGCAGCTCCTGTCTTTACAATAAAACAAACCATAAAATGCATAGTTAAACTGTAACTGAATTGTATCAAGGAAAAGATGTCGGCCTTGCGATGGCGACGTCGTATTCAACAGGGTTTTTTTTTTTAAATAAAGTTTACTTGTGAAAATGGATCTTCAGAAAAACAAAGAGGAGCTGGGAAGTTCATGGAGTGTAGGAATGTCTTCCGCTGATGGAGTTCTGAGAAGATGGCACATCGATACGCCCACTCAAGCGAGATAACATTATATTCTGACGTCTCCTTAATGGAGGGTATTACACTTCATCCTTGGAATGCGGTACAGGGTTCATCGGCGGTTCGCGGACCGCGTTTACGTGGAAACAGACACGAAGGGGGTGTCGGTATTCCTTTTTGGAACGAGGGGATCTCATGAAACGGTAGGCATTCGTTCATTTCTGCACCCCTCGGTTCCTATTTAGAGGACATAATTGTTTAAAGGGACCTATAGTTTTGGTTGAGACCTAATTTCAGGTTTCTAACATTTTCGGGTGAGATAATGAGAAACCTCTTATGAAATATAAAAGAGCATGTAATTCCATGAGGAATTCAACGTTTATTTGATGAAAATTGGTTTTGAAATGGCTGAGATATCCAAAACAAAGAGATTCTAATAAAGTGTGGGACCCACAATTTTTTTACGATCCTATTGTTTTACTTTGTTTTTGGATGTTTCAGCCATTCCAAACCCGATTTTCATCAAATAAACTTTGAATTCCTCTTAGAATGATATGCTCTGTACTATTTCATAAGTGTTTCCTTGGTATCTCGCAAAAAGTTAAAAGCCCAATTCTCATATCCACCAATACTGTACCATTCCTTTAACATTTTGATAGCTGCAGGCTTTGAATAGACGTAGGGGCAAATGCTATGCATTATACTTAACGTACAGTTTATGATATTACCTAATAAAATGTGACGATTGTATATGTGGCTATTTGGCAGGCTCGTTAGGCTTGTGTTTCTTACACAGTTATCTCATTGAATGGACAATTGCATGTCATTTCAACGTTAATGATATTATATAAAATACCATAATGGTCTGTTTGAAAGACAGTGCTGATTATGTTTGGTTCACTTATCTCCGATATAAATAATCATAACGATAATTAATGATATAGATGAGCGATATTGCAATAGCTTGATTTTACAGAATATCTCTGACTTCTCATACATCACGGAAGCGAAGATGAAGGGAAGGTAGCGGAAATGTAGAATGAATACAGAGTACAGTATAATCAAAGAGCTACTACCCCAACTCGATCCTTGGGATAAACTGGCACAAGAGCAGAAGTTAGTTAATGACACTGTCATTTTGATATGGTTTACTCAATGAGCAAGTAAACCTATAAGGCATCTCCATAATACATACCCTTCACATATACACGACACAAACATACTCGCGCTTAAACAGGAAGTAGTTCTGTTTTCTCGAAAATATGGACGCGAACACATCAACTTGCTCTATAAGGTACGCCACGGGTCATCCTACGAGGTTGTAGGTATCTACAAGGAGGTATGAGAGAACGTTATACCTCCTTGGTATCTACCGCTGGTGTGAAACAATGCGGGGGGCGTATCACTTGTGAGTCTATTCCTGGAGCTAGCCTGTAGCTCCATTGTCTATTCTTGGAATCTATGTACGTCACGGGTGGAAACATCGATTGGCCAACGGAGTCAGCGAACTGGCCATCGGATATCGCAGCCGATTTTCTATCCGTTATGTAAAGGCCAAAAGTTATCAAACTGACAACGTATCGGTCTTCCTCCGATAATGGTGGCGAGCAACTGTTCTAAGAAATTTCGTCCCCGTCTCATCCTGTGATCTTCTATAGTCTTCATTCACTTTTTTCACTTCCCGGTAGTCTGGTGCCCCTCAAACGGAACTGCGACTACACGTGTAGTTATTCAGAAGGGTATACAATTATAGCAGTATTGATATGCCGTCTTCAGTATCCGATAATGTTGTGAGGTTTTAACTATTTTATGATTTCAAGGAAGTTTCGTGCTAATTTCTTACTAATGGGTATTTCTTTCGGGTGATCGGTTATGATTTATTCGGAATTTCTTCACCTGTGTAGCTGCTGTACATTTTTTTAAATTCTAATGCGATAACATCATTGTGAAAACAAAAATGCATTCATTTTATTGTCTGTTGTTGCTACGTGGGACAAAGTCGGACAAGTTTCTTTTAGGGCCTAAATTGCTCCCATGCATAAAAAAAAAAGATAATCGTTACAAAACACACTCACACATCACAGATCTCCTACTCATGAGTGTCTGCTGGCGTCACGACTAACCTCAAGTCAGCTGACGTTTGTGCCTGTAGTACCTCTCCTTGTGATAAAACGAGATGTTACTTTGTAGAGCATTAAATTAACCCACTAGCGAAGAAGGCGAGGCGACAAGGGAGTGCACTAAGGGGATGGGAAAATGTAGGCGGTGATCTAGTTTGAGACGAGGGCCATTTACTGACTCTCTTTGCTCTTATCAAAAACGAAAAAAAAAAAAAAAAAGGAGGGAGAGAAAATCTCTTCTGAGAGTGTCCTCCATGGTGAGCTAGGCCAGCTTACCGAACGAGAGCACTCGATGGGGGGTGGGCGGCGTATTCTTCGCGACCTCCGTCCGTCTTCCCTTGAAGTAGTCCGACCAAGGCGGGGTCACTCGCTCCTCTCGCAAGATGTCCGGAGATATCCTGGCCGATCTCATGAGAGAGGGGAAAAGGAGGGGCATGTGTTGTTGCATTTGTTTTCTCGAGTATCTATCATTTAAACGTACGTTTGAATCGTTTGCCATAATTCTTCTGTGATGTAGAAAAAAAAAACATGTCGATGAAACTATTTGACATACTAGTATGCTTTACTGTCAGAAATTAGTTGGAAACTTCTCTATAGATCTAAACTCATTGTACTGTTATATGCCCTTGAGCATAATACCAAGATGCTCTCATACGCCATTACGTCTATGTAACAACACCAGCGACTTCCCATTGACACTTCGGGTAGAGGAAACCTCAACATAGACTAACATTTCTGTTGTTAAGCCTTACTT
This sequence comes from Diadema setosum, assembly GCA_033980235.1. Classification (NCBI taxonomy): domain Eukaryota; kingdom Metazoa; phylum Echinodermata; class Echinoidea; order Diadematoida; family Diadematidae; genus Diadema; species Diadema setosum. The sequence continues at coordinate 11,239,637 of CM067069.1, read as the reverse complement.
ATTTATTATTGTTTCATCCTTGGGGAATTTTGAGTAGCAACGATGGCAAAAGGAGGAGGAACTTTTATGCATGACTTACATAGCGTTTGATAGGGTAGGAACCTGGTGCGATCAGAAATGCTCCTCACTTGTTTTCTCGCTATTTGACCCCGGTTCTGCTCACCAGTTTACGCCCACCGGTTGTACATTTCTAAGGTCAAGATGCAGGAGGCCGAAGGTCAGGTAAGGTCATCGAGCGATTCAGCGGGAATTTCGCCCACTATGACCTCGGCGAGGTCACTAAACAATCGACGAGCGTGATGCGTGCGGCTCGTCGTGAGAAACTTGCGACCGCCTTTCGCGAATTTCGTACATGTAGTTCACCGTGAAGCTCTACAGTTTATAACGAGTATTAATTATCAAACTTTGTACTGGTGCTTAGGAAAGGTTCGTCTAGTCAACGCTAATTAGTGCATAGTATACAATGTATGTTAGTTAACTCCACGCTAATTGCTCCTCCACTGGAGTAACTATCTGCACGCTATCATAATTATACCCATAAACATAACCCTAACCCTCATCCTAATCCTCACATCAAACTAAACCTAAAACCCCACCCAACCCTATCCCTATAGTTCTTGGAGAAAATAAAAACGGATCAATCATTGCCGCAGGAGCAAAATTATAATGTCGTACCATAGCACCGTTCGGACAAGAGTTTGTGCCAATCAGTCGAAAAGTTATCAAGTCGATATCTAATGATGTTGAGTCGCGAGTTTTTTTTTTTTTTTATTATTTTTATTCTACGTTGTATATTGGAAAATGCCCTGATTTCGAGGTCGGTGTGCTGAGCAAACCAGATTTTGGCCTGGGGTTAATGTTTTAACGAGTTCAAGCCTTCGCCGTTTTCATAGCTACTTTCATACAGGACCTACGTCATTGAAAGACGACGATTTGACATCATTGTTTTTGTGTTGACCGCCTCGAAGAAAGAGACAAGAGCGTAATACGATTGATACGAATATGGCAATTTATTTGTGTTTTCAGTCAAGTCTAGAAATGAATAGACCAACAGATTTGTGGGCGTATTACTAGTAGGCCTGGTGTGTGTACGGCGTGTGAGTTTACGATCTCTACTACTAGTTGTGGGTCGAACAGAAGCACAGGACACTAGACAGTTACTGTTTGTTGTGTTTATGTATGTGTGTGTGTGTGTGTGTGTGTGTGTACAGTGATGCGTGACTGTTTTGTACCTTCGCCTGTTTATGAGTATTGTGTATGTAAAGCAGGTGTATGTGTATAGGTAGAGGTACTTTGTAAATCGACCCTATATCAAGGTGCAGTTAAGTGTTCATTTTGCTATGTCAATAAGTAGATTATGGTAACGTACATTTTCTACGACAAAGCATTCTGTTACTTTTGTGCCCTTAAATCAGGTGTTAGTAAACCCAAAGCAAAATGATGATTACCGTTGGTATAATAATGTCCATACTTTTGGCAGAGGAAATCACAAAGCACGTGCAGTTTTAGTATCAATTTCACCATTTCGACTTTTCCAAGTCGGACCTAACCCATAGAGATCGTTCCAACTTCCAAGTATATATCTCTACGGGCCTATACCATGTTGAAGTCCCTCCCCTCCAAAGTCCTAAAAATTCTCCTCGTTTCATATTTTCAATGAGTTTGTACATCAAGGTAATCTTTTAAAGTTTATACAAAAGAGAGGCGAGGGAGAACATCCGGATAATGATATTCTTAATTTGTTGGACTATATGCATTACGTATATAGCAGAGGGTCAAAAGGATCTCTTATAATATGTCTTTCCTATGTTGTGTGTCCTTCTTTCAGTGTGTCCGGGAAAATGACTCCGTTGATGAATTCGTTGAAACGTCATCGTTACGTGACCATAAAATCCATCGTGATGGGGCGAAGCCTTGAGCAAGGTATATGTCCAAACGGATATGACTTTCTTGTTGTTTTCGTACAATTTCGTTTCCAAGTTGAATTGAATTCCTTTAGTTTGACCTTCCTTCAAAAAAGTAACTTCCGATTTATATTTTGGCTAGAATCTCTACTCCATAAAGTGGGAAAATGTATGTGGGCCTATATTATAAGAATATGTAAAGAGAGAAAAAAAAATCAGGATTCCGAAATCAAAGGTCAAGGTATCCAACGCCTTCCTCTGTGGACAGTGTCCAAAGTTTCTACAAAACAGTCAAAAGAGATAAATTACCCAGAGGCAATGCCAGATGACGGGAAAAGAGAGTATTATTTGAGATCGGAAGCAGTGGAATTAAGTCACATTTTGACGTTTTTTGGTAATGCTCACCAATGAGTCACCTTGACCGTTCCGGACAACGCGTGACGTAGGAGCAGTGACCGCCCGAGTTTTATTAAGAGCAGAGTGACCTCGTTTTGTTTTTTTTTTTTAAACCAGTACAGCCAAGTACAGCGTACAGTCAAAATCGTTCGGGATAATCAATGGCCAGGAACTCGAGAAGCCGGAAGGAGCGACGGACGGACGGAAATTTCACTATTTTTTTTTTTCTTTCAATAATCTCTCAATCTGTTATTTAGGCCTCGTTCCCTTCGAAACATCCGGTGTGTTCGAAGTAACGGTGAATGGTGAAGAGTGTGTGTAAATTGCTTGTAAATCGCCAAAGCGTTCCAGCATGTTGTGAAACTTTTGCCATTCCTCATCATACCTGTATACGCTAATTATTGATACCGCTATAATAGGCACCACACTGTACTTCTCGGCAAGTGGCATAGAGATATACCACCATTTTATTCCGGAGATTCGGTGATCTGAAAAGGAGATAAAGTGCCTTATTTCAAAAACGACGAAATAGGGTTTGTAAATCTGAATTTACGTTAATACGTGTATACGCACTTTTCAGATTAATTAGCATTATTCTATATCCAGACCAACAAACTTTCCGAACGAACCTTCAAAATAATGCCACAAAATATTCAGATCAATGAACCCCATTTAATTTTCAGATTCACGAGCATCGTATTCTATACGGAATAACGAATCGTTGGAATAACAAACTGTATCCACACCATTCAGATGTAGATCTATTATAATATATGGTAGTAGTAGTAGCAGTAGTAGTAGTAGTAGTAGTAGTGGTAAGAGTAGTAGTAGTAGTAGTAGTAGTAGTAGTAGTAGTAGTAGTAGTAGTAGTAGTGCTAGTACCAGTATACATAGTAGCAGCAGCAGCAGCAACAACAGTAATACAATAGTAGTAATGTAGTATAGTAGTCCTGCTATACTGCTGCTATTCCTATTGCATCTGCGTCTATACTGTCCTGCTATAATGTCAACAGTTACAGCTGCGTATTACTACAGACACTTTCAAGTCAGGAAAGAGGCATAACACGGGTCATTTCCGGATTTTCTTTGCTGTAGTGATGTCAGCATCTATTTCTGAGTGCATATGCAGCGCAGTGGCGGAAAAAGACACTACTATTGTTAACTATTGTTTACAGACTCTTACCTTTTCAAAAGAGTTTTTTTAAGAGAATCATTGCACTTGCTATCGTTCTGACTGAAATGACATGATGTAATGATAGAAAGTGGGTAAATATTCCTATGTCCTCATCAGGAAAAAAAAAAAATCTTAATAACGTCAGAACTGGCTTAATTCTCACAGTTTAACCTCCGGAAACAATGTCTGTCGTGTTTCCATTTGGACATCGCGATTTGAGTCAGCAAGACCTGTTACTACAGTAAGTATACGAGAAAGCTGCGTTTCTTTGGTCTTCTTCATTCAATCTCGGTTTAATTCAAGCTTTTGTTTTGAGTCTTTTTGTTACCCTTCTTTCATCTCTCATCCCCAATATTATTGTGTAGTCTCGTCATCTAGACCGTATTTGAGCTGAACGCACAATGTCGTTGAATGGAGAATGAATTTGATCTGCCGAGAGTGTATAGTTGCAGATATTCGTTCGTTCGTTTGTTTGTTTTACCACGTTACTCAACTCACAACCCTCTTTCTTCTTTTTCTCTTGGTGTTTGTAATAAAATAGATCGGGAATGCGATTTTATCTTCCGAGAGTAACGTCAAAAATGAACTTCTAAACATTGATTATAGTTTGTATGTAATTTTGGCTTGATTTTGGATGATGGGTGAGGTTTCTTCATATACATGTTCGTGTTTCTTTAGGTTTTCATTAAAATTTCATTAAATTTATGATGTATGCCGCTTTATGAATGTTTCCACTTGTATTTACAACATTATGGTTAACATACGCCAACTGAAATATCTATAGAAGCCATTTATTATGCGACTCAATTACACAGAGGTTATATTATTTTAGATACTGCAAATCAGTTTAAGAATACTCAAACGCATGTATTCGCAAATCGTGCTGAAACGTGTTGTATTGAAGGTCGTTAATGATGAGGGAAATAATCTCGGCTCCAAACTCTTCGACGCAATTAATTATTGGGGGGGGGGGTCTAAAATTTGTAAGCTAATCCACAGCGTGGGTACTTCCATTGTCCCCATTCATCTCACCCTATATACCCCACCTCCACTCCTCTTGTTATGCTAATATACCACTCGGCCGCGAATGGGCCGGCCGGACGGCTTTCTTTATCAATAGGTACAAAGTCTACTGGTAGATATTGAACTTCGTCCATCGTGATCACATAAAAGGGAGTGCGTCCCTACGTGTATCCCGCAGGCCTTGGTTCATTGTCTGCACGGATACCTTCTCGGCAACCTGTTTTCTAGCTGTGGCGCCTGCATCCCTTTTACAACTGTCACCCGAATCATGGAGCTGTTCAAGAGATGCCCGAATCAAGCATACACACACATGCACTCACACACAAACACACACACACATACACACAAAACATCCATGAGATTCAACTTTGCTGATAATACGGAAAATTACCTGGTAGGCCTAGACGTGTATGATTACAGCCTGCATGATGGAATACAGGTGTGCTTTAATTATGGATTTGTTTAGTAGGTTGTTGCTGTTTTTCCCCGCAAACAGTTGTCACTGCACACAGTATTTGTGACGCAGCCATGAAAACAAACATATCAGTAGATCTCATACTTCCGGAATATTTGATGTGCCTATGCTAAGTTCAATCAGGAGTATATTCTGGCTATTTTACTTCGTCCGCATCATTCACAAGAAGCAACTAGGCATATCATTATCATTCTGAAACTGTTGCCATGACAATTTGCTTTCAAAACATCCATGTGGTGGTGCGGGGGGGGGGGGGTGACATGATGTAGCAACGTACACTGACAGGTCAACTGAACATCACCGGCAAATCCCATAAAAGATGATACCTCTAGCCCATTCACATATTAAGTAATGAGGAATTCTTTATCTACTCGATTCAGTCAGACAACTCTCAACATGCAGGGTCGTATCCTAAACGGACTGAAACAGTTGCCATGGTAATTCTCTTGAATGGGGAGAGAGGGGGGGGGGAGATAAAAGAGAGAGAGGGAGGGAGGGAGGGATGACCAATGTGTGTGGGTTTTTTTCACGCATGTTTTCTATTACGAGGCGATTACCCACACTATTTAGAGCCATTTGAAGCAGACAGATTTTAGCTTGGTATAGGATAGAATTATATCACGTTGGTGTTTCTTTCAGATTTCGTATACATTGTAGTTGTATCTTATCCCCATGAAATAAGTCAGAACAACGAGGAAGTATACCTCAGTTTACATGCGGAAAATAAATGTAGATAAATTTACTCTTGAATATTATAATTTTATTCGTGATTGAATTGTGATTCTTTCAACATAAGATCATAATATTATTTATATCCTTATTCTCAAATACGTTTATGGGTCAAGTAAGATGGATTAGAAACCCCAAAATGATTGGCATAGCCACGTTCAATTGGAAGGCGGCCGTTCATACGATTGTTTGTTTGTTTGTTCATTTCCACCTGAGAAGATGGCTGGATATGGATTAGTATAAGATGGGACATACAGACTTGACATATAGTTGGGTGGTGCACACACTAAAACAATGGCCACATAAAGAAAAAAAAATACACACATGCGTATAAAAGAGATCAAGCCGACACCACCTGCTTTATAGCGTGTATAACACGTGTTTAACATGTGAGATATTATATCAAAATTTGAAATATCATAATCATCCAATACGTGGTGCTCAATCCATAGGCTCCAATACTAGTGCCCCCCCCCCAAAAAAAAAAAAAATATCTCTCCCGTTGTGGCTGTAGCGATGCCTCTTTTATACAACAGTGTACAATGTGCTATTCCTGGCAGACCTCTGATGCGGGTTTGATTCGCCCCCTTTTGTTTCCATCAAAAGCCATTCATGAGATTACAGCTTACCACATCGGCGTGGTGGCGTAGAGGACTTTCATACTTGGCTGCCCTTGAGAGTAGGGGTTTTGTCCTTCAGCAAAGTCAATGACACCCACGTAGGCCATTGTTACCACACACAGGTCATGTACGTGGTGAGCTGTTCAACGAGGAGTTACGTCAGACGTTCTGATTAATATTACCCCGCGTCCCTCCGTCCTCCTTCCCAACATCAGTTCCCTCCTCTATTATACCCATTTGATGTGCGTTGCCATAACAACCATTGTCTGCTACGGATGTTGATTGAATGAGGCGCCATAAACCGGGTCGGACTTTTTTTTTTCATTGATCTCGAACAGGAAGAAAACGTCATCTAACACTTCATCGGCGCTGATGGGCCCATGGTAATTAGTAATAAATACATAGGGTTTTTTGACCAATTTCATCAGATTTGCATTAGATCTAACAATGCGATTATTCAAATTCGGGTGAATTTCAATGATCACCGAGATCACATTCAGAAAGGTAGCGAGTTCATTCAATATGATTTCATCGGCAGGTCTAACGTGATTGAGCTAGTGTGTATGCAGTGTATTCATGTAGTGGGTGTTCAAGTGAATAAAGTGAAAGGAATTCACACACACGGTTAATGAGCTTTGTCAGGGATAATCGATACCGATGCACAGATAGACAGACATGGAAAGACGGACAAAAATGGTCTGAATACAGACTGACAGACAAAGAGATAGAGTGATTAATTGACAGATAGATAACATTGAGTGATTGACAGATAAACAATGAATATGTAAGAACAGAAGAATGGCCGGTCGGTGTGAACATGAGAAGAGGATTTCTGGCAGCAGCCTGACAGTCGGATGGATAAATGATTGATGTATAGTAATCGATCGATAAAAGTCACTCTGTCTTAATAACGATTGTGTTGTTTTACAGAGTGTTTGGACAGACCTTGTGAACTTTCAACCGCCCTAAATCGCTTGGCAGTGATTTTCACATCCCACTGAAAACATTGTTAAATCTTCTCAAAGTATATAAGATGAATAGCGGTGTGAATGCCAATGTTTATGGCAGTATGGAGACGTAACTACAGCCAAGTTCCCATCTCCCTGGTCCAACAATTACTGTTGTCCACTCCGTATACTTAACGTTCCCATGAGCAACAGTATCACAATCACTTTCAGCAATAGCTTTGCACGCCACACTTTTTCCACGTATAGAACATGATTGTATCAAGATCGCAGCTCGCACACATACACACACACACACACACACACACACACACACACACAACACACATACACACACGTTTGTATATTGTAAAATGATATTGTTTCCTGGTAAATTTATGCATAATATACACAGATCTTTTAGTTCCTTGCCCTATATGATGCGACATTATTTCCGCCAACGGTTGTCACTGAAACTGAAATTATTCCTTGCTTCCTGCTTCAGAGATGATGATTGTACAACACTGGATTAGAGGGCTTTATTTGAGTGTATCTATAGCGGATGAAGGTTCTTACCAATTGATGGCTAGACTATTTCCAAGGGCTTTATGATTAATCAAATAGCACGGTTTATTACGCTATTTGGCAGTGTGATCAGACGACTGTATCACCTTCGTTGCACACCCTTCCTGGTACACGCCGAAGATAGAACGACACTCCGCCTAATTAGGTTGCAATCTCGTCGCCATAACAACGCGTGAAGCATCAAATAGGAATTGGCGAGAACCCGTACTACGTGACTGCGCAATATAATAATGTTTTGTCGACCTTGCCTTCGTGCAGTAAAATGTACATGACAAGGTAGGAGAATCGAGATGAAAATAGACGTGATGAGATCGTCTCAGAAAATTAATACGGGTTGAGGATGAGATATACACAATACGGTCGGGATGAGTATGTGGTAATATGTGTAGCAATAATTGAAAGGTTTCGACATCGCAACTCTGGCTTCTATCTAGGCGTTGACTGATTTAAAGGTGTGCTCATTATATCTATGCCACGTAGTAATGAGACATTTTCCTACAAAGTCACTTCTCAATATTTCACACATTGGATATTAACTTTGAGACCCTCTAAAAATAAATAAACAGGCAAAATGAAAATAAAACAACTGTTGTCGTTCAAAATCCCGTGAACATGTATCTATTTTCTTGTTTGTTAACGGGTTAAACGTTTGTTGAAAAAACAAACAAACAAACAAACAAAGAACAAAATACTTCGGTTATTGAACAAGCGTAGAATCACATGGGATTTTGTCTTGCAGTTCAGATAGATTGGAATGGATATTCATTTATGAATCTTTTGATTATTCCCCCTCCCCTCCATGACTGTTTGACATTCGACTATATTTGAACAAAATGGATCCCCTGTGTGACTTATCTTACAATTATTCAAACAGCGCAGGACTCAAAACTTTCGACATGCAGAAATTGAAGAAAAAAAAAACCGTAAAAAGCCTGTATGTATCCAATGAAACCAATCGTTACCCATTCTTGGAAACTTAGATGTTGCTCTACTTCCTTTGTTCCGCATGCAGTGTCCGTAGCTTCGAAAGGAGAGTGGAAATATATACTCAACAAGAAAACCTTCTGCCTATATTGAAATGATGAACATCCTTCCTTCTTCCGCCTCCCTATTCACGCTATTTGCGATAATCAATAAATTACCGAATGTGTAAACATCCGGCTTCTAAATGCATTCCCATCGAAACTTTCAGGATTTGGAAAAAAAAAAGGATCAACAGACATTCAAAATTGTTGTATGAAATATGCGAACATGGTCAACGAAGAACAAGGAAGACTTATTTGTGACTTTTTTTAATGCAATCAGAGCGTGGTACTGCATGCATGGTTTAGTTTTGCCCGCGTTTATTGCATGATGAAATAATCTCCTAATGAATTTTAACGTTGATTTTTGTTGTTGTTGTTGTTGTTGTTGTCGTTGTTGTTGTTGTTGTTGTTGTATTGTTGTTAACACCCTGTAAAAACATCGGTGTTAGATTTAACACCATGGGTGTTAAATCTAACACCGATCAAGCTTCAATAAAGGACCACACCCACAGGCGTAGAAAATGTATTGTGACGGTGTTAAAAAGTGTTCACCTGGCTCTTCGTGGTGTTAATTTGACACTGTGGCTGGTGATATTTTTGACACTGCGCTAGAGTTAATTCATTAATGACACCGCATGGTGTTGATTTGATATTGGTGGTGTTAATTTCAATGGTATAACACCCGTCCAGCTTCAATAGGAGACCACACCAACTGGTGTTACTGTGGTGTAAATGTGTTTACACTTTTTTCCAAAAATCAAGTACTTTATCGGAAAATTCTTCATCGTCTTGTTCAGAATTAACAAGAAATTCAGTCCCTAAGAAACTACTATTCAAAAAAACAATTTTGTATTTTGAAATGACACCCGGAGGTGTTAATCTAACACCATGAATGAGCACCGGAAATTTAACACCAGCTCGGTGTTTCATATTTAACACCGGATTTTTTGCAGTGCAGGTTGCGATGATGTACATCACTGTAATTTATCTACCATACAGGATATTAAATGTACACACGTCGAAAAAAAAAACCTTGTTGTAAACATGATTGTCATGTTTGATTGTGTTATTGTATAATTTTGTGCATTGCTGAATAAATTGGTAACAGAGATATAATTATTAATATGATTATCTAAAACGTAATATGATTATCTAAAACGTGAAACCGAGACAAGGACACAGAGACAGAGATAAAAGAAATGAGAAGAAGAAGGAGAAGCAGAAAAAGGACGACGAGGAGGAGGAGGAGGAGGAGGAGGAGGAGGAGGAGAAGAAGAAGAAGAAGAAGAAGAAGAAGAAGAAGAAGAAGAAGAAGAAGAAGAAGACATGAATATAAAAGCGGGGCACTGTGGCATATATTGTTATAGTGGATAAGACTCCTGCGCTCATTCGGAGGACCCGAGTTCGAGTCCAGTCCATTCCGCATACGTCCTTGAGATGTTCCACCGCCAGTCGCGACCCATACAAGCAGTCAGCTGTATTAATGGGTACCTGACAACGCTTATAATAATGCAAGGGCCATCTGGTAGAGCAGTGGCATCACTAAAGAGGCTACCCTGGATAAAGTAGATATTATTTATTATTCATCATTATCATCATCATGATCTTATATATACATATATATATATATATATATATATATATATATATATATATATATATATATATATATATATATATATATATATATATATATATATATATATGTGTGTGTGTATATATGATCATATAGAGAGATAGATGTATGAATATAGGGAGAGGGGGGCGAAAAGAGAGAACTGATTAGAGAGAGAAAGAGGGACGGGGACAGATACAAAAACAATGAAAAATAAGAATCTTGTTCGATAATTCTTTCTGTGCAAGACATCCTCACCTTTATTTCACCAATAATACTTCCCCTTTAATCTGGCGACACAGAAGTAGCGTGCAAGGCAGTGTAAGTAATGGGTCGATACAGTGTGTGCACATTAATTCGTGTCACACCACGTCTAATATTGAGGTTGAAAAGTAGAAAACAATTCCCTTACTTTGCGGGGAGGACCCCGCTACACTCATCAAAACCGATTAAGACAAAACGTCGATAAAAATCTATAATGTCACTTCCTGCAAATACAGGATGTGGAAAATTTCGTCGTTTAATACCGTAATCACTCTGTTAGATAGCTCGCCTTTTTCTTATGATCTCCAGTCAGACTGGAAATCTAAATCGTTACAGTTGAAGGAAATAGTCATTGATCGTCAGAAAAAAAAAAAGATTAAAAGAAGAAAAATAAAGACAAATTCAAGTTTCAAAATATAATGTATACGCTCACTATACTTGCAAACAACACACCAGTGGAATACAGAAATATTCAATTTTGATGTGGGCAGGGCGAAGATAAATCAAGCGCGCCTTTGGTGTCCGAAATTGGCATTAATCAGCATAGGGAAGTTTTTCCCTATATAAAAGTAATGATAAACTTATTTGGATAGAGTGGATGTACCGTATGCCCCCCTCCCCCCCCCCCCCTCAAAAAAAAAAAAATCATAGGGACCCTCCGCAATGATAACTTTAAAAGTAGTGAATCAATCCAAGTACAATTTCAGGGTACGAAATTAACTAATTGCCCACATCTTACAGAAAACCCCATTCGACTTGCTTCAGAGGTCAAAGAGAAATGAGGAATTTTGTAGAGCATGTCAAGAATCTCTTCCCTCCAGGTTCTGTCTATTGTGTTCACACACAAGAGCATCCAAGTGCTAAACTTGGAAGAATCAGACTCATGACATGCTTTACAACAATCCACATTTCTCTGTACCCGCGTTACCAAATTGAATGGGGTTTTCTGCAAAAGCTAAGATGTTATATTTTAAGACCCTGAAGTAGCATTTAGACAGTTTTATCATATTGGGTGTTATCAATGCAAAAATCTGATTGTAATTTTTTTTTGGGATTTACTGTATATAGAAATATTGTATAAAGATTAGTATACATTACCTAAATTTAAGGGCCAGACAATCCATTCAAAAGTTGTGAATGTTTCAAGTTTAATTGATGCTGCTATGTTGAATAACAAGGCTATACAACAATTCGAGTATTATAGGGAAAGATAGAATATACCTTATATTTTTCAGATTGTAAATGAAAAGCACAAAAAGACTCTCGACTCGTAACTGACATGTTATGGATACATTTTTCCCGTCTTCTGAAGGAGGTAAAGTTTCATCAATACACCTATATAACTTGGGACGAATTTGAATTTCGAACGATCTTAAATACAACAATCTGGCATACCTTTCTAATATCCACCCAACCAACAAGCAAACTTCATAGCCAGTGTTAGTCGCTAACACTCCCGCTTCTATAACATTTTTTTACGCAATATTGCATGTCATCACAATGAAACACGTGTTTCTGATGATCTCATATACTCACAGCGCCAAGTAACCCTAAAACTGATGAATATACTCTAATTTCTTCTGACATGACAAATTCATGGAATAAGTTACCACTCTCGTAGAGTTCTTGCCCAATAATATGTTTCGAGCAATTGATCCCCAGCCAGACAAAAAGACGCAAGGCCTGACAGTCTGACGTAGTGTGGACGTATATTCAGGGCCCACTTTTCTTCTGGCTATTGGCAAGATTGGCATGATTTGAGCGTACATAATGACAAAATGACCTCTCATAAGCCGTAAGCCAGATGGGCGTTAACCTATATAGCTGTGCAAAGTCCTTTGGGTTAAACACCTTATTGTGCCGCTATTAGTCAGGAAGAGTGACGAATCATTCTGATATTGATATGGAGATAAAAAAACCAGAACAAACAAACAAACAAATTCACAAACGTTAAGTATAATGAGTTTGGAGGAAGAAATAACTGATCGTTTGAAAAAATCAACTGACTTCGAGTGTTTCGGGTTTACTCTTATCCACAGCATGCGTAATGTAACACACAACGCCTATGATGGTTGTCATCTTTATGTTTTGTTATATTTTTCTTGCCCCCTCCTCCCCCCCCCCCCGAAAAAAAGAAGAAGAAAAGAACAAAAAATAAATCGGTTTAGTCGTTTGGAGAAGTTTGCACCAAACTCCGTATCTTCTCAATCACTGGGATGGCCAATACTGGATAACCCAAAAGGTTCCTGTCAACACGGTGTTCACAATACCCTTATTATTATTTTTGTGTCATGGTATTTATTTTTTCATTATTTACACAATGCCAGGTAACCTGCTGGTCGATATTCAGTAGGCCTAATCAATCTGCTTTGCATGTTTTTCACTTGCATGATAACAATGATGACCAATGGAATTAAAATGCCTGATCTGACGTAAGCAACGATTATCATCTATTTTGTCTATGTCTACATTTCGGGTGAGTGGTTCTGAATCGAATGTTTTGACAGATTTGTCACACTTTCACGTATAATAGTTGCAAGTGTAATATTATTACGAATAAACAGCGCTTGTTACGACCCTCGCGATGTGGTATTGCGTTATCGGGGATTTATTTACACCCCGAGCATCGCTCACGTTGGGTCACGTGGTGAAACGTGACACTCGCTTGAAGTCATGTGATAGAAATATGACTGTCATCGTAATCATTGATCGCTGCGTTTACATGCGCGCGGAAATGTATACCCGGATAGCTACGAAAAACTAGCTAACCATTGCGTAACGTTGCGCAACAACAGGAAAGCTTAGCGTGGCGGTCGATTCTTTCGTCGGTAGGGCCTATACCAGGAAAATCTTTCTCTTTTCTCGCAGTATGAGCGCGACTATCAACAAAACACCATTTACGGGTAAGGCACTCACGCGGGAATGACCAGCTATTGTCCGAATCAGTCCGATTACAATGCTTATTTCGTCTACTAGTATCTTACTGGTACGTCACCCGATCAGTTGGTAGTCTGGCCTTACAAACCCTTTTCCGACTAAAAATAAGTTCACTGAACCGATGCCTACAAAATGTCATCATGCAACAAAATAAAAGGGAAAAAAAAAACACCAAAACACCTTGGGGCTTATGGCGTCACAACACTGTACAATCACGGGTGTATTTTAGGCTCAAGTGAGAATACGGTGACACGACATAATATTTTGCTATTTTGGTAGAAGTTATGTTTGGCTACTATGCGTGCAAAAATATTTCACGGGAGCAATGTTGTCGCAGGAGCAAAATACTAGTATAATAAGCCAGTTCGGAGTTAGCTCATGGGCACATTGGTCCGAATGACCTTTCCTTTTTCTCAGTCGGTTAGGGGCACTTCAATCGTTTTAGAGCCACATAATGCGTAAGCTTTACATAACAATTTATGGAATTCATTGATCCTGTTCAAACAAAGAATGAACTTGCGTCGACCAGATGACCAGAATGATCCGTGAATTAACACTTGGGAGAGCATCCATTTCGTTGTTTTGCATTGAATGTATTGACAATCTCTTTCTATTGACATTGCCAAATACCACTTTTGCTGCCAGGTGGATGTGCTGGCAAGCAGCATTTATAAGTATTTCATGAATAATCATTACATTACAGATGCTTATCCCAGTGAAATTAAAAACCAACATGCCTGTTGGTCCGAATGACCTTGTTTCTGCTCATGCGCAAAGTGGAACTCCGAACTGGCTTATTGTCCGTCATGGAACCCTCGACTGTGGCTATGACATATTGGTCTGAAATCAGAGACTAAAGCGACCGCGGTTGTACTACAACGTTGTTGTACTAGTATTCAGAAGGAGGTACATGTACGTACAATGCGGATACTGCCTTGATACAGTACTGTACTACGTTTCTTTCAAATACATTAGCGTGCGTGGCGGGAAGTAGAGGTCAACACGAGGCCAGGCGTGGATGATATGTCTCTCACATACACATCACCACACACACACACACACACACGCGCACACACACAGCATGCAGCACGCAAGGTGCATCATGTGGCGTACACGATTGCTTACACCTCCCTGCTTACACACTTACGAGTTCGGCGCGTGTGGGTACGGAGCAAATAAAACACCTGTTTTCAGCCAGGGTCTGTACATTTACATTGACTTCTTCTTCGTCTTTTTTTTTTTTTTTGTTCAGCGGGGTAGGGTAATTACTAGTAAGCCTAATCATCTACAGTCTAAATGGTTAGACACTTCTGACAATACACTACCACTTTTGTAGAGAAACGGCCAAACAACTATCTGGAAGTAAACTCAAATTTCGGACCCTGAAATGCAACGCTTCGCACAGCTAAAATGTCAGCAGTGACGTGAAGATGACGTCAGCATAAGATCGCGCGAGAATCATTGTAAAAGAACCTATATGAATTGCACTCTCTTATTTATTTGCGTTTCCTCGCAAATTTATCCCCCGATTCGGTGAATGTCTGGGCAGCTCATTGCTGATTGTGATGTTAAAAATGCTAACATATCCTAGGGAACTGGAAATCACAGGGTTGTAATAAAACTATGGTAAACAGCAGGCACCCTGCCGCTATTCTTATTGTTAAATAATACGTTATCACAATGTACAAACATATTTCATTTTATATATTTCCCTCTCTCCCTTATATGTATATATATATGGCATATATATATATATATATATATATATATATATATATATATATATATATTTATATATATATATATATACATACATACACACACACATATATATATATATATATAAAGAGAAAAAGAGAGTAATATATAAAATTATAGCAGTGTGTGCTTAACGATTCATGCGTCTAGTTGATATCACATCAACATAATGCGGAATGCCGTTAGCTATACAGTATCAGGAAACTCAAACTAACTTCTACCTCTGACTCAGTAAACACTTAATTTAAAATAAAGAAGATCTTTGAATTCCGGTCCATGCACAGTTTACATTCCATGACACCATGATCAAACTTGCCACAGAATGAAGTTGGACACGCCTATATCCATGGACCATGGTCGATGTTGCCATGACAAATCAACCGCGTCATCTTTTCGGGGCGAAACAACAAGCCAACAGTGAAAATGACATTTATTATTGTCTCGTGAAAGATTTCTGCCCATATAATGTTAGGGTCATCATTTTCTGAGTCACTTTACTTTGCTGCGCGTACACATAAATATTCCGTCACACCTAAATGAATCATAGGGCATAGGCACGCAATTTACGAGTTGGCAAAAATATCACGTGAATAAATGTTCAGGTTAATGGCGTAAGTGTATTTACAGAAACATCTGGTTCGTGTTTCTACGTGTGTGTGTGTGTGTGTGTGTGTGTGTGTGTGTGTGTTTCGTTTACGTGTGGACCATACGCACAACGTTATCTATCTGTGGTGATATAAAGCCCGGATGCATTATTTAATAGAGAGAGAAAAAACAAAAACAAAAGCGGAAGCGATTTTATACCGACATAATTTTCTTTTTTTTTTAAATTAATTTTGTTCCTCGTAAAGGTTTTCCATGCCCTGAGTCCTCCCCCCCCCCCCCCCACCAACCAGGAAACAAAATATCTCTCTCTGTCTATGGAAACAAAGTTCAGAATTATTTACATTGTTTAGGCGTGCCAGTATAAGTCACGTTGTAGCAAAATATGTAGGTCCAATGAATACGGGGGGCAGCTACATGACTAATACGTTGTATATACATTGTACGTGTATATAGATTTTTTTTTTTTTTTCCGACGAAGGTCTGTCGCACCAATGCATTATGACACTCCAATTAAACATATTGTTTTAGGCCTCAATTAAATACATAATACCAGCGTCGGTATACGGATAAAAACATGATTGTGATTGTACCATATGTTTTATGTGTGGTGTAAATAGGTACAATTCATACATTTCTTTTATTTTCTGATGTAACATTATGGTACATTGTAGTATGATGGAGCACGTCATTTAAACCCTTGCATTGGTGTAAAGGCGGGTAGGGAGGGAGGGAGAGGGTGTCATCAGCTGTAGTTGGCGAGGAGTCAACAGGAAGAGGTCAGTGACGGTTGCCGAGTTGGATAAATCATGGGCGATGTCATTTCCGCTCTGATGGCAAGTCGCTGAGAAGAGCGGAAGGCACTGCGAACGGAAGTGGGTTTTCTTTACTTTCTTGTCTTTTTTTTTTTTTCAAATTGTCCTTCTCAGAAGAAAAAAATAAAATAAAAACAAAACTATGTCCGTTCGACCAGTTTGTACAACGGTAGTGGGGTACTAGTGATAGATGGCACACACAAGCTGATGAGCAATAAAATAATATACAGTACCAGTACATGTACACGATATTTGGCTGATGTAATACAGTATCGCATATGCATCATAATTATGTGTGTGTGTGTGTGTGTGTGTGTGTGTGTGCCAATGTGTCAGTTCCTTTGAATTTATCGGCTGTGGTAAAATGTCAGAATTTATATCATACGTACGCCTATAAATTTGTACCAACGCATGCACTGCCGCAGGGCAGACCACTCTCACATTTGGTCATTTATTCACGGACAATCGGAACACGTGATTATTACCAACATCGTCACACACACACACACACACACACACACCTTACACACGCTCACATACAAACATCCCACACACGCTCACATCTTACAGGCACTGTAGGTTGCACCACAGTTCATCAGTAAAATAAAATAATCATAGGACAGATTGCGTATCGTTCCAAGCCGATCAAAAAGATGGCCTTTGTTTCTTGTTTTTTTATTTCATAATAAAAATAATTCCAGAACAAAGTGTTCGAGATCATAAATTTATACAAATACTATCACCAACATTTTCTTACTTTGAGATACCCTTGTCAAAACTTGTAACAAGTAACAATAATATTCTTCCTCAAAAGCGGAAGAATTTTGTGCGAGAGCTGAAGTAGGTTTTCTTTTCAATCAAAGGAAATTGTCTAAAGATTGTCTCCCACTGACGCAAAACGAGAAAGATTCGTCATGTGAACGCGAACTGGACACCGCCAAAATAAATAAATACATCCAGCAAGCAATTAACATTTTAAACATCCAAGGTCCAACAACAACGAAACAGTCTGATAACATAGAAAAATATCTAATAGACAAACATACGGAGAAAAAAAAAATCAGAAAAGGGATACAATTGTCTGAAATTCTATAGTACTTATGACTTCATCTTTCGGGGCAAAGCCCGCCCACGCACGAACGTGACGACATGGCGGATGTTTGGCCAACCGCATCCGTAGTTTCGAACGTGTCGGGGTAACTGAGATAACAAACCAACCAACGTGGATATGTGTGAGTTGAGCATCACGAGGATGTGTGTGTATTGAAGAAAGCCGGAAATTGGTTGAGCGGGTAAGTGCGGGGTCAATTAAAATCGATGTATGCTCTCATACAATTATGCCTCGTGTATGGCCAATAGCACAACAGGTTTGAATATTTTAGG
This sequence comes from Diadema setosum, assembly GCA_033980235.1. Lineage (NCBI taxonomy): Eukaryota > Metazoa > Echinodermata > Echinoidea > Diadematoida > Diadematidae > Diadema > Diadema setosum. Next base: position 11,221,387 of record CM067069.1, on the reverse strand, counting down.
GTTTTGATACCAAAAACGAGATTAGAATTCAAAGAGTTGGAATGGTAATTCAAACTAACCCGCAGTAAAATAACACTTTTCCAGCACGGTACTGTTAACATGTACACTGTATTAAGTGAAGCGTTTTTTCATAACTATTGTTTTAACATAAAGATACTGGAACCAACTAAAATATTGTGAAACAGTGGAACACACACTGTAAACCCATCTACATTTTCAGTTACAATTTTTATGTCAAACAAATGGATGTTAAACAATGTAGGTAGCGCGCCCAATTAATTGCAGCTACCTACTGTTTTAATAACATTCCACACATGCCATATAAGTCGGTGGCGTTGGGCATAGACACAAGAGTGCGTGAAATGCTGGCATGGTATGACCAATACACGTAACCCCCCTTTGTTCACACACAGGTTACCCGAAATTCTGAATACAGCCACGCCTGAGTAGTGAAGGGCTAAAGTCCACAACTGGAACAAAAGATGCTAGGACCTTATCTGGGCTTGCCACACTGATAACAATGGAAATCGTGAACAATCAACGTAGTAAGGGCGTGAAAGATCGAGGCCCCGGTATCGACTTGCGTAAGCAAGCTAGCTGGGCAGGGATTTTTTTTTTTTTTTGTTCTTTCTTTTTCAAGTTCTCTTTACCCGATTTATGACTAAGGTGTTACGTTGAGCTATCATCGAAAAAAACAGGCAACAATACAATACCATGTGGATAACAATCTCTATAACAATCTCCACATTATCGCATATGACAAAACTTTCATTCAATTTCCACGTTGTGATCTTACAATCATCATAAAACACATGTGAAAACAACAATTAGACATGGATTTAGAGTCTGTAGATGAAAGCCTTTCTTCCAAACTTTTAAATATTTCCAATATTAAGAAATCCGTTCCTTCCGCAACTCGCTGGAATCAAAAGGGTATTCCAAAAATATATGTCAAGTTCAGTAATAGTCCATAATGGCTGGCACACAGAATGTTCGACAGTCAGTATAAATTGTCTTTGGCAGTGAAGGGATAACCCGACGAACTAACATGCTGCTATAACGGCTGTCTGTAATGTTTCGAAGGGTCGACTTGTGAGCGTGGTATACGATGCACCAGACGACGGAGAGGACGACTCCTTTTCGACATCGTACGACGACAACTTCCCACTCGACTCGCCAGCAAGTCCGTGGAAACCGGCTTTGAAAATGTCCACTAGCGATGAAATCGAGCTGGTCGATCGCTCCGGAGCTGACGTCTGACACTGCGAGTCGACTTTGGCGCGTTTCGGGATTATCGCTTCGCAGGCCTCCTCGGTTTCCGTCCTCTTTCTCTTCACACTTGGCACGGTAAGACAGGTCGTCGTCGTACACGTTTCGACGCTCGAGTTCTGGCTGATGGCGGTGACGTTGCCGAGAGCAACACGATCGGAATCCGTGCTATGACACGAATGATTGTCTGATGATAGCAAATGCCCGGTGTTTTCGCTGGCACAGTGTCCGCTGGGGTAGATATTTTCCTTGTCCGAGACAGCACTCGCACTCTCTGCTGGCTCAACGACAACACGGCTTACGGCGACGGTCTCCCTCTCGCAGGTAGAGTTTCCCGCGGTTTCATTGTTCTCCTCCGTGTCCAGTTCCCCAGCATACTCAGCACCCGACTCGTCGCTTTCATCGTCATTATCCCAGTCAGGAGAGTCTGTGCAGTCGTCCTCGTCCATTTCGGGTTCCGAGGAACTCTGCTCGAGAGCGATATGTCCAGGCATTCTATTGCACATTTCCTCGTAGTAGTGGATTCTAGCCGAGTGTAGCACAGAAGCTACAAGCAGGTTTTTGCGTAGATTGATCCCGCCACGTTGCCGGCGCGAGCCAGCGATTTTGTTGATAGACAAGGTGATAAGCTTCTGCGCCTCCATGTTATTTTCCAGGTTACGATTTATTCCTCAGCAAGATAGTAAAGCAGCGGTAGGCCGTAGCAATTTATAGCGGTTTAGAAATGGAAGAGTATTCCAAATCACAGTTCAGATTGATATTCCGCAGTATGTTAGGTACGGCGTGTAGGTCCCGCGTCTTGCGAAGCGTGGAAGCGTAATGAATGAAAGCTAACCGTTACTCACGAGGTGTATATATTCAACGTCCGGCTTGACGTCATTCAATCAATTACTCGACCAATCGCAAGCTTGCATACTAAAAATAGGCATGAGAAGGAACACGTGTACGCCCTAGTCATCGCGATATTGACCAATCAGAGCCACCCTAGGATGAGTCGTTTATGATCATTCACAGTGACGTCACTAATCCTTTGTGTCGGGCTCTTGGAATTTCCACGAGGCAACGTCATTGTATCATTAATAAACACAGCGTACACACTCAACACACTACGCACGTCGCTAAGGGTGGTTTGCATTTTACTCGCATCCAGAAGTAAACGTCAGAAGGTCAATTTTCGTGCATAACTAGGGACGAATTTCTCGCACACCGTATTTGGGGGCTTGGATTTTTTTCCCCTCGGTGTATATCCCCTCATTTCGTGATTCGCGCACTACGACGAGTTGCGATCTGTCTGTGCACGCCTAGTACCTCCTTGGTGCACGTTAGAGCTTGTTTGTGTTGCCATAATCAGCCAGGGAACTATTCGCAGAATTTGACCCCGAATTTTCTGATTAGCCCGTGAAATAGGAAAAGCTACACCCGATGAGGATTGGTCGAAATACCTATAGCATGATTCCTACAGTACAGTCGTCAGTCAGATCAAACCCCTTCAAGCATTATATATTAGCCGCTGTATGTTACTTTTTTTACCATGAATGAATATAACCTTGCAACAATTATGAATACCTTGGAAGAATATTCAAACACTACTTTCTTGTTTGTTTGTTTTTTAATTCTCAAAACTTAGCAAAATATTTATTCATGTAGGTCCTATCCATTTGATACATATGTCTTTGACGGGTGATTGTGCAATTCATTGGCCAAAATAAAAGAATAGCAAGGACTCTTTGTCACGATGGCTGCAAATTTCCGCATAATTATTACGTGGAGGATATATCGTGACGATTATTCACGACTCCGAAAATGACTCATCGGCGAGCGCTGTTTTGTGATACAAACACGGGACGGCGTCGCTCTGCCTCGAGCGAGGGGTCGTTTGCTCGTGCAATGTACGAGAACTGTTGTGTAAAGGTCATGTGACCGTACCAAAATCTTAATTTCGTCACTGGCGAAATATCCGCACTCATCTATGCCTACATGTAGTACACTACATGACAAGGATGAGGAGTAGTACTAGCTAAAGGTTCCAAATTGTCACGCGCCTGCAATATAATTTTTTTTAATTGTTTTAGGGATTAATTTTACTTTCATAATAATACTTCCATGTTTTTTTCTTCTTCGGCAATGGCTGTACTATTGACATTATAGTTGTTACATTAAGACATGAAAATGGTAATCATTTCAGTCATCTTTTAAAGGAATATTGTACAGTAATACCTAAGTGAATTGATGTTTCTTGTATTACTAATTGGAAGTAAATAAACATCATTTGAAAAAAAAAGTGTCAAGTTTTTATTCTAGGGATTTTATCTGTAATTTTTTTCTCTCAAGGCAAAATTGCCAACCTACAATCCCCCTCCCCCCCCCCCATAGATAGCAGGGGAGGGGGAATACATGCATACAGGCATTATTATGATTTTGTTATGCACCAAATAGGTATGATAGTCATAGGATTATAGTCACTAACAGTAAAATATCGGTATAATAAGGTGTGAAGGGGAGGGGGAACTTCGGGGCTTGGTCGACTATGACGACCAGTTGCTCAGGAAGACGGCACAAATTTTGCTGCCATAGTCAGAAATACCGGTGATGTTAATGTTCGTGGATTGTTTTTCTTTTTCTAATCAATATGGCAAAACAAATGAAATTGAAATACATGTAGAAATAGATACACAAATAAAGTTGGAGGTCGTCTCCGTTGAAGAAAAAAATTGCAAACCATGCAAAATAAAAGAGTAAGATAAAAGAAAAAATGAAACAAAGTCCAAATATTTTGGTGCGCAACCTTATAGATCAATTACATGTCTCTTCTTGTTAATTCTTCATGTATAAATGTAATACATGGAAAATACAAGTTTATGAAACATTCATCAACACACCATCCCTAGCATACCCACTCACACACATATATGCATAATGTATTACCCGGAATGAGAATGATGGTCGTTATGATGTCACACACACACACACACACACACACACACACACACACACACACACACACACACACACACACACACATCCCACGACAGGTGGTTCAATCATCAGGTTTCATTTTCCCCATTACCACTGTGATTGCACGACATTCGCGAGAATGGTACAATTCTTCCCAACGCCATTTCTTATTTACAGTGTATACTAGGAGAAGCTATAAATCTGTGGAAACATTCCTAATAACAAACAAACTAAAAAAAAAAAAAACATTTAGCAACTCTCCATAATGATAATATCGGGCTGAATCTGAACACGGACAGGAAATCGTCAACACTTCTGGGAAAGAAACCGTGTACTAGTATATTGGTCTCTCTTGGAATCAGGGAATGATCCACTGAGCTACTGTTTACATCGCAGTTCCAAGAAATCCTAGTAGCTTGGCTATCGGCCAATGAATAATGCGTACGCGGAACAAGCTCGGCCGCTAGATTTCGATAGATGGCGCTCTTACGAATACGTGCTGCGTTCACAAAGCAATTTGGATAACTGTAGTAGAAGTCGAATTTCTTCTCCATTTGACACCGAATACCATTACACTGTACACTCACAGTCTTTTTTTGAGTGTGTGTGTGTCAATAAATGCCTCATACTACATATTTACGAGCCATTAGTTCTTGATTTTCAAAAAGAGAAGGAAATAAAGAATGTGTCTTATTCTACTGATTTATTGCGCTGTCAGTTGTTGATTTTCAAGAAGGAATAAACAAACATGGAAATGTTTCCTCCTTCTTTCTTTTGATTCTCTGACTTGTGAAATAGACCATTGTCGACCACTCTCCTTGTCCTCTCCTACGTGTCATTAATCATTACTGTTAAAGAGCGCCTGAGTGTAATGTCATAGCCATCCATCATCATGGAAAATGGTTGTAAACAACCACTGCTGGCCTGAGTGTTTATGCATAAACCTGGTTCCAACCCAAGCTATTACAAAAATCATCACTTCCGTAATTTATTCTTATTTCAACCCTCTTACTCTCCCTCAAATCTTCTTCTTAGGATCTGGTATCTATTGGAATAGCATCTTTCAGTCACAAAATGAACACATATAATGCATATTATGATGATTGTCTATCAACTTTGAATTCCCTGGAGACTTGACTGCCAACCTTTGTAGCAGACAAATATGCAAATTATGTCATGTTGTTTCATAAAACTGGCTTTGTTCTAGTCACTGCTTAAACAAAATTTTTGTCTAGTGTCTGACCTATGCTGTTCTTTAAAACATGTCCATGGCCACGACCTTTCAATATAATTTGAATCTGCACAAGCTTAAAATGCAGGGATGCCAAATTCTTGACGTTAAGAAAAAAAAAAACCCAGATGGAATATTCGAAAAAAAAAAAATCAAATTTTTGAGAGGAAAATCAGATTTTCATGAAATCTTGACACCACCACAAGGCTCGTGGCCCTGGGCCAGTAAAATGTCAGAAAAGAAGTATTTTCATGGTGAGAACAGGCAAGTAAAATGTTGCTACTTCATCAACATTGGTGAGAAAATTGATGACCCATTTAGGCTCGTCATTCCATGTTTTTGTAGGGGTTGCAGGAATTTAGTATTACATCTCTCTAGGTGATGAAACAGTTTTCTGCAGTTTTCTGCGGTTTATAATGGCTTCATTTTTTTTTATTCAAAAGATGAAAAGTCCTACTTGCAAGAGGCAATATCATAATATCGAATTTCACTTTGCCTATCGTGCTAAATACTATAAAATCATGTTGGTTGGCATCTCTGCAAATGTCATGAGAAACCATATATAGCTGAAGATGCTGTGTAGGCAGATCTGCAAACCTCTGCAGACCTTAAAAAAAGAGAAACTATAAAACAAATGATGCATGCAAAACATTTTGAAGGAAAAAAACAAAATCATATCGCTTTGATTTGCATTTTGATTTGCCCTTTGCAGTCAGAAACTCATATCCAAGAGTACATATATCTACTGTTGTGTGAAAATTATTTGCTTCGGAACGGTCTCATATTCAAGTAATGTGCAGATTAATGCCCCGTCACTGACCAGGCACGCTAACCTGGAAACATTAAACTGCACATTACTTGAATATGAGACCATTCTGAAGCAAATAATTTTCACACAACAGTAGATATATAATGCACTCTTAAATGAATCCCACAAGGATTGGAACAATCATCCTCCAGCATTCCCACTGATTCCCAACTGATCAGTTACTAGCCATCCCCTTTAAGTTATCTTGAATGTAGGGTGAAGTTTCTCTTTGCACTACATCTCAGGTGATACTGATGCCAAATGAAATGGAAAGTTTGACTGCAATGGAGGAAAAAAGGCAAGACTGACAAAATGAAGGAAGGTTTTTGATTTTTCAAACAGAGAGCTCCTGGAAGACATCTCAAGCTCTCAACTAAACTGGAAGAGGACAATACATGTTTTTATGACAATTTAAGCTGCAAGTGTGTAATCAGTGAATAACTTTTGATAAAACAATGAACGAAAGTGACAACATGATATTCTTTAACTAATTTCAAAACAACCATTTTCACTGCCACCTTCACAGATGGGTATGCACTGTTACTTCTTCTACCGCCACTCGCAACTTACCTAGGAAGCTTTTCATACTCTTGTCCTGGATCACCCCCAGCCAGACAACAACTACTACATATGATCATGTTCTCTTTCACTCACAGACTGCTACTACTACTCATCACAAGTTTATACTGTCCACTTGTTAACTCCACACCTCCTCATCACAAATGCAACCAAATGAAACTCGTGCAAATATAAACAAACACAGAATTTCATTTCATCTCTCAAATTTTGTAGCATTGCAAAAATATTTATTTTGACATAAAGAATACAGTGTTGTGCTCCTGTTACAATGAAGATGGTTATAATGAAATTTCTTTACAACACAGTAAAAATTAATGTCCTATAATTATTATCTATATATCTTTATTCGTTTGGATATAAACAAATTTTGACAGAACAAAAGAAAACTGCGAGTACCAAGGACTTTGTTATAACAGGAGTCATGTGTATCAACACCATCTTTAAAAATTCATGTAATTCAGGTAACAAATTACTAAGTTAGATGTGTCAAAGGCATCCCCCTCCTTCATCTCAATACAAGTTTTGTCAGTCAGAAACATTTAAAGTCTTCAATTAAAATTCCCTGATCACATTTTGCACTTATTCGGGTGCACTGGTTTCGACATACACACTATATTCAAACAATATCAGCAGAGAATGGTACTCTCTGCCGTGCTTTCCTGACAAATGCCAGATATTATTCTAGGAGGACTGACACTTTAAATCAGGAGAACTGTTGACAGTTACAGATTAAACCTCGGAGAGGTTCCAAACAGTATTCACAGAGATACTTGCACATCATCTTCTTTTATCTTCCCATAGCAGGCTTGACAGTATAACCATTGCTCTCCCAAAACAACCCTGCCATTATAAGCAGCCCACCATTGCCAAGGACACATTAAAATCCTGCATTACATTTGGCAATCACAGCAACATCCACAGTGCACTCATTCCACTCCCTGGGATGTTTTCCAGCCAGGATATCACTTTTCAACGGGTTAACACCTGATTTCTTTCATGCTCCATGTGATTCGAGTGCCAATTGGCATGGAAAAACCCCACAACATTGCACACACTGTCTAAAGTCCATGACAAGGAAAGGGTTAATCCAACCACACCCATGTTCAGCTTCCTACCAGAACTGGAGTGACATATCTAGTTTAGAAAAAATGAGCATCCGGTATAAAGGCTCCCCTTCGAGGGCACACGTGCTGTGCTGTGGCAGGGAGTCCAATCCTAGACCTCAACACTGACAGCAGTGTGCAGTCTGCTTGACCACACGACTTTAACACGTCCACTTGAATTGTTCGTTACCTGCCAACGGACTGGACCGAGAGCAGCTTGGGTCGGAGAGCAGACATGGTGATTAAAATGGCCTCCTGTGCAAACATAGAACACAGAGAGATTTTCTTTGAGAATGATGTCATGATAGTCATACACATGGTATTATATCCTACAAGCACTACTATCAATTATTAAAACTACTACTACAACTGATGATGATGATGATGATGATGATGATGACGACGACGATGATGATGATGATGGTGATGTACTGAATGAACTGAACACTTCAACACATGTGAGAGGAAGAAATTAATGAAATTAAAGTAATAAAATGATGAACCATGATACAAGATATAGATAATGCTGGCTAACTAGAACTTAACAAAAGGGATCAAGCAAGGGAACTATGAAACCTGCAATATTTGGAAATAGGCACATATATCTATGATCTAGTAGTCTACCGTAAAAGTGGATATTTTCACGTGACTAATTTTTCGCGCTCAGCGGGGTAAGAAGAGTTTCACATGTTTTTAATTCTGCGGAATCAAGACCTCAACTACTGGAACATATGACAGGCAAAAATATCCGTGTGATTTTATTTTCGCGCTAGTTTCTGGTTGTGCAAAAATTTCAACACAGTGAAATTTTCACTTTTACAATAGTGGTCTAGCCATGTTAAGGAGCCTTGATGTGAAAGTTGTGACAGAAAGATTGATGAATATCACTCACCTCAGTGCGTATTGTCCTGCTCCCCTGATTCGGGCAGGTGTTGAGGTAGAGGTCAAACAGGAGGCTGGGATCTGAGACTAGCAGAGCCTGGTCAACCTCGAGGCTAAACTCCAGACCCTGGACTCCTCCAAACACCACGATTGCATGTCTGCAGGACGCATCAGTTGATGACAGGTTAGTGGGAGATACTAGGATGCAAATAACTTGACATGTCATCTTGGTTGAGTGTACCTTATGAATCATATATTTTGCGAGGGTCATACATGTATTTCCAAATTTGGAAGACAATTTGCAAGTGGTTAAATCCGAGAGAGAGAACCACTGTGACAGAATGACAAATCAGTAATTTCCCTTCTTAAAGGTCCAGTTTACCTTTGGGAGCAGTGATTTCAAAAATGTTCCAGATATCACATTTGATGCATATGTGTAGGCCTGGTGTATCATAAAACATCCTACCATATGAAATATTTGCAATAAAACCTAAAATATAAGGAGATATCAGGGTTTTTCTCAATAAACCGTAACTGTATACGGTTTAGTCTGGAAACATTCTTATTATAACTATTGTTCACATTTTGTGTATTTAACAACACTTAACATCGATTATACGGATTCAAATTTCGACAGTGGTTGTTTCTATCCCTAACTCACATTTTAGAACTATTTTAAAGCACTAATGCTTTCATCTGCAAATGGTAAATTATGCCTTTAAGAACCTGATAGTGTGGGGATACCATGAAGTGGGAATGCTGGATTGGCTTGGATATGTTTAAGAATCCCCAGTGTACAGCTTTATCCATAAGCTCTCTGGAAGTGTGCACACACCCAAAGAATCTCGACAAGAGTCAACCATTACAGATTAGAGTACGCTTCAATGCAGACATTCGTTGACACAGGGCTGATGGGTGCTATTCGTTGTGTTGTAATGTAGTCTGGTAGGCAGCGAATGGAGATTGATTAATCAGATGACCCATGTTTATCCACACACTATCGGGTCTTAAGAATGAAAAGTCACTGATCTATGGCCTTTGAGAAGATATACACTGCATTTACGTTGTGGGAGGCATTATTTTGCAGCGTAGTGAAATTTGTGAAAGATTGTCAACTAGTGGAAGAGATGCTCACATAAACAAATCCTAATTAAAAACAGATTATGCAACCATCTAAAGCATAGCAGGAATAAACAAAACCAAAAAAATAAATATTTGAAACAGCATTAATACAGTAATCATAAGAGTGGGTTGGAAGAACTGATAAACAAATTTGATCAGACTCACTTGAATTCTGGCAATGCAGCGTCGTCAATGTTTGCCCCACGCTCGGAGGTGCCGATGGTGAGGTCGTAGCCCCCGTCGGAGAACGGGCAACCCGTGAAAACAGCCCCGAGGCTGGAGGCCAACCTCACAGTGTATCCCCAATACAGACCAGACTGGATCCGGGGCGCGGAAGGAGAGACCACTTTACACGGGGCCCTCATTTGGGAACCTTGTGAAAAGATGCAGAAGAAAGAGAAGGAGGAAAAAAAAAAAAGGACTATCACATAAAAGTCACTTTCAAACAACTCTACTGATGTCAGTCACTGGTTCTGAACATGGGAAAAACATGGTGTAAAGAAGTTTACAGCTCAGTTTGCTACAATCTACACAACAGGTACATGAGAGAGTATTAAAAAGCAAAATCCTCAGGTATGCCCTAATTCTTGATGACTTTTTTCAACTCCGAGGTGTCTCAACAAATATATTGGCAGTGAATTTCATTGTTCATTAAACTTTGCACAATCTGCTTTTACAAAGACCTTCAAATACTGCCCTTTTTGAAAATCATGAAATTTTTCATACCTTCCATTGTACAATAATATGTCACATAGCTTAAGTAAAGAAAGGTGGTATATCTTCTTGAGTTATTAAAGGTCCAGTTTACCTTTGGGAGCAGTGATTTCAAAAATTTTCAAGATATCATATTTGATGCATATGTGTAGGTCTGTTGTATCATAAAACATCCTACCATATGAAATATTTGCAATAAAACCTAAAATGTAAGGAGATATCAGGGTTTTTCTCAATAAACCGTAACTGTATACGGTTTAGTCTGGAAATTTTTTTATTATAACTATTGTTCACATTTTGTGTATTTAACAACACTTAACATCGATTATACGGATTCAAATTTTGACAGTGGTTGTTTCTATCCCTAACTCACATTTTAGAACTATTTTATAGCACTAATGCTTTCATCTGCAAATGGTAAATTATGCCTTTAATATCTCTGTGCCATGTTTCAAAGCTGGAAACCCATACCTTTAGCCTTGTTCATCTGGACAGTGACCCTTAACCCCGGCTGAAGCTTCCTGTCAATGTGGACTTCCTGCAAACACAAAGACAAGAGAGAGAGAGAGAGAGAGAGATGGAGAGAAAGAGTTTGGGAGAGTGAGAGAAAGATATAATGATTAATGCACATTTCATGACCATCTCACCAGTGCCATTGTCATAACAAAATATAAAAGATAACCATGTGCTGTAATGACCAGTTTAACTGACATCTGCCTACATTGGATCATTCCTGCTCATGGCAATTTTCACTGTGACTGATTGACACTGACCTGCTCTGATGTTTGATGTTTCTGAAATTCTTGGCTGGTTTTCTTAACTAATTCATTAATCACAAATGAGCTAAATTTTAACAAGAAAAGTAAATGACTGCAGAGCTGCCAACCTCTGCAATTCAAAAAGGATACCTATGCACAGTGAAAACAACAACAACAACAACATATTTTGAAGGAAAAATGAGAAAAAAAAACAATGTATTTTTCACATTCATTTATTCAATGAAAAACAAACAAACAAGGGTTGGACTTTTTTTTCTTTATATGTATACCAGCTTTTGTAATTGGGTTTGACTATGTGAAGAATTCCATCAATATGACATAACAAACAGCAAAGTACAATTATTTACAATGAATATCCTTATTATGTTCTGCCCATGTACACTATGGATTTCATCATCTCACAAGAAACAGATTACTCTCATTATCAAACCCAAATATGCTACTTTGAAAAACAAAAAGATAATATCAAATTGGATTTGAATTTGTTAATATTTTTAGGTTTTAGAACTTGGGATGGTGTTGCACGGTACTATCTACAACAGTCTGAGAAATTGGCTCGGTCACTTAAACTGACCTTCAGCAGACCGACATTGACGAGTGACCCTCTGCCCTTGGCCACCGGCCTGTCCACCACTATCCCTTCCCTGTACGCTACATCCTCTGTCGCCCTCACGTGGTGGGGGCTGTCCAGGGGGTTCAACAGACCTGAGTTTGTTGATAAAAGAGAGAAAGAAAAAACAAACAAACAAACAAAATATGGGATAATACTTCAAACAACTTAGTGAAAGTCTAGCAGATACTTATTTTGACAATTTCAGAACACACCACCAGGTATACCAATACTGGCTGATAAAGAAGAGAATACGGACTGACAGGGAAACATGATTCCAAGGCTTGGATGGACATGTGACCCCCTCTGTTTAAATCAGACTTGTCACTAGGAAATAGTTCAACAAACCATTCAAATTTGGAGATGCTGCTTTCCTAGATTACCATGGCAACATCAACTGGACAGGAGTGTGTTACGGTAGAAGAAGAACAAAAAAAAAACTTGGAAAGCTTCAGTTCAGAAAATCTTTGTCGTGAAGTACAAACCTATGCACAACATCAAAATAATCATGTGTCATGTAAGCAGCTTTTTCTAACAGCTACACCATGTTAATGCCTACTCTGCAGGTATTGAAAATTTCTGTCTAGAAGTCCAGGCAGGCTTACCTGCATATTGCAAGTCTGAATGTCTGGGAAAGAAGCTCTTGCGCAGATATCTGGAAATAAAAACAGAGTTGATATGAAGCCACACAAAATCCTTGCATGGAACTGCCATTAATATGATACCTGATTGAAACATTGTTTCAATGAAAGACAAGGCAGGAAATGTCATACAAGTTTGTCAACAACAGATTTTACTGTTGAAGCCTTTCATTTTTTCGTCGATGTGACACTAATCGAATTAATGAAATAAAAATTAAAACCAGCACTGGCTGTCAGGCTAAAGCTCTGTAGTCTAGTGGATAAGATGCCTGTCTAGTGTTCAGGAGGTCATTCGTTTGAGTCTAACCGAAGTATGTATGTCCATTATTTTTTTTAATCATGGCTACTACTAAAACACTTTCATAATTGGTGCTTATAATTACATTGATGAAGAGCAATTTGTCAGTCAATTGGAAGACATGACATTGTTGATGAAACCAAGCCTGAGGAATGATCAAGAAACTCATGCCACTAGAACTTGTGATCAAGTAAGAATTCAACACAGATATTCCCTGAATGTGCAGTCCAACTTTATGGCACATTCTAGACTGCTGCCTCCAAACAAGGAAATAATAACACATGATGAGCCACACCAGAACACTCCACAGAACAGTTCACGTCAACGCACAACACTTTCTGGAGTTCACAGTAGGAACTGTCATCACATGAAGTTGAACAACACCATGCCGGTATGACAATACGACAGTCCCACCTCCGGGCAAAAATGATGCAATGAAAATTGATACCATCATACAAGAGATACTCATTGATGTAAGACTTCCAGCACATCTGTGCTGATGAATGAGAGGAGAACCCAACATTCAATGTACTGATTAGAGAAAATTGAGAATGTGGGGGAAAAGATTAACAAGAAAGAAAACAAAATTGTGAGGCCCTGAGTACTGGTTAAGCATATGTACATGCATACATCACAATACCTCTTTAGAGATACTTGAAAAAGAAAGAGATGCTAAAAGACTTACTGAGGACACTCTAAGTACTGGAGGAGACGAGCCAGCTGGACATTGGCATTGCCCTTCTTCCCCACACCGGTGAAGACACCATCCGTATTCTCACTGAAAAATTATTCACCAAATAGGAGAACACATGCCAAAACACCATTATATCATGCCATTATGGTGCACAGAGAAAGACTTATGGCATTGTAGCTTTGGTTAGCACAGCATTCACACAGGGTGAAGCAAAATCAGTCTGGAGACCTGATCACAGTGAACATTCACAGTCAGTGTATATAAGAAGACTTGGTTGCATTTTCAAATGAATCTTTTCAAGAACACAAGATCTATCACTATCCGAATAACAGAGCATACACTCCACAAATTTGTCAATAATACTGTGCAGAAAAGAATCTCTAATACTTAGCTTTGTTCTGCTGTTAGACAGAGTGTTGATGGGCAAAATTGCTGAATCGATGCAAAAACTTCACACTGATTTTAAGATATTTAATGTCAACATGCAAATATGATTTTACATTTGAAAGTACACTGTACAAAAGCACAAAAGTTAATTGCATGAAATATCTTCATGGGTTATCTGTAAAAAAACAATGAATAAGATTTGGCCTGATTAGATTTAAAAGAACTGCAATACCATAATATCATACATAATGGAATGAAAAAAAAAAAGGAGCAATGATGTCATGAATGGGCAAGCTTGACTGACAGACAATTGGAACACACAAATACCTTGCTGGTGAGCCAGATTCGTCAAAGATGATGACTTCATCGACGTTGAAGATGACAAGAGCTCTGGCTATCTATCAAGGTATCACGAAAACAGAATATCCAATACAGAGCTTTCTGATGATTTACACAACTTAATCAAAACAAAGCTAAACAAAAATGTCAATCATATTTCAATATCTTCCACTGTTTTTAATAATAATAATAATAATAATAATAATAATAATAATAATAATAATAATTATTATTATTATTATTATTATTATCATTATTATCATCATTATTATTATCATTCTTTTTTTGGGGGGGGGGGTCAGGTTGCATGTTTCTTTAAATTCCAACAATAAAATGATGTGTGATGTTACATTTAAACAAGAAATGCTTTCTAAAAGTCTTTTCTTTTTGGCCTTACTTTGTGCGAGTTGCGGTTTCAATATGGAAACCCTTGGGGTATGCTCTCCTTTGGCTTTCAACAGTAAGAGTGCAGCTTGTCCGTTCCCTTTACATTTTTTTTTTAAAAAATAATAAGATATTCAGCTTTTCTTTTCCCAATTCCATGACCGGCAAAAAACTTCGGGGCTCCCACCAAACCAGAAAAAAGCATGCATCTACTGTCATTACCATCCACTCTACTGTCATCATCATTATTTGCATCAGAATTTTTACGATTTGCCCAATACAGGAGTTCACTCACCTGACCGGCAAGGTACGTGCGAAGCTCCGGGGACTGGGCGTTGTCCAAGATGGAGCCAGGCAGAGCGACAGAAATGGTCCACGGTCTCCCTGTGACAATTTGATGAGACGAGATTAAAGTGTGCCGTTTTTAAGAAAGTATGGTAATGTTAAAATTACAATCTTGAGTCAAACAAAGACAAGATACATACTATCCAAAAGGTGATGGCAACACACACACAACCCCCCTCCCCCCCCCCAAAAAAAAATAGAAATATATATAAAGGTCACGTCTTGCGGAAGCAAAGACCTTTCCCCTGCTTAGATGGATACAATACAACTGGGTTGAGTGATACCGGAAATGCCATGAATTCCCCATGAATGCTTCTTCTCTTACTTTAAATCCTCTTAATTTTTATGAGTAATTCATGCAGGTTGCTTCTGTCCCTAAGTACTTTAGTATGCTGTCTTTGATTTGAGACTTACTAGAATGCCGAACAATTAAAGGGTGCGTACAGTTCTGGTCGAGGTGAAGATTTAGCTTTTAATGTTTTGTGAGATATTCAGAAACCACTCTATGAGATGTCAAAGAGCATGCAGTTCTAAGGGGTATCAAAAGTTTATTCGATGAAAATCGGTTTTGAAATGGCTGAGATATCCAAAAACAAAGTGAAACAAAGAGATACTAATAAAGTTGGGGCATGTCGCCTTTTACTATTAGCAATTTTTTGGGATATCTCAGCCATTTGAAAACCAATTTTCATCAAATAAATGTTGAATCCTTCTTAAAATTACATGCTCTTGCATATTTCATAAGAGGCTTTTCATTATCTCACTTAGGAATGTTCAAAACATGAATCCCTACCTCAACCAGTACTGTACAGTCCCTTTAACAATCAGTACTCATCAGGATTATTTCTTCTCCTTAAAAAAAATTAAAAAATAAAACACAAAATTGTTTTTATTTGCTGCAGTTTGTTCTTGTTTGGTCCAATTGATAGCTACATTGATCACTGCATTACTGCAGGCAGACAATATTGAGTATGGACTGCAGACTTAAATTTTAAAATTCTTTTGCAAGGATCCACTGTCTATCATGTACATGTAGCATTCTTTCCCACACTTCTCTAATGATATTCAAACAATTTTAGCTAACACTGAATGTGATTTAAAACAATGCTTTGGTTTGTCCCCCTCCACCCCCCCCCCCCCAAAAAAAAATGCTACCTCTCTGATTGAGGAGTGATTGACACACAGAGATATAGACAGATAACAGCATGGATTTTTCTTGTGGAATGGACACTGATTACAACACCACCAAAACAAAAACAAAAAACAAAAAAAGAATGGAGCTGCTCTGAACCTTACCTTGATCGTTTTGCTTGCCGTCTTTTTGCACATCATTTGCTTCCAATGACGGATTCTGCTCTTCAGACAGCGCCTTCTGTTGTTCAAGCAGCTTGAGCAATTTCTTCTCACGCTTTTTCTTCTTCTTCTCTTTGACTATAAGGAAATGTGGACCATGCATGAAGAATTACCACCTCTCAATCATGATAGAAATTTAAAAGAAATCATATTCATGCCATACGCTCTCTCATAAGTAAGACTACCATCAAAATATACTAAAACCTAACATGCAGCTGTTAAACATATCAAAATGGAATTAATGAGACCAAATACTAAATAATGTATGGACGTAGTTGGTATTGACGGGACATGAACATTTTCGCCTTGGTGAATATACCAATTTTACTTATTTTCCTTCAGCTAAATTCCTCTGGCGACCTTACGCCTCTCCCTGCATCATTCCCCTTTTCCGTGACTATTAGAGGTGTAAATGCCCGAGAGATACTGCCCTGATTAGGAGTCATTCTACATTTTTCAGAATTTCTGTAGGTTTATACTGATGTTTGAAATATGGATGATACCACTTACTCTCTTCTTTCCATGACTTCCATTCTGTTGCCTGAAATGCGAAGTAAACACAGAGAGAGTTCATGAGCAAATGAAGCTACTACAAGCAATTACATAAAGTACATTGTAGCAACCGAGCTTTGAAATTTGTACCTGAACTTTATTACCAAAAAAAAAAGACTAATTTTCATTCAAAGTACCACATCGTGCTACATTTCCAGCAAACATGAGAACTTGTAAGATGATATACCGCTACAAATGTTTGCTAATGAATGTTCAAGAAGCTTTATTTTATTTCATTTTTTTTTAATTTAGAGAATTTTTAAAAAGCAACTACAAAGTTTTAAAATAGCACGTCTTCTTAGCACACCCTTGTTCATTTATTTATTCTTTTTTTTTTCTCCAACAGATGTAATGTTTGTGCATTTCCACTACCAAGTATTACTACCCTGTCTTTCTAGTTGGGCATTTATGAAGCTGTATATCTTAATCTAAAAAAATCATTCATATGACATAAATTTCCCCATCCTTCCACTCTTCTATTTTCAGTGCATTCAGTGCATTCATGGGCACAACTGTGAAATGAATGCCTGCATACAGACATGATACCAAATTTTCAAATGCTTTTTATATCCGTTTTCCTATGTATGAAAAGAAATACATGTGTTGTGTTGCCAAAAAGTAGTTGAATGCCACAATGTCAAGGAAAACTTGTGACCAATACCTGTTCCTTGAGGTGGGTAGAGCGAGATTGTGGGTCTGGAAGGTTCACATAGAACCTGAATTCCCCGCAAGGCTTCCCGGCTTCCAGCTGAGCTTTGATCTTCTTGGACATCTTCTTTCTGAGCTGGACGGTGTCACTGGGCATCTGTAGCAGTATTGACGAGAATGAAACTCAGAAGTTAGAAGTATGGTGTAAGTGGACACTTCTCTGTCTTAAATTAATGTAGTCCTTTCAGTCATCTGCACCATTTCCCAAGCTTCAAATCTAATGCAATCAGCACTGAAAAGCAGCTGGCAAAGTATTTTCTCTACAATGCAGAGTTTGGATTTTGCTGTGAAATTAATTGTAAAACACTTAATCATATTCTTGCACTACGGGTGACACTAAAACAGGTATAAAGAAATCATGGCACTATGATGTGACTGGCTAATTGCCTTGCAGCAAATGATGGAATTTCTTTTCTGAACTAAACTGTGTTCTCCTGTTAACCTCATAAGGGGAAAATGAATTTTGCCAAACCTTGATGTATTCTTAGCTCTTGAAAGTTTTGACCATGCCAGGAATCTTAAGAAACAATGCTAAAAATTCATCAAAGTTATAGTCATTTTATCTGCCCCTGACAGATTTAAAGAAGGCAAGGTTGATACTTAAATTGAGGTATCCATAGATAGAAATCTTCATGGATGCAAGGAAGAGTTCCCTTCTATTTTATCAGGCCAGTGCCTTGAAGCTGAGAATAAAATCAGAGAAGGAATGGCAATATCTTACTTTACCTTGTATTCAGGGAACACCCAAGCACTGTGAAGGGTTATCTCGGAGCCACACCCAAACCTCTTGCTGTTCCATGAATTCTGCTTTTCTGACTGCTCTTCATTTGCAGAAATCTTCATCAGAAAAAAAAAGGGAGAAAATTTTACCAACAATTTAAATGCCTATAATGACAATAGGTATGATGGCCAGCTACCTACTTTTCTCAACCAGTTGAATGTCATCACACAAAATTTGTTACACCAAATGTTTGGTAACATACAGTGAAGATTCAAATGTACATTCAAATGGACAAAATTCAATGTGCAGAATAAGTGTGTGCAATTCTCTTCAATGCCTGGAGTATGAGGCCATTAATCATATAATGCGTACAGAAGGTGTCTTCCATATTTTTGATATTTTTTTTTTTTTTTAGGCAACAGCAGATTCACCGACTATACTAGCAGAAAATAGATGAAACTTCTCTGTATTTCCCCAAGGGGTTTGCAGAGGGGGTTTGGGTGGTGGTTGATAGATCAATCTATTACTGATTAAGTCAAACTGAACTACCATGATCCATGGACAAGTTCTTTCAAAAACTATAATAAACATAAAACAAACAAAACTTTCATGTGTCATCATTATGATTACATTATTTTGATTGTGTATTTTTGCATGGAATCCTGAATAAATCCTCAAACAAGGCAAAAGAAAAAAGACACAATTTCACTACAATGTGACTCAACTCTGAACTGTGAACCATGGTACTCAGAAATGAGTGCTTTGCTTTTAATATACTTGTGCCTTGTGAAGTGGAAGAAAACTTCTCATGTATCCAATACTCAATGGAAAAGACACATAACAGGAGAACTGGATGGTTGGTAAACCGTGGTACTTAGAAATGAGTGCTTTGCTTCTACTTGCACCTTGTGAAGTAGAAGAAAATTTCTCACGTATCCAATACTTAATGGAAAAGACACATAACACGAGAACTGATTCACTTGAATGACTTCTTCCACACAAAAGATGACAATGACACTGATGCAGATGATGGTGCCAAGATATGACACCTGCTGCACCACTGTGCGCTATGAGGTGGAGGCCAACACCAAAAATCCAATTTACGTAATTTCCAGGCTCACCTCGGACTTGCTCATGTCACGCTTCTGTTTTGGACCATGCTGGCATGACAGCGTCTTGATTCCTAACACGATGTGAGGGGTGCCACTGAGAGGGAGTTCTTCAAACATCACTTTGTGCCTCAGGAGCTCTTCAGTACCTGCAAGAAAAAAAAAAGAAAGAAAGAAAAAAAAAAAGACAAACCACAACACTCAGTCATGAGTACCTTTACATTTATAAAACTCTTCAATCTGTAGCATAGCAGAAGACCTGCCTGCTAACAATGAGATGTCTATGCATGGGTGAATATGTTTATAATTGTTCCTGCTCTCATTACTACATTAGCTGTAGTCCAGTTCATGAAGAAGACATGAATGAATTAGTTAATGTACATTGAAACTTTTTTTTTCAGGAAATAAAGCATTGAAGCCTGAAGGACAAACTGTTTATTTTGACTCCATCTGATGCTTGTTATGTAAAACTCTGATGTCCATGAATGATACTTCAAACTGGTCAAATTTGCTCTTTGAATTAATTGATTGAAATAATCCACTTTCAAGAAAAAGGAGCATGCTTCATATTAATCATTATTTGCTTGAAAACTAAATTCATATAGGCCTATTTCCATATCTAAATTTTAAAATGTAGGCCTAATTTGTTAGATTCTAGACTAGAGTAACTGCGTCAGTAAGCGGTCGTGCAGCCGTTCGCGGCAGGTACAACATACACAGTAATATACAGCTAAGCACAGCATTGCACGTAAGGATTTTCATGAAATTGTTTACCTTGTAGTTTTGTGAATGAAAGCACCTGGGGCTTGCAATTAGCATTGATGAATGAGTTCATGAGAATGAAGAAATAGGTGGAAAGTTTTTCTCTCAAACTGCATTTCTTATCACATAGCAAGTGAAAATGTGTCGGTAACTGGCGTTACGGAAAAAGGACATGGGAATTTATGGTGTAGATTTAAATGGAAATATCTTGTCCCTGACTTTTAACCTTTATGTGTTTAATATGGCAATACACTTAGGTTCTTAGGAACAGGTGTGCAAAATAATGTGCACTTTAGTTGTCTCCATTTAGCACCATGCAAGTTTCAGTGAAGGCATGACGGTAACTGACGTTACGTAACTGACGTTACGTAACTGACGTTACGCTTACATTTGCCATAGGGTTTACACATGCAAAATCATGATTGGGAATAGCTTTGTGATTTTTCATAATTCTGACCATTCAGAATGATTTGTTTGATATGGAGTCATACCTTGGTTCATCAGTCATAAATACACAAATGAGATGGATCATTAGTCCATTTCTTTGTGTTCTATGAAAACTTAAAGGTAAACATGTCAGTAACTGACGTTACACATACTTTGCCATGGGGTTTACAGAAAACTAATTTCTTTAACAGGTTATTATACTGCTGCAATATACCAGTATCAATCCCAAGCAACTACTTAGCAACAAATTAAAACAAAATCTAAAGACACAAATGGGTTGGGTCCTTAGGGGGCAAGAGTAAAATATCCCGTTTGCGGCAGTTTAAGCATTGTTAAGAGTTTTTCCAACTTGTAAACAAATCAGGCAAATTATTTTCACCCATTTCATATATCATAGACAAGATTATTCATTAACGCAATTGTTTTCATGAAAGAAATTTACCATTGACCAACGCAGTTTTCATGATTTACCAGGGCAAAACCCGGCACAATTTTCGCCGATAAGGGCGATATGCGACGTAGTATTTCTGCTTGCGGCACGATGTACAATCCCTATGCAATACGCGCGTGCTCCGCGATCTTTAGCTGAACGCCTTCACACGTCTCGCGAACATTGCGTAAGCGCCAATTCCCACTGCGAAAGCATGTGAAAATAGCGTGCGCACATGCATTGGCCGCAAACAAGATCGTACTTCTGGCGGTGTTGTTGATGTCTTTCTCGTGTTTTTCTCATTTTTTTCGATGGTAACATCCACTTTCTGAAAAAAATGGCGGCCCACATCGGCTCGCGAAAATTCTATTTTACGTGAGGATATGTTTTCAAAATCCATGAACATCGAGAAAACGAAAAAAAATCCAGTTTCTTGGACCATTGTTTCTTAACTGTTATGTTAAGAAGTACCGAAAATTTCATTTTGGATGCGATATGTTGTCATTTAGGTGAGAAAATTTCACTTTCGTCAGAGATCGTGCCCATTTTATCGGTTGGTTTTTGTTGATTGCTAGTGTGTTAGTATATGAGTAGTGTGCATGTAACAGTGCAATGCTGTGTTTAGCTGTATATTACCGTGTATGTTGTACCTGCCGCGAACGGCTGCACGGCCGCTTACTGACGCAGTTACTCTAGAGTAAAATATCCCGTTTGCGGCAGTTTAAGCATTGTTAAGAGTTTTTCCAACTTGTAAACAAATCAGGCAAATTATTTTCAACCATTTCATATATCATAGACAAGATTATTAATTAACGCAATTGTTTTCATGAAAGAAATTTATTATTGACCAACGCAGTTTTCATGATTTACCAGGGCAAAACCCGGCACAATTTTCGCCGATAAGGGCGATATGCGACGTAGTATTTCTGCTTGCGGCACGATGTACAATCCCTATGCAATACGTGCGTGCTCCGCGATCTTTAGCTGAACGCCTTCACATGTCTCGCGAACATTGCGTAAGCGCCAATTCCCATTGCGAAAGCACGTGAAAATAGCGTGCGCACATGCATTGGCCGCAAAACAAAATCGCAATTCTGGCGGTGTTGTTGATGTCTTTCTCGTGTTTTTCTCATTTTTTTCGATGGTAACATCCACTTTCCGAAAAAAATGGCGGCCCACATCGGCTCGCGAAAATACTATTTTACGTGAGGATATGTTTTCAAAATCCATGAACATCGAGAAAACGACAAAAAATCCAGTTTCTTGGACCATTGTTTCTTAACTGTTATGTTAAGAAGTACCGAAAATTTCATTTTGGATGCGGTATGTTGTCATTTAGGTGAGAAAATTTCACTTTCGTCAGAGATCGTGCCCATTTTATCGGTTGGTTTTGTTGATTTGCTAGTGTGTTAGTATATGTGTAGTGTGCATGTAACAGTGCAATGCTGTGTTTAGCTGTATATTACCGTGTATGTTGTACCTGCCGCTAACGGCTGTACGGCCGCTTACTAACGCAGTTACTCTATAGGGTTTAGATCTAGAGTCTAGACCTAGAGTAGAGGTATATTAAACAAGTTTGTAAATAGCATGACTATGAATTGAACGACTAGTAAATTAGACATCTAGCTAGGCCTTTGAGGCTTGATCTATGAATTTATATTCATTTCCATTTTGTTTTCCTAGTTAGAACCAGCTTTCAAGCAAAGGACAAGGCTTTGTCTGAACACCAAATCCATACAAATCCATAACTAACACAAATAATAACGTGTGGGGCTACAGTTACTATAAGTCTGTACATACATACCAACAGGTTGACCAAATTCTCCATTTTCACAATAGTTATTGTGACTAGTTACAGCAAACTTCGACTTTACATCTTTTTCGTAACTCCGAATGAGTTCCATAGCTTCTTCCAGGGTTAACGAGTGCCGTAGAGTCGACATTTTGCAGTTTCCACGTTTGGATTCACTGAGTCACAGGTACAGTCGCTTGTCCACGCCACATACACACGTACACGAACCGAACATAAACAACACGTGTGAGCGAGTAGGAAGCAGATGAAGGCGATGGCGATCAGGATAAGTGCCCCGCGAGAACGCAAAGTCGTTCAGGATGCGACAGAGCCGAAACGTCTGGTGACGCCAGGTGACACCATAACAAGTGACACGGATTTTATGAGGTACCGTATTTTTCAGTGAGATGAAGGAGATGGTAATGTATTGATCAAAAACGGGGCAGCCATGCCATGGCCATGCCAGCGCTATGTTCAACGTTTGAATACTTATTTCAGTCCCATTAGCCGAGAATGGTGTAAGTTGGACGAGAGCACACCACTCACTCACTCCACTCTTGTCAGCATCACCTGATCACAATAATCAGTGACATGTATCACATTAAATTTATTTACAGTTAACGTTAAATGGTCACATAGAATCTACGGTATTTACACACAGTCAGTAAACTTTAGACATTTTCAGGGTATAGAAACAAAGGACGGCGTTGAGTAGTAGATGGTACCGATATAGAACAGAGACGGTATTGTGGAGTTCTCCCAGTGGATGGGTATACTTTTAAGCTAAAATAAACGTAATAAAGAATTCAATCGAGTGAGAAACCTCTGCAAACATCAGACCTGTGTATAATGTAGGTAGTGGAATAGAGAAAGAAGGAAAAAAAAAATCAAAGATTAAAGGGGAGGGCTAGTAACTGATCAGTGGGAATCAGTGGAAATGCTGGAAGATGATTGTTCCAATCCTTATGGGATTCATTCAAGAGTTCATTGTATATCTATTGTTGTGTGAAAATGATTTGCTTCAGAATGGTCTTATATTCAAGTAATGTGCAGTTTAATGCTTCCAGGTTAGCGTCCCTGGTCGGTGACGGAGCATTAATCTGCACATTACTTGAATATGAGACCGTTCTGAAGCAAATCATTTTCACACAACAATAGATACACAATGAACTCTTGAATGAATCCCATAAGGATTGGAACAATCATCTCCCAGCATTTCCACTGATTCCCACTGATCAGTTACTAGCCTTCCCCTTTAAAATATTAGTTTGTGAGTTATATTGGCTAAATTTACTCGTAGAAACAAAATAAAAATGCTTTTGCGTGCGGTCTAACCTTTTGGTATGGGAGGTGGAACCTTTGATGCGGGTGCTGTATCAGTACCGGGTATATATGCTTTTGCACACAGTCGAACCTTGGCACGGGAGGTCGAACCTGGCCTTGGCACAGGCGCCAATATATCGGTCCTGAAAAAACCAAAATGAACAACAACTTAAATGTCTGAGACTAGAGTGTCTCTGACACAGTGTGTGAGTGTTTGATACCACATCATGGTATTACCAATCAAGAGAATGACAGTCAGACAGAGAAAGAAGGGAGTGAAATCGCATTAGATGGTCCCATTTCATACAAGTTGATATGATAGCAACTCTTGCTGGAATGGCAACTTCCCATTACAACAGCCAATCAAGAAGCTTGATTATTGTCATTACCATGACAATTGC
Source organism: Diadema setosum (assembly GCA_033980235.1). Classification (NCBI taxonomy): domain Eukaryota; kingdom Metazoa; phylum Echinodermata; class Echinoidea; order Diadematoida; family Diadematidae; genus Diadema; species Diadema setosum. The sequence continues at coordinate 11,196,649 of CM067069.1, read as the reverse complement.
CATTCCAGCAAGAGTTACTATCAATACTGTCATATCAACCTTTTTTTTTTGTGTGTGTGTAAGGAAGTGGGGCCCAGAAGAAACTAAATCGAAAGGCAGGTTTGGTTATATTGTATCTCAACCTCTATCAAAACACATACATGTAGTAGGCCTAAGAATCAATTTGTGTGGATGTCGGTTGTCAAAGATTTTTTTTTTTTTCTTTCTCAGTTATCATAGCCATCAGTTTGACTTTTGTGAGAGATTGACCATGTCATTCTTGATTCCCTTTTTCACTGCAGAGGCCATGGTACGTATATGGAAGATGAAAAGCTGACTGCATCAGTTGCTGGCATCGTGGAAACAGTCAACAAGCTCATCAGTGTCAGACCACTCAAAACTAGGTTTGTATACTACAATGTGAATTTGAAACTTTGAGTTTTATTTATTATTTTTATTTTTTTTTTCGTATCAAACTAATCTATCTTTGATGGTTTCAAAATGAAGAAGTCCAGTTTGGATTTATGTTCTGACAAGGATTTGAGGCAGAGCACATGTCTCTTTGAGTGTTCATTTCTCATGCACGCCATGCAATATTTTGGTCACTTCATATGCAGTGTAAGTTTGAAGTTAAAGTTGATTTCTTGCACTGTCTTTTGTACACCCTTTAGCTGTCATCTTGCTGAGAAGTCATCACAAATTCATGTGCCAGATCTATCTTACTCGCACAGTCTGTCATCTTCTTACTTTGTTAATGTCCTGTGCTATCTCCGTTAAAGTAGGAAATATCAGAGTAATTTTACCAGAGCCAGTGAGAATTGTTTTGTGAATACCGATTTGATTTTGATCCTTGTTACAGGTATAATGGAGAGGTTGGAGATGTTGTCGTTGGAAGAATACGGGAGGTAAGATGAATATTAAAATGTGTTTTAAGATAGGTTGTTGGATAGATAGATAGATTGATGAATAAATAGGTAAGTAGGTGAATAGATAGATATAGATAAGACAGACAGACACTTAGGTTGGTGTGGAGTCCATGAATTATTGGTATAGAACCCGAGTTACAATTACAATGTTGCTATAAATTTCATGGTGATTTGTTTAATGTGACGAGATGAAATGATAAGTGAAACACGGCTTGGACGGCATTCACTTGGTTGCATTTGGCAGTTTCAAGATATGCATTAGCAATTATCGTCTGTGCTTTTGGCCACTTCTAACTTTGCCTGAATTAAAGGTAGGGGATAACTTTTACAGACCTCCCAAAATGCAGCAAAACATTAAATATGAACCTCAGGGGACTTGCTTAGGCCACTGCTTAGAAATTTGGAAGTCAACAGTTATCTAAAATTTGAATAATGCACAAAACTCAACTACTCAGTAGTTCTGTGTGTCAGCCACACTTGAGCCTTTTTGTTGCATTCTTCTGTATTTGTGATCTATAAACACAAATCTAAAAGTACAAGAGCTGATGTAATAACATATAGAGTGTGTGGCAAGAATGTATATAGAAATGTTTGTAAGTGTTGATGAACTTTCTTCACAAAATATACATGATGGACACACATGCAGTACATGGGTCTGCAAAGGTAGCCTAGTAATGTACTGGAATTTACGGTGAGCCCCGAAAACAATTCAATTCAAAATCTAACGGTCAAAAAAATGTACTAAATGTTACCTTCCACTTTCATTACTTTATGGGAGTTTCTAAAATGATACTCTCTTCAACATACCACTGTATTTATACAACTCTTCATTTAAGGCGTGCAAATGGGATTCCCTACCTTTAAGGTGGTAATGTACACCGCATATGTTCTGCTTTCAAATCACATTCTTGCCCAAGTACCATGGGATGCCAGGTAGTATCACTTGTTTGTTTAAAAAGAAAATAGGAATGATAATGAAAAAACAGAAATGGAGTAATGGTTATGGAACATTTTCCTGCCACACTGCTGAAGCATGTGTGTTAATATGATTTACGGTTGGGCACATGTGCATTCTGTTGCCTTACACCATCTAGATTAACATGAGTTGAAGTCAGAGGAGGGCATGTAAGATCATTTTCCTCATGAAGTTGATATGATATATTATGCACACTTTTGGCACTTTATTTTTTAATTTTTTTTTATTAACTGTGCTAATAATTTTATTTGCCCCCCTCTCTCCCCCCGCCCCTGTGCAATCCCAATAGGTTGGTCAAAAGAGGTGGAAGGTGGACGTCAACTCCAGGCTCAACGCCATTCTCATGCTGTCTGCTGTCAACCTCCCTGGTGGGGAGTTGAGGAAGAGGTCGGCTGAGGACGAACTCAAGATGAGGCAGTACCTCACAGAGGGAGACCTCATTAGTGTATCCTTCACTCTTACTTAGCCTTTAAAGAGGAACTTCCATTGAAGCATGTTTACTACACTAGAGATTTACTGCACATTAACCCGTTGAGGACGAGTCCCGAGTATACTCAGGCAGGGGTCTATGGGAAATGCGTGTTGTAGCAAAACCAGTCCGTCCTCAACGGGTTAAGCCCGCTGCACACTATATGACTCACAACCTTACGACTGATGGACTTTGGATCTGAAATAAACAAGTGTGTGTGTATTGTGATATATTTCGGATCCAAAGTCCGTCAGTCGTAAGGTCGTGAGTCGTATAGTGTGCGGCGGGCTTTGTACGATCTGTCATTCACAATCACAATAATACTATAGCTGTACTACATTTTCTGGGGTTGTTGGCAGTATGAATTTTATGTACAATGAAGATTGATGATGTGTCATTTTTCAATGGAAACAGGAACCAATAAAATGTCAAATATGGAACAAGACAATGGTACACCATTTACGATACAATGCACTTCCGTTATAACAAACACGGTTTTGACGAAATTCAAGTTACAGTGAAATAATAGTTCAAGCCGCAACATTATTGGTTCTTTTTTTTATTGTTTATTTGTTCGCTTTAATACACATGCATAACGAAATATGTCTGTACCAAAGGCTTCTCAATTTGACAAAGTTTGCATTGTTTTTATTCGTTGTTTTTGCCTGTTTTGCTTTATTTCTTGTTCTGTTAATGGTAGTTGGCATCTTCCGATACCTGATATGTGAGATTTTTGCCCTGACAGGAAGGAGGAAAACAATTCTTATTTGAGATAGTGGTGGTGATGATGCACCAACTTAGGAATTCATGATATAGACGTGACTGATATACAACGTGTGCAGTTTGTCTTCCTTGACCACAGCACCACAGGCAGAAGTGCAGTCAGTGTATTCAGATGGCGCTTTGTCCCTTCACACGAGGAGTCTGAAATATGGCAAGGTACGGACAATAACTCCAATTACAGGCCGTCAAGTGAATTAACCCTAAATATATTGTGTGCTGTGAATGCCAGTTGGTTGAGGAAATCCCATAGCACTGTACACATTGTCCAAAGTCCCTGGTACAGGAAGGGTTAAAGATCATTCATCTATGGAGATGCATCAGGTCAGACATTTGAGTAGGTGTTTCAGAAACTACAGTCAACCTTGCTTAAGTCGACCTAGCAGACATCGAATACTGTAAAGCATGATATATTCGCAGCATGAATTTTTCGCAAATTGGAGCCGAAGGCCTTTTTTGCGGCATGAAATTTTCGCGAACTGCCACTGGCATTCAATGCATATAGTGTAGACAAGAACTTTCGCGTGCATTTTAATTTCGCGAATCTTGGCGCTCGCGAAATTCGCGAAATTAAAATGCACGCGAACATTCCTCGTTTTACAGTAATCTCCTAAGTCGAAGGTCTTTTCACATCCTTATTATTTTCGAAGGTCTTTTCACATCGTCTTCTCTTTATATTCTTTTGATTTTAATCCCTCGTAAGTTGAATTTTCTCTAAGTCAAAGCTATTTCTACAGTCGAAATAGATTCAACTTAGGCAAGGTTGACTGTAGTTAGGAAGGATGTCAGCTCTGTGAGAAAACTGCATTAAATACAGAGAGTCATGAGCAAGCTGTGCAGTGTATGATAACATGTGTTTCAAAGGTCTGTACAATTAGACTCGACATTTGAACAATAGAGAGGTGAAACACTTGCATCAAAAGGGGGAAGGGGAGAAGTTTGTCAGGTAGTAATTGGTGTAAAGTGTTTTTGTGGTCAGCTGTTGCTTGCACTACACCAGTAGCATTCAAGAGATATTCTTTCTATTGACATTTTGTCAAACTTAAGGTTATTCTCTTTGTAACCGGAGAGCTAGCAAGAGCATCTCCCCTCTAGCAGTAGTAAATGAAGAATGGCTGCTTTACTTTCAAACCCGTACCATGGTAAAGTATGATTTATTGCTCTTCTGTTCATCTGTGAAAATTGCGTTTCCTCTTCACAGCTCGGGCAGGGGATCATGGTCCGTGTGTCGCCCTCGCTGGTGAAGCGGCGCAAGACGCACTTCCACAACCTGACGTGCGGAGCGTCCGTCATCCTCGGCAACAACGGCTACGTCTGGATCAGCAAGACACCAACAGAGGAGGACGTGGCCCCTGACGGGGGCTTTGTGCAGAACCTTCAGGTGTGTTCCACAGCAGCTTTTCTCTTCCCACCTACACTGAGGGATAAGGGTTTGTGGTACTGCAGTATTCCCCATAGTCCACCCCAGCTGTCAAGGAATAATCCAGTGAATGTTAGCAGCAAAATAAGCATTGTGGGGTACATTGGTTTGTGTTGCTGCTCTAGATCACAGGATTTGGGGTTCAAAATCCCATCTGTTTGCCTCTCTCAGCCTCAGCTTGGTCAGTCTAACTTCACTGGTCCTCATCATTGCTGCAAATGATTGAATGTTCTACAATAGTGCAAAAAAAAAAAAAATGAGACTGCTTGTCAGAGATGGCAACCTCGAAAGCTTTGCCAGTGATGCTATATAGGAGTGGATAATGTGGACCGTGAGACTGGGATCAAAGTTGCTTTACATTACAGGAGGAAACTTATAAGAGCATAACATTTGGGACAGAAAAATATCATCACCACTGTCTGAAAGAGCAAAGTAGCATTGTCATGTCAAGGGTTCTAGTGTAGCCTCAATACAAAGCTTCCATTGATTTCATTTCTAAAATGAAATCATTTACTCAGGGATGTTTTTTGTGTCTGCTGGTTTCATTGTGATAATGGATGCAATTATCTCCACAAGAAAATATCATTTTGAACTTGTGATCCAGTACTTGTTTTCTCATTCTTTTCTTAATTCTTGAATCCTGCTTTATCATCCTTGATTTTGTTTGTTCAGTATAATATTCTGAAAACACCTCTACCCATCCACAATCAGTGTACATAATGACAGCATGCTCTTTGAGTATTTGATACTTACAACTATTGTATGTCGTGCTTTGCGCTCCGTCTCATTTGCACAGCCCATACACGAAGAGGACAGGATGGTTCTTGCCCGACTTCGGAACTGCATTGTGGGATTGGCGGACCACAAAATGATGCTCTATGACACCAGTATATTCTACACGTACGAGGCGTCAATGCAGTATTCTGCTGTAAGGGTCATCCCGCCATCCCATGCCAGAAGCGGATCTAGAGGGGGGGTTGGGGGGGTTGCAACCCCCCCCCCCAAAAAAAAAAATATACCGCCCCCAACCCCCTCCTTTAGAAAAAGCTAGATCCGCCCCTGCATGCCATGTTTGTACATTACAAGGAAGAAATACAGTGCACTCCCGTTATAATAAATATGGTTATAACGAAATTCCAGTTACAGTGAAATAAAAATTCAAGCCACAATATTATCTGTTATATGTATTTTATCGTTTATTTGTTCAGTTATAACAAAATTTTGATGTAATGAAAGAAAATTACCGGTCCGGAGGACTTCATTATAACGGGAGTCCACTGTACTGCAAACTTCATAAATATGTTGAGTTATTGGAACGGAATACGAGACAGTACTTCCTATGAGGGAGTACCAGTAGTCAACATCTGTATTACATTTTTTAATTTGATGTAAATTTTATTTTGACTTTATTTGATCTAATTCAATATCTGCAAATTTTATTGAGTTATTCGGACTTGATGTGACAGGTCGAGGTCTCTCTCACGTTCCTTCTTTCATTTCAGATTTCGGACCTGCTGCGGCCGGAGGTCATGGAAGCCATTGTGTTGGAGGTCAGACAGAGACTTGCCATGGAAACCACGTAGACCATCCCGGGATGAGCGTTTGGAGGAAAGCCCATCTCAGAAAGAGAGAGAGACAGACAGACAGACCCCCCAAAAATGTGCCATGCAAGGAAGAAGCAAAAGTGAAGCTGCAGCTTCTGAAAATTTGAGTAGAGAAAACAAGAGCGATGTCAACACCATTTGCATGTCAGTGAGTCGGCTTGCAAGTGTTGGCATGAGGACAACGTGAAAGAGCTGTTGCAGTCTCGTTAGGACATGACAGACCATGGCAAGGCGGGTGTGTGGAGTCCTGCTTAACTCATTTTGTCCCGTGAAATGATCCCTTTTTCATTTCTTCTCAATAGAAACTCGGTCTCCAAGACTCTCCAAAAGATACGTAATTTAGGACGTCATGTTTCTTTGACATCTCTAGACAGGTTACGAATTCACTACAGAAGTTTGGGTCATTTCATGGGCTGAGAAACAGGAGAGGAACTTGGACATGTCAGTCGCTTGGTCGAGATGGTTGTTTTAAAGGTCTGTGTAGAATATCATGTGAGATGGCAGGATTTATTCAAATGATTAGAGGTTGGTTTGCCAGAAGTGACCTATTTCAGATATTCACTGGTCTGCTTCTTTTTGAGGAACACTTTCATTCATAGCGACTTTTTCTGTGGAGTCAAACTCTCAACCAAGTACAGATGGTGATAGTTGTGCTGAAATTCATGCACAGTCTTGTACCAAACAGTCTTGAACACCATTCCCACCAAACTGAGAGTTGACATCCCAGGTCTTGACTGAAGATTAGTCACCTCTCAAGTTGCAAACGCTCTATCCCGAAGGAAATTTGTTGCTGTTTGTAACATCTTTAGTATGTATAGTGTGTATATACATCACCTTTTGCTGGTTGTTACCTCTGCCAAGGGAGGAGGTTATGTTTTCATTACTGTTGGTTTGTTTGTCCGTGTGCAAAATAACTCGAAAAGTTGCTAACGAATTTGGATGAAATTTCAGGAAAGGTCAAGAATGACGCAAGGAACAGATGATTAAATTTTGGTTGTGATCTGGAAATTTTTTATGGATTTTAAGAAGGATTTTTGATATTTTGGCAGGTAGGGTCAATGAACTTGGAAGTTCAAGCTGTAAATTTTTGAGGTTTCGTATGCGCACTTAAGTGCATGTTCTAGTTTCTGCTAGGGCGAGGCGTACAGCGCAGCTGAGGGTTGATGACATAACAAAAGGCTTCTATATTGGGAAATCAGGCGATTTTCAGCATGCATTATACATGTATTTGATATGTATACATATGGGTGGAAATCACTGATCTCTATGGAAGAACAAAGTCATTGATGGAAATTATAGCTGCTTGGCGGCTGTCTGCGTTCTCAAAATGCTTCTCTAGTTTTTTTTTTTTTTTTGTTTTTTTTTTTCATAGCTTGTACATGTCCCGATAGTAAATAAAAAAATGTATTATTTCTTCAGAAGCCCTGTGCAGTGAGTCTGCGCCTTCCTTATTTGGAGTGAAAATGTTGTGAACATGTACGATGTATTCAAATCATAGTAATTTGTTCCATGATGACTCAAAGATTATTCAGTACACCTTTTCTGGCTATCTTTTACTATCTACCACGTTATAGAATGTACTAGGTGTTACAAAAAAACATTTCCCACTTTTGATGCTTAATAGCTCAAAAACTACATATCAGATAAAACTGTCATTGATATGAGTAGTAGCTGAATAGTGTACAATTTAGTTGGAGGTGATTTGAGTATGAAAACCTATATCAGTTTCATGAAATCCATGATTAATTTCAAAGATAGGTTCCAGATTTTGGTCAAATTTTAACCCTCTGTACAAAACCTGAACTTTACACTGGAACTAATGATGTGTATGTGAGTGTGTACTTACAGTGACCCTGAACAATGGACCTGGATACCACCTGTTCATAGCTCTGTTCCAAGGCACATGAATGCTTTAAATTATTAATGATGGATTGCCCTGGGCACTGCTAGTCTGAATTCCTAGCAAAGGGTGAAATGCATGCACATGAAAAAAGTAAGCACATGTTTCCATGTACTTGCATACACCACATTTCAGAATGAATAAAGACTAGCTGTCATTGTGGAATTTCTCATGAATAAATAATGGAGCATTCAAATCCTGGTCATTGTTCAGGACCATTGTCTGGGTGTCAACTACAAACTCCCATACACACCAATTGACTTCTATGCAAAGTTAAAGTTTTGTACAGAGGGTTGAAAATAGAGCAAAATCTGAAACCTAACTGAAAAATTAATGTTTAATTTAATGAAACTGAATTATGCTGTTATTTTAAAATTGCATCCAACAAAATTGTACACTAGTCAGCTATTGCTCATATTAATGTCAGTGTTATCTGATATATAGTTTTTGAACTACAAATGTATTAAAGGGTGTGTACAGTTCTGGTCGAGGTGAAGATTTAGCTTTTCACGTTTTGTGAGATATTCAGAAACCACTCTATGAGATGTCCAAGAACATGCAGTTTTAAGGGGTATCAAAAGATTATTCGATGAAAATCGGTTTTGAAATGGCTGAGATATATACAAAAACAAGGTGAAACAAAGAGATACCAATAAAGTTGGGGCATGTCACCTTTTATTATTAGCACTTTTTTTGATATCTCAGCCATTTGAAAACCAATTTTCATCAAATAAACGTTGAATCCATCTTAAAATTACATGCTCTTTCATATTTCATAAGAGGCTTTTCATTATCTCACTTAGGAATGTTCAGAACATGAATCCCTACCTCAACCAGTACTGTACAGTCCCTTTAAGGATCAAAAGTGGGAAATGTTTTTTGTAACACCTAGTACATGCAATTGAATTCTATAGCATGCAGTTCAAAGTTCTTGCTACATCGTACTAGCAGCATCAAGCATGCTTTCTTGTTAGCAAGCTTGTCTGTATTACAGTATGTAATGTGTTAAAGGGGAAGGCTAGTAACTGATCAGTGGGAATCAGTGGAAATGCTGGGAGATGATTGTTCCAATCCTTATGGGATTCATTCAAGAGTTCATTGTATATCTATTGTGTGAAAATGATTTGCTTCAGAATGGTCTCATATTCAAGTAATGTGCAGTTTAATGCTTCCAGGTTAGCGTCCCTGGTCAGTGACGGGGCATTAATCTGCACATTACTTGAATATGAGACCGTTCTGAAGCAAATCATTTTCACACAACAATAGATAACAACAATGAACTCTTGAATGAATCCCATAAGGATTTGAACAATCATCTCCCAGCATTTCCACTGATCCCCACTGATCAGTTACTAGCCTTCCCCTTTAAAGGCAGTGCAAGTTGGCATCTCTTTTTATATGTGTGTGTGTGATACAGTGTACATGAAAGAAAATGAAAGTTGCATGGTGAAATTTTAACTGTTTCTGTGCATAAACTGTGTGTGCGTGTTTGTGTGTGTGAATGAGTGTGTTTGTGTGTGTTTGTGTGTGTGTGTGTGTGTGTGGTAATGTGTATTATAGCCAAGGAGGACATGCCGAATTCCGAATGTCGGTATACATGTTATGTATTTAAAAAGGCAGTGATAGATCAGACATTTTTTTTCTTCTTTTTTAGAAAGATGTTGGACAAAACTAAGTTCATGCCCATATTGATTATTGCAATGTAACTATTAACTTGACATAAATTCTGTACAATTTGGTTAAATTATTACATGTTAAACGTAATTAATTTCTAAATTATGGCTACCTGTGATTTGTAGGCTGCCGTGTACTTTGTCAGATTTTGCTGATTTTCATACACTTGAAAAATCTTTCACATTCAAAATAAATTTGATACAGTCATGGGTGGTAGATTTTTCTTCAATTATATCCAGTGGATAAGGAAAAGGCACGATGACTTTGTGACATGCATTTATATGAAAAAGAAATTAGTTTTTATGAAATTGTATCCAGTCTTCGACATTATTTTTTTCATGTGTGTGTGTGTGTGTGTGTGTATATATATATATATATATATATATATATATATATATACAAACTTACACTGTGCCTCATTGTGGGTAGTATTAAAAGGGAGAACAAGATCGAGAGCAATGTCCGCCTCGAGTCTAATTTATTTCAGTATATGTGGTTTGTGTGTGTGTGTGTGTGTGGACACACATCTACATGCACTGTGATACTCCGCATTCTTGATAATGTAACAGAAAAGCTATCAAAGAGAAACTGCCAGAAATTCATCCATACAGCAACAAAAACTTACACTCTCCCAGACAAAACATCACTTTTGAAGACAAAAATTTAGTTAATATTTGACATTATTATTTTTTTTTTATTTCCATAGAAAATGTTCTTGTGCAACACAAACATGAAGAATACTCTATAGATAGTGGAGTAAAGTATTTGGTTGCAACATTTTAGCAAACCAAAATAAAGACTGAGAAAAAAAAAAATGGGGACATAATTCACAGAAAAGTGACACTGAAAAAGGCTTGAATAATCTTGAACATAAGTTGAACTGGAGAATTTCTCTTTACGCACAAAATTGACTCTGCCTCATCGACAAAATTTGAGTAATCAGTGTAAATCTACACCCTAAACTTTGTGTGTAATGAGACAACAGCAACTTTGGCAATGTGGAGCATTCACATTCCTGCTCTACTAAGTTTACTTGTTTTGCCCTCATTAAAATAAGATTTCACAGACACAACATCTACAAACTATAGCTGTGATCCGCAGCTTGCTTTTTGCAATAGTCTCATCACGTCAGTAGCCCCTTCAAGAGAGAAATAAATTAGGAGGCTGACAATCTAAAGGGGCACAGGTAATCTGCAAGGAAAAGAAATATGTGAAGGAATAGGCGCAACACAAACTGCTTTGGACTATTTATACACAATAATGATATATTCATTGTTCTATCCCGATACCCCAGTTATCCTTCAACGGACTCTTATTCCCTACGAAGAAGGCTCATTGACCCCAGTCTGTGGGGATATAAACAATTTGCTACTCTTTAGACCATTTGTGTGAGTGACACAGACACAGTGAAATTACTTCACACACAGCTTTGAGACATACCTCACACCATTGCTACATAACTGCAGAGGGCAGATGCATTTAACATTGGGTGTTTTCTGCTGATTCTGACAGAAAAGGAGGCAAGTAATTATGTTACTCTGTGACATCAATGGGGGCATTTGAGCACAGACTTCATATAGATTATTTTGTTGTTTGAAGATTTGCATACACAATGACCCAGGGAGCATATTTGAGCCAACCTCGTGAAGTAGCAGGAGACAGATTGCATTTGATGGCTGATTGCCCGCGAGTTTGGAAACCCCCAACTTGAAATCACAGCTCTACAGGGAACTCTTTTTGGTAGTTACCCTGATCACAAACCCAACATGTATGTGTTTTCCATCGCTGAGCCCTACACCTGGGTTCACATGGGGAGTACAACACATCTACACCCTCATGCAATATTTGACCCCGATGGATTTTCCAAGTGATTCCAAACCCACATTCAAGGCACTTGTAATACGAGAGCTGTAATCACTTTTTCGTTTCCACCGCTTTCGTAATGCCAGTGCCCCAGGAGCGTGCAATTTCACTTCGTACACTCGAAATCAATCATGTACGATGATGTTCTTTCAAGAGGCAACAGTTCATTTGATGACCTAAATATCGCTGTTGCAACAAGATGACAGTCTGAATAGGTCTTTTATTGTCTCTATAATTCATCATGTTCCTCATCATCCTCATCACCGCTCTCTGGAGGGGGGCCTCCCGCGCCCTCGTATAATTTTGAGACGATCGGTTGCACGACGCCTTCGAGCTCCTTTTTATGCTCCAGGTAGTCTTCGGTCTCTGCATCTGGGTTGGCGTCCAGCCACTCGATTTGCTCCTCCGCCGCGGCCAGGATCGTCTCCTTCTCCTCCTCGGACAACTTGCCGCCAAGCTTCGTCTCGTCACCGACCTGGTTCTTCAGCGAGTAGGCGTAGCTCTCAAGCTCATTGCGCGACTCCACCTTCTCCTTCAGCTTCTTGTCCTCCTCGGCGAACTGCTCGGCCTCGTTAACCATGCGCTCGATGTCCTCGGGTGTCAGCCGGTTCTGGTCATTGGTGATGGTGATCTTCTCCTTGTTGCCGGTGCCCTTGTCCTCAGCGCTCACCCGGAGGATGCCGTTGACATCGATCTCGAAGGCGACCTCGATTTGTGGGACTCCTCTCGGTGCTGGGGGGATGCCGTTCAAGTCGAATTTTCCAAGGAGATGGTTATCTTTTGTCATTGGCCTTTCACCTGAGCAATGAACAACATAAAAGGAGGTAGTTAATTTCATTAACCAGAAAATTTACAAACAGCAGAAATGATCCACAAGAGTGATGTCATTTCAATGTGCTTACTATCATAGGCATTCTGAAAGCTGCAAAAAAAAAAAAAAAAATGCACTCGTAACTCATTCATCTTCTCAAAATCATACAAGAGTTATCTCCTTTCAACTCTGGTTTCACAATTTCAAGAATTCCAACTTGTTCTTCCAAATTGTCATACAATACATGGTTTGGGTGAGCACACTTTACTCTCAAAACTAGACTCACTTTCATTCATAATTTGTTGAAACACATTCTCTAATGGCCTATCCAAAGAACTTCTCTTTCCAACATTTTTCATTCTCGTGTTTCAAGGATCCTCACTAATGCATAGGATGCAGTAGAATCAGATGAATGCACTCGACAAAACAATGTGCTAACATTGCTCACCTTCAAAAACTTGGATGGTAACAGTTGGCTGGTTATCGGCTGCCGTGGAAAAGATCTGAGATTTCTTTGTGGGCACAACAGTGTTCCTGCCGATAAGTTTGGTCATGACGCCTCCAACAGTCTCAATCCCGAGGGTAAGAGGGTTAACATCCAGGAGAACAAGGTCACCTTGAGAGGAAAAGCAATGCAATAGCAATTAAGCATATGCAATGAGGTGTGACTGCACCATTGAAGAATATCTTGCTTTTTTGACTGAACATCAGTATCATTGTAGATTATACAAATCATTTGAAACTTCCAAAATAATTAAGAGTAACAGAAGTGAATTGAGATGGGACAATGACTTCCTATCAAATTCTACTTGATGCAAATGTGAATTTAACACCAGATGCACAAAAATCTAGTACAAGACACAGTCAAATTATCATGGATTTGTAATCAATACTGAAAAAGTGGAAATTTTCACGGTGTTGAAATTTTCGCGCAATTTGCACAACCAGAAGCTAGCGCAAAAATAAACGCACGCGAATATTTTTGCGTGCCATATGTTCCAGTAGTTGACGTCTTGATTCCGCGGAATTAAAAACATGTGAAACTCTTTTACCCGGCCAAGAGCGAAAAATTAGTTGCGCGAAAATATCCACTTTTACAGTATAGCTTGACCAGTAACACATGCATTAATCCACATTTTTTCATGAAGGAGAGCATCACTAGTATTCCCAGGTGCCACTTACTCACTACAAGCAAATGTCATCACTGAGATTTGGGGATCTTTGTATCAATTCATTAGAAGATTTATGCCGCATAATACGCTCCATCACGAAACGAGAACTTACTAGTCTCCGACTCTCCACTGAGAACACCACCCTGGACAGCAGCTCCGTATGCCACAGCCTCGTCGGGGTTGATTCCACGGGACGGCTCCTTCTTGTTGAAGAAGTCCTTCACCAGTTGCTGGATCTTGGGGATGCGAGTGGAGCCACCAACAAGCACGATCTCGTCGATCTCATCCTTCTTCAGACCGGCATCGTCCAATACCTGCTGCACTGGCTTCATCGTGGAGCGGAACAGGTCCTAGTCAACCACAAAAATAACAAAGTGGACAGAATTTATTACACCTCGCACTTGCATGAATAAAAATTGGACTATTAAACTGATAAGCAATGGTATATAATGCATGGTAATACCGTAAAACTATACACAGTTGGTTCAGTTGCATTACACAAAATAACAGCGCTAAATTCAATACAGTATTCATCGCATAATCGGGCATCTGATAATCGGGAACCTCGCTTAAATGACATACGCTTCCCAGAAACATTTCCAATGCATGTTATTTTCACTGGATAATCGGGCGGGGACCTGTGATAAACGGGACAATTTTTCTTCAAGCGATCTTTGATTTTGTTGATATTTTACACAAAAAATCTACCAAAATACCACAACAATATTTCAGAGATTCCCCATCAGTTGTCGTTTACATCGAACTTACAAAGCAAGCTTCGGACTGGTGTGTTTTGACCTCCCTCCATCCAGTACACGTACATTTCAGCTCGCTGCCCGCCTTCGCTTTTCTGTTGGTATGGCAAGCTAAATCGCTACATATTGACAACACATGTACAGTGCAGTGATCGCGGCAAGTAAACAATCAAGCCGTGATGATTGAATGATTGAAGGACTTTTCATTGACGTTCCCACATCAGTTCGGGGTAATCATTTCCCATGGTTGTGGATATGTATTTATACGGAACGCCCTACGTGTTCAAGAATTCTACGAATGTATAAGAAAGTGCTAGCTTTTAATCCACATAGTTTGTGTTCGGAGAGAGGTGACAGAAGAAGAACCCGGTTGGGATTACTCTACATCATTGCGAGAATGCAGGGAGAGCTAGAGGGTCGCGCCGAGGGGTAGCGTGGTTGTGTATTCATGTACATGTACAGTACGTCAGTATGCGTGTGTGTGTGTGTGTGCACTACATGTACATGTTGTATGCCGTTAGTGTATGGTGAGTGCTCATCGCGAAATCGGGCACCCCGCTTAAAGGGGCCGTGTTTGCTACTCCCAACCTGTCCCGATTATGCGATGAATACTGTACTACAGTTCAGAAGTGATCTGACTACCCACCTCTGTTCAGTAGATTGACCCAAAAGTAAAGACAGCAAAATATTCACATCTTACTCACACTTGTATAGGCAAGTGATTAAATACTATCAAATATTTCTCAAAATAAAAGTGTAAAAGGCTTCTGAGTTGGGTCTCAGATCTTATACCACACATGCAGAAAAAAAAAAGAGCAATGGCCTACCATGTTCAGTTCCTCGAAGCGGGCACGGGTAAGCGTCTCGGAGAAGTCCTCGCCGTCGAAGAAGGACTCGATCTCAATGCGGGCCTGGTGCTGGGAGCTGAGTGCTCTCTTTGCCTTCTCGACCTCACGTCGCAGCTTCTGAACAGCGCGGTTGTCCTTGCGTACATCCTTGCCCTTCTTCTTCTTGTAAAGCTTGATAAAGTGCTCCATCACACGCTGGTCGAAATCTTCACCGCCTACAACACAAGAAAACATGTCAGATAATTAGCGAATTGAGCAGCTAGCCTTGCTTCCAAATATCGACATGTTTATGTGTGACAAACATGATGGTTTCATCTACACATCTCCACAGGTTTCCGTCCCTGATGTAATATAATTCATTCCAGCTTGATATGTTCTGCTGTATTCAATGCCCAAAATTATCAGGTTTATGCAACAACAACATTTGCAAGAATTAAACAGGAGAAGTACCGTTTACTACAGTCCTAATACTCGAAATGTTGACTGTCTCACTTCAAATTCATTTCTTCTCATATAATCCTGACTTTTGGAATATGCAACCACTTATCAGCAACCCGATGGCTCACCAGTGGGATTAATCATGATGAATTGTGATCATGACTCTCACACTCGATGGAGTGAAGGGGGGGGGGGGGGGGTAAGGACACCAGTGTTTTAAGTGGGTGCTTTAATTTTGGAACAAATGTGGAGAAAAGCACATTTGAGGAGGAGAGTTGCATGAAATTACATATGTTCCTTTGCATTTTCAATTTGATCCAGGACTAAAAGACAAACTTTAAATATTTGGTGGGCCATTCAAAACACTCAGTGACAAAAACTTCTGATGCGGGGCTGAGGCAGAATCAATTTGGACACTTACCAAGATGGGTGTCACCATTTGTGGAGACGACTTCAAAGACACCATTGTCGATAGTTAGCAGAGACACATCAAAAGTTCCGCCACCCAGGTCAAACACGAGAATGTTCTTTTCACCCTCCTTCTTGTCCATACCATAAGCAATGGCTGCAGCAGTCCTGGATAGAGGGGAATAAAAAAGCAAATATCTCATCTAATTAACTGGTACAGAGCTAATATCAACAAGTGAAGTCACAGTATAAATTTGAAATCTTGAATTCTTTATGGGTAGCAATCTTTCATTTCAACTCTGGCTAACATCCATATTTCAACTCTGGCTAACATCCATATTTCAACTCTGGCCAACAGCCACATTTCAAATAACTGCATATCATTTCAAGAGTTCTTTCCAAAAGGTGCTAAATCCACTTTTAATGGCAAGGTCACAGGAGAAAAACCATTTCTATTTCACATGCTTCCAAGTGTTTTCATGCAATGACTTTATGTCCCATAACAGGGGCGCACAATGGGATAAAGCAAAAGTGCCTCAGAAAAATCTACTGCCTTTGGAGGATGTGCACACAAGTAAATCCATGCGGGTGCTACTTACGGCTCGTTAATGATCCTCATGACATTGAGACCGGAGATGGTACCCGCATCCTTGGTGGCCCGGCGCTGGGCATCATTGAAGTAGGCAGGGACAGTGACAACAGCGTGGGTAACTTTCTTGCCGAGGTATGCCTCAGCAGTTTCCTGGAGAGAAGATAAAAAGCAAAGTTGGTTTGTTTTTAGTTTCTGGGGTGAGTCTTCGACATAACCTACTACCCAAGAAATCACTCTTCCCAGAAAGGGCCCTCAATCTTTGTCATATCTCTGTGAATCTAGTCAATGCAGATAAATATATAATTTTCACGACTACGTAGATATTGGCATATATAAAGTATGATCACAATGCAATGTTGTGCTCAATGTGTGAAATGCAAAGTTACTCTCGCTTGACCAAGTAGAACACACACAACCTTCAATGTGGTTTTGTGATGGCCGTTTCAAATAAAATCGCATCAAAAGCCTCAAAGCATGAAGTGATGCATTTGCAAACTCAACAGGATTTATCCTGTTCTTTTTTTCTTTTTTTTTTTTACTTTAAAAAAAAAAACTTTTTATTGGATGTAAACCAACAGGTAACCAACATATTTACAATATTTACAAAAGGTACACATAAAATCAATATCAGCAAGTTCAACATATCACATGCTAAGTATACAGAATATTAATTATACCAAAGTTTCAGCTGTCAATATCTTGTGGGAATTGGGTGTTATTTATAAAATTATGAAATATCACAATATATCATCTCATAAAACGGGGATACAATTAAAAAAAAAAACCAAAAACAACATTATGGAGGGTCAAGTTGGATTGTCCATTTATTCAAATGGTTCAGTAATTTGTCTTTCTTTTCTGCAGTTTTCTTTTCAATATTTTGTTTCATTTTTGCAAAAACCAGAAATGCCTCAAAAGTTGGATGGCGATCTTGAAATTTGCACCTTATCCTGTTCTATTTACTATCAATCTTCAAGATAATGCAATATCTCAATTCAGTTTCACTGGGGAGTACACTAACAAATACTCATAAGAGAACTCTTAAGGTGTATTGGGGATTCTGCCTTGATTATTACTACGTTTCCTTTTAGCTTGCTTCTTCTCCTCAGCAACACATTCTGTGAGAGGTCAACACTGTGGGGGAAAAGTTACCTTCATTTTGGTGAGAACCATTGCACTGATCTCTTCTGCTGCAAACAGCTTGCTAGCACCACCAACATTGACTCTCACATGGGGCTTGCTGTTCTTGTTTTCAACCTGCGAAACAGTAATAGAAAGAGAAACGGTGGTAACGGGCATGCAATTCAAATGAACACAGAGAGCATATCAAAATACTTCCAGATGTATGCATCATTTGCCGTCCCAATAATATCAATGTGTTAACCATTTCAGTGTCAATTATTTGCACATATAATTCTGTGCAATATCAACACATACCACATAATACGACTAGAGTGTTGCAAAGATCCACTTTCCTGTGATAGCTACATGACCAGAAAGTGTAATGTGCGAGTAAATAAGTGTAAGGCACAGAAACTGTCTCATTAAAGCACAAGCTAGACAGATCAGATCTCCCAATAACTAGTTTTCATGAATGAGAGGTAATGATACTTAATCAATAATGTCAGAGACACATTAAAGTTAGCTTTGATCAATACATATTACTCTCATCAACACTACACCGAGGCAGTGGGAATACTTAACATACTTTTAACAGTAATTTAATCTGTACCACCACCCTCTCAACCAGCTTTTTCATTTTTGTTTTTGCTTCTTTTTTGAACATGGAGCATACCTTGAATGGGAAGTATTTAAGATCATGCTGGACGGATTTGTCATCCCACGTCCTTCCGATCAACCGCTTGGCATCGAAGACGGTGTTTTCGGGGTTGCTGGTCAGCTGGTTCTTTGCAGCATCTCCGATGAGACGCTCCCCATCCGCGGTGAAGGCAACATAAGATGGGGTGATACGATTACCCTGGTCATTGGCAATGATTTCTACACGGCCATTCTTGAAAACTCCAACACTGTCCAAGATGAAAATGTGCACAGAAGAGCATCACAGTTTAATTCTCAAACCAAACAACAAAAATAACAAGTGAGTTAAACATGAACAACATGTTTTGTTTTTTTCCAGTCTTTTATAACAAAGATGGTTTTCTAAACACATATCTCACTAGAGATAATGAAATGCATCACTTGATGTGTCCCATCATTCACAGATGGCAAGATCAGTGTTTTCTTAGATGGCACCCTTCATGGAAACATTAACCCAATATCAAGCACAAAGTTTGGTTCTTCACTATTGTGGAAATCAACAATCTAATCTTATCATTAACACTTTGATGCCCACTGTAAGCAAAGGCTTTTTCCATCTCATTTTCTAACTACTCCTTCTCACTTCAAGTTGCAATCTCACCATGAATATGTTGTTCCCAGGTCGATTCCAATAACAGTTCCTACGTCCTTCTTGTCATCATCGTCATCATCCTCCGCCCACACCATTGAAGTGGAGATCGCCACCACGCAGAAGAACATAAACAGTTTCTTCATTTTGTCCTGCAAAGAAAGAATGAAATAAAGTCACATCCCTTCATTTTCAAGAGACAAAAGCTTATACCTCATTCAGAATACAACACTGGCTACTTTGGACAAAACAGATCACCTCACTCCAATGTTATCCAAGGCTGCACACTGATACTAGTCCGATGGTCCAGGACCAGTAAAAATTACTGTCGGACCAGTGACTTTTTCAGGAATGAACCAGTAAAAAAATGGAAAAACTCAGTACCTATTGCTGGTCCGACAGACATGTCGGACAAGTAGAAAAAAAAAATGGGTTAGTGTGCAGCCCTGTGTTATCTCATATCAGATGGGATAAATTTCAAACAGAATGTTGATCTGCAAAAGCACAGTGGCATATTTGAAGGAATAAATCAAGTGGCATTCTGTCTTTGAGCAAGAGTGGGTGGATATGTGTCATGACTTTTCACTGTCTGAGGTTTAATTCAGTGTGTAGTTGACAGCTATCCTACTGCTGGTACGGTCTTTCCAAATCATGTGAATATTCTGACATATCTGGCACACTCTGCCTTCCTCAGCTTGTATTGAGATCAATTCAGAGACAATGATTTATGATCTTGCAAAATATTTCAGTGATGATTCATTGATTGTTGATGCTATTGTTTCAACAGTGTCATTTCTTCAACATTAGTACATTGTTTGTAATAGAAAGGACATAAATATTCACAAAAATGACTATACTGGAGGAGAATAAATGCTAAGCGTGTGAGTTCATTGGTGTTAATGCTACACACGGATGTTTGGAGTAGGTACTGAAGGGCTATGTTTGCCAACACACAAGGTAGGTGGTCTAACTTTTAAACAACATTATAATTTAATATTCATGAGTGAAGTGTTTGTTTGAATTGAGGCTAGATCGAGATGAAAAGACAGGCATGGCTCTGGTTGGCTGACTCTGGTTGGCTGACTTTGAGTGCAAGGCTCATGCTCACAGTAGTCAGTAGATTATGTAACATGTGGCATGCACATGTGACACTAGTTGAGCAAGTGGAAACCCAACCTCATTGAACACGCCCTGGGCCCTGAGGAGTTAGGGGGATCCTCGTCTTGAATTAAATACTTAGATGGTCTATGTAATGTAGACACAAAAGTCTAGACGTTATGTAGCATGTTGAGTGGAACCAGCACAAACACTACAGTTGGCAGTATGACACAAGCAAGTAACGTTAGACTGTCTACGACAAGACTGTTCTAACCGAGTGATAAGTGCACTGTGACAATTTACTGTGAAGTGAAGAATACATAAATTACTTCCACGATGTAACGTTAGATCTAACTGGCACATCTTCATCCCCAGCAGAAGCAAGTCATAGCTGACGTTAGACTTTGAAAGTTTAGTGACAAAGTCAAAGAGATTAAATGTTACTGTTGAGTGTTGATTCTAACGTTACAGTAAAGACTTAACAATGTTACACTAGACTAAAAGAAAAAAATGAAATCACTAACATTATCTAACAATGTTAGAGTAGAACTAGATTGAATATAATCTAACTTTAGTTCGTTAGAACATTTGAAGAGCGGATGCATGGCCATGACATGAGTAATTAACCAGGACACTGATAACTTAAATTTGCAAAAACTGATTTGGTTACCAAAAAATTAACGTTACAACATGTAGGCCTACAAAGACAATATCAACATCAATGACCGATGACTGCTAAATACCAAAGATAATATTCATTGACAAGCAAGTCTAGAATGTTTTACAATTGTGAATGAAGTGTGACTATTCGAGACATTACTCCCAAGTACAACTCATCTTACTACTGATTTGGGCAGTTAAGTTGCAAATGGGTAATGCCGGGGATGGTCAGTCATTAATGAGTCAGGTCACTCCCACATGGCCACATGCACATACAATCATGACAATCAGAATTCTAAATTTAGTTTACATAATCAAATTGAAGACTTACAAGTAGATTCTACTAGCAGGTACCAAAACAAAATACTTACCCTGAATGTTTGACTGCAACAAGAAACCACAGTTTTCAGTGAAGATGTGTTCAGTGAAATGAAAGAACACAGCACGAGTTACGAAGTCGTCCCGATCAGCTGATTTCTCGCATGTAATGTGTAAGGGAATACACGTAGCCGGTCTTTTTCACCAAAGTAAGTGTGTCGAGTGCATGCAGTGCGGACGTATGCAGGTACATGTACGTTCTTTGCTCGCTAGAAGTATACACGTGTGTGAATAGAGAATTTAGCGACCGAAGCGTCACATTGATATTTCAGTCAGTGTAAGACGGTCGTGGCCTACGCTGATTGGCCCTTACCCCGCAACATGGCTGCCGTTCATTGGCTACTAAAAGTGACACGTACATTTATCTCGCGGATAGAGCTGATGTCACAATGCCATGTGTACTTCCGTAAGAGAGGGAGCTCGCCGGTTAGGTAATGCAGTACCGGAGATAGTGTACTAATACTGGGGAGTAACCTGTTTCTCGAACAAACGGGAGGAACCGAGTTTCCATTTAGGGAAAGTAGGGAATGTACCTTTGATTCAGCAGCAAATATGCAAATCGACCCGACACCAACCTATGTTCAGACATGTGGAAGCTCCACGGTCAATCCTCTTTTCACCCTCCATTCCATGAAAACCGTGTCGTTATCCCGAACGGGGCCCATTGCCGTAGTTACGGAGTATTTACTCGGTACTCTTCAAGCGCTCATTTCCAAGTTTATTATCTTGATTCCTTCACTTGATCAGGGAGGTGAGCACCTCCCTGACTTGATTGAGGATCACACAAATTTGGAATCTTTAATCGATGCACTGTTGTATTGACGCCAACATAATGCAGTTTTGTACATTGTTCAGCTAACTTTTCGATACGATTTTGATTGTAGCCTGTTTGGTGATGACAATTAGGGACCACTTAATTTCATACAAACATTGACAAGCATGCAGGCTAAAACTATTTTTTGGCTCTTTTGTTTGTTTGTTAATTTGTTTGTTTGTTTAAGAGATCGAGAGAGGAATTGGGAATCAAATGAGACCGACGTAATCGCATATCTAGCGAGTGAACGCATCGAGGTAGGCCTATATCGGATTATATATCTCCAAGAGTTTATACGATCTCAAAAGGGTTTAACGATACTGGTATCCAGAAATGAATTGTCTACTTTGGATCTCGCAATGTTAACATGACACAATATATCATTCAACTTTCGGTTCTCCACGAGAATGTTACCTTTGTGTTTAACACACTTCGAGAAGCGAAAAGCTTCCATTTCAAGTGAATTATTATCCCTCTCCATGGTATTTATTTTCGAGTACATTTTGAAACAAGATGTCGTTTTCTTTATTATCTCTACAATTGTCATTATCACCAACAGCATCTCCTGAAAAAAAAAAAAACAAAGACTTTTTATTTTTTCTCTCTTTTTTCTTTTTTTTTCAACTGACCTGAAATGTGTCAGCACGTGCATCATAAAATAGGGGTAAATACAATGCTATACGTATAATGATAAGAAAACGTGATGATATACAATAATGTTGCAGTAATGTTGATGGTAGAGAATACCTTGTTTCATTTCATTAAGAAATAAAATCAACAGAAAATGATATTCTCCGTGTACTTTTGAGAAATAATATTTCGTTTTGAGAGACTCGCGGGTGTATAATCAACACACATATATATATATATATATATATATATATATATATATATATATGTCCTGATCCCGATCAGGAGAAATGGGAAAAAATTCATGCAAATAATTTTGGATCAACCATTATCACCCGTATTCGTTCTTTTTATTTTGAATTATTTCATAGAGCTCTAAATGACTTTTTATACAAAATTAAAAGGAAAGATTCACCAAACTGTGCTTTTTGTAATATTGCCTCAGAAACTTACATACATTTGTTCGTTGAGTGTCCTGTGGTCAAGCCTGTTTGGGAGAAAACTATTAAGGTTATTATAGAGAAGTCAAGACAAAATGTAAACCCTACTGTTTTTGAAAAAAAAAATGTTTGGTTTGACAATGATAAATTTCTTACATTTATGTTTCTTTTACTTAAATATCATATTTACATAATACTATGTAAGTTCCAGAATAAATCACCATCTTTTGAGGGCTATAAAGCATATATTGCAAGAAATAAAGAGTTAGAATATAGTATTGCCAAAAAGAAAAACAAGTTAGTGCTTCAATTTAGGAAATGGAAGTTCTCCTTATGACTTCTTAATTAAGAATATTTGTTGTTGTTGTTGTTGTTGGGTTGTTTTTTTTTTTCTTTTTTCCTCACTGCTTATAAAAGTGTAGTAATCCTAAATTACATATTGTTTTTAAATGTATATATTTATGTATTCTAAGAACTGAGTTTGTAAAGTTAAAGAGGACTGCCATCATTATAAGGTGACTAATAATTGTCCATCGCTGTATAGGTTGTACTATGTTATCTAAATCGTCGTTGTACGCATTCATACTGCGTGATTAGTTTTATGCTGAAATACGCTGCACACACGTGTTTTGTTTTTTTTTTATACCTAAAGCAGGGTTGAGGCTTGTTCAAATGATGTTTTGTAAAACCTTTCAGTTTTCAGTTTAGTTTATTTTGCACCAAGCATTAAAAATATACAAAGCATACAATAAAACATGAGTGTACAAAATGAGATACAAAGAGAGAAAAATTCATAGGACATACGACATAAAAGTAAAAATAATGTGGCGGTATGACTACATACAGAGACAATGCCATTGGTGGGGGAAGCAGCAAGAAAGGAAAAGCCCTTGTGAGTAGCTGACCCATATTACTATAACATACAAACCTTTGACATATCTAAGAAAAAAAAAATGTCAGTTAAGTTGACAAAACAGAACAAGTCAAACCAATGCAACCATTACAAAAGAAAACTACGGAGGTATGGACGATAACAACACAGAAAACAGCAACAACAAAAATACGCCTTGAATTAATTATGTTTGTAATCTTCCAATAAAAAGTGTTTATATCTAATTTTGAAATTATTTATGGATTTTGATGCTTTAATTTCTCTAGGGATAGAATACCATATATGAGGGCCCTGATATATAACTGATTTTTTGAAAAATGAGGTGCGCATGTGATATAGATGATAGTTTGCAGAATTTCTTGTTTCGTAATTATGGATAGTGCTGTTCAGCGAGAAATAATCTAAAAGGGATTCTGGAAGGAACTTTTTGTAACATAAATACATAAAAATACCCAACTGTAAAAGATAAATATCATAAAATTGCAGCATCTTATACAAATGAAAGATTGGTTTTGAATGGGCAAGATATGAAGCATGGTGTACAATACGTATTGCACGTTTTTGTAAGACACAAACTCTGTTCAACTGGGTTTTTGATGCATTGCCCCAAATTATGATCCCGTATGACAAATGTGGTAAAACAATTGAATTATAAATCATTTTTAAAAACACTTTAGGCATTAACTTTAATTTATACATAACACCAATATTCTTTGCCAACACATTACAAAGGTTATTTACATGAGCATTCCAGGTAACATTTTCATCAAGTATTAATCCTAAAAACTTCAAAGCCGACACACGTTTTACCTGAGAGGCACAGATATTGACAGAAAAATTATCAATATTACATTTTCTCTTGGTAAATAACATATAATTAGTTTTTTGAACATCAATTGTAAGTTTATTTGAATAAAACCACTTTGTCATCAGAGTAAGTTTATTTGAATAAAACCACTTTGTCATCAGAGTAAGTTCTTGATTCAAAATAATTTGTAACTCTAAAATATTCTTGTGTGAAAAAAAATATGCTCGTATCATCGGCAAAAAGAATAAGCTTTAAAGTTTCAGACACATTAAAAATATCATTGATATATTATAACAAAAATAGTAAAGGTCCCAAAGTAGAGCCCTGGGGCACTCCACATCTTATGCCTAAATTAATCGATTTATCATTACAGATGCTTACATGTTGTTTACGTTCACACAAATAACTCTTAAGTAATTGTATGGTAGTCCTCTAATTCCATATGCATATAATTTACGTACCAATATACTATGATCAAGCGTGTCGAACGCCTTACTTAAGTCAAGAAATACACCAATCATATATTCTTCATTCTCAATCGCAGTTACAACTTCAAGCACAAAATTCACCATTGCAGATGATGTGGAGTGCCCCGGCCTAAAACCATATTGATTTTTCATGTATTGTATTGCACTGTGTAAGAAAATTAAAAAGACGATTATATATACACTTTTCTAATATTTTTGAAAATACTGGCAAGACTGAAATTGGCCGATAAATAGGAACAAGTTCCGGACTTCCACTTTTAAACACAGGAATCACTCTAGCAATTTTCATATTTTCTGGAAAAATACCAAATTCAAAACACTTATTAAATATCAAACGCAAACGTTTTGCTATCACATGTATAACTCTCTTTACAACTTTTATGTGAATATCATCATATCTGGTAGTTGATTTTAAGCTACAGACTATGTCTATGATTTCTTTTTCAGTAACAGGGTTAAAATAAATAGTGCGTTCATTTACTTTCACATATTGCATAAAATTATCAGTAACCTCAGAGAGAGTTTCCGCGATTTTCGCCGGTTTCATGTGTTTTACTCCTCTCCAGGGGATGTTTTGTCTGTCTCGCTCCTACCCGAGTGCGGGGCGGCTTTATGGAATACAAGGAGTTGGTGTTAATTTTTCAGTATGTGTTTCTGTGTCTGTTTGTCTGTGTGTATGTATGTTAGTGTGTATAGGATGTTGTTGGTTTAATTGTTTGCGGACCCTGTGGGAGCTGGTGGTTTGTTAAACGGATTCTCTTTCGATTCTAAAGTTGTTGTTGTTGTTGTTTTCCGCCAAGCCTCAACTCTTTTCCCCCCACCTCTCTCTCCCTTCCCCTCTCTGACAGAATGTGATGTCTTAATGTAACAAACTTAATGTTTACTAGTAATCTTATGGATTTGTATTCTTTTTTTCTGTCGGAGGGGGGTATATAAGCTGCATTTATTGTTAATATTATCATTTATTCATTTATTTTTTCTTTTTTTATTCATGTTTGATTTCGTCCATAAATTTGTCTAATCATTTGTAATATTTTGTATATATATCATGATTTTGTTGATTCAATAAAACATATAAAAAACATATATATATATATATATATATATATATATATATAATTGTGTTTCAGGCAATATAGAGATTTTAATGAAATCGATATAAACAAGCACAATCTGACAAAACTCATCATGACTATGACAGTTGTTATGAATTATACCGTATTTGTCAACTCTAATAACTTCTTAACCTATTGTCTTATCATCAAGCACCTGCTTGCAGACTTTTGCACTTTAATCTCACTTAATTGGGATTCATTGAACCGTTCTTTGATGCCACTGTATTGATCAGCATATCGTTTCAACAGATACAGTGACTTATATACGTGGTATGCACATTATCTTTAGTAAATTTTTGTTCAAATATAAGTATCATTACTATTTAGTGTTTTCAAGGAGAAAACGTTGAAATTAAATTAAGTAAAACTGAAAACAATCGAGACGACGTAAGCTGACTTACATGGTTTAGATGTGAATAAAATATTATGAAACAGTATAATATGTGCTTGTCAATCCAGAACTGCTGTTCAATGTTCTTTTGTCTTACAAGTGTACGGGTTCAGACAATAAAAATGTATCAACAATCCTATCACATACGGTATCTATCACCACTACAATTCGATATAATCGTAATTATGGGTTTGTCGTCTGCAAACTGCGTATACATTTTATGTCTCATCGCCACTTTACTGAAATTAATAAGCGCGGCATATTGATTAACCTTTACCATGAGGTATAATAAGCGACAGCGATATGATGATAATAGGACACTATATTGATTAGAATAACACGTTGTCTTGTCCTTGTGTGTATACTAAATGACGTGTCGCTATCGTATGCAGCTACGTGTCATTACGATTGTGAATGATTATGTTCCGCCTGACAGAGCGAAAACACCTTTAACCCCTTTAAAGAATACAACAGACCCTTACAATAGTAATACGACGTGTTTTAACAGCATGGTGTAACGTGGCTTTGGATTTCATCATTTTGGTGTGTCATAACTTTGGGTCGATTGTAGTTTTATCCTTGTATTGATCGGAAATGAATACAAGTAATTGGGCTTTTGCATGACGTTGTTTTGCATCCACACTTGTTTATTTATTATTATTTTTTGCTTAATGCTATGCTAGTTATTCATCGAGTAATTCAAAGTTATGAAATGGAAGGCACAATTAATAGTTATTACTCCCTGTATACGTTTAACGATGGTGGGTCTACCGATTCTCTGTCGATAGAGTAAGAAATTGAGAAAAGTTCGACATCTGAGTTATTTTTATGCATATATGTTCAATCACTATACAACCCGAGATTCAGTAATACTCGCCAGAATCATTTTTTTTTAAATGCTGGTGCAAATCATATTTCATACTGGATGTTGCGCAATCTGAAAGAAAATCTTAGGAATCATGACGTGTATCCCTCTCCTATTAAAAAAAAACATTAATACTGTATGGATCATGATTAATGGTACTTCACCATGATTGCGACCAACAAAGAAATATTGGATTTTCTTGAATATTAATTAATTTCTTCAAAAGTGTCTCGTGATTCTTTTTCTTTTTCTGTTCTGGTCGCTTAGCTCATACTGTTTGACAGCGCTTTCACTCTGTTGCGATATTATTTTCATTACTATAACAGTCATGTGATGAACCTTTTGGACCGACAGTTGAAAACCTGGACAGAGATGTATATTTGCCGACACGCGCTGCATACTATTACACCTCTTTGACACTCAAAGGAAAGCTCATCCCAGATGGACCAAAAATATTTAAAAAGAATATCGTATTTTTCAGTGGCGGATCGGGGGGGGGGGGGGGGTCACCTTATTTTGTTGGAAAATAAAAGAAATACAAAGAAAAAAACAAACAAACTGAAAAGGGGAGCGTGCACCCCCTCCCCATTATTCTTTTTTAAGACAGAAAGTTGCATTGAAGCTTTTTTTCTGTTGCTGTTGTTGTTGTTCTTTGGCTTGTCAGCTGATTAACCCCTTGGCAGAATTCCTGGATCCGCCACTATTTTTGAATATCCGTATTTGAAACAGTTACACTTATATGTTTGTAATACTGAATGTATAAAGCTTAATATGTTTCTAACCTGTGTGGACCCCTCCGTAAACCAGCCTTTGGCCGACGAGGGTGTTCCATCCCATGAGAGAAAAAATGAAAATTGAATCAGACACGAGGATTTCGATGTACGTGCTTCTCTCTGGTCCTAACTGTAATCGGTATTGTGCAATATCATTTCTAGGTCGAGTTATCTTTTATAATGGAGAACAATACTTTGAGTTAAGTTTCTTCTTCATACACAACGTTCAATACACCAGTAGCCAGTAGGCCTATAATACAGCACACTGCAACGTACGACATCGTGTGATAAATACATCATTAGAACATCCCAATCGTCTGCACTAGAAGGATTTGCATAATCATCAGGACAACCACTGATCCCTGGACAGCAAACGCATGTACATTACCAATACCCCTCCTGTAAGTTCAATGCAATGATACTAAAATATAGCTTCATAACCTTTATTCCACTGATGAAAGGTACCAGGCAAAATCTAGACCCGTTTTTAAGAAAAGGCAGTCTCATCAAGATTGCATTATCGGCCTATATTCAATTTAATTTTTCAATTCAATTGTCAACAGAAAAATGGTTGGGCATTTTGACAAGAAGTTAATTTTATTGCCGAGTTTTAAGGGGCCTCCCCTTCTTCAAAGTTTTGGTAATACTGTATATATATATATATATATATATATATATATACACACACACACACACACACTAACACACACACATACACATATGAAGGGAGAGAGAGCATTTTACGTCTATAACTCTATGAAGTACAACAAAGGCACTCAGTGCAAACAACATTTGAAAGATCATTTTATTGACAAAAGCATAGTGATTGATAAGTATTTGCCACAAAATGCATTTTATAAATTACATATTTGCATAATCACACTATTGCTGACACTG
Source organism: Diadema setosum (assembly GCA_033980235.1). Taxonomy (NCBI): domain Eukaryota; kingdom Metazoa; phylum Echinodermata; class Echinoidea; order Diadematoida; family Diadematidae; genus Diadema; species Diadema setosum. The sequence continues at coordinate 11,167,378 of CM067069.1, read as the reverse complement.
TAATAGATTTGTCGTAACTGGGATTTGCTCTAAAATGCCGCTTTGCGTCAATAACCTTACCGGCAGAGATGCTAAGTTCTCATAATTGTACTGACAATAACACACCATCATTTCACTGGAGTAACTGGAGACTAGATCCACACTTGGCCTTTTGATTTACTGTTTATGCATTCATTTTGTTTCATCATGCTGCATATTTGTATGGTGATGGCACAGTACAAGATGAAGTCATCTTTAATTGCAAATTTAACTAGACATGTCGCTTTGGCGACTGGTATGCCTCCGCCATAATGCATGATTTTCCCAATAGGTCTAGATAGTACATGTGGACAATGTGTGATTACATTTTCACAAAATTGGCAAAATATTGAAATGACAAGTTTGTCACAAATGTGTTGAATGTTCACCTTCCTTGACCTAGGTTTAATTGGATGAATAGGAGAGCATGTATCTAGGGATTTAAGGACTTTAACTTGACTTTGACCCATTCATACATTTAGGCATTGAGTTATTTTCAAGGTACAGGTGTGGAGAAAAAGTGCAATTTCTGAATTGAATAGCAAATTGTTACCATTTTCATCTGGCCCTTGACCCTAAAATTCATAAGATAATTACTTTCAGGTAGAACATGCATAATATGTACTAAGTTTCAAGATAACTTGAGCCACTTCCGAGATATGGAGGAAAAAGTTAGTTCAGCACTTTCACTTGATCTTTGACCTTTTGACCTTTGAGGCAAAAAAAGAAGAAAAAAAAAAAACTTTCCTGAGAATTTCTATTAGGTTACACACGCATACACCAAGTGTAAAAAAAATAACCCTACTCAGTGGCATTGCATAAATATGAGGGTAATAGTAAAATTTTGAAGCCTTGCACTCGACCTTTGACCCCTGACCTTTGACCCCATGAACCCTACATTCTCTAGATAATCACTTCCAGTCAGTACATGTATATACTATGTTCCATGAAGATACCTTGAACAATTTTCCAAGGTACGGAGAAAAAAAAGAAGTTTTAATATTTTTACTTGACCTTTTGACCTTTGACTTCATGACCCAAACTTTCACCAGAGAATCTTAATTGGGTAATACATGTATACACTAAGTTTCAAGAAAATATCTTCAGGCATTCAATAGATATGGTGGAAATAGTGAAATTTTATGTATTTGACCCTGACCTTTTGACCTTTTGACCTTTGACTTCATGACCCAAACTTTCACCAGAGAATCTTAATTGGGTAATACATGTATACACTAAGTTTCAAGAAAATATCTTCAGGCATTCAATAGATATGGTGGAAATAGTGAAATTTTATGTATTTGACCCTGACCTTTTGACCTTTGATCTTTGACTGCATGACCCAAACTTTCACCAGAGAATCTTAATTAGGTAATACATGTATACACTAAGTTTCAAGAAAATATCTTCAGGCATTCAATAGATATGGTGGAAATAGTGAAATTTTATGTATTTGACCTTGACCTTTTGACCTTTGACCTTGAGCATGTGCACCCGAAAGTTGATAGGCACAACTTCACTCCCTAATACACATACATGCCAAGTTTCATTAGGATACCTCAACAGGTTTCGATAGTTACCTTCCACAAAAATCATTACGGACGGACGGACGGACGGACGGACGGACAACCCGAAAACATAATGCCTCCGGCACCACTTCGTGGCGGAGGCATAAAAATCAATTCAAATAATATTTCTTGACTAATCATCAGCCATGACTAATGAGTAAAAACACACTGGAGTTAGGGTAGTTACTACTATAATACACCTCGCATCTTTCAATATCTTTGCATACTAGTACTCTGTATTCTTTGTTGTTGAAAATGAAAATGAATAAATGAAATAAATGTATTTCATTCGTACCTGGAGAAAAAAAAATGCACAAAAATATAACAAATATATGACCCTCGGAGAAAATCTGATTGTCTATGATTGCACCCAACACCAAGACTCATATATTCTACAGTTATGGATAGCTTTCATCACAACAAGAACTACATGGACTGGAGAAGCACTCTTGAGAGCCCAGACCTCCACCAGGCAGCTCATTTCCACCACTGATCTTGTTCTTCCACAGAGATCAGTGATTCTCGCCCATGCCATGTGTATGCACACTGAAAGTCACCATTGTCATGTTAATGTTAGTGCACGTAAAAGTTCAGATAAGAAAAGCCATGTGCTAAACTTCAATAATTTCCTACTTCTTTACATAGGTTTCCTTAACGAAGTACCAAAAATGGCCCAAACTCATATCAATAGTTATATGTGCTCAAATCGCATTGAAAAATTAAGCCGAGAGTTCCTCGCTAAAAAATGTCAAAAAATTTGCGACATCAAGCATTACAATGAAAATACAAATTGACATGACTCTTCAAGAACTTCACTGTCTTCAAATGATACAGCACAATGTATCTGCCCCAACGTGAAAGTGAAGCCTGAGAATCCTGGCTCAGAGTTTCAAAAAATGCCACATTGTGAACTCTGCACCAGGATCACACACCTACATGAAGTAAAAACGAATTATGTGCAAATGCACGTCTAGCACCGCTACAGCATGAGTAGCTGCCTACTAAAGCACCAAATAATTCTGATATCGCCCACACTCCATCAGTGTTGATACAACTCTTGATGAACATTTCCACACAAAAACACATGAAATTGATCCTCTTGCTGATGAATTCAATGTAAGAGAGCAGTAAAAGCGATTGAACAATTATAATGAAAAACTGAAACCATGATTAAGTCCTCTCTTCAAAATATCATCTGTTTGCTTTCTTCATTTATGATGATTTTTGTGAATGTGACTCACAGAATATTTTCACAATCTAAAGTTTGGAGTTGGACCTTTTACTAGTTGCCTGGCATGGCATGATCTTTTCACACAGCACTGTTACTTTCATTTACTTGAACAAAAAAATATGAAATCACGTAAGACAAATCTTCACATGACTCCAGGGATGATTTCCATGATATAATAACAAAATTATTGAATGCATCAGCATACATGCTGGCTACATATATGCATTTCTAAAGTGTTTTTGAATAGTTAAACCTCTTTAAAAACCATATAAATACAAATAACTTAGTACTACAAGAAGCACAACACATACACATACACACACAAAGTTTATAAGACAAACACACTGACATGGAATTTTATTCCTTACATGTATGAAACTCTCAGGCTATAAAAATCACATGGTCCATACTCCAAACATGAATACCACTTCACCACAACAAAAACCAGATGGTTAAATAAAGCGCATTTCAACCCCATTATATTTGAGTTAACACTCAAAACAATAAGACAAGGAATCTTATTCCTTCTATGATCTATGATGTCAGCAGTCATGTGGACGACCTAACTGATCATCTTCCCGTGAACGAGGAAGCCCCAGTCTCCGTTCCAGCGCAGGTTCTCGATCTCCTCCACGGACAGCGCCCTCGTGCCATAGCAGAGGGGCAGGAAGGCTTTGAAGGTCAGCAGGACAGAGGTCAGCCAGACGGCCAAGAGACTGAGAAAGACACTCCGCTGGGCTGCACTCCTGGGGATTTTCAACGAAACGGGATAGAAATTCTTCGATCACAATCTCCCTACATTTTCAAAGTGTGTGGATGATCAAATGTTGGGATGTACCTATGAAAGCTGAGTTATTAGCTGTGTAGGAGAACTCAAAACAGGAGCAAATCAAAGGCCACTATTATGCATTACATTTTGTGAGTACAAACTTTGACCACATGGGACAAGATAATTACACAAGTGGTAGAATTTGCTTGAGACCCATAGTGTCTAAATGGAAAGCATGTATCATCCCTTTTTCATAAGAAAACTTAGTGCATGATGTCCCCCCTTGTTGACAATATGTACAGTATGTCCCCCCCAAAAAAATTACAGTCCGATATCCGCATTGATGACTTTCAATATGATTTAACTGTCTAAATGCTATTTCAGGGTCTAAAAATAAAACATCTTACCTATGTTTTGCAGAAAACCATATTCAGCTTGATTAAGTGGTCACAGGGAAATGTGGATTGTTGTAAAGCATGTCAAGGTCTGTTTCTTCAAAGTTCAGCACTTGGATGCTTGTGGAACTGCATATTATTTCAAAAGTGGATATTTTCGCGCAACTAATTTTTCGCGCTCGGCGGGGTAAGAAGAGTTTTGCGTGTTTTTAATTCCACGGAATCAAGACATCAACTACTGGAACATATGACAAGCAAAGATATTCGCGTGCTTTTATTTTCGCACTAGTTTAGGGTTGCGCGAAATGTGCGAAAATTTCAACACCGCAAAAATTTCCACTTTTACAGTAATGTGAGAACACAATGGACAGAACTTGGAGGGAAGGGATCCTGACATGTTCTACAAAGGTCCTCATTTCTCTGTGACCATCGAAGCAAATCAGATGGGGTTTTCTGTAAGATGTGGGTAATAAGTTATAGTTTCACACCTAGTTTCATACATATCGTCGCTGGGGCAACAAGACCTCATATCTACGAAATGTCAAATGTTCAGGAGCGCCAAAAAACATGGCGGCCAAAGCACTGTGGCGAATGGGATACCCTTTCCTTTGACCTGCCGTGGTGGCTTCATTTTTGGAGCAAGACAGTTGGGATTTGGACAGGACATCACTTAACCCATTATTTGACCATTAATCCAAAAAAGTCATTTTCACCAAATTTGCAGATACAAGGTCTTGTCACCCCAGCGACGATATGTAGAAATTCTTTTGTCACTAGAAGCATTATACAGCAGACTCATGACTGCAAAACAAACTAGAAATGTCGCTACAGCGACTGGTTATACCCCCGCCAAACAACATTTCATAAGCTTTGGTCAAAACAACATTTCATAAGCTTTGGTCAAAAAACTGAGGAAGTAGTTAAATCCGCAAGATCTTTCCTTGATCTTCTGCCATTAATATGCCGTTACCATGGCAACGTACTTTCGGGTACTGTCGAAAAATGCGTCTTGCACATCTACAACCAAAGGCACACATCTGTACCAAGTTTCATGGAAATTGGGCAAAAACTGAGGAAGTAGTTTGCAACACAAAATTTTCCATCATTTTGGCTCATATATGTGAGCTGTTACCATGGCAACATACTTTTTGTCTCTGTCAAGAAATGTGTCATGCTGACCTATATCCTAAGACAAACATTCAATATGAATTCCATGAGAATTGGAAGAACACTGATGAAGCAGTTTTGCCATGAAGCATTTTGCCCTATATTTTACCAATAACATGCCGTTACCATGGCAACGCACTTTTTGCCACTGTGGAAATATGTGTCTTGCACATTAACATATTCAGATGAACATCTGTACCTAATTTCATAAAAATTGATCAAAAACTGTGGGAGGAGTTCGCGACGCAAGATTTGTACCCATTTTTGCCCATAATATGCCGTTACCATGGCAACGTACTTTTGGGTACTGTCAAAAAATACGTCTTGCACATCTACAACCCAAGGCACACATCCGTGCCAAGTTTTATGGGAATCGGTTGAAAACTGAGGAAGTAGTTCGCGACGCAAGATTTGCAACGGACCGACCGCCAGACCGCCCGACCGACCGCCCGTCCGCTGATTCCTATATACCCCCTTCAAACTTCGTTTGGCGGGGGTATAATGAGCAGTGCAGGATGTCCTGTTGCAGCATTCACACTACCATCAATGTCTCCTTTGAAGATCATCATTCATTGGTTAATTCTATGCGGTATGATCATTCACCACTACACAACATGCTCCCTGATCCAGAATGCGATAAATGTCATCATCTCTCAACAAAGTTCCACAAACTCGCTTGGATGAATACACAGATTGGGCTGGCCATGTTGCATCATCGATATGCTTCCCCCCCCCCCCCCCCCCCCCATCCTCCCTCCTCATTTTTTTCTCAACTACACAGCAAGAAGGCTATACAATACACATCTCTGGGTAACAAGCCAATGTATTTTGGGGGTAAAGTTTGCAGGAGTCAACGCACTCACATTCTCTGTATTGGCCGGACTGATGTTGACTTACATAATATCAATGTTAACAATATTCCTGTAAAATGTTCTTACTTTAGGACGTGCGCATAGACAATTTCAGTCACGGACGCCAGAAGCAGAATTTTGCACAGGAGGGCCGGCAAGTAGTGGTGCAGGAAGAGCGTGCGATCCATGGCAAAGTATGGCAGGTAGTTCAGCAGCCAGGCAACAAAGAGGGCGCCTGTCAAAAGAAGCCTCGCCCATTCATCTAAATGAGAGACAGATGAATGGATGGATAGATAGATAGACAGATAGATAGATAGAAGAGAGATAAGAAAAGAGATAGGCAGACAAATAGATCCGTTTTAGATTGCGATGATACAAACATATTCTTATAATCATTGAATGCCAGAATGAATGAATAAAACTTTTAGAAGTTAATTAGAAAGCATTCAGTGCCTGAACTACATCTATGGGATGGGGGGGGGGGGGGGGGATGGGGGTGGGTGGCACTTCTATGATTGTTCCAATATCAAAGCAAAAAGTGTCTTAAAGGGATGACATAGTTTTGGTTGAGATGGGGTTTCAAGTTTCCAACTTTTTTGTGAGATAATGAGATATCTCTTTTGAAATATGAAAGCGCATACAATTTGAAGAGGAATTCAAAGTTTACTGGATGAAGATCAGTTTTGAAATGGCTGACATATACAAAACAACACAATTCTAATAAAAGGTGGGACTCACCTTTCCTTAGGATCACTTTGTTTTACTTAGTTTTGGATATCTCAGCCCTTTTAAAACCAGTTTTAATCAAACTAGAAATGTCGCTACAGCGACTGGTTATACCCCCGCCAAACAACATTTCATAAGCTTTGGTCAAAAAACTGAGGAAGTAGTTAAATCCGCAAGATCTTTCCTTGATCTTCTGCCATTAATATGCCGTTACCATGGCAACGTACTTTCGGGTACTGTCGAAAAATGCGTCTTGCACATCTACAACCAAAGGCACACATCTGTACCAAGTTTCATGGAAATTGGGCAAAAACTGAGGAAGTAATTTGCAACACAAAATTTTCCATCATTTTGGCTCATAATATGTGAGCTGTTACCATGGCAACATACTTTTTGTCACTGTCAAGAAATGTGTCATGCTGACCTATATCCTAAGACAAACATTCAATATGAATTCCATGAGAATTGGAAGAACACTGATGAAGCAGTTTTGCCATGAAGCATTTTGCCCTATATTTTACCAATAACATGCCGTTACCATGGCAACGCACTTTTTGCCACTGCGGAAATATGTGTCTTGCACATTAACATATTCAGATGAACATCTGTACCTAATTTCATAAAAATTGATCAAAAACTGTGGGAGGAGTTCGCGACGCAAGATTTGTACCCATTTTTGCCCATAATATGCCGTTACCATGGCAACGTACTTTTGGGTACTGTCAAAAAATACGTCTTGCACATCTACAACCCAAGGCACACATCTGTGCCAAGTTTTATGGGAATCGGTTGAAAACTGAGGAAGTAGTTCGCGACGCAAGATTTGCAACGGACCAACCGCCCGACCGACCGCCCGACCGTCCGCTGATTCCTATATACCCCCTTCAAACTTCGTTTGGCGGGGGTATAATAACTTTGAATTCCTCGTAGAATTGTATGCTCTTTAATATTTCATAAAAGCAGTTTTTAATAATCTCGCAAAAAGTTTAAAGCTGAATCCCCTTCTCAGCCAATACTATACCATCCCTTTATTCATGATGTGACAACTAATACACAGACAGACAAGCAAAAGAGATGCCCTTACCTCTGCTCAGATCACTGCAGGCTCTTTGATACCTCAGTGCAAATATCACCGTGACGACAAGGTAGACGACAATTCCTACATTTGCTGACCACCATAGCACTGCATTGCCAAGGAAATGAATCTGAGCCTTAAGGTCAAGAAAAAAAAAAGGGGGGAAAGAAAAGAGTTACAAAACATTAAGGTAATCCCAGAAAGTTACGTTCATTATTGTTTTCCAGGTCCTTACAAAAAAGAAATACTGTAAGGAGTGACTATTCATAAGTCTCTTTGCACATCTTGTTAGTCGCCATACACAATGCATATGTGATCGGTGGGTTGGAAGAAAGGAAAACGGGAACATTGCATTTCATGTGACTTCTGACAGTCGATATAATTTTCCCCATGACATATGACAAAACATATTCACCAACTTGTTCAAACAAATATCACATGCTTTATTAATTGTACCAACCAAATTTATGGCTAATCATTATCAGATTAATTCTAGTTGAAATGAAATTGCCAAAGATGATGATAATGATGATCATTATCATCATAATCATAACAATAACTACAACCAAAACAGTGACAATTCCATTCATAACACAATACTGTAAAAGTGGAAATTTTTGCAGTGTTGAAATTTTTGCAAATTTAGCGCAACCAGAAACTAGCACGAAAATAAAAGCACGCAAATACTTTTGCTTGTCATATGTTCCAGTTATTGATGTCTTGATTTCGCGGAATTAAAAACATGCAAAACTCTTCTTATCTGGCTGAGAGTGAAAAATTAGTTGCGCGAAATATCCACTTTTACAGTTAACAATTACTATCCTGAGAGCTAACTTACATTTGAGTTGCTATCCATCCAGTAGGCAATACCTCTCTCCATAAGCGGCCATTCAATGGGGTCTGACCGATACTTGTGGTCATCGACCACCATCTTATTTGCTTCCAACATCTTCCACTATAGGGAAAAACAACATAGGAAAAACATATTATGGTACTTAACAAGACACAAAATAATGTAACATGATCCTCAAGGATAATAACGGTAATATATGGTCCCTTTTTTTTTTTATCTAGCATAACCTCTGCTAGTACTGCCACTGCTCTACCACATTGCCCTGCCAGTATCATTATTCCAGCTAGCATTGCCACATACATTTTCTTTTTATAACAACTCGGTCATGGGGACATGGTGGATAAAAACCTCTTGTCCAAGGATGTAGACACTTGATGGGTTTAACTCCGTACCTCCCACTGAACGTGAAGAGTCTTATCCACTACGCCACAGTGCCTCCACATGACACATAAGAACACCTTATGATGCTGAAGAAGAGACCATTACTCATAAGATAACTTTGTGGTATCAACCCATTGAGGACGGACTGATTTTGCTAGAACATGCATTTCCCATAGACACCTGCCCAAGTATACTCGGGACTCATCCTCAACGGGTTAAAGGACAAAACATAACACACTTAGAATATTCAAGGAAATTCAGGAACAAATGTCATATCTAAGGGCCATGTTTGTATCTGTACGGTCAATAAAAAAGGGAATGAAAGTAAACTATTATCCATGCTTCTATTAGAGAGAGAAAGAAGGTATTATTATGCCTGTGTGAGCTAAAGTTGGGCAAGCAGATTTTATCAAGAAGGGGAAAATGCCATGTGAAGTTTGAAGTATGATTTCACATGTTCACATGATATTTCAATACAGCTATTGCTCTCACCTTGCATTGTCTTTCTAGGGTAAATAGAAGAAAATGAAAAGCACTGAGTTTCGATTTCAACACCACCAGCAACTTTGCATCAACTGACATAGAATGTTATGACTTTTGCAGAGAAAAATGAAAGTCATACAAAACTGAGAAATTACTATTAACATCTATGCAATAAGAAAGGCACATAATATGAAGATCACAGAGAATGTCAGATACTCGCCTGTAACTCCCAAAATTTGCTGAAGAATCCAATTTCTCTTGCCTCCCTCCAAGTTTCCTCTTCACTATCTACACAAGGGATGAAATATGACGACAAAGCACAAGGAATCTTTATATTATATGCCACCTCATTCATGAAAGTATGTATACTGCAAATATTGTCAGGTCTGAGTAACACACAATGCATCAGATACATCAGTCAAATGCAACAATTGCCGTATTTCATCACAGATTTTTCTCCATTTCTCTTGCTTTATGAACATAAACGGTTAGATTAAAAAAAAAAAATATGCATCGGCATCTGTGCTCTCTGTCTGGAAATTCAAATTCTCATCAGGATATATAGATTCATCACCACTTTAATTGGTCTCATTGCAATTATATTATTTTCAATTTGTCTATTAAATCATGACTTACATATTCATCCATTCATCCTTCAACCTTCAAATTAATCTTTATCTTGCTTTACAAACATACACACACACACACACAGATACAGACAGACAGACAGACAGACACACATACACATACACATACAAAATATTGAAAGCATGAATACAAATGGTCTTTCTTTCAGTCAATCAAAGGTGGCCTGGTAAATGTGGACAAATTGCTGAAAGGTGTCTCCTCTAGGATTTAACTAATTCCACAATGCCATATCCATCAATTCCTCTTTTCTAAGGAGAAATATTCCATACCAATGGAGTACTTGTGCTCCTCCACATTCCAGATGTTGGCATCCTGGGACAGCATCTTGTCTGTGGCCACTTCCAGCTGGTAGAAGCCCCAGTCGGGCAGCTGCTGACCCGTCAGCTGGAGATGAGAATGGGCAATCCCTATCGGTCAGCAATAACACTGTCTACACTTACCAAACTCATTACACTAGACACAGCTACAATAAGATTCAAGTTGCCCATTTTGGCAAAATATATGTTACAGCCACCCAACCTGACAACCAATGTCCCAAACATCTAAAACAATGTTGGTCAGTCTCTTCCTGATTTTCGGACTGGGATAACAAATTAAGCTACATTAAAGCATCAAGAGAGCTTAAAGGACAAGTTCGCCTTCCTAAACATAAGGATTGAGAGAATGCAGCAATATTAGTAGAATACATCAGTGAAAGTTTGAGGAAAATTGGACAATCGATGCAAAAGTTATGAATTTTTAAAATTTTTGTGTTGGAACTGCTGGATGAGGAGACTACTAAGGCTCGTGATGTCATATGAGTACAACAGTATAAAGAAAATGTAAAGAAAATTCAACATATTTTCACTTTTTTCGCATAAAAAAAGAGCACTTGACTTGCCTCTTTCTAAAGGCAATAGGAATAATATTACCCATAACATATGTCAGTAATGAGTCAAGGGAATGTGTACTTTTTTCAAAAGATGAAATTTTGTGAAATTCTCTTTATATTTTCCTTATAGTGTTGTAGGCATGTGACACCATACACTGCAGTAGTCTTCTCATCGAGCGGTGACTGCATAAAAACTTCAAACATTTATAACTTTTGAACGGTTTGTCCGATTTTCCTCAAACTTTCAATGATGTGTTCTACTAATATTGCTACATTCTGTCAATCCTTATGTTAATGAAGGTGAACTTGTCCTTTAAAATTTTTAAGATATCACAAATAGCTTCAAGTATTAGCGATGTCTGATCCTCTGTCTTCTCAAAATGGAGGAATAATTTCATAGAAATTATTTGAATTGAAAAGGTGTTTTATTGCTCAATATCCATTGCATCCAGCAGGCTGAATTGCAGACACTGTTATCAAAGGACCATGAATACATTAAAAATACACACAAGATACAACGTAGTAATAAAGAAATATAAAAACATACATACAGCAGCAAAAAATCAGGCTTACTCATCTTAACTATTGCACAATGTATCAAATACTTTGATACATATATCAAAGGGATATTAAAGTTAAAGTTGAATGGTATACTACATTCATAATCATAAGATATGATGCACCATAATAATGAATTGCAAGAATAATAATAATAATAAAAAAAAAAAAAAAACTCCCAGGATCTCATTGGCCCACTGATGTGGCAATTCTTCAACACTGTCACTATCAAAATGGAATGAAAAGTGGTGTAGTTTGATTGTTTGAAAATAACTGATATGTTTGTTCAAGATGCATGACTCCATCTTTGTTCCAATGCAAGGAGTGGTGATGTAATTCTCGAATATTTCCAGACATATCAGTTCTTACTAATTCACTAATTACTAATTCTGGAATTATATCTGACGTAATTCTGGAATTGTGGAATTAAAGCTGACTTACCTTAATGGCTTGAGAGGTGTTGACATGAATCAATCTGATGTGAGAATGAATGGCATTCCATACACTGCCCTGGGTGTCACCATTTACAATTTCCTAAAGACCAAAGCCAAAGACAAAAAGTGATATACATGACTGCATCTTAATATCAGCAGCTAGTGCCCATGTACATCTCATCCCTAAGTGACACTAGTTTTGAGCATGATTCAGATAGTCCTCAAGTAACAAAAGTCAACTGCTTTAAAGGGGAAGGCTAGTAACTGATCAGTGGGAATCAGTGGGAATGCTGGAGGATGATTGTTCCAATCCTTGTGGGATTCATTTAAGAGTACATTATGTATCTATTGTTGTGTGAAAATTATTTGCTTCAGAATGGTCTCATATTCAAGTAATGTGCAGTTTAATGTTTCCAGGTTAGCGTGCCTGGTCAGTGACCGGGCATTAATCTGCACATTACTTGAATATGAGACCGTTCTGAAGCAAATAATTTTCACACAACAGTAGATATATAATGTACTCTTAAATGAATCCCACAAGAATTAGAACAATCATCCCTCACCATTCCTACTGATTCCCACTGATCGGTTACTAGCCATCCCCTTTAATGCTCTATAAATTCAAATGGCAAGGTTTGTCAACTATTTTGTGGAGAAATCTTAAATTCCATGCCACATTTATACATTCACACATAAACATATATAGCTGTTAATACATGATACACGTATCTACAATTAAATCTGTGCATAATATGCATGACCAATCTACCATGTATCTACATCTGTATCCATGTGTATCTAGAACAACAATAAAGAGATATTGAATGAATATACGTGCACTCTTGGCAAAGTAGCCAAATGGGCAGAAGGATAGACAGACAGACAGTCAGAAAAGCACAACTTTATAACAGCATTGCAGGATTTTGAGGGCTGAAAAGGCATATTTTGGTGGAAAAGTGGTATACTTCCCTTTTCTTCAATACACATGTTTAGTATCACAATTTGGGAAAAACATAATTTTCTGTGAAACCTGCAGTATTTTTGGCCAAAGCAACAGAACAAAACACAGTAGAAAAAAAGAAAAAGAAAAAAAAAAGCATCGGTTGGCATCGCTGGGCAGAAAGGAAGAAAGATGGCACAAGATGAAAAGATACTAGTGAAAGTGAGAAGATGATAGTGAGAAATTGAGAGTCTGAATCAAGCAGCCCCCTTGCAACTCACCACCCTCCAGAGGTCCTGGGCGGGGAAGGAGATGTTGTAGTCAATGTAGCAGGAAACCTCCATGAACTGGGGTGACATCGGGGCTGCCACATCGTGGCTGAAAAAGAAAAAGAAAAACATCTGAAGATACAAGGGAAACAAATGGCGAGTGGGACCCTATTCATTTAAATGACTTGACATCGACAGCTGCAACTCTCAAGGGAACCCACAGAAGAGCAATTGTGTTTCTTTAATGCCACTACGAGATTTAAGCAATCCCCATTTCACTTGCATATCCATCTTCATATTCTCTTTTAACCCTTTATTAATGATCTTATTTTTATGATGTGAGTAAGCAATTAAAACATATGGGGACAAAAAAAACCTATAAAAAAAAAACTGCCCAATTTCCATGATAGGAGCACAGATGATCGACTGTTGCATGACTTCATTTTTCCCCCCGCATATTATTTCATCTCTAGTGCATCACTCGCAGTGCAGAAAAAACCTGACAGACTACTTCATGCAACCTGCAATAAGATGTTAGCACAAACAGCAAGTCCTTATATTCTCAAGATGGATAAAAAAATCTGTTGCTAGGCAACAGGCAGAGGAGCCACAGCTCACCTGTTCAGCCTGCGCCCCGTCATCCCGTGGACCAGCTGGATGATGTCTCCGTGCCTGACCGGTCTGGGCGGGTCTTCCACTCCTAGCGACAGCTGACGGGGGTCCTTCACTATCCACCAGTTATTCACATCCTGCGAAGATACAACGACAACAAAAATTTAACAAGGAAAAGTAGAAATTACGCGGTGCGTAAAATATGTCCCCGCCGGAAGTAGCATTTAGTATCAAAATGTACTATATAGGTCAAAAGATCAAGGTCAAAGGTCAGAGAAGTCAAAGGTCAACATTCTGTGTAGAAGTTTTGTAGCCCTCACCTAGTGCCATCACATAAAGCAAACGGAATCGAAATCCGGTTAGAAATGGCGAAGGAGTAGCATTTTGTAGCCAATGTACAATATAGGTCAAAAAATCAAGGTCAAAGAAGTCAAAGGTCAAAATTCTGTGTTGAAGTGTTGAAGCCCTCACCTAGTGCCATCACATAAAGCAAACTGAATCAAAATCGGGTTAGAAATGGCGAAGGAGTAGCATTTTGTAGCAAAATGTACAATATAGGTCAAAAAATCAAGGTCAAAGGTCAAAGAAGTCAAAGGTCAAAATTCTATGTAGAAGTTTTGAAGCCCTCACCTAGTGCCATCACATAAAGCAAACGGAATCGAAATCGGGTTAGAAATGGCGAAGGAGTAGCATTTTGTAGCAAAATGTACAATATAGGTCAAAAAATCAAGGTCAAAAGTCAAAGAAGTCAAAGGTCAAAATTCTGTGTAGAAGTTTTGAAGCCCTCACCTAGTGCCATCACATAAAGCAAACTGAATCGAAATCGGGTTAGAAATTGCGAAGGAGTAGCATTTTGTAGCAAAATGTACAATATAGGTCAAAGGTCAAGGTCAAAGTTCACGACTGAAATTCTGTGTAGAAGTTTCAAAGCTCCCATGTAGTGCTATCATATAAAGCAAACAGAATCAAAATTGGCTCATAAATGACAGAGAAGTAGCAAATTGAAGATTTTGATCACACACGGACGCACACACGGACGGACGGACGGACGGACGGACGGACACACACACGTACGGAGCCCGTTTCATAGTCCCCTGCTCGAACTCGTTCGGCGGGGACAATAAAACAGTGACAAATCCTTACAAGAGATGAATTGGATGTGGCTTCCTGGTGCAGCATCTCACTCGCTTCTGGTTTCAGATTTCCTGATGCTGCTGAGCCACTTTGTGTAATACATGGAGACTATATGCTGCAAGCACGAAAGTGGTTTACCTATACTTGTTTCGAATTTAAGGAAAGAAAGTTTTACAAAAAAGAAGAAACCAAAGCAAACAATCAACCTAAAAAAAATAATGATAGTAATGTACAGTCTCTGAAATTGCTCATTAAAGTTGCATTTATTGGATAAGCTATTTTGAGAAATTAGATGTTAGTTCACAAAAATCTGGACAAGCAAATAAACTATTGATGACATAAAATCTACAGAGTGCTTGTAAAATGTAAAATGTTTCTCCCAACTTGAAGACATCCTTACTCTAGCTGAAATTCCACCCCCTCCATGCCCTCCCCCTCCCCCCCCCCCCCCAAAAAAAAAACAACATACAAACAGTTTGACTTTAAATACATCTGGGCAATTCCGCAGTTAGGTGGACATGACATGGATAAAAGAAATGTGCCTCTTTATCTTACCCTTTGATCTAGGTATCAACTAATGCCATGGATGTTCACCAATCATTAGGGTCTTTCAAATTCAGTAGATTTTATTTTTCGTATTTATTGATTTTGCGAGAGCTAAAACCATCATTTAAAATGTACATGTGGGACTGGGGATGCTGAAATTCACTTAAATGCAAATTACAGTGGGTTCCTTTGAAATTTTTTCCTCAAAGTTTTGCTAAAGGGTAAAAGATGAATACATTTAAATACTCCAGAAGTCATGTGACATTTTGTCAATTACAAAAGGGTGAAATGACCTGCGGAATTACTCCGGACAAATGTAACGTTACTAACCGTAACGTTACTAACCATGCTTTTGGGGGTCTAGCTAAAAAATTATCGGTCGAACTGCTAAAAAAATTTGCATGAACATTTGTCATGATGCAATAATTGAAATTAATGCAACACTTTGTTTGAAGTAACTTGAATTTTTGCACACTTTTTGTTACAAGACATTGATTTTTTTGTCATGTCCTTTTTTCGTAACGTTACTAACCAGCCCTTTAAGTTGCTATAGCAATTCTAATATTTCTTGGATTGTGTTCATTCTTTTCTGTATCATAAACCTGGGAAGGATGAACATGTTTTTGACATAATTTTGACTTGAAATGAATAAATGGTAATTTAGTGGTAAAAACAAATATCTAAATTTGTTCAAATGTAACGTTACTAACCGCGGAATTGCCCATCTACAGAATTTCCTCATTACAGACACCATACCTTGAATGAATAACATGTGACCTGCTGCTGTAGGCTGCTACCTCGACTCTCTGAATACCGCAGTGGGTACGTATTGGCATGGGAGTGGAGCCAGCACACTGAACCATGAGTGTGACGGAGCGTAATCTAAGAGCATGAATGAAACCGAGAACTGTGAAAAAAAAAAATATGGCTCTGAATCTGCAGACATCATCAACCAGTCATGTATGTAAACGAGATACTGTACGAGCTGAAATCTTCGCGTACAGATATTTTCGTGAATTGCTACTTGGAGGACATTTTCGCGTGTTGTTTATTTCGCGGTTACGAGGGTCTAACTGAACTTAGTAAATCGCGCGTTGTTATTTTCGCGTGTTGTTATTTTCGCGGTTTGACGGCGATTCGCGAAATTCGCGAAAATAAAACCACCGCGAAAATTTCAGCTCGTACAGTATGTGATCACAGTCAAAATGGTCAAAACATATCTTCATATTTTCTGTTACAACACGGATAGCTAGAAGCCATTCACTAGGACAGATCTACTTGTATTAAAAACTCGAGATGCAATCAGTTTTGATCAATGCAAAGACCCAAAGATCATCATAAATAAGACTATTTCATAGATAGCAAAAGCACTACATGATTGATTGCCAAAATCCACTCTTAAAGATAATATAAAGTTTTGGTATTACCTCAAAAGTTTCCCTAAATTTCCTTGTCTTAGTTTGTGTTTCAGGTTAAAGTAACTTTCATATAACTAACACTGTGAGACTTACTCGCCCCAAAGTGCTCTCATGTCTTAGTAATCATGCAATAATGGTTTCATACCAGAGCCGCCGCCGTACGACGGCGAAGTAGCACACGTATTGTACGAAACCATTATTGCATGGTAACTGCGACCAGCAGCGTGCAGCCCCATACACATACTGAGTAGCTAACTGCGACCAGCAGCCCCATACGCATAGCTAAATGGGGCTTCGCATTGTAGTTTACAGGATCATGACAGATTTAGTATCGCGGGTAAATATCAACTTAAAATCCAAAAAATTCTTCAATTTGAAGACTTACCAATTAAGTTGAAGTGTTGAAAACAGGCTTCGAGCAACATTTGGTTCTGCTAATAGTCCCTTTCTGTTCGAATTGATGACTGAATGTGACTCGGTCGAGAGGACCTTGGGAGAGCTACACTGAATTGACGGCCAGCGCATGCGCACACAAACATCTTATCCGTTCGTGGATTTGAAATTTGTTTGCATGTGATGTGTGCGTATGCGCTGGCCGTAGTAATCAGTGTATGTAGCTCTCCCAAGGTCCTCTCGACAGAGTCACATTCAGTCATCAATTCGAACAGAAAGGGACTATTGGCAGAACCAAACGTTGCCCGAAGCCTGATTTCAAGACTTCAACGTCATTGGTAAGTCTTCAAATTGAAGAATTTTTGGATTTTAAGTTGATATTTACCCGCGATACTAAATCTGTCATGATCCTGAATGCTACAATGCGAAGCCCCATTACGCTATGCGTATGGGGCTGCTGGTCGCTATGCGTATGGGGCTGCTGGTCGCAGTTAATTGCATGATCCGATACTAAGAAATGAGAGCACTTTGGGGCGAGTAAGTCTCACAGTGTTAGTTATTTGAAAGGTATTTTAACCTGAAACACGGAAATTCAGGGAAACTTTTGAGGTACCAAAACTTTTTATTATCTTTAAAATGCCTTCTTCTTTTGATATCAGATACACTGGTCCCACTCATAGTTTATTCTGTGTGTGCATCAGGAACTTTTGATACAGCAATATCCACAGGGACTACATTAAAACAAACAAACAAACAAACAATCAACAACTTGTCACCTCACATGTGCAGGGATGTGTGACTGACCTGTGAGCCAAACGCAACCTCCGTCGGCTGACCTCTGGTGATGTTGGACAAGCCGCCCTGAAGCGATGCCTGGAAGGCGCTGCTCATGCGGTTGTCATGGGGACCACTTCGATGGAGGATGCCAAGGTGGACGTAGAATATGCAGGAGTACAGGACCATGGGGAGCCCCACTAGGAGCATGACTCTGGCCAACGTGTGTTTCAATAGGTGGGACTGACATAGGATAAAACAATTTGTTATATATGGAGTAGCAATCATGATATTACAGCACAAGGAGAAAAAAAACAACACAAATAACAATATCCATGCACATAACATCTGCATAGACATTCTCTCAATACATATATCAAGCGTTAATAATGGAGCTTTGATATGTATTCAGATGTTATAAAAATCTTTAAGACAGAAAATTTTCCTTGGCAACCAGGAACCTTGTCCAAAATATGTGTCCCCACTAGGCAACAACTTAAAATGCATGCAAACTGGATCGGACTCAAAATCTACAAAGCAGGTTAGGGAATTGCAACTTATTCATATAACCTTTATGGAGTAATCATGAACTAGAATACATTACAAATCCCCTCACTGTGCCTATCTATCATTTTTAATGCAATATTTGTTCTAGCTTTCATGGTAATTCTTATCTGTTGCTTGCAAAGGACTTGCAAATCTACTAAATTTATTCAACTCCCACAGATTCACAGGCATAAAACATACGTTCAGGAAAATATTTTACCTTGGCATATCTTCTAAATGTCTTCAGAATTATGACAAAACACTTTCATAAAAGTAAACTGTATACGCCGAATATTTCGCGAGGTTTTTATTTTCGCGAATTTCGCGAGTCAGGTGTTATTCGCGAAATTAAGACACACAAAAATATTGACTCTGATCCTGAAGCGAATGTGACATACGTGTGTACACTTCTCCGTTCAATACAGGGCTCCACGATCGCGAATTTAACCACTCGCGAAATTGTTGGGAAGTCCCGATTCGCGAAAATTTAGACTCGCGAAATATATTGCGTATACAGTATATCAACATTCTCTAGTAACAGAGCTAATATAGAATACATTGAGAGCATTCTTCAGGCATTGAATTGTAACTTTTTCTCCATCACATAGAATTCCTATGACAACCGACATGATTGTTTGCCAACAACCTAAAGTCTCAATAGACTGACATATATGTTGTAACATAGCAACATATTGAACTATATAATATGCAATCTCCATTCCAGCTCAAACAGATGCACTGTTGCATCATTATTGGCTACTCACAAAGCTTTCACATTCAACTATGGGGAAAAGAGGAAAGAAAGAAACGTCAACACACATTTAAGTGCGCTGTGAAAATGAATTAATCCACATGAATTCTTGATGCTCACATTTGAGACACTCCTATCACCCACTATGCACCAGTAATCGAACACGACGATGCCAAAGATGACGAGCACAGTGAAAACTCCGCAGTACTTGATGCTATGTGCCAATAAACAAACAAACAAACACACACACACAAAAAAAAAAAAATCAGGAGAAGGATCAAAATATCTGAGATAACAATGTATGGGTGTCTGCAAAAAGAACACAATGTAATAATTTCAGTGATGATATAGTAGGTGATAGTGCGCGAAATCATTGATATTCGTAGTAGTAGTAGTAGTAGTAGTAGTACTAGTAGGGTAGGAATTGTTATATCAATAATTATGATAACAGTAGCAATGTAGACAATGATGATGATAATGACGATGCTCGTGATAGTAGTAATGATAACAAATATACAACCAATAGCAAGAGTAGCCACAGTCATAGTAGTAGTAGCCTATAACCTAGATGGAGGATGCAGCTATTGTCTTCGCCGTTACACTTAACCTCTTAACCTCGAGACAATTGTCTTTGCTAAGCAATACGTCTGATGTGGCAAGATTACAAACGGGGGATGCGCGCAAAGTATCCACTGCCTGTAGCCACTCATCTTGCTGTAGTCGTTGTTTTGTAATTATCGACTTTAAATGGGTAACAGCTTTCATACGAAAAAACTGCTGATTCAAGGTCGACAATAAGAAAACAAGGACTACAGCCAGATGAGTGGATATAGGCGGTGGATGCTTCCACTGTTCGTAGTCTACACACATCAGACGTATCACTAAAGCAGAGACAATAATCTCACTGTCTCAGACGTTTAGCGTTTACCGCAACGACAATAGCTGCAATCTCCGCCTAGATTATAGGCCATAGTAGTAGTGGCAGCATAATTGCAGTGGTAAACACGAGTGTCAGCAGTTTTAGCAGTTGTCTTCTTTTAAACACAAATATATTTAAGTACAATGTACTGACAAATTATTAAATCAATATCAGCCTGCAATGTCTATGAATTCAGAACATGTCTACCTCTGTCCTCAATCTTTTTACTTTTCTCACCATTTTAATAATGGCATTCTTTCTCATCTTCCACTTCCGACTCTTTTAATCTCTTCACATTCTAAGCACATTGAGGCCTTGCCACATTTACTATATGTCATATGAGAACAGAGACAATTTATCTTGTCATTGCAGCCCTCTACATACCTATGCACACACTTGTACATAGTACATGGGCAATGTGATTTTCCATTTTGCATACCTGACAGAACACGTGATGAAGACTCCAAGGGATATCAGCCACATCCACCAGTGGAGGGTGAATGCCCTGTCATGACAACGTTGAGATGCAAAAAGACAAAGACAACAAGAAGCTTAGTCATTAAGGTCAATTTACCCATTTCACATCATGCAATTTAGAATATCTTCCAGCATTTGCTTGTCATTCTTGCATGAAAAGGGACATGCTTCTAAATTCCCTGGCATGTTTTTTCTTTTTTTTTTTCTGACATATGCCACAAATTATCAACAAAACAAAACAAAACAAAACTCTTTGAGACATACAAATTAGAACAATATGACCCTTGTTGCATCATTTCAAAAGAGCTGAATAAGAACAGCCTTACGAACTTTTATGAACAAAAAGAAACATTTTTGTTTGATGCATCACCTACTATTGGCATTTCAAAATGATCAGGCACCACCAAAGAAAGGGACTACCATTCCTCATTTTACAGAATGACTGCAACTATGTAACATCGCTATCAATACAATTTCACATTTTGTATTTCTTTTTTTCAAAGCTGCATCTTCACAAAATCTAAAGCCACTTTGCAACACGACATGGAGAGAGAGAAGAAGCATCAACGCAACCTGGGAGGAGGTGCGTCGTTGTGTAAGCATCGTAAATCTAAGGCTGCCTAATCACTTGTGTGCAGGATACCTGTGATGGAGTTGTCTGAATTTGAGGAGGGCCAAGAAAGCCAGCAGGTTGGAAGACAGCAGCATGGTATCCATTAGAATGAATCTGGACTGGGTCAAGAGGGAGTTGTCTGTTTTCAGGAGAAAAATGAGAAGTATTGTTACTTGCTGTATCACCATTTTTATGCCTCTGCCAGAGGTATTTCGTTTTGGGCTAAGTTGTCCTTAATAGCATCATTGCAATAATATACAATAAAAATATATAATTGTAACTAGGTTATGTTAAAACTATGAATAATGCTCATCATTACTATTATTATATCAACAAATATTAGCATTCATAATTATTACAGAGAGATAATTCTGGACCAAAATTATTATTGCTGACAATCATGTCATCCAAGAAACTAATAAAACATTATGGACTGGACATAAAAATCAGTTAAACTGGTCACTTGATCCAGCAGCTCATAGGGTTAAATAGGGAATGATTCATAAGGAGTAACTTTTGATACCAAACCCAGAAAATCAAAGCTTACCTGACTACCTAATGATACGAATCTAGCACCTTCTAAGCACTAGAGCTCTTGGAGTACAATTTCCCCATTTCCACTTGATCTTCATTAAAACTTTGAAACAGAAATAGCTCCTGTTCCTTGCTGCTAAAAGCGTGGCACAGTCAGAAATTAATATCAAGGAAAGGTGATAATTGACAATATAATGAGAACTTTGATGGTCATTATTTACCACAAAGCATGAGGGTGGCCCCAAGGGCAGCTGTCCACTGGTTGAACCCCATCGCCTCCAGTACCAGGTAGCTGAGGGGGGTGAGCAGCGCCCCGCACAGGGCTGGAAGAAGCCTCAGATACCAGATTGGAAGATCACAGGGGTACTCTGATGGAGAGATGATGCAACCAACATCAACAATGGTAGCATATTTTCATAGGGATGGGTTACATATTTGACATGCATCCTACGCTTACTGTCACATGAAACTTGAATTCTTAATAGCCACTATAATACCCTCAATAAACTGAATAATCACATTTTTTTCAAAAATTTTGTTGAAATCTTCTCATTGGTGCATTTTTCTTTGCCTAGCATCATGCCATGGCACCAACTCATCCATGGATGAAAACTTTGGTAACAAGGGTTTGAACTGCATTAATCATGCACAAGAAAATGGAAAAGCTTGCTTTAAGGTTGTTGGGGAAGGCCATAAATTCGACTTCACTAGTAATGAGACATTAACAGAGAGTACGACCAGTATCTAATTTCTCCTTGATTCAGAGGTGGGCCACAATTCTGCACACCATGCGAGCCACTGCTGCTAAATGATGTCATATTGGTATAACCTGTCCCAAGTTACTAATTTACATAATTGCAGACTGCAAAGTCTAAATCATAAAACTTCACACACAGAACACCTCTTGTCGCAGCCAGAATTTGTTGTGACAAAAAACATCACCTAGTCCTATTTTGTCGAAGGCGAAGTCTCCCTCGAAACCAGAAGCATGTCCCATGACAGCAAGCAATAGCTTCCCCAGCGGTGGATGCACATCAAAGAAAAATATGCCCCGCAGGTAGAAGCTCGTGAATAAACCAAAGTGGGTTTCGTCAAATCTGCAATGTAAATCACATGCCAGTATCAAATTTACATTAATTGCTGACTAGTCTATGTGGCAACTACATTAATCACTAACATTTAAGTGCATACTGATGGCTCTGTAGTATTTTACACAAATGGGAAGGTACAAAATGCAACTGTCGGGGAGACTATCCTTAACCCATTCCAAACTGAATTCTGAAATGCCCATAGACTTATTAATACGCAAGCCACTAGGTTGCCATACAGAAGGGGTTAAGTGGAATACAATTAGGATATTATTTAAAATAAGCATTAAAGAGTTCTATTGAGCAGTTGCCAAAAGCATACATTCTTTTTTTTTCCCCATCGACAGTGCTCCCGAGGAGACAGACAAAACAAGTTTAACCTCACACACCTAACACAAAACCATATTTTCTGAGATTATTTGTTGACTTCAAATTTATAGGCCACAATTTATAGACCAACTTAACAAATAAAAGGATGTGGATGTTTCACATACATATGTGTACATACATTGTGCAGATATTTAAAATACTACAATGCTGGCACCTATTAAACATCGATTTATGTAATACACATACGCACTTCATGTGAATTAACATCACAAGGCAATAGATGAGAGTTGATCAATCTGACCATGATTTGGCTCTATAACCAACATCTGAAATGTTAATCATGTTCATATGCTAATTTACAAATAAAATGTCAACATTTTACAGGGGTTTCATCTGTTTTCAAGTGCACGTAATGACGTATCCTCTGTTGAATACATCAATTCCAATTTACAAGACTTTTTACTTATTTGCATGAACTTATGTGTTCATGTAAATCAATGTGATATTTTGCTGCCTACCCATCCATAACACTTGATTAACAGGCCCGGCCAGGCGCAGGCAGGGCCGGGCATGGACAGATGGATGGCTTGCAAGCTCAACCGGCCATGTCGACATGAGCCATGCTAGCCAAAAAAAAATCCAAGTCAAGTGCGATCCAAGTATACTTACACCACACCCCTTGGTTGCTCAAGTCTCCACAGACGGGAACCAAACGAGAGAACAGTAAGTAACATGAAAAGGACATTGATGTTTACAGTGACATTCAGAGAGAATGATGATGCTGTTGCACTCGGCTCCCCATCGGGTTCGGAGCCTGTGCAAGGCCCGGTGCTGGAGGGCTCGGACAGGCTTCTGTCCCGCTGCTGGGCTCCTTCTCCATCGACGCTCGAGCTTGTTGCATGTTGCTGGCGAACTTGTCCTGCGTTCGCCCTAACGTTAGTTTTTACTGTATTTTGCGCCATTTCACCTGTCCCGCAAAGCCATGAAGATAGAATTATTCATTATGTTTTGCAAATACTGCTACTCTGTTGCACAAGATAAATAACATTTCACAGACACAGCTCGTCGATTTCGTTCGCGATCGAACAATCACAGAATTTATGGGGCGCCAAATGTTAATTACTAGTTGTTTTTTGTTTTTTTTTTCACGGACGGAAGGTTTCCAACTTCTCACCTAAAAGTTCGTATCGCGACGGAATCACATGCAAGGCAAAGTGATATCGATGTAATATCGAAAAACCTGCTTCGAATTAGGAGGAAGCATTCCTTTCTGTTCCAAAATAGTCTCTATATCATTTCCGGCATCATTTCCAAGCCTATTGAAGTCTAGATCCTCGGCATCGCACATGTACGCATAAATAACACAGTTTGTGATGGTTCATCAGCTCTTCTAAGTACTTGCCGGCGGAACGGTGGGGGAGCCTCGGGCCCCACTTTTTTTTGTGCACAGTAGGCCTACTGTGGCCTAGTTTGCAGGCACCAACCCTTGTTGGTCGTAAAGGAGTCTGCGCCAAGACTACTACATGCACCACTTTGGCACTGTCCCATAGGCCCTGTGTTGAAGCTTCTCCCAACGAGGGGCTGCAGTGTAGTGGTGCGTGTATTAGTCTTGGCGCATGCAGACTCCTATACGACCAACAAGGGTTTGTGCCTGCAAACTAACTGTGGCCTACCGTGCAGTAGGCCTACAAGAGGGGGCGGGGGAGCCTCGGGCTCTACTTTTTTTTTTTTGCACAGTAGGCCTACTTAGGAATGCATATCAGGGGTAACCATTTTCGGCCCCCAATTGTTTTATTTTTTTTAACCCCGAAAATGGACCCCCCCCCCCCAAAAAAAAAAAAAAAAAAATTAGAATGTGGTCAAATTGTACTAGAGCAATTCTTTTTCTTTGCCAGCCACTGAAACCTTGGAGTGGGAGCGCAGGTAAGGATTTTTTTTTTCTTACTTGTTAGCTCACGAAACCCGGAAGTGGCACCAGACATATAAACTGCCCCCCCCCCCTCACTTTTAAAAACGTGGTACCGGCCGTGGAGACCATCTCATTATGACAGTCATTGTGGAGCCTTTCTCTTATTGTTGATGTTTTGTTAAAATATATGAATGATCTATGTCTGGAGAAGTAAAAGCATTGAAATAGACTAAAGCCAAAATGTGAATGTGGAGTAAATGAAAGCAGCTATGCAAGAAGAACAGATCAGCGATGTTTGGGGGAAAATAACGATTGATTCAAACGTTATGAATGGTTAAAGTTTATAGGTGTCATCATCGCGCTGGATAAGGAGACCTACACTTCATAACATCATTATAACCGGAGGGCCAAACCCCAAAAAGTCGCTTACTTAACGAGTGAGTTGCACTCTCTCTACAAACTAAGTAGACCATGCTTATTTTCAAGTTTTTATTGTAACAAACAACATTCCACTGGTCTACCTCAAAAAATTTGTTGCGAAAGCCTCCAAATCCAAGATGGCGTCCAAGATGGCCGCCATATTTACTGAATTTGTTATTTGAAAGATAGAATTTGATTGAAACATCAGATTTCAACAAATTTGATGTCATATGAAAGAGAATAAAATTTTCTACAAGTTGATACCATTTTTGTTGGTTATTGTAATAACTGGATTGAGATTTTATGGAAAAAACACTAATTTTTTGATATTTTTCTAAAAAAAAAGAAAATCATGAGAAATGCTTGATTCATCATAAATCAAAGAAACACTGAAGGATTATCTTGAAACATCTCAAGAATTTTGTTTGACATATAATTAATATTTGGAGAAAATTAGGGGTCAGTACCATTTTTGGTTCAGGAGTTGTAATGTCTCAAGCTTGAAAACTCACTACGTAAAAATGGCCACTTTAGTTGTGACAGGACTTTGTTGGTCGTAAAAAAAGCCTGCGCGCGCCAAGACTACTACACGCACCACTGGCACCTGGCGCTTGTAGCAGTGCCAGTCGTGCGTGTAGTAGTCTAGGCAAACGCAGACTTTTTCTTTGACAAACAAGGGTTTGTGAGCTTTTGTGCCTGCAAACTAACTTTTCATACCAAATGGTAGCTCAGGTGCGCTGATTGCTATTATTTCAAAGTAGACTGTTCTGAAGCAGATGAGATGAAGCAAAAAATATCTTTCAAATAGAGGTAGAAGCTTGAAATAACCTTGCAATAGAAAGTTTAAAACAAAATTTGGATCAATCACTCAAAAAATTCAAGATTGCAGGCCATCAAAGCTGACATATATTCTGAACGTTTTAATGCTATTTCAAACCATCTTAGGTTTTTATGGAGACATTTTTCAGAATGCACCATGAATATTTCTCTAAAAAGTTACAAAAAATTAAATTAAACATGTTTATGAAAACCACGCAGAAATTAAAATCTTTCCCATATAATCAATATTTCGAGGTCAGTATTGTATTTGGTTCAGGAGTTATAATGTCTCAAACTTGAAATCCCATTTTACATAACATGTATTTGCATGCATCTGTTCCCAAAGACGTCACAGAGTGTCAAATCCAAGATCGTGCTTACTTTTCGAGTTCCACTCTCTCTATAAACAACACCATACATAATATTAAGCATACTAAGCAATGTTCCGTAAGTACACCTCAGTAGATTTGTTGCAAAAACCTCCAAAGTACAGATGCGGTCCAATAGGGCCGCCATTTTTATTGAATTTAACATTTCAAAATTAAAATTTGATAGAGACATTGGATTGCAACAAATTTGATGTCATATGAAGGAGAGCAAAACTTCCTAAAAGTTGATACCACTTTAGCTGTGTATTGTGATAAATTGGGGGGGGGGGGGTGTTTGCTTCTCTTTTTTTGGAGGGGGATCCATATTTTTATATTCTTTTGAAAAAAGGAAGAAATGTAAAAATGCATGATTTAGTATTTATCAAAGGAGAACTGAGGAATTATTTTGAAACCTGCGATTGAGATTGAGATTTACTGAGATTGAGACATAATTCATATTTATTTTTGAAAAAAGGAAGAAATGTAAAAATGCATGATTTAGTATTTATCAAAGGAGAACTGAGGAATTATTTTGAAACCTGCGATTGAGATTGAGATTTACTGAGATTGAGACATAATTCATATTTCTGGAATTACAGGCAATATCATACACTGTTGACAAGTTAACATCTAAAACTTAAAAAAAATTATATTCATGCATTATAAATTTTGCATACAGTGTGTTTACATGGTCACATGTAATACTGTAATGGTCTAGTGACTTGCAAGTACCTGCATGCAAACTAACTTTTCATGCCAAGTGGTAGGTGACGCTGGTCGCTATTACTGTAGCATTTCATCATAGTAGATTGTTCTGAGGCAGATAAGATTGAACATTAAGAAAGTATTTTCCTAAAAGAGATAGGAGCTTGGAATTTGGCACAAATTTTTCCAATGTGTAATTATTAGCGATAAAAACAGTATACACAAAATTCAAGATGGCGGTAATTAATCGAGGTTGTCGTTCAAGGCATTATTTCCCATAAGTGCAAGTAAAACAAAAATCCAGCTTTACTTAATTCCTCAAGCTAGTTCTAAACTGTGAGTTAGGGATAGAACAAACTAATGTACAAACTTACATCAGTATATTTAATGCTAAATATTGTTTGATGTACTAAATAGATCTGATAAGAATGTTTTATTATATAATTCAAATTCAAATTCAAATTCAAATACTAAATTGTTAACAGTTATCATGGTTATGGTTTCTTGAAAAGAAATGGTGATATCTCCGTATGTTTTAGGCTTTATTATGAATTTTTTACATGGTAGAATGTTTTGTAATACAACTAACCTGCACATATAAATCGAATGTGATATCTCTCCCAGTGGCAAAAAATACCTTAAGTGTGTTGCGTCAGAGTTAAATCTCAACTTATAACTTCTAATTTGATATATATTTTTAATCTTCTTATCTTTCTGTCTATTACATGTTTCTATACATCCGTGTACTAGTGTACTAGTAAACCATATTGAGTGTCTTTTTTTTGGGGGGGGGGGGCGGGGGGCGGGGGGGGGGTGGAGCTCATTCCAGTGTTTGGGTAAGGCCCAATCTTTGATAAAAAAAAAGAAATGCTTCTGTATCAAAGATACTATATGCTTTTTTACTTGTATGTTACTCTGCTGTTGTAGAAACGTGAAGGCATGACGATGGTATATGTGTAATAATGTCTGATCCGTAGATGTCCTTGAAAGCCCTTCTGATCCGAACCCCCCCCCCAAAAAAAAAAAAAATAATAATAATAAATAAATACATAAAATCGGACATAGCGGCAATTTCTCAACTTTGCTCTTAAATGTGTTGTGCGAAATTACTTTTCAGCATATTGTTCGAATAAAATTTTCCAAATTGATTATTCGTGCTGTATATTCACATTTACAAATAAGCATGCTGAAACTGTATTTACTGTTATCCGATTTTTCTTACATTGTTTTTGGGCTGATTTCATGTGGGTTATAGTGTCACAATTGATCTGAACTTATGCCATTGGTAGATGCTTTCCCATATAAGATATCAGGATCACTCGAGAGTGAAAATGTTCATTTTCATTAATTTTAGAGTGACCTCGGGGATCACTCGAAGAGGGACGAGTGATCCCTATTCAAAGGCAGGGCTCAAAACTAACGTTGGTCCGGTGGCCCGGGGCCACCAAAAACGCACGTCGGGCCACCAAAATGTCAGAAATGAAGAATTCGATGGCCTCATCGGGCCACCAAAAAAGGTCGGATATTTGCCATTGGGCCACCAAAAAATAAAATTTGTGTGGAGCCCTGCCTAAAGTCACTCTAAAATGAATGAAAATGAACATTTTCACTCAAAAGTCACTCCAATTTCACTCTAAATTCACCATTTTCTGTTATTCACTCCTCACATCAAAAGTAAAAACATCCACTCGATTTGTTTTGTTTTTTCTTTTTCGGAGAGTAGAATATCACTGGTTTTAAAAATGTGTCAATAAAAACCTAAGACGGTTTAAGATATCACAACAGACAAAATTGTATCAAAATCGAAATGATACATTTAATTTGGCGCAATACACTATGTCAACTTTGATGGCTGTCGATCTTGATTTTTTTTTTTTTTGAGCGGTTGATCTAAATTGTGTCTTAAACTATCTATAACAAGATTGGTGCCAAGTTTCAAGCTATTACCTCTATTTGAAATTTTGTTTGCTTCATCTCATCTGTTTCAGAACAATCTACTTTGAAATAATAGCGATCAGTATCACCTGAGCTACCACTTGATATGAAAAGTTAGTTTGCAGGCACAAACCCTTGTTTGTCAAAGAAAAAGTTTGCATTTGCCAAGACTACTACACGCACTACTGGTGCTGCTAGCAGCGCCAGTGCCAGTGGTACGTGTAGTAGTCTTGGCGCGCGCAGGCTTTTTTACGACCAACAAAGTCCTGTCACAACTAAAGTGGCCATTTTTACGTAGTGAGTTTTCAAGTTTGAGACATTATAACTCCTGAACAAAAAATGGTATTGAACCCTAATTTTCTCCAAATATTATTTATATGTCAAACAAAATTCTTGAGATGTTTCAAGATAATCCTTCAGTCTTTCTCTGATTTATGCTGAATCAAGCATTTTCATGATTTTCCTTTTTTCAGAAAAATATAAAAAAATTAGTGTTTTTTCCTTAAAATCTCAATCCAGTTATCACAATAACCCACAAAAATGATATCAACTTGTAGAAAATTTTATTCTCTTTCATATGACATCGCATTTGTTGAAATTTGATGTTTCTATCAAATTCTATCATTTAAATAACAAATTCAGTAAATATGGCGGCCATCTTGGACGCCATCTTGGATTTGGAGGCTTTCGCAACAAATTTTTTGAGGTAGACCAGTGGAATGTTGTTTGTTACAATAAAAACTTGAAAATAAGCATGGTCTACTTAGTTTGTAGAGAGAGTGCAACTCGACCTCTGTTTTTAGCTTTTGGCCCCCCGGTTATTATGGACAAAGATATAATGAAAGTAGGGCCCATGCCAAAAATTCCACACATTTTCACGTTTCTAGCACAATGAAAGAGCACTTGACTTACTTCTTTTAGAAACCAGAGGGAATATTACCCTTAATGTATGTCAGTAACAAGTCATTGGAATGTGTACTCTTCATGAAAAATGAAATTTTGTGGAATTTTCCTTGTATTTTCTTAATATATTGTTGTCCAAAATGACATTGAGAAATGTCGCAGTCTCCTTATCCAGCAATGATGGCACCAAAACTTAATAACTTTGAAAACTTTTAAATCATAGTATTATCCGGTTCGACTTTCCTCAAACTTTCACAGATGTGTTTTAACTTTTACTGGTATTGTTGTTTTCTCTCAATCCATATTGGGTTTTGGTTTCCTTTAATTCTTACTTGTGTGTTTGCTATTGTATATTTGTTACTTGTGTGTGTGTGTGTGTGTGTGGGAGTGCGCGCGCGCGAGCGTGAATATATCATCTGTGGCTTCTCATAAAATTCTTATAGGATACCTACATTGTAATTTCTTGATTGTAGCGGCACGTGTGAATTGTACTACAATTGGCGCCCCATAGACAGAACATTTTTCTGAAGACTAGACTCAACTGCACTATCACTGGAGTGGGGATCCTGCATGGCTGCAAGTGCAGTGAGAGCTAGAGCGATTCACTTTGTTGTATTTGGAAGTTGGTAGTGGGGCATAACCACTACTCTGTACTTCAAAGTATGGAGATCAGCCGGCTAAACTAATTTTTCATACACAAGACCCATATACACAACAGGTCACAATTTTATTGTTGTTGCTCTGTGCTCTTTAATTGTGTTGTCTGAACCAAATATTATCCACTGTTGATGATGAAAACTAGCAATTTTGTCTATATTCAGTGTTGTATAGATTGTGGGTATTTGTGAGTAGGCCTATGCATCTGTGCATGCAATAAAAAAAAAAGAAGGAAAACACACACACACGCACACACACACACACACGAAAACAAGTCGCAATACAATTGACCTGTTCCTGCTGTGGCATTTCTATAAAACCAAGGGACTAGTATCATAATTGGGAATGCTAGTGCATATTTTTATACACAAATATATAATCGATATCAAAGGGAGACACAACCTCTCGCCTCTCTCTCTCTCTCTCTCTCTTCCTGCCACTAAATCTCTTATTCTGATCTATATTTGTAGATTTCCATAATTACAGAAGCACAATCATATCATAACACACCATCTTTAAGGAATTCCTATATCCGCCCCTGTACACTAGTCGTATTTCTGGATCCGAAGACAAGCCGGACAATGACAATAATACTCTTTAAAGCATCCACATGTTGTAAGAATATAAACAAGTTTAATGCACACCGAGAAGAGATTTTTTTTTTCCATTTTTTTTCATCGACAAGTCACAAGAAAATATATAAATTACATGAATGTCACTGGTTTGGAAGTACACACAAAAAAAGTCAGAGGAAAACGCAAAGATACATGTTATGTATACCATTAGACATATGCTCTGCTTTTGAGACCCTTTGCCGGCTTGTATGACAATGAGTAAAAACACAAAACAAAACAAAACAAAACATGGAAATTAAAGTGCATTTCAACACCATGTTTTAACTTGATGAAATTAACAGAGCAAGAATCACACAAACTGCATGGTGGAATTGTTATCAAAACAGTAAGTTATGGAATCTAAAATTTTCACATGTTGGTTGACTAGCTAGCAGTATGAGTAGAAACCACATTTGTATGTAAGTTGATGGTGGTTATGTCATCATCTTGTAACTCTCCCATTTGATTTGTGCTCAAAATATCATAAATTGATGCATTGAGTTTTTGGTCAATACTTCAGTGACTACAGTGGAACCTCTTTAAAAAGAGGTTGAATGTCAGAAAACTTTCTTTAATATAACAAAGTGATTTTATAGGACCAAACTCTCTTTGTATTTCTTTGTTTTTATACCTGATACAGTGAGCAACCATATATAAAACGACAACTGCCATGGTTATACAGTCCTCGATATAGCGAGGTCCCCCCGTGCAAACTTTTTCCCCTCTGTCGATCACCATGGCGAGATCACTGGCACACGACAAAAACTTCATGCCACGGAACAAAAAATCTTAATTCTACCAATTCATTAAAAAAAAAGGAGAATTTAGTGAAGATATGTGTGGAGGCCAATGTGAGACATGTGGTTATGACATCACCACTTCATACAATTTACATAATGTGGTTGCTTCCATTTTCACCTTTTCTTCCAAAACATGTGAAATTTTATATTCCAAACGCTTTCTTATTTCATGTCCTATTTTGAAGATATGTCAACCGACCAGTGTGTTAGATGCTTAACAAAGTACATGTAAAGGGAGCGTGAAGTGGATACATTCATGTACACTGGACTTTGTAATCAATATAAAAGTTGTTTGTAGTCTTACAGCAAGTCCCAATGTATCTTATGTCCTATGGTTATACTTTTGATATAATTCATATTGTAGCTTTGAGTAGCAAATACATCTTATGCCCTACAGATCACTGCTTTCACGTGTTTTTCTTTTTTGAAAGAGGTATGATTCATACAGTAGTTTTGAGCATACACTGTAGCAAGTAACTCATCAAATTTGTACACCATTCTATGAATGAATTCTGTGGAGCGTTGTGCACAGTTTCTTGCATTGCAATCACATGATATAATCATAAGGGAGCAAATAACACAGGTGGTTCGGGCTTCGATGTCCTTGTGAGATTATCTACACGCGATTCTGCCGACATTCACAACACGTTGATACTCTACCATGGCTGTCCACTCAGACCCTGTTACAACTAGTGCCAAATATAATGCTTTGTTGACTTTCTTGTAATTATGTCAAATTCTAATATTATTAAACACTTGCCCCATCATCAGCCCAACATTCTGGGCTCTGCATTGGAGAAGGACAGGCCAATTGCAGGCAGAAGTAACTGATGCGTCTCTACCAAAGGTACCAGGCTCAATCCATGCATCCCCTTGCTTGAAATATGATACAGAAATATATTCATTGTGATTCACTCACAATGTACAATGAATATATATGAAGTACGTTGTATTGGTATCACTAGTGTAAGCTGTAACTGACAAGGTACCAGTAGAAGCATACTCATTATATGGGATTCTGGAGGCTACTAATCAAACATCAGATGAATGGCTTACTAACCACATCCTTCAGGCCCTTAGTATATGATGTCCAAATTTCAACATTAATCTTTATCATTTATCATTTCTTTTTCTAAAAAGACATGATGATCTTTAAACTTCACAAAATCTGTTTTAATGTCCAACCAAAGGTCATCATAGATAGATCCTTTGTCAAAATGCAACTGCGTGATATTTTCACTGCCCCACGAATCAAAAGAATAAAGCCCTAATGTAGAGCTATCTAGAGCTCTAAATAAAAGTCATCAAAGCCCATGTCAATCAATTTCATCACCCCCCCCCCCTGCTTCATTTCAATCTCTTGCAAAGATTTCTACATGCGTCAGCTATGAAATTGCCATGTCATGTCACAGAGGGCGAAAAAACAACAACACACAAACAAATTTAGCAACATAGTTTATCCAACATCGCACAGATTAAGTGCACCACGTACGGTTTGTGTGAGAACCGTGTATACCTGCATACACATGCTACTCATTTACTCGTACAATAGAATCTCTGATTGGCTATTTTTATATTCATTTCTCGTATAATATATTTACAAAAATACACTCCATATGATTAATGAAATTTATGTTCGCTATGTCAATATATCATATTTATGATAAACATTCAATTTGATGATTTAAACAGGTTTTTTTTTTCACATGGAAAACAAAAATGTGCTACAGCTCTGATGGAAAAAAAAAAGAAATGAGAGAGAGACAACAAATTTTCGAAATGGTAAAACACAAGATGGTGGGAAAGATAGTTAATGCCAAAAAGAATTCTCAATATATCACACATATCCTTACAAAATCAAAGACAAATAGGAAAATTGAAGAATTGCTTAGCGACTGCAAATATCAAGATCAAAAGAACATATAGATAGTCATTATCTTCTCATAAGAGTGCATTTTTTTTCTTTCTGAAATGGTATGTGCTGAAATTAGTACTACTTCACATGGTTGGTGTATCTATACTCTTGCCCTACATCAGAATTCAACCAGATAGAGAGAATTTGATCACTGGAACAAGAACTGCGCTACTGTCTGTCCACATATCTTGCAGCTGGTTGGAACAAGATGTGATCTTTAATGGCGCAAAAGGTTACACAGTCACAACAATTAACATCATTATAGTCTATCAGAAGTGCTCAATGACGGATGCGATAAACATTTGACCCTATCACATGATTTTACAATTATTACTCAGATCTAATCGATATGATACCTGCATATGAGTATTGCTTGTCCATCACAGGCGCATGAATGTGGTATATCTAAATTGGAATATTCTCTCATATATATATATATATTTTTTTTTTTTTTTCCAATTTGTATGCCTGACTGCCCCCTACAAATGAAAATTGATTAAACACACATTCGTATCACAAGTGCAAGACGGTTATTCATCTGACCATACAGAAGCCACTCTGTACAACAGTTTCATATTTCATCTCTCATATACACTATCGCACGGCAGCAAATATCTACTCATACTCAAAGGACACTTCTGTCTATCACACAGCACATTGAAAGAGATCAAAATGTGTGGAATGCATGTACATTTTCTCCTTTTTTTGAGTAGGAAGATGAATCGACACACTTGCTGGCTCTACGACACCATAAGAGACACTATGACAGAAAGTTCATTTTCACACCATTAACAGG
The DNA here is from genome assembly GCA_033980235.1 of Diadema setosum. Classification (NCBI taxonomy): domain Eukaryota; kingdom Metazoa; phylum Echinodermata; class Echinoidea; order Diadematoida; family Diadematidae; genus Diadema; species Diadema setosum. The sequence continues at coordinate 11,132,165 of CM067069.1, read as the reverse complement.
AGAGAGAGAACTGGGGTGTAGGGCACCCGTCCAATCAGTGGCAGAAGGCATTATGTCGCGGTGACGCAAGGTGTGAAGGCACTACACATACTTTGGAAATTGATCCACAAATCAGGCTGTCTAGTTAATAATGGCAGCAGAAAATTCATAGCAGATCAGTTCAAAAAAATACAAAACACCAGACAAAAGGCTAACAGACTCGAGAATATTTCATGTTGGTTAATCATGTAACTTGTATACCTGAAACACTATTTCACATTAGCGATGCAATTCATTTTTTAGACCCCTACACTGAAATCCCTCCAATGATGCTAGTATAATTTCTTTTAACTCCTTGTGTGCTTGGAGTGTGAATAGGCATAGCATACCCATAGCACTGTACAAACTGTCCAAAGTCCCAGGCACAGAGAGGGTTAAACAAATCACAGGCAGTCTTTCAGAACAGGTTTCTTTACTGAACCAACTCTCCTCAAAGCAGGCCACTGCAAGCCACATCATCAAAGTAGTACCTGCTCACTTTCACAATTTACTAGCAACACCACTGCAAAGCCATGGGACTAAGGCCTTGAATTTGTGGCCGTCACGAACAGTGCTGGGCACATGTGCGACACGCTCACACGGCGAGGTAGCTGGCTGTGGTTCTTTGGGAGGCAATGTGCTGGACATTGAAGGATCAACCCCTTCCCCTTTTGATGATTAAAATCTCAAGGCACACCATCTGAGGACACCATAGCTTTGATTTGGTATGGTGTGTGGGGGGGGGGGGGGGGGGTGTCGAGGAGGGGGGGGGGGATCGAAATATATGCTATAGCAAAGTTGTACAGGTATATAATGTGGTGCCATTCCCCTGCCCCATGTTACAGTTGAGGATAAAACACATCCCCTCCCCCCCCCCCCCAAAGTTTATCCACTTTGCATGCCTTGCTACAGTTGTATATCTCTGATTTTTTTTTTCTTGATGGTTCTGCTACAAAGCAACGTGCTCTCCCTTTGATAAAAACAACTACTCTACCACATATCACAGCATTAGTTGTCACATCACCACTGTTAATGAAAAGGCAGGAATAAATCAAAGAAATAACAACTAGGCAACCACAAGATAAATGCACACAGGTCCTTATAAGATACGGCACACAAGTCACCCAGACATCTTCACTCATTTTGGTCCTGAGAATCATTACAACTTCTTCTTTTTTTCTCACAAATGACTGCAATGTTGAAAGTGCTATAATACTTTTTACTATTCAAAATAAAAGCAGGGCAAAGAGAAATGAAAAAGGCAAATGCAAGTGGAGACAAACCCTTGTATGTGAATTTGAAAACTCAGCATACATCGTCACATGGAAAGAGCAACATACATGGAAAAAGAAAGTGCACTAACCTTAGTATCTTTGAAATCATTACATCAATTACATACCAGTGAGTCATAAAATTACAGTACAATTTCTTCGGCACTACCACTTGTGTGACAATCAATTGTTACGAAATTCATCACATTATTCCGCAAACCGAAACCTCACTTCATTGTTACTACAAATGCAAGAAAACAAATCGAAATAGTGATTGTAGAATCGAAAAGTACACTGCAAAAAACTTGTCATCCACACATACAATATTTATATATCATGAAACATAATATTGTTGGTACACTGTATATAATTTTGTGTGATCCTATTCTCTCTTTTGTTTAAATACCTCTCTCTGCCCTTTCATGAACTCCCTATATGAAAAAAACTAAAAGACAATGATCAATAGCGGACATATTCGTTGATCAGAACGTTTGAAGCGACTGCAAGTTTTAGAGTCAAGCAAGGTAACAGGATTGTCTTCAACCGTTTTCTCTCATGCCTACTCTTGGCCTGGTGATAAATATAACTTGTCCCAGCATGAGCTCTCTGTAGCCACACACAGTTGCGCTGTACAATTTAACATCGCTTCAAAACTCTTCCACAAGAAAGGAGCATGTCCTCCGTACGACTTCGCTGAGGTATGTCATCATCTCTCCGCATCTCGGAGAGTGCCGTGCATCCAAAAAAAGAAAGAAAGAAAGAGATAAGGATCTCTTCCCGTGGTGCAGCTCACAGCTTGTGTTGACAGCGATGAGTCCATGAGAGCAGGCACAGCTAGACATTACACGGCCAACACGTTCAGAAATTAGCGCTCTGCCCTCTGATGACACCAACTTCTCTACATCCGAGTGCACACATTTGCTTCTGACGTGCCTTTGCGTTCAGCACGTGGTTGAATACCTCAAGGATACACCCCACCCTTGCTCTCAAAGTGTCTGGTAATGATCAAAAGTTCCGACAAGGAAATTTCATATCCTTCGTGCAACAGAACATTAAGCGTAATACATGTCTCCCACATACCAGCATTAGTTCTAAACATTTTCTCTTGGATTCCCATGTCAAGTTGGCCACACTGGTTACACACACAAAACACAATAATCTGCTTTTCAATAAACATACCTAACAGTCATGTTCTACACAGAAGGAAGCATTTCTGCTATGCTCTCAAATCATTGCAAATGCTACCGTGGGATTACAAACTAAATTGATAACACGAAACTCATTTTTTCACAAGTGACAAGCTAGTATGACTGACACTGTGCATGACTTGTTGAACATCCAAAATGCATTAAATTAGCGGATCTCTCCAGACATATGCGCACTAACTGCAGTTACGCTGACTCTTGTAAAAACTGAAACTGTTTGTACACTGTACTACTCAGCTATCACCAAAACATAATCCACAACAGCCCTGGACGGAAATGGAAAATAATTTCACAACGAGAATCCGATAGACCGAGATTGAGGGCACACATGCACAAACAGATAATATATTCCAGTACACACCAGGAAAATATGACAGGAATTATTCACACAGTTGCCACTCCTGTCAATTTGAAGTGGACAAGGATATTAAAGCCAAACGTATGGCAACACATTCATGCAAGCCTAGCCACATATCTTTCACAGCCGCTGTTTTTACCTTTCCTAGCATCTTGTGAATCTGTGTGCCACACTGGTAGAACATTGGATACATATCTCATTAATATGCGATGGTCACATTACCAAGGATACAAGTTTAACTCGAGTCTCCACTAAAAATGGACCTCTACATTGAAATAAGCTCACAACTCACAATATTTCCTCACCAAATACAAAGCAGACTTTTATTTGACGGAGCCACTACCATGGATATGACTATGTGGTGATACAGTCATCTTTTTCTCAAACATGGGGGGGGGGGGGGATGGTATGTATGATCGGGATGGAATGTTTATCGGCTCAGACAAAGACGTGGTGGAGAAAAACATGGAGACTTCCACTCTGTACCCACGCTATGTCCCCTGCATGGTTCTATTTAACAGATGACTAAAAAAAAAAACAACCAGGTAACGATGGTAGTAATGATCAAGGCATGGATAAGAGGGGATGGTGTGGTAACAGAACGTGTTGCCTGAAACATCTATTCCCACTTATTGCCCTTTAATGTCCATTTCCATTGACAAGTAACCATGGGAAGTTTGAAATGTACCTTTGCTTTGTTGTTTTGATTGGAGGGGGGGGGGGGGTTCCCCCCAAAATGCCATGCTTTGGATAAAACTTGACTGAAATTGATGGGACCTGCAATGAAGGGTTACAAACTTGTGCGTGTGTGTGTGTGTGTGGGGGGGGGGGGGGGTGGGGAACGTCTATTGTTGTGCCCTCCCAAGCCCCCCCCCCCACCCCCCTTCATGAAAAAACCTCTAACAACCAACAAATAGAAGGGGCATGTGGATGGGTATAATGAGGTTGGGGGGGGGGGGGAGTGGAGGAAGAAGGAAAGGGATGGGGGTTGTATGAGGGTTTGAATGATGATATTGCAACTAGCCGGATTGGACCTTCTGCATGTGCATCGTTCTTGCCACCTCCAGCACATAGGACACGTCCGGCCGCAGGCTCGGGTCCGGGTGAATGCACATGGCCACCAGGTTCCGCAGCTGGAAGATAACAGGAGAGAAGGGAATATGGGAAGGGTGTGTAAGTATCAAACATTCATACACACAAAAGTTACTATTAAAACAGTAATGCTGTATAATGATGTATGCATTATCATTCATCATCCCAAATCAGGTAAACAGGATCCAATGGACACACATGGTTGATTTTTCCCAATTAGCATCAGGCTTCACTTGCTTTCTTTCTTTATGCATCCTTAATGCAGGAGCTAAAACAACAACAATAACAACAACAAAGAACAAGTCCTGTCATGCAAAGTAAGGGCATATGATGACGCTAATTGCCAATTAGCAAAAATGTCATCATCAAAACAACAAGGTGGATCGAGGTAACTTGGTCCATCACATTGCCGTTTTAACGAGAGAACATTCCACCGTGCCAAATTGGTGTAACGATTTATCAGTTTTTGAGGCCATTTCTCAGCATGTAAGACTGAGTAAAATATCCATTGCTTATTGCCATCATACTACCCCAAAAAAAGTAATTAAAAAATTGAAAAACAGAAGCAAAGCCTAAAACATGTTTGTTTGTTGGGGGGGGGGGGGTTTCCCACTATTTTCCCATCCTGAAAACTCCTGACATTGGTAAAGAATTCTTTGGTCGATTACAGGCTGACCATGAGGTATTTGTTTGATACATTCATACAATCCACCACTATTTTTCTGTTTCATTTTTTTTTTTTTTTTCAGAGGGTGGGGGGGGGGGGGGGAAGATGGTGCTGAAATTGTTGCTATTTGGGAACCACTCCGTTTATTTTGTGGATTTTGGTTTTGTAGGTTGTGACCACATGCAAGCTGGTAGGACAATATGGGGGGGGGGGGGGGTAATTTATCCAATCACATGTGGGTGGAATCATTTGTTTTTTTCACGGCACCAACACTCACGCTCCACTTCCATATTGTGGCAAATAAGAGACCACAATGAAAAGAATTCTGGCTTATGATATCGTATTCAGTTTCCTCTTACAAACAACAGTTTTAGAATGGGAGCGAATGATAAATTGATTCCACACATTAAAACAACATGCATTTCATATTATCATAACTATACGTTCATGCAGATTAGTACAAGATGAGTAAGATCTAGGGTGGATGAACACATTACCATGGAACATTTTCAATCAACTAAAAAATTACAGCTACCATGCGATGGGACTCTAGTCAATCAAAACAACACACAAAAAGTGTCAATATACAGTACCAGTTACATACAAATGAAAAAACGGAAAATACTTTTTAAATGTTAGACCACCAGCTGTACCAACACACTTTTGAGTGACAGTATGGATGGAACAAGATATTAGGCCTATGTTTTGTATTGGCAAACTACTGAAAAAGTGGACACTTTCGCATGACTAATTTTTCGCGCTCGGCCGGGTAAGAAGAGTTTTGTTTGTTTTTAATTTTGCAGAATCAGGACATCAACTGCTGGAACATATGGCAAGCAAAAATATTCGCGGGCTGTTAATTTCATGCTTGTTTCTGGTTGTGTGAAATGCATGAAAATTTCAACGCTGCGAAAATTTCCACTTTTACAGTAAGCACAATGAAAAGGAAGGAAAAACAATAATGAACGGACAAAACAGTTGTTTCCAAACTGTCTTTTGTTTTTAGGATCTCATAAAACAAGATACCACAGTTTATTCAGGGAAGTTCATCTAGGATGAGAAAATCTCTTCAAGTTTTAAGTTCACAATATCCAATCTCTGATGTGATCCTTTGTTCCAGAAAAATTTAATCAGTCCCATATTCCTACATCCCTGTAACTTTTTATTATTACATTTTTTTTTTCTTAGAGTAGTATGCAATCCATTTTGTGTCTTCTTTCTAAAGAATACTTTTCCATAGTCATGGGTTTCCAATAATAATACTAAAATAATCATTGAGAACTCATTCCCTGTTTTGTTTTGTTTTTTCATGCAAAAATAAATTCAGAAACTTGTACATGGACTTTTTTTTTTTTTTTTTTTACATTGAAGTTCACCTATCACAGCTTTTTGCAAAATCAATAAAATACAAGAACTGATGCTCTGCAATTTGCATTGATCACATTGAGTCCATCCTTTATCGTTGTTTAGCAGCATAAAAGTGACCAAATTTCCCTTGGTACTAGCATTGCCTGGTCCCCTCAAGGTTTAACATTGTTTGTTGTCATCTTTTTGTCGACCATCTCCCAGAATACAAAACAAATGTTAAAAAGGATGTGGTACATTGTCAATGATGGAAGGAAGCGGACTTGACGGCAATTCACAAATATGACGTAATCATGTTGTTGATTTGGTCAAACAGGAAAAGAGACTAGTTTTACTTCCAGCACTTTTTTTTTTTTTTTTTTTTTTTTAACTAGAACGCAAGAGAAGCAGGGAATACACTATCAAAAATCATGTATACACGTAGTCACAGTTAAGATGTTTTGGTACAAATACCTACTGGCAATTTGTTAATTTCAAGTATTTTTCAACAATGGTATTTCATCACAATAGTAGTTGGCAACAGGTTGCTGGTAGATAAAACTGGAGCAAATTTTATGTTGACATTTGGTCATCCTACAAAGCTTCAAGATGGGATATGATGTATAAAACTTTGTGAAGTGGCTTTAATATACAGGAAGCTGCTCTTTGTTTGATTTGATCAAATTCATCCTTGAGTAAAAACCAATGACTCATGAATGAATTGACCCTCCATGAATCACATTAATTTGAAGGAACTCATTCTCTGCATGAAATTCATAAAAGCAGAATGCTATACGGAACTTCAATTGCCACCTCCTAAAACCTGTTCTAATGAGCTCCATGTGTTTAGTTTCTTTTTTTTTTTTTTTTTTTTTAGGGTTTGTTCTGATCAGTATCATTGTTAGACAACCTGCATGCCATAGATATGAGTGTAGAAGAGTTGGAAAGAGAAAAAAACAGATTTGAGGTTAAGAGTGGAAATATCTTGGTTTTCAGGCTCACAGCTGAGTGTGTGTGATGAATAAAGTGAGTTCACAACAAACATAAGTTTATGGCTTTTCTCCTGCAAAAAATGGTGAATCTGCGTGATGTTTGACTCCATCTTTCTTTTTTAAATGGAACACAATAAATGTCAGTGGAAAGCATTTTATGAAATCTCTAAATCAAGTACTGTACGTGCCCACATATATAACAGCTGCCATGATAAGACTGTGTCTTATCCCCTTGAAGTATTCATCACTACCAAGGGAAATGCTAATAGGATTTCTCGTCTAAATGATTTAGAGGTTTGCTTCTTTCCTCCAAAGGCTCAATAATCTGAAAATAAAAACAGGTTAATTTTTCTGAACATTCACTAGTACAGCATTTTTTTTTTCACATTTTCAGATTAACAAACCTTCGAGATAATGAACCTTATTTCATTTTCAGATCAACAAACCTTCCGAATAACGAACATTTATTTCATGTTCACACTAACAAACCTTCGGACTAATACCACAAATGTTTGGTTTATAAACAAGCCTTATTTCATTTCCAGTTTAACAAACTTCTAGGTATACAGAATTTGTGTGCTTCGGCATAACAATGTTCTGAACAATGAGCATTGCCCGGTTTGGATACCTACCTCGTCTGAGTAGTGTGCGGGTAACGACGGGTATTCACACTTATCTATCTTCTGGCAGAGGGAGTACAAATCCAAGCCCTCTGCGTAAAAGGGGGAATGGAGAGCTGCCATCTATGTCACCAGCGACCCCCGATGTCCCAAAACAAACACACACAAACATATGGACACCAAAGACGATGTGTAGAGTACATATAGTGTGCGTGCCATTTGTACATAAACCAGACGAAATTTATAATGTGGTTGAATTTGGGAGGTTAATTTTGTTTAATGATTTTTTTTTTAATTATCCAACGCAATGAATGTTAGTTTAAAAAAAAAAGGGGGAAAATGATGACGTATGTTTGGCATTTATTCGTTTTGATATTGGATTTCATTCATTTTTGCAGATTACATCATATTTTTAAAGTTTTGTTTTGCACACGCATAAATTGGGGGATATTTTTGGTGTGGTTTTTTTTTGTGTGAGTTTGGTGGATGAGGGAAGCCACACACAGCACAACACAGTGGAGATAGAGTGTGGGGAGGAAAGAAAAGGAGAGAAAGGGAAAGAAACACAGATAAAACACACTCAATTAGTGATGAATTATTAGAATAAGCACATCATAAATACATAGATATTTGTTCACACACAAGAGCAAGATGTAGAATCTCAGACAGGGACTCTGTTCACGAACTATAAATTTGTCTGGCTTTTCCAAAGACGCCATTCTAGGGCCCGTTTCATAAAACTTGTCATCAGTGACAACTGCCACATTTCTATGACAAATTTGCTCTTAGCCAATCAGATGCAAGGATTTCAGTAGCTTGTCACAACTATGACAACTTGTCACTGATGACAAGTTTTATGAAACGGGCCCCTGGTTTTGTTGTATATGGTTACACATAAAAAGATATTGATGCATTTTAAAATTCGTATGCAAATCACTGTGACTCCTGGAAAGTAGGAGGACTTGTTCTTAAAACAGCAATGTGCCTGGGGCATCCCCATCTTGCTCTTGGACTTATTCTTCCCATATGAAACATTTTCACACATCACGACCACGAAGGGACCGGCTAGGCTACGACTGCGCCAGCAACAAAGCTCACAGCAACCACCCCTACCTCCTCGGAATAGTGGTCGGCGGGAAGGGGCGGGTAATCGCACTTGTCAATCTTCTTGCAAAGTGCATAGAGGTTCATCTTGTCGCCGTAGAAAGGGGACTGGAGGGCCGCCATCTAGTGGGGAGGTACGGACAGGGCCAACGATTGGCCAGGCAGAGATCAAGCGGGATGGGGTCAGACAGAAGTATAAAGCAAGGAAACACATAGCCATGAGGATGTGCAACTTAACATGTGGTAGATTAGGAAATCTATTTGAGGGGCATGACAAGACTAATAAGATGTCTAAAAATAATTGGAGTGACAAAATATTGGAAAAAACACAAACAGTAAGCTCCTACTCAATGGCTTGCTGCACAAGATATATCAAAGGTTTGATCTATGCACAAAGAAAAACATAATTTCACTAGAAATCATGGCTTAAAAATACATTATATATGTAACTGCAGGACAAAGAGGGCTTCTGCTATCAGAAATCATTGCTTAGCAAATAAAGACTGGACAACAGCACTCAATATTTACAAAGATACCAGTACACAAAATATTTGTATTCTTGTAATAGTCAACTTCATGTTCAAATATCCTAATGCAAAAGGGAAAAAGAGAAAACAAAAAGTTATATTTCATACACCAACTAAGAATATTTACCAAAAAAAAAAAAAAAAAATCATTCCCAAAATTGAACATGAAATAGTTAAGGGTAATACCACCTTTAAAAGTTACAGGAAATACAAGGACTGAAAAATAGAGATACACACATACACACAAAACACAAACACTCACTCATACAATGTACAGATACTCATTACCATCATAGATGATGCACAATTGACTACATGGGCTTTTTTTTATGTGGAATTAAAAATTCAACACTACACTGTTACAAGGGCATCAAGATAGCACAGTTGAACATTGGACTATTGGTTTGTGTGTATGTTTGTGTGTGTGTGCTCAAAAGCTATGGGATGCAGCAGAGGGATGCAACACAATGGTCCACACAGTCTGGGAATTTTTATCATAATGTCTAGAGTTCTGGTGTAGAACCGCAAATTCCTCTGTCGATTGGGAATTCTCAGACAAAGATTGCACAAAACACAGGGAAGGGGGTGACGAGACTTATGTTTGTGTTAACAGCATGATAGCAGATTGAATCACAGTCTAAACAGTGAGCCTTACTCTTTCTATGCACTTCCATTTTCTCCATACAGTGGCCATAGGGACACACAACACAAAACATTCCATACAGAAAATGACCCTTTTGTACCTTCAAGTAAATCTTGGTTTAAGAAAAAAAAAATCCCCAAATTTACTGTCTGATTGCTTCTTTCAAAGTCATGCACTTACATTAAAATGCTATGAAGTGCTGACAAACAAATTTGACACCCATATCATATTTGTTGCACGCAACACACAATCACTGTCATCTGAAAGACCATCATTCGTCACAATCAAAAGAAGAATGTACTGTATCTCAAAAATATGATCACAATGTGATATTACGTGCACGTCACCACAAAAAAAAAAAAAAAAAAAATTCTAAAAAACAACTTGAACAAACTAAGCACAATTAAAATAAAAGAAGACACAAACTTTGATATAAGCTTTGGAAAAATTACAGCAAGCATCTTGTAATCATAACATACAAATTGTATGGCTGGGATAGACATATATGCAATCGCAAAAAGCAGGTGAAAAATGGTTCATTATCAAATATTTTAAAAGTGACATGTAGAAATTTGATGGATAGCAAGTGTGACATTCAATCTGTAATAGAGATAAAACCACTGATTTCAATTTCAGCATCTAGCCAAAATTTGCACTGGTGTCTCTTGGGCAATACAGTATTACATGCTACAATTACAAACGATTCCAATCAATCTTTGCAGAAACAAAACAAAACAAAATAAAACTAGGAAAAAAAAAACCTCTCATCACAAATTTTTAATTTGGCAGGAGGTCAAAGAAAGCTTGTGCATGGAATACCACCTGCCTTACATCCGCCATTCCACCATGGCATCAATGATGGTGCACCGCTTTCGTACAATACAATTCATTAACTATTCATTCACTGCCGGTTACTCCTTCCACGCACAACACCAAAGCAAGCCCACTTGATCTATTTATGGCTTGGGTGTCCTGATAAAATTCATAATAGACAAGCACTTGGCTCATCCTAATTTGTGATAAAAAAAACGAACAAAATTCATACCACTGTATATCAAAATATACCCTCTTTGTGACAGCTATTTTAGTCTGTGTACCATGATGCATCTATCAAATTGATTCTCTCAACTTGTGTGGACATCTTTACATCCCTCTCTGCTCTGCTATTTCACCCCATGCATGAACAGATTTTGCAAAGTGGCTTTCCACCCTTAACACAGCTTGTCTTATTTCTTTTGGAAATCTCTTATCTCTGGGAAACTTGCATAACGTGTTAAGAAATGTCACACTTGGACACAGAAACACACACACACACACACACACACACACACACACACACACACACACACACACACACACACACACACACACACACAAAGAGACCAAAACTTTGATATGTCAAGTGTCTCATGACACAGCGTCACATGCTCGGTGGGAAGATTCCATATATGGCATCCATAGATTACCTATCACATGTATCAGTGACTTTTAATTTTCAGTATTTTCGTACCACAAGAAATGCCACGCATAGCTCTCATCATCGATATGTTCAAAGCCACCATATCCTCAAGACTTCTTCCTTCTGCACATCGCTTTTTTTTTTTTTACATCACGTGAGAGAAAATTGATAAGGACTTTGTGGTCCGTTAGTTACTTTGTTTTCTTGTTTCTTGACTTTAGTCATGAAAAGAACTGAGCAAAGGTGCCCTAAGAATTTACCTTTGTGGAGAGTCAACCTGTCCCCTTGGCTCGACATGAAATGTAGAGCCATTTGAGCATTTCCATCAAAAATTCTGTCTACCTCATTCCAGAAATAATCACAATCATAAATCCAATGACACCTACTAGGATTCTCACACGATGTGACATAGACGACCATACCACCACACAATATGCAAACCTGAACATCCAAACTAATGCACATACTTCCTACTGATATCATTCTTTGATTATTTCATTTTTATCTACGCTCAAATCTTAACCCAATAGCGCCCTTCTGGTTCTAAGCCGACGATATCTTCCATTCACACTCTCTCTTATCAAACCCTCAGATTTGTTTCATATTTCGTCACATTTTGTGTTTACAAGCAATGCAGCCTCACCTCGTACAGTAGACAGCCCAGTGACCAGATGTCTGACTTGAAGTTGTAGCCGGTTTCGTGGATGCGCTCCGGCGACATGTAGTACGGGGTTCCGACGAGGGAGTGTGCAGCAGTGGTCTTTGAACTGAAGAAGCGGCTGAGGCCAAGGTCACCGAGCTTGACCCTTCCATCAGCGGTGATGAATACATTAGCAGGCTTTATGTCTGGTTTTGAAAAAAAAAAGAAGCAAATGCAGTGCACTCTCATTACAACAAACACAGTTATAATGAAATTCTGGTTACAGCGAAATAAAAATTTAGGCCGCAACATTATCAGCTCTCTGTTTAGTTAAAATTTATTTGTTCAGTCAAAGTTTATTTGTTCAGTCTTAACAAAATTTCAATATAACGAAAGAAAACTGCCGATCCCGAGGACTTCGTTTTTAATGGGAGTCCACTGTACCAACAATATGAGACAATCTATAGGAGTCATTGGGATGACGTTTGTTGAGCAAAATCACTTTCACTTTCATTCAACTTTGTTTCAAGGAACACAATGCTGCACCAATGTTGCTACACAAGAGGACATTCCTATTGCTGTATTTGCTAGTTTGAATTAAAAAGTATATCACATTTTGTTAGTTTTCAAAAGTATTCGCATATTCCTTCTGTCTCATGAGTATCTTGTGAGTTTTGCTTCGATGTTTGCAAGGCATGCAGACAATTTTGTTTTCAACAAATGAATAAAAAAAACAAAAACATGTGCAATTCAGCCTTGGTGGCTGCATGGATAATTTTTACGATATACTGTATATGCAGAAGATTTCACAAGGTTTTTATTTTCACAAATTTCATGAACCACGTGCGATTTGCGAGTATAAAAACACGCAAATGAATGTGATGTGCACGCAAACAATTCTCCATTTAGTACAGTACTGCACTCAACAATTGCCAATTTAACTGCTCGCGAAATTGTCGGAAAGTCCCGATACGCGAAAACTTAAGACTCGCTAAATATATGGTGTATACAGTGGCTCATTAATTGAAATCAATTCATGCATTTGGGGCCACATTGCTCCATGCCGACTCCCTGGTCTCACCTCTATGCATCACCCTCTTATGGTGCATGTGCTCCAAGGCGCTGCAGAGCTGCACAAAGTACTTCCATATGGTTTTCTCGGGGATCAGTCTCTTCTGTTTCTTGAAATGCTGGAATAGAGATTAGAGGATTGAAGTAGAAATAGAAATAGAGAGAGAGAGCACATTAAACAAAAGCAACAACAAAAGTTTGTCACATGGATGTCGACATGGATGCTAGCTTAATTCACTTACGAACGGATAAATACAAACTAGAATCGTGATGACATTAAAGTGATATCCTAGGTCATACATATTTAAGAGAAATCCAGCCATGTGACGTCATGCTTCTTATCTGTGCTGATAATCAGTCATAACAGGCCTACGTCCTGAAAGCAATATCACTGAAATCACAGGACATGTGACTATGTAGCTTTCACTCTCTAGCATATATTCCATGGAAAAAAAGAGAAAGAGAGAGAGAAAGCAACAAGAGAGCAAGAAAAGAAAAGAAAAAAAAAACTGCAAGAGATTAATCCTTGTGAAGTGAGAAACCTAATCCGTACATCCCTTTATCGCACATTTATCTCGAATCTTCTATACAGTTTGTCATCGAGTTGCCAATTTAGCACTCTCGTTGACCTTTCAAGAAGATCCAATCCTTTGCGGCCATTGTCTGTAGGTTCTCAAGATTCTTTTTAATGTTGTTGCTTCCACATGTGACTGAGAGGGTTGAACGAAGGCATTTCGATGAACCATCACTGAACTCATGCGCTTCCCCTGTATTGAGAAAGCTCTATCCCCTTGCCAGGAAGCCACCAGAAATACCCACGATACGGGGGAGCCCGAGGATTTGGTGGGATGACGTCAAATTGACGTTTCGGAGAGGAATGCCTTGGGCGCTTCCCTAATCCAACACATCCTACCTCACCCTCAACCCCAAACTGAACATCAACATGGAATAATCAATCGATGTAGTCTCAAACTCATTTATCTATTCTGCGAATGCCACTGACCGCAAAAGTTTAATCTAAGAGGTGGATGAATTACAACATGAATTATGCAATGTCTTTTTTTTTAATCGTGCGGTCCAACAAATGATGCTGAAATACATAATATCACAGTTTACACTGTGCAAAAATGAGAATACTTCATTACCTTGATCATTCTCGACAAGTCACCAGCATCGGCTAATTCTAGTACGATGTTCAGCTCATTGTTCTCAATGAATGAGGCTAGGTACTTGATGACATGGTCGTGGTCCAAGGACTGTCACAAAACAAGGACAAAATCATCATCTGATATGTATTTCAACACATTCGCAACAACGTTCGCAGCAAGACTGCCTCTGCTGTAAAATTCAATCCCAAAATGAGTTTTTTCCCTCCGCGTGACAAGATCTTGTGGTATGAATCCTTCCATAAAAAGACAGGAACCTACAAAATAGTTGAACAAACAAACATCAAACACAAACACACACACACATGCATGCACACAAACATACACATGCTCTAAGAGAATGCTTTGGAGGAAGTGTAGAATTTCTCACCAATGTCCTTTAAGTACACATATTATATGACAAATGAAAGCAAAAATTTCAATTAAATAATAATGAAAATGATGTTCACAAGATCCTATCGAAAAGACTGTGAAGAAGCACGTTTTGCTGAGTTTAAAAGGATACATTCTTTCATTATAAATCATACATCGATCAATCACATAAATTACTATGCATTTAGGACATGACATCATTCACTACTACTTGTATGTAATGTAATTTTGCATGGCATAAAGGAATCTCAACCTTTCATGACACTTGATGGACACTTTCACTTTCTGTGGTAGGCAAAGAATTTACTGCTCTGCCATGTGACGCTACGACAGGAGCCTTTAGCCAATGCGGTCTGACCTTTGATATCCCATGTGTGTCTGAATCGAGACTAATTGTGATACACTAGATCATGTCTGGAGGGGCCAAAGGGTGCGTTCGAGCGCTCCCCTAAAGCGAACTGTACCGTACCGTACTCGCGCCAGAGGAGCGTTCAAACGCTCCTAAAGTGTACTGTACCATACTGTACTGAGCCAAAAGTGGACCACTTCCCGATGTGCTCCAAAAGCGTACCAAAAGTTTGTTGAAAAGCATGCGCGTATCATGTGCATACGTCACAATGCAAAGACATCATTCTCTTTGTTCAGGACACGTGTAAGTAGTTCAAGCGCCAGGTGGCTGCCATTCTTGCTACAAACACGCGTGACCTTTTCTAAAAATAACTTGTGAGGTACGCTTTCTCAACAGAGCGCTCGAATGCTCCAAATCTGGCACAGTTCGGTATGGTACGCTGTGGTTCAGTTCGCTTTGGTTCGCTTTAGAGCGCTCGAACGCACCCAAAGACTACCTTTACTAGCTTGACTGATTGTTGTAGTTGATTAATTTTGTTTCCCATTTTTTTTTTTCCTCTACCACCATGGTTGATAATGACATGCAGATTTTCTTATGTAAAACCCCAAGAATAATGCCACGTGACAATATTCACCAATGAACTACTGGTACCTGCGTATGGTACGATACACACACACATGCAGCTCACAACACAGATCCCTCATGCAATTGCCATCGGGAGTGACGCACTTAGTCTACTTTCAAGGCACGAAGGCCATATCCAAAGGCTAGAAGGGGAGTTAAACTTGGGTGCAGTTCATACCACATATTTACCTTCAATAAATCTATTTCCTTTATACAGTCTGAACGTGCCTTGGCGTCCATCATTTCGAAGATCTACCAACAGAAGAAATGAAACAATGAAAACAGAGACTAAATGATGACAAATACAATCCAGCTCATTATAAGAGTGCCGGATATCATACAGAGATCTCTGGCAGTCCTACAAGACCCCCCCCCCCCATCCCCTGTCAAAAAAATACAACAATCATAAACAATGAATATTCAAAAGTACAAACAAAGAACTTGTGTTTGTCTTCACTGTCAAAGTGTGAGCAAATTCGGGGGGGGGGGGGGGGGAGGGGGAGGGGGAGGGGGAAGGGGAGGGGAAGGGGGAGGGGGGAGTGGGGCTCCCAGATTTTCTGTAATGACACAAAGTAGTCCAGTTATTGAAGGGGAAAATGAAATAGATCAAATCTGATGAGATGGAACACTGACACAATGAATGAAAAACCCTGAATTCATTTACCCTGTGAGTCATGATTCCAGGCAGAAATGAGGACATGTCTGCTTAAGGGACCCATTCATGCCTTTAATATACAAATCGTATAAAATTCACCATGCTCAATCAATGTATCGTTCACACGCACCTGCACTTTTTTGAGTGCTATAACCCTGTTGTTGAGAAGGCACCGCGCCTTGTACACCTCGCTGAACTGCCCCTTGCCAATCTTCTTCTCGATGTCGAAGTTTCCAAGGCATGAGTAGTAATCCGAGATCTCGCTGGCGTGCTCTGAGATGAACAAACACGGTAGGGAATGCATAGGCACAATTTTGCAGCCAAATAAAGTAATCTTGAGTATATTAATTCATATTCATTTATAATAATCAATACAAAGTATGACAGTGACAAGCTTCAAAAGGATTTCACACAGTTATGTAAAAAAGGTCAAAGGTCAACAAACATATGTCAGAATTATCTCTGCAATACACCATTCTCTTGGTAAAGTCTTAGGCTTTCAAACAAACATAACTTATAATAGACAATAATAAACATGCAGTGAGATATTTCATATCATTTAGAATGTTGTCGAAATGAGAGCAATATTGCTGTACCTTCAAGTGAACAATACACCTGTAGGTTACTACGTACATAATCTTCAGTGGCTACTACGTACATAATCTTCAGTGGTAATTATTTCATTCAAGAGGTAATTATTTCATTATAAAACAGCTCTCACACTGATACACGTATATCAAGGTGAAGGACCTGCATTGTACATGTAATGCAATTTAATCTCATCTAATGTTTTTTACACAGCCTTGTGCATACAGTGTAGACATACATTCTCTCTCTTTCACAAATGAGCTAATTACATGATAGTATCCCACGTTTTAATTTCTCTCACACATTACAAGACAATGAAATCAATATCACCTTCAGCACTGCAACACGATCAATAACACATGTACGTCTGTATGCAACAAGTGCATCATGAATTCAAGTACATGTGAGACAAGGACACACAAGAGACTATAAAGTTTGTCAAGAGAATGATCAAATTATACACTGTGAACAGTCCAGCTGTGCTTAACATTTTTCAGCGATTCATTCCCCACTCCCTTCTCTCTCTCTCAGAGACGATGTTCATTGCAGCCACACAGTAACATCAATGAACAGACTAATTTGATTCTGCACAATGATTCAACCTGCATGACTTTGCATGTTCCATGATACACAACATGTATCATGGAAGTACACATGGTCCAGTCACATATTTGGTACAAATGTGCATAGCTTCCCATATGGAGACTGCAAAGGATAAAACACACTCTACAAATCCCTTCACTTTGATGGCACCAATTTTTTTCAACATCAGATAAGTGAAACATACTGAAAACAGAGTAACTTTATAGTATCTGATATAATTCACTTCTTTTTATTTCTTTCTTAGATACTTCTATTTGCTCCATCTTCCTCAGTTAACCGTAAATCTCTTGCTGTTGATTTTCACACAATGAATTGTAATCGCAAGCAATATTGTCTTCTATAATACTTTTTGCAATACTGCTAACAGTACGTAAATATATATGCATACAAAATGTATTCACATTGTATTTGCATAATGAATATAAACAGAGATGAATAGATGGGCTATCAGTGTCAGTCTTTGAACACAAGGTTCTGGCTGTGACTTACGAATTGGGAGATCGTCGGCCATCATGACTCTATTGCTGAGTGACAATGCCTCTAGGAGAACCGCATGAATCTATCGCTTCCCGAGGGCGCTATGAACAGAAGTCTGGCATTCACTCAACGAGACTTCCTCAGGCAATAATCTGCAAGAAGGTAAAAAAAGGGAAGGAAAATGAAAGGAAAAATGAAAGAGAGACATGACACATCAACTTGCAATTTGAGACAAATCAAAGAGTGAATATTATTGCGGTATTCTTCATACACTATGCACTAAAAATTGATCACTATATATGGTTATCTTATTAATGCCAGATTTCTTTGATTTGTTTTGTGATAATGATCAATGTTCATGGCAAAATGTACTGGCTGAAAAAACATGAACCTATTTGACTAGGTAATTAAATCACCCTGCCCCTCCAAATCAACTTTCTCCTTCCACCTCTTTATTAGGGACTCTGTTGCTGGAACTGCAGTGGGGAGGAAATTAACTGTGAATGCAGACTAGTTTGGCCTCATGAAGGCTATACACACACTCTCACACCAAATGGTTAAACACTGATCAGACCATGACACGCAACCAAGCACACTGGGGTCTGGAAACACTAAAACTCAATTACTGCAAAGTGTTCAGGAGTGCATGACAGGAGAAATTTTTTATGCACAGACCATCTAAATGGTGGGAAGTTGCAGCGTGTACATGCATAGCACTGGCATTAGAGGGTACAGATCAAACAACATCCACACGTTTATTTGCACATTACAAGCTTGTGATATGACATACTGTGCTGCAATACAATGCAATATCCAGCATAAATACCACTTTCTGCCTGTGGATGTTATGTGCTTAGTATCATTTAACAGCAACTACTTCAAAAACGTCTCTTTGGCCTTTCAGCCAAATGTTCCTTTCTTATTGCTATTAAAGCCATCTTTGGTTCGCCTAAAGGATCATGTTCATTTAATTTACAAACTGACGTCCAGGGTATTTAACTACTGTATACGCCAAATATTTCACGAGGTTTTTATTTTCCCGAATTTCGCGAGTCTGGTGCTATTCGCGAAATTAAAGACACGCGAAAATGTTGAATCTGACCTGATATGAACGTGACGTACACTTTTACATTTCTCCATTCAGTTATCAGTGCTCCACGATCACGAATTTAACCACTCGCAAAATCGTTGGGAAGTCCCGATTCACAAAAATTTAGACTTACAAAAAACGATAACCTCAGTGTGTGTTTTTGTGTGTTAATCCTGTTAATGCAAAGCATAACATTAGAGGTTGTCAGTGGCCTGGTAAGGGATTAGGATGCAAACTATAACCACTTGCTATGTTTACAACATCACCACAAATCATGTGCCATCCAATGAATGTGTGAACACATGGAGAGCAAAAGATAATTTGAGTGTGCAGGGTTTTTTTTTTTTTTTGTGTGTGTGTGTGTGTGTCAAGCCCATAAAATGCCAAGCACAACATCAGAGGTTATCAGTGGGTCTGGTTGAAAGGGTCAAATCCCGTTCAAGATCCAGGCAAGCTCAGGCGGGAGGCACTTCACTCACTCACCAGCAAAGAGCTGAGCAAGGGCCAGTCCTGAAGGTGAGCAAGCGACACGAGCAATAATGATCCATTTGTAGATCACGGTTTGCATCACACCAGGGAGGTGAGACGTGGGTCATATCCCTGATTATACTGAATTCCAGACGGCGAAGTAAACTTCACACCCGCAACGTAAACTGAAACCACAAGGGGCTAATTTCTGTCTTGCGAGATGGGTTATGTGCTCTCTGGCGATTCTCTGCAGGATACTAAAACCATGGAGCTACATAGCTAGAATCACAAATATTGTCTCCATGTGTGTGTGTGCATGTGGTTGTGTGTGGTTTGGTTTTCTGTTTTGCATCATTTGGCGTACCTCTCTTTGGCTTTTGCACAATGTATGGCACAACCTCATAAAATGTCTGTTGTATTCAGAGAATGCTTGTACGATGAATGAACATAAACTTTTTAAACAGTAATTACAGTGGCATTTAGATACTACATAAATTTGTTGGAACTGTTCTCATGGACCCCGTTTACAGTGCGGGGCTGGGCCGAGCCGCGGCCCAGCCGCGGCCGAGAACAGCCCCAATTGCAAGGCCGGGCCTCGCAATTTTGTCCGTTTACACTACCGGGCTCGGCCACGCTTTTTGATTCAAACCTTTCAATATTTTGTCGTAGTGGCGCTCTTCTTGTAAACAAACGCAATTCGGTATTGTCTGGTTTTCAGACCCTTTGCCAACTGAATTTCATGGCGAGGAAGTCGCTGTTCGGGCAAATGCCTTTGTCGAAGGAAAAAATCCTTTGCAGGACAAAACCACCTTAAACTATACTAGTTTTCGACGTTGAAGGGGTTAATATCCTGAATAGCGAAAGATACAGGCAGAGGGTTTGGAAGCCACACTAAAATTGGCCGCGCATTTGGCCCAGTTTGCGTTTCAACTGAGAAAAGGCCAGGCTGAGCCGCGGCTGAGCCGTGGCCGAGACCACCTCCAGAGCGAGGCCAAATGCGAGGCCAATTTTGGCCTCGCATTTGGCCTTTTGCGCATTTACACTGAAATGAAAATAAACGGTAAACTGTAAACGGGGTCATGGGCGCAATACCCTGATAATACATACCATGGTAATTCACTTGGTACTGTTTCCATTTGAAATACCGTGGTATTTCTGGTTTAACAAGCATTGCGCATGCATATACCTCCAATGGGAAAAGACATGGAGAGTGTCAAGTCACAAAAGATATACACCACTGTATAATCTGTGCTATTTCATGATGCGCGTCACACTAAAATCTTGCATAATATTCCCTGCAAACTGTGCTGTACCACCCTATCTATCCAAGGTACAACATTGTATTTCGTGATAAGGTGATCTGAAAATCCTCTCGTTCTATTTGCATATAAAGTTACTTCACCATCAATGTGCATGCACATAACAAATGGAAATCATATAGGCCAAGGCGAGTGTTACTTCAGTCGTTCTGCATCCCCCTGCAAACACTTTTATTGCTCTTTGGTGGATGAATGGACAGCGATACTCCACTTATATTTGGAGTTATGTCGCTTCAGGCCAGGGATTGAAAACAATTTAGCCCGAGCTAAAGTTAGCATGCTTTCGCAAGTACTGTAAAAGTGGAAATTTTTGCGTGTTGAAATTTTCGCGCATTTGGTGCAATCCGAAACCAGCGCGAAAATAAAATATTTCTTTATATATTTTTGCTTGCCATATGTTCCAATAGTTGATGTCTGGATACTGCAGAATTAAAAACATGCAAAACTCCTCTTACCCAGCCAAGCGCAAAAAAATTAGTCGGACGAAAATATGGACTTTTATGGTCGTTCAAGTCCCCTTCAGGCTAACAACAGTATAAATGGTGTCTCAATTTTACCTCGGACTAAAATTCAGTGACCCATGAACCAAATTTCACACAGAACTGAACTTGTAAAGTGTACATATTGATAAACAATTTTCACGCTTTTGCAGGAAGCACAGCTGAGGGGTGGGTGATAAAGTTACCATGACAACTACTCTGATCTCACAAACGACTCAGGTGGTAAAAAATGGCAGCATAAAATTACTTATTCTAAGTTAAAGGGATGGTTTAGTTTTGGGTGAGGTGAGAATTCAGCTTTAAACTTTTTGCGAGATACTCACAAACAACAGTATGAAATGCTAAAAAGCATACTATTCTAAGAGGAGTTCAAAGTTTATTTGATGAAAATCAGTTTTGAAATGGCAGAGATATCCAAAAACAAAGATAAACAAAGTAATCGTAATGTAAGGTGGGTCCCACCTTTTATTAGGATTGCTCTGTTCTGGATATCTCAGCCATTTAAAAACCAATTTTCATCAAATAAATGAATTCCTCTTGGAACTACATGTTTATTCAGATTTCATATTTTTATTCAGGTTTATTCAGGTTTCCCATTATGTCACCATAAAATGTTAGAAACCTGAAGTTAGGTCTCAACCAAAACTATATGATCCCTTTAAAGTTATCTAATTTCAGAAGCGAGCAATTCAAATTCGTACACAGTATAAAGGGGGTATCACAGACACACACACAAACATGTAATCTCTCTCTCTCTCTCTCCCCCTCTCTCTCTTCTTTTCATTCACTACTCCCATCACTATTCTCGTGAAGAAGTGATTAACATCATAACTTTCTTGGAAGAGAGAGAGCTGAGCAGGTTCTGAATTCATAACCCCTAGTACCTCTGCCTCACTATTATCACAGAGAGGTTCAAAAACTGCACAACTGTTTGGAAGAAAAACTGTTATCAGGTGTAAATAACAAGATCTGCCATGGCATGCATGTAAGATTACATGAAAGGGGAAAAAAATCCGTAACAAAAATACATTGTTGTACACGCTGGGGTTCTAGAAGATTTGCCCCTGACTTGCTAGCTTGTAGAGGTCTCATGCAGATGTCAAGCTACATGTAGCTTTACTCTCTGAAATCGGGGGGGGGGGGGGGGGGGGGGGGTTGAGAAGAGCTGAAATGAACAGTTGATGCTACATTTTTGTATGAGATCGCACAAATTGATTGTGCATTCTAAATTGCTCAGAGGGGGTGATTTAGGGGTGACGATATGATCCAGGTACCTGAATACAAGCAAAAGGGCAAGGTCAGCTACTGGTGCTTCAGGAGCTGAAAGGTGAAATGAGGAAGATATTGCAATAATTGCATTCGCAAGATAATGTAAATAACAAAATCCACAGCCTTGTGTGCTAGGACTAGGAGCCCAAGCAGAAGGTGGGGGGGGGGGGGTGGATCTTTACCTTTACCATAACCAAAACCTTTTTGGCAATTGACAAAATTTAGGCTTATTAGAGGTCACTAGGCAAAAAAGCTTTCTAAAGGAATATAAAAGGGAAAACATTTGTGGTCTGAGGTGTACCGAGCACCAGGATATGTACAGGATTGAGGATGATGTACTCGTAGTGAAAATAGCTGATGTCATGTTCCAAATTTGAAGGGTACAGGGCTCTTCATGTGAGTGTCAACAAACTCAATCATTTCAGCCATTTATTGCACTTCATCCCCCCCTGCCCCCTCATTATAATGGCAATCTTCAACTGTTACTTCGTGTTTCCCCTGCTTCGCAGGCATCTGGAATCAACTTCCATGGCAACCACAGCAATCATATTACTCGGGAGTGTCGGGAGCGTCCTACTTTTTCATTTTCTGGTACTCTACCTAACTGCAAACCTAAAACTGACCTAACAAGCCAAGGTTGGCACACATCTTATTCTGGATCTTAATGTCAAGGTTGCTATTGGTGTTGAAGCAGATTGTGAGAGCATACTCTTAATATAATCTACAATATATTCCATACACTTTCACAATGATTCATTGGAGACATCATTCTAAAATAAAAATAAGGTTAAGTTTTAGGTACCATTTGCAGTTAGGCATGTCAACCATCTCTCTTTCTTCTTCTTCTTCTTCTTTTTTTTTTTTTTGGGGGGGGGGGGTAAGCAATAGGACCCCAAAATAAAAATATTAAATTAGTTTTTTCAATATTACGCCTCAAGCAACATTTTATATTGTGTGTAATTTATATCAATTCTACATTGAGTAGATTTTGATACATTCTACAGATACAGATGCAGTGGATTCCCGCTATAACAATGTCCTCGAAATTTCGTTATAACTGAATAAACAATAAAAATACAAAGAGTGGATAATGTTACAGCCTGAATTTCTACTTCGTTGTAACCAGAATTTTGTTATAACCGTGTTCTTTATAATGGGAGTGCATTGTACATGTAGAGAAAATATCAAAACAAAGACAACTCATCTCATATCCTGTAGTACTTGCATTATGGGTTTGTTTGAATACATTCCTGATACCACAGCCTGGGTATGAACAATGGGAACTATGGGTTGTACATCAAGTCATTAAAATTTGATTTATTGGACTTGCCTTGCACCCAAGTCTTTCCAGAGGCTGTGACGATGACCTGTAAAATGAGCGATTCACTTTCCCCATTTACATTTACTGCAAACGGACAGGGTTAGGGACACATTTATCACAAAATGCATGGGCAATTAAATAATTAATTAGGTGTTGTTTTTTTTTTTTCTATTCTGTAATTCCACATTCCTACATGTCTTATTTTCTCTGAAAATATGTTCAGACTATACTGCTGTCTTTGCTGTAGAAGACACTCTTTATCATGGATCTTGCAATGGAAGGACTTCAATTGTAAAGGCTTTACAAGCACATCACCAACAATACAAAAATGGGGAAGGGTTTGCTTGTTGTTGCTTTTTGTCCAATATCCTTTCTCATTCAGTCCTTTGCTGTAAGCAATGTTCAGCTTTTAATTACGCTCAACGCTGGATACAAGAAACCTTGGGTATTTATACAGCCACAGTTGATTCAGTGCAGGCCTGTGTCAGCTAATGAAATGCTTATGGTTGCCACAGCAACCACGGGGCAGTGCGAAGGGGAATGAACAGGGGCTGAATAGGCCTGCCCGGCAATAGGCAGATAGTCACAGCATCACATGAAAGATAGATTCAATAGCGGAGCCGTGTTTGCATTTCGTATGGAACCTCGATATGCACCACGCCAGAGTGGCAAAGGGCTACAATGTAGTTCTGTTTACAATGTGTGCACAGCAAAAAAAAAAAAAAAAAAAAAAAAAAAATCATTACCCCAGGTTACACAAAAGAATGTGAGATACCTTAAAATTAAATATACTATAATATCATCAAAAGCCTACAGAATTAATTGCGATAACATATTAATATAATTGCATGTAATCAAGACACATGAAATACTACAAGTGTATGATTTAGAGAATAACAAAGACGAAATAGTTCATGCTAAAAATCTACAACTTTCTATTTGAGATTTAAATGATTCATTGAAAAAACTCACATTGGTTGATAGCTTTTGGCCTTGCAATGTGCATTACCCAATGATTAAAATATCAAATGTACAAGCTGCAGGAAATATTTGTACATTTAAAAAGCTGCATAAACACTCTAAAACAATATGTGTTTTAAAAAAAAAATCCATGCTTGGCTGTTTATTGTAAATTTCACAGTGTATACTGTGTAGATCAATATCATCTTGCAAAACATTCACAATGCATTATTTTCATTAGGCTATTCAGCATCGGTGTTGCATCAATGGTCTGTTTTTCAAACTTGATCTCATGTGACCAAATAATCTTCCTTTTTCCATGAAAGAAAGAAAATTCTGAGAGAAATAGGATATGCAACATGTTTATTCTGCAACAGCACTTCGGCACTTGCGTATCAGGCAAGGGATTGTCAACGGCACCAAACTTGCAGTTTAAATGTGAATCATTCATTTTTGTCATCAAAGAAGCCAAATTAAAGGGACATACACGTGTATCAGGAAATAAAATCCATCATGAACATTCTGCAATGTTTACATCTGACTTTTCAAATGTGGACAGAGTTATACAAAGAAAATAAGAGTAGAGAACTTGGTGTTTCTCAACAATTTCTGTTTGCATTTCTGAAGTGATCTGTCTGAATGTTTATTGCCAGTGCCAACAGTACTGCTGGAGAAAATACAAAATTCAATCACAGGCTAATTTTATTCCCCAAATTCACTAAGTTGTTACTTCAAAGGTAAAAAATGATGAGTCATGTCAGAGTAAATAATGAAAAACAAAGTCAAACAAATGTTGCAAAAATTCAAATGATTAGAGATCAACTGAGGGAGTAACTTGGTATTCATGGATTTAGATCACTGAGAAAATGCCATCAGTTTGAATTAAAATCACCTCAAATACAAGTGTAGGCCCCATACTTAATCGTAAGATAACAATTATTATCGTCTACATAGGATGTTTTTAGTGGCGCATTAAAATGCGTATTCTTGTCCGCTCAATTTTCACTGTGCAATGCAAGAGCATATTGAGCAAAATGCATTGATAGGCCAATGTATTAATTCCCCATTGTGTAGGCAGGGCTGCACTAACTCATTTTTTCAACTGGTCTGACCTGTCTCTGTTGGACCACTGTCCAGTAGGTACCAAATTTTTAAGTTTTTTACTGGTCCAAACCTAAAATCTACAAGTCAAAAAAAAAAAAAAATGGGGGGGGGGGGGGAGACTTATCAGCTTGATGATGACACAACTAA
The DNA here is from genome assembly GCA_033980235.1 of Diadema setosum. Lineage (NCBI taxonomy): Eukaryota > Metazoa > Echinodermata > Echinoidea > Diadematoida > Diadematidae > Diadema > Diadema setosum. The sequence continues at coordinate 11,106,142 of CM067069.1, read as the reverse complement.
TGTTATTCAGTTACCACTTAGATACTGGTATGTGAAATCATGGCCCTTAGCATCTACACCTAGAGCAACATACAAACGTGTACAAAATAATGTGTACATGAGGACATGCACATGAATATGTCTCAATGAACAGTCGGTATACACATGTATGACATACAATGCATTGCAGAGTAATCCTTGTGCAGGCATTCCATGCTGTACCATGGTTTGTGTTGCAATCTGATAGAATGCCTTGTACATGACTCCATGGCTGCAAATTCAGATACGCCGCAAGTTGCGCATTCATGGATGTGCCTGTTGTCTTTTATACATGGTGATGATCGATGATACAAATGGATGTAGAGATAGATTGTGATAGAAAGACGAGATCGATCAAGTTTAATTTTCATTCCCTGAAAGCTACATGTAACATTTGCAGCATGAAAGAATGAAAGTGAAACACTCTCAGTGAAAAAGAGATCATATAGGTTAGAGCACAGCCAATAGACTGTACATCTACAATGTACGTACCCTTGAACCATGAAACGTATGCATCTTTTTCTTTTCTTTTTTTTTTTAATTAACAATGACAGTAATGCTGATGATAGCATCAGGTGTTTTTTCTTTCCCACTGTGATAAAACTTTCTTCAATGCTATACGGTGTACACTAGCCATCTGCAATTCAACTGCACCAAAGTGTTGGTTTACCAGGTAGACCTCTTCTCAGAAATCACTCCCTGACATGACAATGTAAAATTTCAAGGTAATTGATTAGAAAGTTTCTATACTCTTCCGGGCTATACAGAACAGAGATTCCACAAAATGAGTTCATGAATACATCGTGGACAAGGTGTCTATCAGATTTAATACACGTAGATTAGATCCAACAACTCCCAAAAGGACACACACACACACAAAAAGTACCGGTATCAAAGTTTTTATCAATCAATCATGTCAATCATACAAATTTTGCCGGTGTGGAATCGTTCTTTCATAGAAATAACAAAAGTTATTTAAGAAAATATGTACTGACCTATTGAATACAATGGACACCTCATATTGTCTCTACAGACTAGTTTCACTAATGCCACACTGACACATTGGATTCTCATTTCCTCTCCTATAGTAAGGCACCAAGAATGTTGGTAGAAAAAGTGTATCTAGGGGCCAACAACCGAACTTCATATCAAAAACTTTAGATCCCATGTTTTTTTCCCCTTTTACAATCAATGCATTGCTTCCCTTTTCTTTTTGTTTTTTCTGTATGTAAACAAGCTCTTCATCTGCGATCATTTTGCATTCTAATTAATGGTCTTCTGTGCTTCAATACTTGAGGATCATGGATTTTCTTGCTCGCTCACATGTGCCACAGGCATTTCATCATGTGTCATGTTTCTATAATCACACATGTTTTCGTCTTTCTATCCCTTCTTCCTTGCTTCCAAACCAGGAGTCAGAGCACTGTACACATATCACACGTTTCATTCAAAGTTCTCCAACGAGTACTGTCACCGCAAGCAAGCTTTCAATCAATATAAATGCATGTTCTTGTGTTGCCCTCATTTGAATTCTTTGTTTTTTTATGGAAATGAATGCTGCTTAAAACTGAAACTCAGCTGGACTTTACATCTCTAAAGCTCTCTCACAGCTCTCTGCCATATCAATATCATTATGGATTTACAATCAATCACAGATATTGGTTAAAATTGGACAGCCTCTTGTATTATAACTGAAAGACTGATCAGTAAAACTTGCACCCAGTCGCATAATTGAATAACTAAAGTAAATTTGTACAATTGCCATTTTGAACTTACAGATCGCATTCTGGTTTTAGTTCACATGGCAAGTGTAGTCTGCTTGCTTGTTTTTGTTTTTGTTATTGTTGTTGTTGTTGTTGTTTTTGTTTCCCCCTGACCAGCATTAACAATGTGGTTAATATATTAGGATGTAACTAATGGTCAAAATTAATGATTTTATCAATTGGTACATCATGATAGTTTCTGGGCAAGAGCATATGTTTTGGACATTCAAAAGGGAAAAGAAGGAGTCGAAGAAGAAGAACATGAAGTTGGAAAATGTGGTCATTTTTGTAGTGTGCAGTATGTCGCAAGAGCCATCATTCCTCACTGGATTGAATAGTATACAATGGGTACAGTTTGAGCCAAGGAGAATGGCAGCAGATCACTCAACTTTATAATCACGCCAGCAGTAGTGGGAAAAAAATCTGGGTCATGGGTCCCAGAAGGATCTGGCCTAAGGTACAGACTTCCTCTCGTCTAGGACAGGAGGAAGTGCATTTACGTGGGCCGTCTGTCAGATTTAGCATGTATGAGAAGTGAGCCTGGGGAGGATGAGAATCAATTTTGTTTTCTTTCTTCAACCCCCTTCCAGCAAAAGGTTGGAAGCCCTTTGTTATGAGCCAATACTTGTCGACTTTTGTCCAAAGGTGGCACTGGGAATGACAATCAAATGCAGGTGCCAAAGCTCAGCATGACTTACATTGTATCTATTCAGGAATCTAGCTGCAAAGACTGATCTTACATTTGTATCTTGTTCTTTTCATGATTTTATCTCCCAATGAATGTGTTAAGTGAAACATAATTCTTTATTAAAATTGGCTTTTCTAAATATGATACAACCAGACAAAATGAAGTTTTATCAAAATTAGACTGAATTAAAAAAAAATATATAGAAAACTAAGTTTTCATGTTTACAGTTAGAACATTGTTTTCAACCACATAATATGCAAACAAGATACTAATAACTTATCACTAATCAGAATGATGATTCTTGTAAGGTGTTGAATCATAACTTAATCTAATTTGCATGCATACAGTGTACATGATTCCAACCTACAAATGTGTACGTACAAATTGTACATTGTACAACACTCTTTCTTGAAAACATATCAAACTGCAGTTTTCCATAGCTTTCTTGTTATGTGTGGGATACAAATAAAAATTCTACCAGCTTAGTTGCTTGAAGTTGACACATCTACTGAAGTCAACTGGCACAGGAAATAGAATTGCACTTTAAATTTATCATCAAATTGCCTTGAGGTATACAGGCAAGTTAGCTTCGGATATATAAAGGCTTAATGAGGTTGATGTTTCATTGACATTGTCTGTGGATCATTATTGTACTACACTACACGTACAGTACCAGTCACCACTAAGTATTACACGTTTACACGATTCGAACGTGTACCCACACAGACGCCTGTATCGTGTATTTGGCACGATCACACGTTTCAAAAGGTGTTCCGAGTCAGTGCGCTCGCGGGGAAACGTGTAGTCGTGCGAATTACACGCAAGTTCGGAAGCCTGCGCGAAGCGTGTAATCGTCGAAACGTGTAGTACTTACACGATATGTCCGCGCGCGCTCTTCGACTCGGTGTACCAGTACAGTATGTGTGTGGCGAGTATACACCGGCAATCCGATCGTATGCCGTGTATAATTTATACAGTTACGGTTTTCTGTGCTGTGTGTGCCACATATACGTTAGCTTAGAGTGGCGTAAATTCTCAGGTTTCTAGTCCATTTTCTCTCATTTTTCTCTCTTTTGCTTTCGTATCATTATATCCCTTTATTTTCAGAGTACAATCGTACTTCTGAGAGTGTTTTGCTCATTTTTTGTTAAGTGATTACCTCGTTAGCAACAATTATGGAGGTGAGTTTTTGATCGAGTGTTTGATTGAACGATGTTGCAACGTTGTTGATTATCTCTGTGTGCGAGACAACATCGTACTGTACAAATACTTTGAATTGCACCCACTCGTTTGTTTCCGTGTAGGCCTAGTATTCTTACCGTAATTGTAAAGTGTCTTCGTCGTTCGTCTTCAAGCTTCATGTTTTCACCCTGGTTTTCCTCATCGTGGTTTTCCAATTCCATTTTGTTTTCCGGTGTAAGATGTTCTGTGTATATTTTTCTGCGGTAAAATGCCATTATCGATCGTGTATCCATCATAGTTTTCCACCTCCATTTCATTTTTGTAAGATCTAACGTTAGCTAGTCGTAGGGTCTGCGATGTCTGAATCGTTTGCTTATGTGTTTTGTGACAGTGACTCTGATGGGAATGATTTTAAGTTGCGGTGGATAAGATTGGCTGTAATGATAGTAATGATAATGAGTGTGGTGGTATTGATGTACGAGCTCTGATGGTGATGCAATTTATTTCGAGTAACCGATATGATGACGTTGACGATGGCGAGTACGAGTAGCCTAGATCATAGATGGGCTTGTAAGTGTATGTCGAATGACACTAAGGCGGCAGGCTAGGCGCAGGGGTGGCTGACATGACGCCCGCTGGGTCGTGCGCCCGCGCAGGACAGGGTGGTCTAGAGACCTTCATTTTTTTTTCTTTTCTTTTCGTTTGTTCACTCGGGTGTAGTGCTCCCGAAATTCATGTCTTTGAAGTCCTGTCTCTGGGTGTAGAAACTCACCCAAATTAATTTGTAGACAATAAGTTTATTCAAGTCCAGTCTGTAATGCTAACTTAATTTCTATTTTAGAAATCGATGAAATCCCATTTCTTGGCTCATTTTCCCACTATTAAATTATTTAGAACTCTACTAAATTTCTGATGTATTGCATTCACTATTTGGGCTATATTATTAAAAGCGCCTGCTAAGCAGGTGTTTCATACTTTCTTTTTCATTTCCTTCTTGTCACTTTTTTCTTTGAACCTGGATGAAAAAAAAAATACAATTTTGCCATGTAAAGACAGAAAAAATACCGTCGTGAAAATATTATGACAGTAAGCTAATAAAAAGAAAAAAACGAGTGATGAAAGTTCTTGTACATTTGTAAAATCATAAATCAAAGGTGATTTCTTATGAAGCACCTCTTTCAAAGAAAATAATGTGCACAACAAGTACAACAGTTTATGTGATGAAGTGAAATCTGAAAACTGTCGTGGCATCAAGTGATATTGGTAGGGAATTCTGACAACAACAAAAACAAAAAACTGTCACGCCATTTTATAATGTATGATGATTTTTTTTTTTCAATAATGGGAAAGGTAACGAAATCATAAACGCCACCGATAAAATCACAGTCCCTTATACAATTACCGTAACAGTTGATTACTTCTGCATCATAATTATATCCTTCTAACTTTTAACTGAAAGAAAATATGTAGAGGGAGACAAAGTGAAGAAACCTGGCACCTGACACATTTTCTTTTCGGCGGGAAAATCATCAGCATTATATACCAAACCTCCATATAAAGCTGTGTTTAATTAATCCCATTGCCTTCGGTTCGCACTGATCTCCAAGATCAGAGGCGGGTCCACTCTGTTCCGCTTGGGTGCTATTGTGCGGGACAGACAATAGCCGCTCACTCAATTAGCTGTCCTTCTGAAAGGATCGTCTTTTTTTTGACAGTCACACCTTTACGACTGTCTTTTATCACCAACTCCAATCGTCGACCTTGTTGCCTTCCAATACTACTGAGAATATTTTGTTGTTGTTGTTTTTTTTTTTGGTGTCCCTCATACCGATTTTCGTATAGTTGATGCCGAGGAGCGAAACACGAGCTAGAAGACTGAGTTAATTTGGCTCATTCACGTTTTCCTCTTTAATGATAAAACTAGTGGTCTCTTTATAAAGCACTGAAGACTGTCAGAAATGATGCTCGTGACGTTGTAACATAACCGGCATGAGCAGTACGTATACTACAACCACCACATGCGATTATTAAATGGTACGATATCTAAATTGAAACACATGAAATGCAAAAATAAAGGATGTGCTACTTGTGTATAGCGAATTAATGTCGGAACACGATCAGAAAAAAAAAACAAAAAACAATCTTGCAACGATACATCAATGCGTACAAAACAACATCAAGTTATAATGTTCATATTTCATTCACAATCAAGAATTTAACATATATTTTCATGTTTATGTTCAGAAACATGTCATTGACATTTTCAGGATAAAACGGGCCAAAGATTTTGCAAAATGTCTTCCAGCGAAAGGATGGACTCGACCAATCGAAACGATTAACGAGAGACGCGGTTTTCGTATACGTAACACAAGTTCAAATGGTTTATTTAGTGATCCATGCACCATTCTTATCACGTTGTGTGCACTTAGTCGTTTACACATCACAGGACATTTCCCGCCGGGCCACCAAAAAAGCCGGATGTTTGCCTTATAGTTTTAAAAATGAACAGCGGTAACTATCGGCTCCATAAGCTGCTAGAATAAATGTCAGATGTTTGCTCTTAATTTTGGAAATGAATTAACGGTAATATTCGACTCCGTATAATACAAAAATAAATGTCGGATGTTTGCTTATACTTTTGGAAATGAATAATGGTAAGATTTAGCTCCGTACGGTGCTGAAATCAATGTCAGATATTTGATTTTGCGTTCGGAAATGAATAAGGATAAAATACGGCTCCAGAAGATGCTGAAATAAATGTCGAATGTTTGCTTTGACGGTCAGATATAAATGATAATGATATTCAACTCCGTACGTTGATAATATAAATGCCGGAAGTTTACTTTTACGTTCTAAAGTAAATAAAAATAATATTCAGCACCGGAATATGCTAAAGTGAAATGTCGAATTATCCCTTTGGCGTTCGGAAATGAATAACAATAATAATGAACTTCGTACAACGATGAGATAAATGTCGGATGTTTGTCTTACTTTCGAAAGTAAATAGCAATAACATTCGGCTTCAGAAGATGCTGTAAGAATGTCATATGATTGTTTCTACGTTCGGAAATGAATAACAGTTATATTTTGCTCCATGCGATGCTAAATAACTGTCGGATGTTTGCTTTTAAATTTCGAAATGAATAACAGTAACATTTCACTGCGTTTGATGGTGAAGTTAATGTTTGCTTTGACGTTCGGGAATGAATAACAATAGTATACTCCGTTCGATGAAAAATACTAGTAAATGTCTGATGTTTGCTTTTATGTTCGAAAGTAAATAGCAATACATTCAGCTCCGGAAGATGCTAAAATAAATGTTGAATGTTTGCTTTGGCGTTCGGAAATGAATAACAATAGTATTCAACTCAGTACGATGATGAAATAATTGCTGGATGTTCGCTTTTATATACGTTCGAAAGTGAATGACAATAACATTCAGCTCCGGAAGATGCTAAAATATAATGTCGAATGATCCCTTTGACGTTCGGAAATCCTAATAACAATGATATTCAGCTCCGTACGATGATGAATGCCGAATGTTCGTTTTTACGTTCGAAAGTAAATAGTGCTCAATAAGTGTGATCTTAATGCGTATGAATGTTCTATGGACTTTAAGTTTATAATGCGAAAAAGGGTAACTATACAACAATTAACGACATTGATAACGCCAAACATTCGGAAATTTCAGAGTGCAAGAAAAATAAGACGTCCCGGAAGTACGCCAGACATCATAATTGCTCTTTTTTTTTTTATTCCTCTATAGCTCCACAGCATCACCTAGGACAATCAATTTGACCAAGAACAAAAGCGCGTCCCTCTTTTCTTCCTGGGCAATTACCCCGGACCCTTTCCCTGGCCCTAATCCTAACCATAACCCAAACTCCTCACCCTAAACCTAACCCTAATCTTTACTCTAACCTTACCATTAACCAGTATTTAGCGGGGAGGGGGGGGGGGGGTAATTGCTCACTAATGGGGTTAATTGCCCGGATTAGGTTGCAACACACAACAAAAACCTCTTCCCTAGCCCTACACCTTCCCGATCTCCGTGTGTTGTCAGGTGAAACGACATGTTCAAATACAAGAATAAAACAACAGTAGGTATTGATTGAAACTCGACACCCATTCATGCCCAGCCAGGCCCAGGCTGAAATGTAACTTCAAAGCACATTCCGACAGCTGGCTGACAAAACCAAATGGCAAAGGAATTTGCGCGCGCGTTTGAATTGCTCAACTTTACTAGAGGGCCTGGGAGTGGGAAAAACAAGGATGAATACACTGTACTAGTAGTCTGTGAGTTATCAAAGCAGACCTTTCGAACAATTGCAAACGTCATGATACTATTTTGTCTTCCTTTTGGACTGAAAGAAAAAAATCACAAAGACGAGTTGAGTACACGTTGCATCACAATTTTTTACATAGCCATGCAAAAAGATTACTACACTCATGTCATGACAAGAAATGAATCAATATTCCAAGACAAATACAAAGCAGCCTCGGGTACTGGCGGTGACAAGAGACGCCATGCATTCACGATGCACGTTGGGGAGCAACAGGGAGGTGGGAAGAGACTCTTCCCGCCTCCCTGGGAGCAACATGGAGTTGGCAGGGAGGGGTGATCCTGGAGTTTGTGAGAATTTCCAGATACTCCGTGACAACAGGGAGGTGGAAGAGAGAAGAGAGACACTCCACCTCATCTCATCTCATCCATGTTGATCTCATCTCAAAGCATGGACCCTACCACGCCCAGCAAATCTGCGTGCTACTTCTCAAAATTTGAAGGAACTTTGTCTCTGATCTCTGTTGTTTTTGCTGAATATCAGAAGCTTTTCATGCCTGAAGTTCAAATGGATGGTTGCCAAAAATTGCATGATTTATAAATCTCTCAGTAATTTATTTTAGGCTGTTGTCGCTGCCGTAAAAACATTAGAAATTTCATATAAACTAGTCAGGATAACGACAAAAAAATCTCCGCACAAAACAAATGCAAGTATTTTTTATTGTCATTGGTAGTCAAATTTGTGTTTGACAGATTATTAAATTATGATTAAAGCAATAGGTATATTATTAACTATTGCATTACACGTAGTAACACGTTCATGATAAGTTTGACGTTTTGAACGGCTACATTAACAAAAATCGCAGGAGAGTTTTTTTAAGTTCAACCATTTCTAAACGTGGACTGAAGGCATGTTAAATGAGAGGGAAAAAAAGAATCAACGTTTGTAATCCTGGGTCTTCGACTTGAGCTATCTTTAATCAAACATTCCTTCTCTGTTCATCTCCAAGACCCCAGACTGTTCATGACCTCCGAGAATGCGCCAATACGCGCGGTTTCTTCTGGTGATTGGTCTCTCTCCACCCCTCCCCATTCCCCAGTCTGGCACCTTGGCATCGTGGGAACTTTCATGTGAAGCGTGCCAAGTTACCACTGACCTGCTCGCAGTGGAATAATGCGAGCAGCAAGTGGTAGACATTTTCTTCTTCTGCTGCTACTTTTACTGCCGAAATACTAGTACTCGACTTTGTCACCACACACTACCACCAGTTATTTGGCGAGACACACGTTGTGTATTGGAATATAAATGGACTTTTGCACCTTCCTGAATTGAGTAAGTGTCTGACAGTTGTTGAAATCGTGACATCGCTAACGTTAGACAGTCGGCGTTAGTTTTAGGCTTGCGTATGCGTGATTTCATGGGTTCAATGTTCGAGGAAAATGTTGGCTGTGGGGGAAAAAGGTGGCTTCGAAATTTTTGCTTGCCCGATTCCATTGACTGCGCCCATGAGTACAAATTTGACGACCATCGCGAGTCGACGATGATAGTGCTGTTTAGGCAGCTGTGCATGCTGTACTAGTGTATAACTTTGTATATTGTGCACGAAGAATTTTCCGTCACGTGGCAGCAGGACGATATGGTCTCTTTCCACCTCCCTGATTAGTGGTACACGAACTACATTGTAGTATCTTTGCGGTGTGCCGTAGCATCCATGCTCGAACGTCGTCTGCTCAACCAGGGAGGTGTCTGGATTCGATCAGCGCGCACAATGTGCACACGCAAGCAACACGCCCGAAACGTGTAAAAGAAAAAAACGCGTATCCCTCGCTCGGACATCGGCACTGAATCGTGAAGTTCTGAACGCTACACGTTTCCCTCTGCGGGCGGGCCTGTGCGAGCGAATCGTGTAAAGTTCACTTCCACTCGATTCGCTCACGCGAAACGGGTGAGCGGACCCGAAACGTGTAAACGTGTAATACTTAGTGGTGACTGGTACTGTATACGTACACTGTTGTACGTTGTACCTCCACTAGTTCTATACTGTAGTTACACATACCTAATCTGACATTTCAGACCACAATGAGCTTCAAAGATAAAAAATACACATTTAGCATCCCTGCCAGCTTCTGTTTTGAAGCCACCTGCTCTTTTCTTTTCTTTTTTCATAGGAAAAATGGAAAAAAAAGAAATTAACAAAATCAATGAAAAATATGGCTTTTTCACAAAAAAAAACCCAATTATTATTATTTTTTTTTTTTGGGGGGGGGGGTAGGGGGAGATTGACTTTATATTACCAAGTATTAGAAATATGAGAAATCTGTACATTTCAAATGCCTACAAATTGTACATCAACTTTTCATTTGTGTGGCCCACTCAGAAAAACAAAACAAAAACAAAAAACAAAAACAAACTGGCAGCAGTTCTTTTTTTTTTAATGTGTCAGGCATTCATTTTGAAGAAAAAAAAAGTGCCTAATCCTTCCTTCTTTCAGCAGATGCAGGACACTAGACGTTTTTTTTTCCCCCTTTGTTTTGTCTTGTGTGTGTTTGTGTGTTTGTGTGCATGTGTGTGTGTTTTTAACTACTGTCCCCATGGACACAAAGGTTGAGGTACCTTACGTACCCTCCTTGTCTACATCTCATTCACAGTCCTAAAATAAACCTGTTGGATATTTTATGTGGCTCACTCATACAGTTGTGCATGCAGCAGCAATAGCTAATTTTGACAGATGTTGCGATAGCTAGTAGTACAATAACTTTAGTACAGATGTACTTCTACTGCCTAAAATACAGAATATTGTGCAAATCTCTAGTTCATTTGAAAAACACAATTAGAAATAAAATGCCTAAATTTAACACAGTTGTTCAATGTTGTTAGTCTAGCTCTAGAATCATGATCAATTGATGATCCCATCCCTTTATATAGAGTCTATGTCTTCAAATAAATGTACAATTTGGTCTCGAGCATTCGTAGCCTCACCAGACATCGTGCGCGTGCAAAGCATGACATCTGACAAGAACCTGTACGCTTTCATAGAGACACCCCTCATAACAGCTAGAGTGTGTACTACAAAGTGCTTGTTAAACATTTCTACATTCTACCTCAAATTTTACATTTTTCTTTTGTGAAATTGTTTGCTTGGTTAACACCAAATTTTGTAGTCCATAGCGAGCCATCAAGTGACGTCCAAGAGGCAAAGTTTGCATACCTGAAACTGCATTGCACTTGGATCACAGAAGACAGCCAGAAACAGCAATTATTGAACACAATACTCAAGTAAGGAAAGGAAAGGAATAGACAAGGATGAGATAAGACCAGATGAACAAGAAGTGGAAGTGCATCTGCCGAGACAATACAGCATTCTTCAGGAATCTTGGAAAATCTGAGAAAAAAAAACCCGCCTATTCGTCCATCGCTGCACAAATTCACAGTGCTTTGTCACAGTGATGTCGCCACTTGTCCATGCAACTGTCACTATTTGTCCCTCTCCCGCTTTATCAATTATTCCTTGTGTATGATTCTTGTTTATATCAAGTGAAAAGTAAAAAAAAAAAAAAAAAAAAAAAAAATTCTTCTGTCAAAGTTAAAAATCTATACATAACAGTTGGTCGAAGTGTGCACACGCCCCAAGTTGAATCTCAAGTATGTAATCCCAACGGCGATGATAGATGTGTACAAATTTTCCTTTTTTCCCCCGAGCTGTTAGAACCTGAAAGTCTGCCTGGACCTGTGGTCGACATTACCAACCCATTAACATTCTGAGAGGCTGCTCTTCCAGTCATCCAAGTGATGTAGCCTCCTGTTGGATTACACATGCTCTAAGCAAAGAGGCATGTTTTTACTTGCACTATGCACAGTAACTATTATTGTCCATTAGTGACATTTAAAATCATCCTGTTCACCATGTCACCTCTCACTGATGCACGACACTCCTACATTGTACCATCCCAGGATAGTTCAAAGGAGCTGCTAAGGTCTTTAAGGTTCAGATGAGATGGAAGATACCAAAAGGCAAAACCATGGTTTTTCCCTATACATTTCTGAGTTGTTTCTATCACAAACTGCAAGGAAGAAAAAGGTGAGAATTGTAATTTTCACAAGAACGAGATCATTAAAACTAAATAAAAGATGAATTACCAGTTTTATGTTAACTCTAATAATTAGAAAAAGTAGTGACTTCGTGGTAAGTAACATTGCCACTTTTCTTCCATAGAAGTGTAACATTACAGGATACCATACCATATGCTAAATTGCCCCGGCAGTACATGTGAACAGTTGGGTTTTAAAACTTATATGCTTTAAGTTTTTATATCCCATCATTCAATGCACAAATCACAACAGCGAGGGCTCCGCGAAGAGGCGCACCACAACAAAAGCGTGCGAACCACACCCCTTGTGATGCGCAAAAAAGAGAAGCGCAGGCAGTGAAACACACTGTGTGACTCAGTTTGCAAGTTTGGCTGAATATCCCGATCGGCAATTAGAATCTTCTACATTGTAGCAGGTTATTTTTTGCTGAATACATATGTCTGAACAGTTGCAAAAAATTTGAGCGGGTTACCGAGTGCGCTCAGAATCCAGCTAATTTTGAGCATCTGAATTCAAATGGTTGCAAAAAAACTTGAGTTTCGGAGTGCACTCGGTTACCTGCTATTTTGATGTACGTGTGAATGCGGCTAGTGTGTGTTTATTCATCAGCTGAAATTGCTGGATAATCATATTTGGGTTGGAAAATTATTCCCTGGAAAAGGTCTAACATTAATCTAAGAAAGTTAGATTCTCAGGAAACGTTTAACAAAGCACTCGACAGACATTTAAATTTAGTAGATTTTAACATGTTACAACTTAAAACATTTCTAATCTAGGTCTAGACTCTAGTAAACAGAGGCGTATGTTTATGATCATGATGATAAGCAAGGCAAACTGACTTACGCACGGCCACAGTTTCAATATCGGGCTCGGAACCGGGCAGAAGTGTCCGTGTCGAAATCTAATATTTTGTCACCTGCTAACAGGTGCTCTGTGAAGTGGGCCGCTGATTGGAATCGACCTCGGGAGTCGTAGTCGTACAGTAGGCCTACAGAAAGATGTGACAAGTCAGGATGCCTCAGCTCTCCTGATATCGTCTGTTGTATGAAGTGGAAGCGAAGCTGGATTCAGCATGCAGACAGCAGCGGCAGACGGGTGGTGGGATGGTGGGATCTGGCTTGCAGATAGCATCTGAAGGGATTGAATTTGAGCCCTAATTGACAGCTAGCTCCCAAGCTCCGCAAAGAACTCGTGACAAATTAAACGTTAGGTCGGTCGGCCTTGCCGAACTTTGCTTGTTTTTATGTCACTACCAATGGCTGCTTCAGACATCTCCTCTTGATCCGGCGGCGTCCCTATGTACAGTGCAATTGCAGTGTATAGTGTGCGAAGTAAGTACATGTACCATGTACGACGAGTATAGCACACGCACACAGTAATTGGTACAACACAGCGCAACGCTGGCATCGCCACTCACGCTACATGTACAACATAGGCAATCTCCGAGAACAAGCATCAGACGCGCGCGCTATGAATCTCCGTTACAGGTTGCTGTGTCTAATACTTGGCCGGTTGACCCACCGTGGATGTGTTTGCGAGTGCGTCGGACATCAGCTGGGTCAAAAGTCATGAAGAAACTGCACATGCGTGGAGTAATGGTCCTGACAACACTATCAACAACCGGCTATCTGCATCGTATTACGAAGACGTGACACAGAAAGTGAAAAAAAAGTACTTTAATTTTTATATTTGATCCGTCGAAAGAACGCAATTGAAGGGAAATGGAGTACACGGGTAGCAGTTACGATGGGGATTATACTAATGGACGGTAAGCAACGGGTAGAGTAGAATTATTCGGTTTTAGGCAGTCCCGTACTGCAGTCTACAGACTCGATCGACGATCGACTCCATCTATTGCTCAACGCAAAACGTTAATACGTAGTCCCATACGTACAACTTTGCGTTGCTCGTAGAGGGAGGGAGAGAAATAAGAGAGAGAGAGAGAGAGAGAGAGAGAGAAAAAAAAAGTTGTGAGCTAGCTAGTCCTTGGCCTTGGGCCTACTTGTCTTGGATGTACATGTGCTCATGCACAAATTCAATTCTCCTTATCCTGGCCATAGAGAATCTAGACAACTTCTAGGCGTCTAGACCTAGATAGTAGAACTAGAGACTTGGAGAGTAAACCTCCCACTATTCGGCTGACCTCCAGAATCCGGCAATTGTGCACTTTACGGCCCTGGTGCGAGATTTAATCTTATCGAGCAGTGCGTGCGAATTTGAGTACCTATCAGGCTCCACGGGTCAACAGCGAGTCTTCCGGCACTGTACTGTGTACGTGTGTGTGAGATTTCGCATTGGGATTCAGTGTGTGTGACTGTGTCAACTTGCGTGTGAGTGATGAAAGCTCTTACGGTACGCCACATGCTTGCTCTAACGCCCTTCCCTGCGCGGCACGGCGTGGTTGAGCGCGAGCAGACCCTAAACAAACAGCAAGGTATGACGCGGCACGTTTTTCAGCGGCCTTGTACCGGCATTGACATTGAATATGCATAGCGCGCGTCCAAATTCTGGAGAGGCCAGCCGGCCAGATATTTGGGGATTTTGTGAATTTTACAAATGTATTTAACAAAAATCAACATTAAGAAAAAGTAGTTTGATATATTTACTTAACATACATTGTGTAGATACAATTTTGTACAAGTGTGTGTATTATATGAGTTGAACAAATATTGCAGAAATGCTTAAGTGTCCAAAAACTGGTGGTTTTTCGATACTAAACTTGGCAAAATTGCAAAATGGGCCCAATCAAGCACCACCGCCACCGGCATCGCACTGGTCATTGCAGCAGTGCAGTGTGTGCATGTGCATCCATGTGTGTTCAATGGTGTAGTAAGCAAGCAAGACCAAGGTTAATATTTAGGGTAGTGTAGGGTTGTGTATATATGCCGACTATGGTAAAATTAGCTAGTGGAGGAACATCAGAAAGTCTTTCCAAGAATGAAAAGAAGAAAACTTAAAGATCAGTGGAAAGAAAAGGTAAAGAAGGAAGGAACAGAACAGAAGGAAGCAACAGATTTGAAGAAATCATGGATTAGAAATGTGTTGTGTTACATCCACACTGCTGAGTACCCACAAACAATGTGTTTATGCCCCAGGGCAATGCAGAGAAATGTTAGGTAAAGCCCTGACTCTTACAGAAATGTTAGCTTTCATAAAATGTAGCTTTTATCGCATGCACTGAATCAGGAATATTTTGAGGTGTATAATTAGTTTGGAATGCACTGTTTTTGTGCAGTTTTGGTCACAAGCAAACAAGAACAAAAAATACTGACTCTTTGTTTAAGTTTGTTTTGGTGTTGATACCATCAAACCATTAAAAAAAAATTCTATCCTTATTCAGTAGCATCAATGAAAAGCATGGATTTACCGAGCAGTAAGTATGATATGTATCAAAATGCATTTATGCTATGTCAGTGGTAAAGGCAACAGGTTGATTGGCACTAGCTTCATGTCTGCAATATGTGTGCAATGTGTCTTTATTTAACAATGTCCAGGGCCAACTGGAAACACGCAGGTCAGGAAACCATTCCAGAATATCTTTAAAAAAAAAAAACAGCAACAAACAAACCAAAGAACATCTTACTGTATACTTTAACTTACATAATATTTGTCTTTAATTCTGTACCCTGTGAAGTCGTTGTTAATGTCGGCCAATATCTTCATTTTGAATCAGCAATGGAAATTTGAGTTCTTTCTGCCAGTGACCATCATTATTATCTAGGTCTGTCTGTGGCATTGAGTTATTTCTTCACATTATTTTTCACTCTCCGAAATTTAGGCTCATTTAATCCATTTAACACACCACCACCTCCATGCGTGTATTCAGAGACATGACGTCTGACAGGGGAGAGAGCTGCCGTTCTCTTCATATTTTTTATGCCTCCGCCACGAAGTGGTGCCGGAGGCATTATGTTTTCGGGTTGTCCGTCCGTCCGTCCGTCCGTACGTCCGTCCGCTTTCGTTTACGCGATAACTTGAGTAATATTCACTGGAATTTTACCAAACTTGGTCCAAGTATGAAGTATGATGGGGCAATGATTTGATTAGATTTTGGGTGAAATCGGCTAAAGGTCAAAGGTCAAAGGTCTAGGTCAAATCATGAAATTTATCCGTTTACGTGATAACTCAAGACTGTATGGAGCAAATTTCACCAAACTTTGTTGGAGGATGATGTATGATGGGACAATTACTTGATTAGTTTTTCAGTGAAATCGGACAGAGGTCAAAGGTCAAAGATAAAGGTCAAATCCTAAAATTTATCTGTTTACGTGATAACTCAAAACTGGATGAAGCAGCTTTCACCAAACTTGGTCCAAGGATGATGTATGATGGGACAATTAGTTGAGTAGAGTTTAGTGACATTGACAAGAGGTCAAAGGTCAAAAGGTCAAGGTCAAATACTAAAAATGTTGCTATTTCCCCCATATCTGTGCAATGCCCGCAGTTATTTTCTTGAAACTTAGTGTAGACATGTACTGCTGCATAAAGATTCTCCAGAGAGAGTTTCATGTCATAAGGTCAAAGGTCAAAAGGTCAAAGTTTAGGTGAAAATGTTGCAATATCACTTTTCTCGCAAATGGTTCAATATATCTTCATGGAACTTAGTACATATGCATGTACTGACTGGCGGGGATTATCTAGGGAATTTAGGGGTCATGGGTCAATAGTCAGGGGTCAAAGGTCAAGGTCAACTCCTCAAAATGTTACTATTTCCCTCATAGTATATGCAATGATTGCATTATTAGTTTTAAAATTTAATATATGTACATGTATTACTTAATGGAGATTCTCTTGGAAATTTCCAGCCAGAAGGTCAAAGGTCAAAGGTTAAGGGTCAAAGGTTAGGTTTGAATTAAAAAAAAAAAAAAAATTGTACTGTAATTACACTCTTTCTTCATGCCTTGAAAATTATACTCAATGCATAAACTTCTAATAAGGTCGGTCAGAAGTCAAGTAAAAATTTTCAATTCCCCAAATATGTGTACCTGCACTCTTTAATAGACAATTATAGCAAACCCAGTTCGTGGAAAGTGAACATTCAAGATATTTCTGACAATCCTGTTATTTCGATATTTTGCCAGTAATGTGAAACTGTCATCACACATTGTGAAGACATTGTACTATACACCTATTGGGAGAATCATGCGTTATGGCGGAGGCATCAGTCGCCGTAGCGACATTTCTAGTTTTTTTTTCAGGGCTCTAATGTCACTCAAGTGCTCATAATTGAATCAATTGAGGGTTTTATAAGAATACCACCCAAATTGTCTTTCCAGTATGTGGCAGCCCCATTGCTAGTGTTATGCTTGGTGATGTTGTACTGTACGGCACAAGCTCTTAGCCCTGTCCCAAAGTTTGCCCAAGCAGTGTTTTGTGAGATGTCGTTATGGTACATGTAGTGCACTTCTTCCCTACCCCTTCTTTTTCTTCAGACCTTCCCTACTATCTGTCAAATTTCATTCATCACTATAGCAATGTTTGTGACAATTGTACATGCACTGATTTCTGAATCAATCTGCTCACTTCTTAGACAGTCTGAGATGAAAAAAAAAAAAGAAAGAAGAAGAAAATCCATGGAACTGTGTTTATTTTCCTGTGTGTACATTTGATATTTAAGGCATAGTCATCTTCAACATGCTGTAATATCCCTTTCCTCTCTCTATTTTTCTTCTCTCCATCCCTCATGTACATGGTAAACTGTAGAATGAGTTGTATACAATGTACTGTAGTTCCTTGGTAGGTCTGTATTCTGTACTGCAGTGACCAAATCACCAAATAAACTGTCTGAGGCGCTTTGTTAGTAACAAGTCCTCTTTTTATACACATCCCTTCCTTGTACTCAATGCACCCTTGTAAAATTATCAAAGATTTAGACAAATACAGAAATCAATAAGTGTGATTAAATCCTGAAACTTTCATATTTTCTTTAATTGAAAATTAAGCTCTAATGGCAGTGAAACCATATCCACTTCAAAAAATTCTGCTACTGAGAGCAACTGTATTCAAGATCAAATGAACATTGTTAAATAAATCAGTCAGAACAAATCTTAGATACAGTTTCCTGCAAAACAAATTACTTTTGAATGAAGTGCTGGTATGAAAATATAAAATTTATGACAGCAGCTCTTTTGAGTTGCATTTAAGTAATCGGGTCAACGGAATAAAATTTATAGTTATATTTACTGTGCCTGGGGAGATTGAATTCTTATTACTTCAATCTCCATCCATATTTTTTTATTTCCAGATAAATTTACAGTCAGAGAAAACGTGACAAAGAACTCTGAATACATCAAGCTGAAAACTTGGATGTGTAAATCCTTGTTATCAGTACATCTCATCATTGTTTCCCCCTCTGTTCTTTGGAAACACTCAAATACCGTATGTCCCCCCAAAATTACAACGGTATCCTCCACAACGATAACTTCAAATATAGTGCATCAATCCAAATACAATTTCAGGGTATGAAACTATAACTCATTGCCCACATCTTACAGAAACCCCCATTCAATTTGTTTCAGTGTTCAAAGAGAAATGAGGAATTTTGCAGAGCATATCAGGAATCCCTTCTCTCCAAATGCTGTCTATTGTGTTTACACATTGATATGCAGTTCCAAGAGCATCCAAGTGCTAAACTTGGAAGAATCAGACTCACGACATGCTTTTCAACAATGTGCATTTCTCTGTGACTGCTCAACCAAATTGAATGGGGTTTACTGCAAAATAGAGCTAATATGTTATATTTCAAGACCCTGAAGAAGCATTTAGGATGGTTTAATCATATTGGGTAATATCAAGGCAAAAATCTGATTGTATTATTTATTTATTTATTTATTTTTTTTTTTTTTTGGGGGGGACATACTGTACAGATGGGAGGAGATTATTTGTATACTGTATTTCACTCACTGTGCCTCTTCTCCTTTTCATTCTCTGTCCATCCAAATTGAGACGGGTACGTCATTCCTCTTTACTTTTTCCTCTTCTTCCCCCATGTCAGAATGGAAGGCAAAGGCAAGTACACCTTTCCCACGGACACCAAATACGAAGGGGACATGAAGGACGGCATGTTCCACGGCAAAGGGACCCTCTTCTTTCCCAATGGAAGCAAGTATGAGGCGACTTGGGAGAATGGTGTCGCTGTGGAGGTGAACACATGCTTTTGCTATTGATACTCAGAATACTATCCTTTGTCTTGTGTCTTTTGCCACATATTATTAGTGAATATATACATACATAGTATATATATAGTTAACAACAAAATTATTCATACCCCTGAGAAATTATTAGTTTTGAGCAGATTTCTTACAAGTGAAGGATGGAGTGATGGTGATTGGGTGTTAACTTTTTACTCTTATTTGTCCTCTATAAATTGACAGTAATTCCAGATTCAGCTCATTTGCATAACAATAGAAATGTTGAGATATAACACCCAATCACCATCACTCCATCCTTTACTTGTAAGAAATCTGCTCAAACCTAAAAATTTCCCACGGGTATGAATGATTTTGTTGTTAACTGTATGTATGTATATATGTATATATATAGAATACATACATACATATACATATGTATGTATATATATATATATATATATATATATATATATATATATATATATATATATATAATACACACATATAAAATGTAGATAGTCATCTTGTGCCAGCTGTAATTCGAATGATAGGTAGTGGAGTATACACCGGAAGTACATTGGTTAGAAGTAGAAGTACATACGTGCAATGTTGTCATGTGTGGCAGTTTGATAGTCTGAAGGATTTTGCGAGCGTTCAAAAATTTGTTTCAGTTCTTAGATTTCAAATCATCTCACAACCAAAAGTGATTACTAACAGTTGATCTAATATTCTTTTAGGCAGAATAGAGTTATTTATTTTTTCCACGAAGGAAGGTCATAGGGCAAACAGCAATGACAAGCATGTATTTGTTTTGAAATTAATGTCTAGGGTGATATCTTGGGCTTTATTTGATGGGCTTTGGCCCTGCTAACATAGCCTGGTACAGAGCTACCGAAATCGAGTCTGTAGCTGAGTCAGTCCAATGTTTTTTATGTTTCTGTCATGCTTATATGTTAGTATATGATTATATTCATATGCCTGTATGTTTCTAGGGAAAATATACTTTTGCTGATGGCCTGGAGTATGATGAACCTGAATGGCTCTACTGCGACGGCTATGACAGAAGGTTCTACACCGAGATTTGCAATGGTCTAAAGCCGGCAGGTACAGATCCCAATGCATTATTTCACGACTGTATGAACTGTTTTATTGTAGCTCACCGTGCAATCTCCCACCAATGTTACGCTGTGTTTACAATAGTTACTAGGTGTAGCACAAGGTTTAGACTCTTGTTTGTGTTACGATCTGATAAGCATATTTGGCATACATTGTACACCATACTGTGGTTGATTTGTGCTTGGACCAGCGCAGGGTTTTGTTTTGTACGTTGTGCAATATGGTTATGCAATATGTTGGTATGCCATGTCAGATCTGGCAGGCTTGCATGCTTTCTGTTGTCTCTTGTAATGAGTAGGCCTGTGTTATCCATGATGGTGTACTGGTATTCAAGATGGGGGAAAAATCAGTGATGTTTCTTACTCCCTTGGATTACCTCAAACTTTGTTGCCCGTGAGTTGGAAGGTCGAGCTCACACCAGACACGTTTGTCCTGTTTATCTCCCTCCATCGCCTTTCCAGGACGATCACAGCTGACGAACCGCATCCCGCCGCGAGACATCCCAGAGGGTTGCTATGATACGGGAGATGGGTTCTACAATCCAACATCCAGGGTCATTGTGGACTACAACCACAAGTTCCTTAGGAATGCCGGTGAGTGTCCGTAATGTCACCAAGTTTTGTCCATTGGAACATAAATTTAAATTGAATTTGTCATATAGTGTCAATGTCATTTGGACAATAGTAGCCCTATTTTTTCTCTCTTTTTTTGTATTCTTTTTTTTTAACCAGCAAATGAGAACAATCTCCAATAGAAAGAGACTTACTGCTTGTTTAGATAATTACTCATATGGTGGGCATATTTTGCCTGTGGATTCGTGGTTAGGAGATATTATTCGATTATCCAGAAAGATGTTATTCTTCCCCAGAACACCTTGATGGAAATTTAGCTGTGCAACATGAGATGAAAATGTGCATGGATAAATTCTTGCAATTAGTACTAATGTCATGCATAAAAATGATGTAACTTGTACACAGACTGAACTGTAGTGTAATTACTCTAACTGCATATATTGTGCTTGTGATGTATCAGTGTAAATAAGGAAATTATGTGAAATTTAGTCGGACCAAGTAGCAAAAAAAAAGGAGAGAGAGAGAGAGAAACACTTACATCAATATTGACCGGTTTAATGATGTGTAAATCATCACTGTCTACCATCTTGTCCACTACTTGTTGGACAGTCAAAATTATTGTGTTCATGTTATGATATTACCTTCAAATTAGTACTTGACACAGTTACCGGAAAGAACCTGTTGCTTTGATCTCAAACCAACCCATTTCTTCTAAAATCTCCTTTGCTGTCTTACAAGCAGGGGCACCTAACCATAAAGGATACATGTAGTTTCCCCAAATATATTTTTGGATTCAGCAAATGAAAGAAAGATTTCTTGTGAAGCACATCATGAAAGTTTGAGGAAAATTTGATGAGTTGTTCAAGAGTTGTGTAATTTCAAAATTTTGCTTAAAATCATATGTCACACTCTCTAGATAAGAACTCTTCAAAAATCTGTTTTATTACAATGCTTAGAAAATGAGCAAAATTTTACAGAAATTCATTTTAATTTTCCCATACAAGAAGAGAGCACTTGGCTTAGCTCCTTCAAAAGGCATGAGGGGAAAAACCTATTCTGAGCATGCGCAAAATGGCGAATCAAAGTCGATCTATACATGTTTATAGCTCACGTTGTCTGAGTTTTCACTATGCGTTCTGGGCTATCTTTACGTCCGCTCAATTTACGGCGTAGAAAGCTACTTCATGCACCGATCATATGGAGGCGCCATGTTATTTGCGTCTCTGCGTAATCTAAAACTACTTTACAGCACGACGCAGGGAGAGAAGAGATTGTCCAACGCACTCGTCTCAAACGTCCGCGCTGCAAATCTAAAGCTCCCTATTGTCAAATGTGTGTATCCAAAGCATTTGTTTCGTTATGCGCTACCCAGTTGTGTCACCATTGTTTGTTTGTTTTTTTCTCTGTCATCAGACGACGACGAACATGAGTGGATCATCAAGACGTGCCGGAAGGGATGGGACGAGATCGTGGGTTACCAGCCGAAGCCGGACTTATAACGCCCTCTTGCACCGGAAACCACATACACACACTATGCCCTAGGCTTGGAGAGACTTTTTTTATTCACTATCCGCCACCACATCACACCTTTACTATCAAACTTTAATGCTCTGGTCCTGAAACAGAGATACGTATCATCAGACCATCAGGCATACTTTTTTCCCCAGTCTAGATAGGATTTGCATAAAATGTAATTTGTGTACAGAGCAATACAAATTTTTTGCTTTCCCTTTAACCCCGCACAAGCCCTGCAACAAAACTTGATTTGGGTCACTATTTACAGAATAGGTCCCAAGTGCTGATTGATATGAGAGATGTTTTAAAGGTAACTACATTTCAGTTACTTCCTCAAGATATACTTATTTTCTGGAGTTTTTATTTTTGTTTTTATTGTTTTTTGTTTTGTTTTGTTTTGTTTTGTATTTTTTGCTCAGATAGCTGTCAGCTGACAAATGAGTGCCAATAAAGATGCAGAAAATGTTGCTTCTTGGTTAATTAGGTGTAATTTTCATCTTTGCTGATTCGCACAAAATCGGATTTTGTTAAACACATTATCTGCTAATAAAATTTAACAAGTTATATATTAAAAAAAAAAAGAGAAAATTGACCTTGAATTTAGTGAGCACTCGTGTGACATATCAGCATATGCACTGAGAAATATCCTGGGAGGTCACATTAGGTTTAGTTTTAATATTAGTTGTCTCTGTCATGAACACAAAACATTATTGAGGCTGTATGTTTTTCTATTCATAAGAAAATGACTTATGTGCTGTCTGGGAACATTCGTAGGTGATCTTTTCATGATTGAGTATTCCTTCTTCTAGAAACTTCTAGAAACAGTCACCAGCAAAATGTTTTATTCTCGTACATATTCTGTAAGTGACATTAATCGTGATACAGAATGCACAGCGAACCACGCCTTTAATATTTGTACATAATAAGATTTATTTGTGATCCTGCTATTGATGAATAATCTACATAGAAAATATACTGTGTAAATAGTGTATATTTATTGCAAAAGAAATAAAAGCATGTACAAAAAATTAATAATGATATGCGCCATAGATTTTTGTAATCTGTTGTTGAGTTCAGGCGTACAGGATGCAGATTGGAGGAATTCAAAAATCTCTTGATCAGACTGAGAGCAGAGGATGTGAGCCTAGAAATGACGAGCATGATTAACAGATGTAAACTGGCCTAAATTTTCCCGTGAATGCCAACTTCTAACATTTGTATAGATGGTTCTTGAGACTTTGTTTTTCACCCACCATTTTTAAGATCTACTGTATACACCATATATTTAACAAGTCTATTTTTTTTCTTTTTTTTTTTGCAAATTGGGACTTCCTAACAATTTCATGAGCGGTTAAATTTCGCAGTTATAGAGTACAACAATGGATGGAGAAATGTATGTGTTCTTGTCGCATTGATGTCAGATTTGATCAGAGTTAATATATTTTTGCACATTGTTAGATTGGCGAATAGCTCCTGACTTGAGAAAATAAACCTTGTGAAATACACGGTGTATTCAGTACCAGAACACTCCTCTGATGCTGTTATCAATGGCCTGATGGGTACAGGTATATTACCCTGTTGTAAAGTGAAAAAATACAAACAGTGATTACTCTGCCTTCCACGTGATGTAAAGTGTACTCCCGTTATAACGAACACAATTATCACAAAATTCCTGTTAAAACAAAATGTGTATTCAGGTCCCTAGATTATCATCTACACACGGTGTGTATATCTTTACATACGTTATACAATGTATGTTCACTTATAACAAAATTTTAATATAACAAAAGAAATGCCAGTCCTGAGGACCAGAGTTCAGTATAACGATTGTCGCCTTTTAACTGATTCGCGTAGACAAATCAAAACATACCCACTATCTCTCCATGTAACTGTATAATATGTGCATTTATCACTCTGAAGAATATACAGATACAGTGGCACCTCGTTATGTAACGAGGCAGGATAATAGCAAGGTACCACGGTACATTGTACCTTATACAACGAGGTACTGTAATTTGTGCAGGTCCCACTTCCTTTATGTTTCTTTTGATTTCATCCCTGATATTACAAGATACCCGATATAACAAGGAAATTTCAGTGGTTTCCAGCAACTCGTTATAACGAGGTTTCCCTGTACTGTACAGTACAAAGACAATTTACACTATTAAAAAAAAAAAAAAAAAAAACTACCACAAATATGCATACATACAATTTAACATCTAGTTTAGTTGATTACAGAGTACATAATCCACCTGTCGAGTTGTACCTAGAATACTGGAGGTTTTTTTCCAGGTGGATTTTCATAGTAATACATGGTTGACAAGATTAGACTGAATGATACATACAATATTATGATTGAATTTCGAAGAAATTGCTGCGTGTTATTTTCCAGCGTGTATGCATAAATGAACTGAAGAGTTAAATGTTTGCAAAAACCAATAAGTCCATATTTGCCAAATGGAGATATTTGCGATTAAAGGTCAAGAAAAATAAAGAGAATAATAAGCAATTTTTTGCTTCTTTTGACCATAACTTCAAAAATGTACCTTTATATGTAGTGACCAATATATCAATTAAAAGGTATTATTTTGTACCTTATGACAGAGACCGTACTTCAAAATCTTCAAAAATTGACTTATCGTTTTTTGCGAACAAACTCTTCAAATGCAAATATATCATGTCAATGCAAGAAGACTGGAGAAAGGGGCAGACTACCAAAATGTACCACGCAACTTTCATTGTATTTTACACTAGCTGTTTCAGCGATCTGTTTCAGCGATCTATTTCAGGTATTGTTCATCAAAAAAAAAAAAAAAAAAAAGAACAAATCACGTGGGGCAAATCCAATTTTGCATCATGTGTACATTCAAGTCAACAATCCTATTTATTCATGATTGCATAAGGACCATTTATTAACATGAATAAAATCCACGAGGTGTTCTGGTTTGTAGTGTGGGAAGTCGGAAATTTTGACAGGGGAAAGTTAACTCACCAACTAGCTTGAAATGCATTTGCAGTGTTGGATTTTCTGATTCATTTATATGATTGTTATTACTTTCACGATATAGATTATTTCAAACTACAGTCAAACCTGTCTTAGCAACCACCTGTCTACAGCGGCCACCTGTCTATAACGGCCACTTTTTGCAGAGCTACCAAGTCTCACGCATTCTGAGTGAGACTCAAGCATTTAGGGGTCGTCTCACGATCTCACGCATGGGACCCATTTTTCTCACGCATCGGGCAAAGTCTGCAATTTGGGCCCATGATAAGGAGCACAGATCAAAGGATTAAAATGATAGTTACAATTGAAGGTATATTTTCCTTTTGCCTCTTAAGATAAGTAAGAAATAGTCATTTAAGTATGCACCTGATCGCACCATTAAAGAGATAAAATTGAAAAAGCTCCCTACAGTGGGAGGCCCCGGGGGGGGGGGGGGGGGGCTTGCGCGCACATTCGCTCGCTGAGATGCCGAGTCATGAAAATCTCACTCATAAAATTTTTTTGAACTTGGCATCCCTGTTTTTGTGTCCTTTGGGTGGCTGCTATAGACAGGTTTGACTGTAGTAACTTTATTTCTGGGGATGGGACCCGGGGATGGGAGAAGGAAATGGAGAGGGAGACAAACTAATTTTGAACCAAAGTCTGCTGCGTTGTTGAGAGGCCGTTCAATTTCTCCACGTATTCCAGTCGCCATTTGAATTCGTCACGATCAGCAAGTAGGGCGCCCCCAGGCGTTCCAACCTGATGCGCAGGTACCGTGATAAGAAGCACCGTCGATCTACCCCGGAAAGAAAAACAAAACATCAACGATATAGACTCATTACGATAACCGTTACCCTTCCTTCCACGTTCGCCTATTGACAAAACAGAGCCTTCCACTAAGAGATGGTACCAGTGGCGTATCTAGGGGGGGGGGGGCAAGGGGGGCACGTGCCCCGGGCGCCACTCCTTGGGGGCGCAAAAAACGAAGAAGAAGAAGAAAAAAAAAGGGGGAAAAAACGAAGAAGAAGAAGAAAAAAAAAAGAAAGAAAAAGAGAAGAAGAAGGAAAAAAAAAAAAAAAAAAAAACTCGCCGGAAGAGGGGAGGGAGAAAGGTGGGGGGGGGGGGGGGGGAGAAAACTAAATCAAACCAGATAAAAACAAAACATGATGATGACGCGGACAAAATGACAATGTTTATTGTGTTCACACAAAAATTCCATGTTCTGTGAGCTGAAATACAAACATTTTCGCCTCGCTCGCTGCGCTCACTCGCCAAAATTTATATAAAAAGGAAGGTAAGAACAAAACGTGATGATGACAAAATGACAGTGTCTATTGTGTTCACACATGTCATTTTATATAAAGCAGGCAAAATGTTTCACGGAGCAGCGGCTACAATTTCGTTCTGAAGCGATCGCCAATAGGATCAAAAGAAGGCGCCAACGGTTTCGAACATAGGGGGGGGGGGGGGGGGGCGCAAAAAACCCCGAATCAAACAAGATAACAACAAAACGTAATGACGCGGAAATATACAAATTTCGGCTCACTCGCTCGTACTAATTTAGAGTATTTTTTTTCAAGTCCTCATTTTGTTGGTATAAATCGTTAACTATAAGGCCGTCACTCCTTATATCTTGATTAGAATTGTAAGATTTAATAAGCAAAAAATGACAAGAGTTTCATGATTTGTAAACTGAAATACAAAAATTTTCGGCTCGCTCGCTGCGCTCGCTCGCCATAATTTGTATAAAAAAAGAGAAGAAGATAAGAACAAAACGTGACGATGACGCGGACAAAATGATAATGTCTATTGTGTTCACTCATGTCATTTTATATTTAGCAGGAAAAATGTTACACGGAGCAGCGACTGCAATTTCATTCGTTCTGAAGCGATCGCCGATTGGATCAAAAGAGGACGCCAACGGTTTCGAACATACGGGGGAGGGGGGCGCAAAAAAAAAAAAAAAAAAGATAAGAAAAAAAAAACGTAATGATGACGCAGAAATATACAAATATCGGCTTACTCGCTCGTACTAATTTAGAGTATTTTTTCAAGTCCTCAGTTTGTTGGTATAAATCGTTATCTATAAGGTCGTCACTACAATTGTGAGATTTAATAAGCAAAAAATGACAAGAATTCCATGTTTTGTAAGCTGAAATACAAAAATTTTCGGCTCGCTCGCTGCGCTCGCTCGCCAGAATTTATATAAAAAAGATAAGAACAATACGTGATGATGACGAGGACATATACAAATTTCAGCTCACTCGTGCGCACTAATTTAGAGTATTTTTTAAAGTCCTCAGTTTTTTGGTATAAATCGTTATCTGTAAGGCCGTCACTATATGTTGATTACAATTGTAAGATTTGGTAAGCAAAAAAATGACAAGAATTCCATGTTTTGTAAGCTGAAATACAAAATTTTTCGGCTCGCTCGCTGCGCTCGCTCGCCAGAATTTATATAAAAAAAGTGAAGAACAATACGTGATGATGACGAGGACATATACAAATTTCAGCTCACTCGCGCGCACTAATTTAGAGTATTTTTTAAAGTCCTCAGTTTTTTGGTATAAATCGTTATCTATAAGGCCGTCACAATGATGTTGATTAGAATTGTAAGATTTGGTAAGCAAAAAATGACAAGAATTCCATGTTTTATAAGCTGAAATACAAAAGTTTTTGGCTCGCTCGCTGCGCTCGCTCGCCAAAATCTATCAAAATTCATTACATTTAAATCACCCTCAAAGATCCCTTTTAAGTGCTTGAAAAAGCATCATGTGGACTTTGTTTAAGTCCCTACCGGGATGGTGGTGGGGTTGAACACTTTTTCAGAAATTAGGGGCGCAATTTTCGTGCTTGCCCCGGGCGCCGTTTTCCCTAGATACGCCACTGGATGGTACAGTTTGTTTGGGTGCGGAGATTCATATTCTAACTTTATGCGAGATGATTATAGAAACCACCTATGAAATATTAAACAGCATACAATTCTAAGAGGAATTAAAAGTTTATTTGATGAAAAAGTGGTTTTGAAACGGATGAGATATTTAAAACAAAGTAAAAGAAAGTAGTCCTAATTAATGGTGGGTCCCACCTTTCATTAGGACCTCTTTGTTTTTGGACATCTCAGCCATTTCAAAAAACCAATTTTCAACAAATAAACTTTGAATTCCTCTTAGAAGTGTATGCTCTTTCTTATTTCATATATTGTGTAAGAGGTTTCTCATTATCTCACAAAGAAGAGTTGGAAACCTGAAACCCCATATCTCGACCAAAAACTATGCCTTGACTTTGTGTGGTTAGAATGCAGACTGGCACAGCAAATTCCATAGCATTTTATCCACTGTTTAAGTCCCTGGCGCAGAAAGGATTTATACCCCCTTCCTTCAATAACTAGCTATGACTATCTTTAGTAATCGGTCTGCGTAACATTTGTATAGTAAGATAGGGTACAGTTTTGATCGGGCAAGGTGGTGATTTGAAAGGAAGGAGAGGGCTTGGAAGACACGGATGCTGTAAAATTTGCGCTCTCAATTTATGGGAATCCCCGACTTAAATTACATCGTATGGAAATTCGTGAATTAAGAAGGAGACTAATGACTTCGATTTAAGTTTATGAAATGGATCCATGACTTCGTAAAATGTGACGGTAAGCTAACAACACAAACATGATAAAATTATAGTGATCAAAATATACGATGCACCGAGACGTTCCAGTTTAAATCATGGATTGCAGAGACTCCAACCCCAAGCACCTTCTCATCTGGAGATTCTCCCACCCGAAACCCCTAGCAAACGGGAGACTACAAGTTGATGTGTGCGAAGCGCGAAGTTCCTAGGGTTCTAGATGTTCTCTGGTGCTATCTAAGGCTTATTTTTCAACATACGATAGCAAAAGTAAGAAATCCTTTCCACCGGGAGACACAGAGCCAGGGCGGGAGAAATCAAATCTCCAGCGGGAGAACGGAAGATTTTGCAAAAATGGGAATTCGGCGGGAGATCTCCCGTCGAAAACGGGAGAGTTGGAGTCTCTGGGATTGTAAAGTGACTGACCCAGCTCCGAAAAAATAGTGCAATGACTGTCACCTCAGAATCCATAAGTTTACCTGGTACACATGTACCTCGAAAAAGTGCATGACATATTTGATTTGTAGTCTGTATCATGAAATTATAGAAGTCGATGAAAATGATAATAATAATATGTATGCCTATTAATAAACACTTATGCAGTGGTGCAATTAGTGGCTAAGCGGTCATTCTTTAATGGAGTGTAAATTACACACTCCTCTCCTAACCGTACATTGTACGTCATCAAACTTTCAACCAATCACCGATAGGACGAGAGAACTTCGACTGGTCCGCGTTCTCGTATCGTTTACCTCTCCGGTGGTAAGTCGAGCAGTCCCGTGATCTTAGCCGTGACTTTTTTGATGGCCTCGCGGTTGGCGTCGCGATCGAGCCAGGCCTCTGCATTGTAGATTTGGACCATCAACATGGGTTTGTGCAGGTCCGTTCCCGTGTGGATCCGCTGGTCCGTGTACAGGTTCAGGACCACACCCTGAAATTTTGAAGGTAATAAATGAAGGTACCAGGAATGTATATCATAATCAGGCATTGGTAATGCATTTTCCATTCCCTTCATTTTCCTCATGCCATCGACATGTACCATGTAAAAATGTCACAATTTGGGGTCGTTGTCGGTAATATCGATTCCGCTTTATGGACACCCTCCCCACACACATGAACGCCTACAGGTCTGCGCGCAAACATTTTGTTGAAGCACATTTATTAAAGGGGAGATGTTCCGTATTCTTAAGGTTCGTTAATCCAAAAAATGAAATTAAGTTCGTTGATCCGAAAACGAAAAGAAGGTATGTATTAACGAACCTTCGTAATTATGAACCTTATTCAGTCAATTTTCGGATTGACGAACCTTCGCAAAGACGAACTTTATTTTGTGTTTGGATTAACGAACCACTGAAATAACGAACCTTATTTCATTTTCGGAATAACGAACCTTGTCCGAAGTACCGGACCATCGGAATAACGAAATGTAACCCATTTGAAGTGAAGTGTGTGTGTGTGTGTGTGGGGGGGGGGGGGTTTCTGACCTGTAAAGTCTTAAAATGACAAGAAAGGAATTTCGAATAAAAAAAAGGTTTGTGTCGTAAAATGAAGAAAAACACTGCACCTCGTAGTGTTGGAAGAATCTTTTTTAATCAATGGGCTGAGGGTACACTGCATATAAGGCCATTTTTTTTTTTTTTAACTCTGTCGCATTTCTTGCCGTTCAGCGAACGACCA
The DNA here is from genome assembly GCA_033980235.1 of Diadema setosum. Taxonomy (NCBI): domain Eukaryota; kingdom Metazoa; phylum Echinodermata; class Echinoidea; order Diadematoida; family Diadematidae; genus Diadema; species Diadema setosum. The sequence continues at coordinate 11,075,502 of CM067069.1, read as the reverse complement.
TGACACATAAGACTATAAAAGTATACAACCTCCAGATGCTGGGGTTATTAGATTCCTTGTGCCACACCGTTCCATTTCTCGGTGGACCCATTAAAATATAACACTCATGGCTGCTATATTTCATTGTTATGATTCGTATATCTCTATGTAACCATTCGTGCTGTTTTTTTTTTAATATTTTGAGGGGTGGGGGTGTTGTTGAAGGGGGGGGGGGGGCTGGGGAGGGTGATAATCTTTGACTTCATTTCCGGATCTGAGATTTTGACTGGTATACCTTATGGTAAAGAATAGAATTTCTAAGTTGTACAGCAACAAAATAACAACAAAAACCTGAACAATACGCTAGTTATGGAATGATTACAAGTATATATATATATATATATATATATATATATATATATATATATTTATATTACATGTTATATATATATATACACTGTATATTTGTTTATTCATTTATCTATTCATTTATTTATTTATTTATTTATTTATCTATTTATTTATTTATTCATGCAGGGTAGTCCTATTCAAAGCCACATAATATAGGCCTGCTTTACGAGGGAGCCCTGCGTCAGGGCTATTAAAAAAAAATGTTGATTATGGTGATGATGATGATAATAATGATTATGATGATAGTAGTAGTAGTAGTAATAATGATAATGATAATAATAATCACTATCATCATAACAATAATTACAGTAATGATATTGATGAGAACTATAATAACAATGGAAATAATGATGATAATGAAAATAATAATTAAATAAAGAAGAAGAAAAAACAGGTAGAAAGAGTAACATAGTATTTGCATTCATCCCATTTCGCACTTTTTCGAAGCATTACGTGCTGTGGAAATTGTTTAATATATCTATGACAAAATATGAAAGAATGATGAAAATTCTCTTTGGTTTTTATGATAAAGAATGCACACACTATTTGACCCCTGCCAAATTTACGGTAGAAACACAGATCGTTGTTAATTTTTAAAAAAAATATATTTTAATGTTTTATTTTATTTTATTTTTTTTTAGTACGCTTGATATCTATCTATTAATGAAAAATTAGGGTCTTGCAATGCTTCGATACTTCAAACAAGGAAACTTAACTAAATAATTTCACAGGACTTTCACACTCGTTGTTGCTCCCAATGAGTGCAGTATCAAAACCGAACATAATTATTATGTATCATCAGGGGCCGCGGAACGGTGCTTTAGCACACAATGCTTTAACATACGCCCTGTCCTCCCCTCCCCCTCCCCCTCCTCCTCCCCCTCCCGCTCCCCTCCCTCCTCCCCCTTTTTTTTTATTTTGACGAGGTTAAAAGTACAAGTATGCGAGTGTCGGGTCGGACCCACGTTACGATTGCAGGCACCATTAAAATGTTCTGTCCTAGTCTTGAAACAATGGACGCAAATGCGGGTTTGAGGATGTTAGAGCACTTAAGCTCTGATCTTCGCTCCTCGTCAACGTTGACCTTATCACCCCGTCAAGCCTCTTGTAATGTAATACACAGAGTCTCGTCATGTTACAAGTATTTCATTCTCTCACATTTTCTGTCACCTTTTTTTTTCGGCGGGTACGATTCATTTACTAACAAAACAAAACGGGTCATCTTGGTTTACTTTATATATATATATATATATATATATATATATATATATATATATACATACATATATATATATATACATATATATATATATATATATACATATATATGTATATATATATATATATATATATATATATATATATATATATAATTATTTATGATGAAAACAAAGGAAAAACTGACCAGAAACGAATGGTAAATCTCTCAAAAATTTTCGCTTTACCTCTGTCGTTAAGTCATTCGTTGTCAGAAGAAAACTGTGTCTTAGATACTGTATATATAAGGAATTGTATTTAGATTGTGATGTGCTGACAAAAAAGCGCATCAGTATAATGTCCTAATCCAGTAATCACATCATGTGCTGTCTTCGTACAATTCTCGGTGAAATGGGCGGTCAGTTATCAAAGAAGGGCCTACTGACGTGAAGTACTATAATGTCTACAGGTGCTGATAGCCTTTGCGGATACAATAACGTAATTCGCCATCATCATACGGTGTTGAACCCATCAAAATACTCGTCTCCAAATTCGTCAAAAAGAAAAGAAAAATCTAAGTTTTGCTGCTTCGTCTGTAAGACACCGTGCGCAGTATACAAGCCATTGTTATAACAGAAATGCATGGGAAATTAATGCAGTGGTATCAAATGAAATACCAGAACTTATTTACTAGCCTATACATAGTGCAGGACTCAAAGAGTAAGTGGTATTGGTAAGTATGATAATAAATGATTACAAGTTTTTTTTTTATTCTTCAATCAATAACGCCTCGTGAATTCTCATCTCAATGGATATATCAAAGGGCCTACATCTTATTATCATTTCTTCCTTTTTTTTTACGGGAACTTCAAAACTAGTGCGAGGTCCGCATCCAGATTGTCTGACATAGCAAAGTCTTCTTAAAAGACTTCTAAGATTAAGATATCTCTTGTAAAGTTAATTGAACCTTTTGTTGTTACCTGCCCAAGGGCCAAACGTTCATACAGCAATGTCAAATCTGATATGAAAACATGCAACAAGAAATATATCTTGATGGAAGAAATATATGACTTTCATTTTGAAGCACATCAAATCAATGATTAAACAAGCATGGTTTTGCGACATCAAATCCAAAGAAAACGAAATAAAACGTGAGCAAGAGTCGCATTGCGTTCGTTACGAAAGATGCTTTAAATATTTCTTCAACTTATAGACGAAAGCTCAATAAAAATTATTCCTATATCAAAAGAAAAATTCTAAGCATATTAAACAGGGTGTATCCAAACAAGAAGGCGAATGGTCTGTTGTTCATTTTTTTTTTGACGTGAGATATCCATGAATACGCGAAAACTCTTTATTGGAAATTTTTTAACAAATGACAGGGTTCAAAAGGGAAATGATTAAAGAAAGGCAACATGTAGATAACACCCTATTAATACATATAACATTCTTGCATGTATAAGCGGTTTATCTAACATCACTATTCATCATTTTAACGTGTGTTTCATGATGAGGGGTATAGGACAGGACAGTGTCGTAAGTCGTCAGCGTCAGAGAAAATGTCAATTTTCATTATGTGGTTTTGTCTGATATATCACTGTTGGTGAAAACGAATCATTTACGGAATCACAGTCAATACTTTCTGATGGCCTAATTTAGTAGTACACTGTTTTACTGGCATTAGTCAACCTGAATATATATACATATATATATATATATATATATATATATATATATATATATATATACTGAAAGAAACTGGACTGAGGCGGACGTTGCTCTCGATCTTGAGTCTCCCTTTTAATCAGTCGAGCTTTCGGCCTGTCATCAGGCCTTCATCAGGATCTACCAACAGAATAGTTATTATCTAAGTAATATACAGTAAAAGTGGAAATTTTCGCGGTGTTGAAATTTTCGCGCATTTCGCGCAACCAGAAACTAGCGCGAAAATGAAAGCACGCGAGTATTTTTGCTTGCCATATGTTCCAGTAGTTGACGTTTTGATTCCGCGGAATTAAAAACACGCGAAACTCTTCTAACACCCCCCCCCCCTCGAGCGCGAAAAATTAGTCGCGCGAAAATATCCACTTTTACAGACAATAATGCAATAACATATAATGCTAATCTTCTGAAATATTACTTATAATATTAATTACTGAAATATTTCAGTATATGCTACCCACATTGAGGCACCGCGTACGTTTGGGAAGGGAATGATCTCCCGCACTATATATATATATATATATATATATATATATATATATATATATATATATATTTATATATATATAGATTTTTTTTGGGGGGGGGGGAGGGGGTTGGGGTGGGGTTGAATTGATGTATTTGTCTTTGTCTTTGTCTTTGTAATCAAGTGCACTCACCCGGGGATTCTTGTTGAGCAGACCGCAGAAAAACTCGGTCAGTTCGTCAAAGAAATTGGGCGGCACTCTCTCGGCCGGAAGGTTGGTGTACATTTCGATGCATGGCATGGCGAGCTACTGTATACCTTTAATGGTTCCTGTCAAGTTGAAGAAGAAGAAAACGAAAAAAGAAGGAAAGAGAAGAAGAAGAAAAAGAAAGAGGACGAAGAAGAAGAAAACAAATAGAAAAAAGAGGAAAAAGTTGAGATGATGATGATGATGACGATGGTGGTGATGATGAAAAAGAAGAAGAAAAAAGAAGAGAGAAAAGGAGTAGAAAAATGGAAGGAAAATAAAAGAAGCAATAGGAAAAGAAGAATAAGGAGAAGACGAAGAAGACGACAAAGAAAATCAAGGTTTGTCGACAGTAGAACTTGTAAATCTTGCGCTGTATGATTGCCCATCATAAAAAGGAATCGTTCCATAATACATAAGTACGGATCATTGTGCATGCAGAACGCTCAAGGTTTTGGAAGGTTGTGAGTTCAAAGCCCCAGCAATAGCATTAATGACGCTTCGTAGGCTTACCTTTTGGTATAATAATGATTATAGTGCGTCTTCCAATCCACGGTAGTCCTTCTGCTGAAGCTGTACATAAGGGACGTGGGTGATGTTGATTTGTACAGGCCCCCATTGAAAAGTATGCCAATAGATATGGAATATACTTACACGTTACAAAAACAATGGAGTACACATATCACGACGGTATGAAATAACCAATTTATGATCTCGTGAACGAAAAATAAAGGTTAGATGATTACACGTGTATGCACACAAATTCAGTCTGGCTACATGTATTTCACAATCAGCTTTAACCCTGCGAAACGAAACAAAATGTGAAAAACCAACAAAAATAAAAGTACGCGCGTCGATTTAGAATTTAGAGGTAATGTGGAAAATACTTTTACAAACTTGCAAGTATATTAAACGATAAATATATTACAATATTTGCAAAAATTACGGAGAATTCAAAAATGCTTACTTACACGAGGAAAGCAGGAATTCTATGTTTGTAACGTGCTACTGGAGGCAGTGACGTAAAGCAGCGATGCAGGGTACACCTCACTCCCAGTTGGTCTCTAAATGAATGCAGATTACAGGACTCTGCAGTAAACTCCTTGGACGATCTCTCTGTGACGGGCTCTGCTGACGTCCCTATCCTCCAGAACAGTGCAGAAGATGCTGGCACGCGAAAAGGAAGGCAATCAATTTCATGCACGCGCCGGCGTTCTTACGTTTGCCCCCATTAAATGCGTGATATAAACAAATTATACTGGCACTTCGTGATTAAAAAGCTGCAGTCGTTCCCGAGTCGTTCGTGCTGTGCTGTTTTCGTTGTTGTTGATCACCCTCCCCCTTTACTAAATCCCCTAACCTACCCGTACATACCATGACACTAAATGGATGACTGCAAAGTATTATGGAACTGCTGGCCTTTTTCATTCGCTGCCAACAAAGAACGGGTATACCAAAAGACATTTCAAGGAATGTTTTATAAACTCAAGATATAAACGGTGACACCGTCTGTAACATGAGTACATTCTCTTCTGCAGATTCTCACACGTTTTGACATCTTAGAAGCAGTAGATTCAGTGAAGGAAGAAAAGTTGGGGAAACGTGTTTCCCCGATGCCGAAAAGTTAGTGAAACACTCCACAAAAGTTTGAGGATATCAAAGGAATGGTATAATATAAATTGGTTGAGATGAGGATTGAACTTTTAACTTTTTGCGAGATACAAAAAAAAAAATACTTATAAAATGTTACAGAGTATACAATAATTCTAAGAAGAATACAAACTCTATTTGATGAAAAAAAAAAAAACCAACAAAGTAAAATAAAGCTATCCTAATAAAACGTGAGTCCCACCTTTTATTTCCATCCTTTAGTTTTGGATATCTCAGCCATTTCAAAATCAATTTCCATCAATAAGCTTTGAATCCCTCTTCGAATTACACGCTCTTTTATATTTCATTAGACGTTTCTTATTATCTCGCAAAAAGTCGGAGACCTGAATCCCTATCTCAAACAAAGTTATCCATCTCTTTAACCACCCACAACCCCCCCCCCCCCAAAAAAAAGAGAGAATTTGATAAAAGTTCATACGTGATGACTTCTTAGACTTTCAGTTCATTAAATATTTGGAACTCTATGCCACTTTTGGAGGTCTTAACAGTAAAACAATGTTAAGAACTATATAATAAAACCATTTCAAAAATCTAAATTTCTGTGTGGAAAGGGCACATTTCCTCTACCTACCAATCACTTCGTTTTCTCTCTCTTTTGTTTTTGTTTTTTTAATTGAAAACAGCTAGCAAGATAAATTGCAACTGCCATATTTTCGATTTCGACGATGTAGCTGTCCTCGTATTAAATATTCCTTACTCTCAACTTTAAAGGGATGGTACAGTTTTGGTGGAGATGAGAATTGAGCTTTTAACTTTTTGCGAGATACCAGGAAAACACTTATGATATAGTACAGAACATATACCATTTTAAGAGGAATTCAAAGTTTATTTGATGAAAATCGGGTTTGGAATGACTGAAACATCCAAAATCAAAGTAAAACAAAGCGATCGTAATAAAGTGTGGGTCCCACACTTTATAACTACAATTCCTCTTTTTGGATATCTCAGTCTTTTCAAAAGCAATTTTCATCCAATAAATGTTAAATTCCTCTTGGAATTACATGTTCTTTCATATTTCATAAGAGGTTTCTCATTATCTCACCAAAAAATGTTAGAAACCTGAAATTAGGTCTCAACCAAAACTATACGATCCCTTTAAATGTTAACCAAAAAACAAACAAACAAACAAAAACCACCCTGTCTCCATGTTTCCTTGGGCATCTGTTTCTTGTTCTACTTTAATTTGGATATGACACAAAAATGTAAAAAAAAAAAAATAATAACGTAGCAGGACCACACTAAATGTTGTTGTGTCAGTGCTCAACGTATGGTGTGTACCGTATCAATTGCCCTAAGGACATAAACAAACACATGATATGAGCATAACTATCTGCTACTTAAAAATCACATATGGGAGGTCACATGCACATTTTTTTTTTCATTTATTGTGCCTGCTTTACAAGTACATAAAATTTATCTCCATCTAACATCCAAACATATACCTCCTTCTTCGCTATTTCCCTGTGCAGTGAGCATAATGCATCTTCATATCTTTCTAGATAATGATTTATAATTATGTACTACTACACATCAGCTATATCTTAGAAGGCGCATGATCCCAATTATATTCCATTGGACCACTAGTATACGCCTGATGTATACAAGCATAAACACCAAATAAGTATGCATTATTTATATGTCCGCTTGTTTGTGGGTTCGTAAGTCTGTTTTTCACTGCAGTTGAAGAGCTTCTGTGTTGTGCATGTAGGACACTCCAAGAGACAAATGCGCATTTCTGGAGTAGGCCTACGGAGTTTTAAACAGGGTGTGTCACACTGTGTACCATTACATGTTGAAGTATTAATATACATGTATATAGGCCTATATAATTATGTTTATGTATATTATATATATATATATATATATATATATATATATATATATATATATATATATATATATATATATTCATATATATATATATATATATATATATATATATATATATATGTATATATATGTATATGGTAACATTCACTCGTCGACTTGAGTTTCTACAGCGGACAGACAGTTCACCGTTGATCTCAAAATTAATGACTGATACCCCATTACAATGTCTCCTGTAACACAAATGGAATGTATATCATCTCAAGGTAAGAACACAATCGCTTTGCTCCTTATTAAAAAGTGAGACTCTTCTCAATCAGAAATTTAACAACCCGTGACATTGCGTGTGCGATAGGCCTATGTCCTGCCTTATGAATATTTCAGGCCTGTTAAACATTACGACTTATACAGCATTCTTCAAATGTGTGCCTCTGTATACGAACGTAAGTGTGTGTGTGTGTGTGTGTGTGTGTGTGTGTGTGTGTGTGTGTGAGTGTGTGTGTGTGTGTGTGCGTGTGTGTGTGTGTGTGTGTGTGTGTGTGTGTGTGTGTGTGTGTATGTGAATACTTTCCATGCCATCAGACAATTCAATGCTTATGACCGGTCACCTTCTGGGGGTGCCAGTAAACTGCAAGACTATCAATTTAAATGCAGTGTTGGGTTACATACGTGTACCTTTCCCCTTTGTGCAATGTGGAGTTGCATACTGAGCATCGTCGTTTGCAATTACAATAGTGGTCAATGGGAAGAGAACCATTTTTGCATGCGGACACTCAGCAACTTTGAACATATATCCAGAAACATCTTCCAAAACATGATCACAAACAAGTTCTTAAGAAAAGTGGGAGCATGCTCACATATTAAACAAAACTAAAACTAAAACTAGAAATGTCGCTATGGCGACTGGTATGCCTGCGCCATATAATGCATGGTTCTCCTAATAGGTGTATATTACAATGTCTTGACAATGTGTAATGGCAGTTTCACATTTGACAAACTATTAAAATGACAGGTCCGTCACAAATGTGTTGAATGTTCATACTTTCCTTGAACTAGGTTTAATTGGATGAATAGCTATATGCTGTCTAAATGCAGGTATTGTGGGATTTGAGGATTTTTACTTGACTTTTGACCCTTTTATAAGTTTATGCATTGAGTGATTTTCAAGGTTTAGAGAAAAAGCGTAATGTCAGTTTTAGATAGTAACATTTTAGCATTCTAACCTGACCTTTGACCCTATGACCTTAAAATTCCGAAGAGAATCACTATCAGGTATATAGAACGTGCATAAATATGTAATCTAAGTTCATAACGATATCTTGAGTCACTTTCGAGATATGGAGTAAGAAGTGAAATTTAGCACTTTCTCTTGACCTTTGACCTTTTGGCAAGAAACTTCCCAGAGAATCTCTATTGGGTAATATTGTATATCTTCAAACGTTTCAAGAAAAATCCTGCAGGCATTGCATAAATATGAGGGAAATAGTGAAATTTTGAGGAGTTGACCTTTACCTTTGAACCCCTGACCTTTGACCAATGACCCCCAAATTCCCTAGATAATCACTGCCAGTCAGTGCATGCATAGTATGCACTAATTAAGTTCCATAAAGATTTAAACCATTGGCGAGATATGGAGAAAAAATGAACTTTTGACATTTTTACTTGACCTTTGACCTCACGACCCCAAAACCCTCTCTGGAGAATCTTTATTTGTCAGTACATACTGTATATACAATAAGTCTCAAGAAAATACCTTCAGTCATTGCAAAGATATGGTTGAGCATTTGACCTGGACTTTTTGACCTTTAGCCTTGAGCATGTGTACTCAAAAGTTGATAGGCACAACTTTGCCTACTAATATATATACATGCCAAATGTCATTAGGATATCTAAAACGGTTTTTTTTTTTTTTTAAATCATGCTGTCCACAAAATTGATTACAGACGGAAGCATGGGCGGAAGGACGGACGGACGGACAACCCCAAAACATAATGCCTCCGGCGACACTTTGTGGCGGAGGCATAAAAATCAAAAATTAAAAATGACTGCACAAATGCCTCCTATCATGACATACAGCCGCAGTACCAGCGTGAATATTCTAATAAATCGCAATGACCAAGGTCATTGACACAAGGCCACCAAAGATCAAGAAACAATCACCGGATATGAGGAATGAGAGAGGAAGAGAGAGGGGTGGGGAGCGAGAAAAATGAGGATAGTGAAAACGAAAGGAAGATGGACAAAGAAGTTCAAGAGGGGAAAAAATCAAGGACAAGGAAAAAAACAATGAAGGACAAGGAAAAGAAGAAGAAATAGAAGATGAATACGTTACACATAAAGTACACTTAAAGGGCTCCTGAAATCCAAATGCATGTTGATTTGTGTTGATTTATGATACCCTCAACATCACTTTTGCGGCGAAACGAATATCTATAAACATTCCATATATTTTTTACGATTTTTTTTCTTCTATTTTTCTTCAGATTACTTGGGAACGCCCACAAAAAAAAAAATCCTTCCAAACCAATATTCCTCAGATGACCTCATCTGTCAATCATTGATAAAGTATATACTGAAATGTTTAACAAAAGACATTGGAATGCACCTTCCCCTCGACTCAGCATAACTTGTATGTTTCTGCGATATAATAATGTCATTAACAAAAGACATGGTAATCTGAAGAAAAATAGAAGAATAAATCGTTGAAAATATACGGAATGTTTCTAGATATTCGTTTCATCGCAAAAGTGATGTTGAGGATATCATAAATCAACATAAATCAACATGCATTTGGATTTCAGGGGTCCTTTACGTGGAACCTCACTATTTCGGATATGACAAAACCCTCTCATAACAAGCCGATTTTGCAGGTTCCAACTCTACATTTCTTTGCAGTTGTACGCAGCTGATATACTCAGTATTCAAAAACCTGATTTAAGAAGGTTATTGTCATAGTTTTTAGGTTCTAATTTTAGGTTCTACTGTACGATCAGGAAAGAATGCGTGGATTGATGTGCGAGACTGAAAAGCTAAGGACTTTTATGTGAATGGAACTAACAGGAAAGAGAAAGAGAGATTGAGCGAAATATCTAATTGCTGCATAAGATTAAGATCTTGATAATTATTATCATTAACATAATCACAAACAATAACCCATGAAACCAAGACAATTATGAAAAAAAAAATGAACAGAAAGTTGAATACGAAATACAAGCTGATCAACATGGGGTGATGCAATGATATATATATATATATATATATATATATATATATATATATATATATATATATATATATATATATATATATATATATATTTAATTTTTCAAGTCACATATTCTTTAAACTTATATTTGTACCGGGGATGGAAAATCGGGGCACCTCACTTATTACAAAAATCACTCGCGTTGATACATCAAAATCACAAATTTGCAACAATGCACAATTAAAGTGTACAGATCACAGATTTCTCACGATGTTGAGCACTCACAGGGCATGGTCAGGTAAAACCAGCCAAGATTCATAAGGGAAATCAGACAAGTAATGGTCGACGTGGTTTGTGCCCGATTGGTCCAAACCGATCCTCAGATGACACAACACGCATCGCACCACAAGAAAACGGACACTACTTCTGGGCACATCTGAAGGCAGTCTGGCAACACAAACAAACAAACAAGCAAGCAAGCAAAACAAACACACAAACAAACAAACAAACAAACAACTAAACAAACAAACAAACAAACAACAAACAACAAACCAACCAACCAACCAACCAACCAAACAACCAACCAACCAACCAAACAACCAACCAACCAACCAAACAAACAAACAAATTAACAACCAACCAACCGATCAACCAACCAAACAACCAACCAACCAACCAACCAACTAACCAACCAACCGACCAACCAACCAAACAAACAAACAAAAAACACCAAAAGTGACTCGCTAGATAATTCAGGAGGCATGGAGAAACATGCTGGTACATGATGGGCACGCACATTGACCAATGATATATCAACGTGGAGACTGGTGTCTTTGTTGGCTCTACACTGCCATTTAATAGTGTATACTGTGAGTTTCAACACTCGATTTTCAACACCTCGAGGTTTCAGGTAGCGCTGCTAACCTTCACTCACGTTTTTGGGGAGCGAAAAAATAACTATCACACTACATTAATAGCACTCGGCTCTGATGTTTTAGTATTCACAAACAGATCAAATTTCATTGTATATCTACCGTGCAGTGGGTACACGGATGACATGAACCAGCCAAAGGCACGCCTATATTGACATAAAATCATACTGTAATCTACACACATACACATACAGGGGCACACATAAAATGTCCACCGGAATTCCTGGACAGTTGCTTGAAAGAAGGGATCCCCGAGCTCTGGGGGATGTTTCATCAAATTGGTCAGCGCCAACAGTTGTCGGCGCTGACCAATTTCAGCAAAATCCTTGGTTTTGATTGGCTGAGATGCTCTGGTCACTGACTGTTACTATGGTAATTCAAGTTGTCGGCGCCTACAAACGTTGATGAAACACCCCCTGAAGTGATGTACCAAAGCCGGCTGTCCTCTCCCACTGAAATATCAAGCGACTGAAATGTCATCTGTAGGACGACAAGTACAGTTGAGAAAAGGGATCGAGCTTTGATGTCATATAGGATCTATTGCAGGGCACTTTGGGGTTATCCCACAAGACCGACACCCACGAGTCATACAGCCCACGAGTCCTACAGCCCACAAGTTCGACACTTATAGGCAAGCCCATGAGACCGACACTAGGTAAAAACAGCCCACGAGTTCGACAGATACAACATGGGGTTTAATGTGTTGATCGGTCTCGTGAGCCTTGTTTGCTTAGTGTCGAACTCATGGGCTGTATGACTCGTGGGCTGTATAACTTGTAGGCTGTATGACTCGTGGGTGTCGGTCTCGTGACGTGCACCCCTCACTTTGCGCTGTGATTATGTACACACACACACACACACACACACACACACTCATACAAACTTTAAACTCTGTGGCAACAGCTGCATCGAAGGAATTCAAATGGTTGTTCTAAATTTTTGCATACTCCTTTCAAAAGAATTAAGTGCTACTGCTGACTGTATTACAAAGTTGTTGCCTTTTTTTTTTTGGGGGGGGGGGTGGGGAGGAATTTAAGCATATACACTTCATTGACTTCATTGACCAAAACAATATGGGTCTTCCAAAACAGTAAGCTGAAAAACAACAGTATAGTTTTTTTGACTTCCAAAATTAAGATCCAAATTAACAAATCATTCTTCTTTCACACACACACACACACACACACACGAAAAAAAAAAATTGCCACGTACTGGATATTCACATTATTTTGACCCTAGAGACAAAGTACTCTAAGGTTTGTCAGGGATTAGCCTGTGTGAGAAAACGATTCTGAGGATTCTGTTATGTATTGCCACATGTTCTGATTCTATTTTTGGCTGATGCGACGGCATGGGACCCACTGATATCACGGAAGGTTCATATAAATTTTCTGCTGGCATGAACATGCTATCCAAATAAGCTAGTTACAAAGTTACCATTCAAGCTTTGGTACCTAAAGGTCAATGCAGATCTTTTCTAGTTTTCATGAAAGCTCATGAAAACTTCATGAAGACTACAATGTGTGTCATAAATATCCATGCACGGAGCAGTCGCACATTGGAATTTACAGGATGTGTATTCTTTTCAACCAAATCAACAAAACCTTTCCATGCAGCACTAATATGACGTGAACTATCATTTTCTGCTTGGTTGTTGTTGTTGTTTTTTTTTCCTGCTCTCCTTATTGAAAGATTAAAAAATGTTTTGAAAAGTTTGAAGGTTCAAAGTCAGTGCAGACCATTCTATGGTTGACTGCACCATCAAATTACAAACAATGTTTGATCTGATTACAGGAAGTTTGTAAGCATGTCGATGACATAAAATTGGGGTGAAGTCCAGAGAAGTGGAGAGGGGAGGACTCACTGGCAGGTCAATTGGGATGTCCCTCTGCCTTCTTCAAAGTCACTTAAAGGACAATTTCACCCTTATAAATACATGTGGACTGAGTGAATTAATGCAGCAATTTTAGTACAATACATCAGTGAAAGTTTGAGGAAAATCAGACAATCTGTTCAAAAGTTATTTTCTTTAGTTTCTGCACAGTCACTGCTGGATAAGAAGACTACTACAAATAATGCTGTCAATGTATTGAATGATATCATGAAAATATAAAGAGAATTTCACAACATTTCACTTTTTGGAAAAAGTACATTCCCTCAACTTGCCACTGACATATGTTAAAGGTAATATTATCTACCCTGCCTTCTGAAAGAGGCATGTCTAGTGCTCTTTTATTATGCGAGAAAAGTGAAAATACATTAAATTTTCTTCATGTTTTCTTTACATTGTTCTACACGTGTGACATCACAAGCTGTAGTAATCTTCTCATCTAGCTATGACGGAGCTGAAATTTCATAACTTTTTAACGGATTGCCCAATTTTCCTCAAACTTTCACTGTTGTGTGCTATTGATATTGCTACATTTTCTCAATTCACATGAATATGAAGGTGAACTTGTCCTTTAACCCGTTGCAGGCAAACTTACATGTAATTTTGCTGAAGCACACATTTTTCATAGACGCCTGTCTGACTATACTCGGGAATGGTTAACAAATGGTAAACATTCATGCATCAAAATCAAGGCGAATCCAGAGAGGAATCTGGAAAATTCTTGTGTGTTTATGTGTGGATCTCAACATGCACAAATAATTCCCCACGTCAGGAATGTTTTTGTTTTTTGTGTTTTTAATTCTGTTCTCAGGATATGAAGATATGTAAAATTCATGACATTCCTGTAGAATTCCAGGAAACTTGGCACTCATTTCTCACCCGAGCGCTATATTATACAAGGTTTAAAAATAATATGAATTATAAATCAATAAGAATCAGATCTGAAACAGGTAAACACGCCTTGTCATATGCAGGCAGTATAATTTGGAGAGGATTTCCTCATTATGTCAAAAAGATAAACACCCGTGATGCTTTTCGGATATCATTGCGAAAATATCTGTTATCAATATAACAATGATCCCCTATGAAAACATGTAAATAATTATGTACATATAACAATTCTTCTGTAAATATTGTAAAAACGTTATATCATAATCTATATCATTGAAAGGACTTGCCTCGACTAGCCTGCACGCTATTGCCAGTTCTTTTTTGCCAAACTATAACTATTAATTGTTGTGACTTTGTTGACGATGTTTGTTTGTTTGTTTGGTAAATAAATCTCATTTCATTTTCATGTTCAAGTGTGTTACGTAGCCCCTAATCCTTGACAAGTGATATTCATTTTCGTACATTTGAACATTCAAATTGAATGTGGAATTAAATCGAAATCGAAATCGAAATATTCTGCCACAGGTACGAATTCACGAAGGTGGTACAAATGAAACCATGGTTTAAACCATGAACAAAAACCATGGAGCGCCAAGTGTTGCATGGAATATTTCGTTACGAATTCAGTCATTTTGTAACTAAATTAACATTTCTTCCATGACATGATAATTTTGTTAACGAAACGGTCACTTTGTCGATGAAATGACCAATTTCGTAACGAAATGTTCCATGTGACACTTGGAGCTCCATGGTTTTTGTCCTTGATTTAAACCATGGTTTCATTTGTACCATCTTTGTGAATTTGAGCCAGAGGGTTTGTATAGTTTTGGTTGAGACCCAACTTCAAGTTTCTATCATTTTTGGGTGAGATAATGAGAAAACCTCTTATGAAGTACATGAACGAGCATGTAAATCCAAGAGGGATTCAATGTTAATTTGATGAAAATTGGTTTTGAAAAATGGCC
Source organism: Diadema setosum (assembly GCA_033980235.1). Lineage (NCBI taxonomy): Eukaryota > Metazoa > Echinodermata > Echinoidea > Diadematoida > Diadematidae > Diadema > Diadema setosum. Next base: position 11,060,098 of record CM067069.1, on the reverse strand, counting down.
GAGATATCCAAAACAGAGTAATTCTACTATAAAGGTGGGACCCACCCTATATTAGGAGCACTTTGTTTTACTTTGTTTTTGGATGTCTCAGCCATATCAAAAGCGATTTTCTTCGAATAAACTTTGAACTCCCCTTAGAATGGTATGCTCTGTATTGCAGTATTTCATGGTTTCTTGGCATCTCGCAAAAAGTTTAAAGCCCAATCCTCATCTCCACCAAAACTATACTATCCCTTTAATTTACATTATGCTGACATTTTGTTGATCTTGACCACTGACCTGAAGGATTGACCTTTTGGTGCACTTTCTATAAAGAAATTAAAGCACAATAAAAAAATTGGTCTGTTTGTTGTTTATTTGTTTGTTTTCCACAACACCCAATTACATTCCCACTGGACTTCCACTGCTAAAGTTATGGCTTGACAATGACAGTTCTAGCATAGCTCCAGTGACTTTAGACACTGGCCTCTGACCTTTGACCTTTTATTAAGGTAATTGTTAATTCATTTCTCTTTGTCCTCAGACAGGTGGAAATCCTAACTGAAGTTATGACTCAAATGCAAAATTATAAGCCAAAGTACAGTGACATTTGACCTTTGACTGCAAATATCTACCTAAATACACCTATCCTTCTTGGAATATCACACTACCATTTGACAGGTCTTACTGTGAGTTATAGCAGTAGAATTGAACTTTTACCCAGAGTTCAAAGACCACTGCCCTTTGACCTTTAGGGCTTATGGCCCAAATCTGATTGACACATCTACACCTCATATGGCAAACTGGACCTCATATTAAGAAACTCACAGACCATCTGTAAAACATATCATCTGACACCATTTAGGGGTGATGGCATAGAAACAAACAAATAAACAAGTATACAGCCCCTCTCTCCCCTATTGGAATTGTTATCTTCTCAAAAACAAAAACAAAATAAAGAATAAAGAAAATGGATGAAGGAAAGAGTAATATTTCTGTTTGACTTCATAACCAACCGAAACAAGACAATAAAGAACACTTGTAAGAGACTAAAATTCACAGAACTGTTTCAAGATTCAGTTCAGTCATCAAATCAATTTTTATTAATTCATGAAAAAAAAAAGGCATCCATCACAATACACTGTCCAGCATACTCATATCTGCGTAAGGAGATTTTAGTGCCAATATTCTCATTTAACAACGTACAGAGGTTATCTTTCAACATTTTATTGAATACACTAACTTACCTTACAGCAAATTAAAGTCAGTTTTTGTCCAAATAAAATACTCTCCACTTGACACAATCTGAGGCAATGTAAAGCACCACAAAAGAGTACTTGAGTTAATTTGCAGCCTTAGTTATTTGTCATTTTTTTTTTCTTTTGTACAATCATACTTTGACTTCAAAGCATAACAAAAGTGAGCTACATTCATAGCCTACAAGAAAATTTGGCAAAGCAGCTGCTTAATATGATAGGAAATGTCTGACTGGGTATGTTCTCACTCTCAGCATAATCATACATAATTTTTTTAACAAAAGTCCACAAGCTAGGTCGGATCTTTATTTGCTCCCCCCCCCCCCAATCCCACATTCACAATTGGTTTTGCACACATGAACAAATATGATAAGTGATTGCCATTGCTTGAGGGCGAGTACTGAGCGAATGGTATGTATATCACAACTGAAAATTATACATGTTACTGTGTATCACACGGCACATTCATCAATCTCCATATAGTACTGATTTTCACCGATATTCTGTTTCTATGTTTTCAAATATTTAGTCTTTTTAGTGTCAAGCTTTGCATAAGGGAAAGACATTTAAAGGGCCAGTCCCGACAAGATACAGTGTAACTACTGTTTAACTCTTTATGTGCCACGGTGCGAACCCCCTGTGTGCCACATTATTCTGAGACAGCAATGTAGTCCTCCTTTGGGTAAACATTCTGTTTTTCAAATCTATGTAATTTTTGCAGATTTGTGTTACTAGACATGTAATGAGCAAAGTTGTAGAGAAAATGCCTTGCTTTGATTTGATGTAAATTGTATGACAAATGTATGATTATTTTTCTTTCAAAAGAATAGTCGCTACATTATTGTAGATGCATCACTTGTGCACAGGAAACATTCACACAAACTAGGAATTTACTTGCAAATCCAATTAGGAACACTAAGTTGATATTCATTTACCGAATAAAATGTAAGCTATGCGTGACAGAAATGGAACAGCGAGAAACGCTTTCAGTGTACTCTGGCATTGGGCGATTTATTGATCGGTTTGGGCGGCTTTGCGCGTTTGAGCAGAATATGCGAAGTTGGTAAGCCATCGACTGAGTCGGGCATGCAAATGTGGCACGTAAAGAGTTAAAGAGGGTTTGGGATTCTTCCACTGACAAAGGTATCAGTTTCTGCACAAGTATGTACAGTCGGCCATTCACCAATGACAGAATAGTTATTGTAAAACTTGATATTTTCGCAGCATGAAATTTTCGCAAATTGGAGCCGGAGGCCTGTTTCGCGGCATGAAATTTTCGTGAGTTGCCTCTAACATTCAATGCGTATAGTGTAGACAAGAATTTTCACGTGCATTTTAATTTTGTGAATCTTGGCTCTCGTGAAATTAAAATGCATGCAAATATTCCTCGTTTTACAGTAATGACAAGAACACATCTATAACAGGAATAGCACATGGAGACTTCTCAAGCGGTTGCTGATTATGTGTCATATCATAACTTGAGTGCATCATAAGGACATACTGTAAGATATATCACACAGTGCTATCAGAAGAAATTAAATCAACTGTTTAAGTGATTATTCTCCAAAGTGGATCAAAGAGTCTGTGCCCAGGGCACAGTGATTGTAGATATAAAATAAGCCCTCACAGGTCTGATTACTTGTGATCAAAAGACAAATGCAATTGTTTTCTCTAACGGATGTCAGAGCGTTGAATTTGGTAATTAAAAAAAAAGGGCAACTACAGATTATATGCACTTTTTCAAATGATCATACAGTTTCAAATTCTCACGACTGGAGAGTTTACCCTGGTACGAATATTCAGTCACAAATATCTTAATCATTGTCACGACTATAATCACTGCCAAAGCAACTACCCTCATTTGCAATTTGCAATAAGTACAAACAGCTTAACAAGAGCAGTCCTCATGTCCGTTACAATGGAATCTAGGGCATGACTATGCTTTATTGCAAACAACATAATGCCACACCGCCACAATAAGGTTTTGTATCCATGACATATGCATACGCTGTAGACACACACACACTGTCGAGGAGGTGTTGTACAATGTAGATTAGTAGATAAGACCACTGATTATCAATCGTGACATCTCTAGTTTGTATCCTCTGGTTGCAGCAGTTATGCCTCTGTGCAAGGTACTCTATTCTCAATGCCTAGTGCTTCTGATGGGTCTAAAAGCCATTAGTCCTGTAACTGCTTGCTTATTTAGCATTTAAGGCTTTCTTAGCGGTCAAGCAAAACAAACTTGATTCAAATCAAATTCTAAACTTTGGTCTGCTTTCAGTGGGGTATCACCACGAAATATGTCCAGCTCTTTCTAACAATTTGGCAATCTCAAAAGGTTATGGGTTGGGAAAGGTTGACATAGCAAGAGCATACTATTGGGATGCGAGAAACTTTGGTTAGCAATAGTAGCAATTTCATTTTCTTTGTCCTCATCTACCATCATTTGCACATATCGTATGCATTTGTTAATGTGCTGGCACAATTAAATGGTGTACATCATTCACATGAAAATATTGTAAAACAAAGTAACATGACTAATAATTGCAGATGCTCATTACTGTTCTTGCAACAAAGTGGGCTACATACTAAGGACGGTACATTGTCCCATTTTTGACGCAAACCGGAGGAATAAAAAGAGGTGCAAGGTGAGCAGAAATACTGTATAAGGTCATACTGTAAAAGTGGATATTTTCGCGCGACTAATTTTTTGTGCTTGGCCGGGTAAGAAGAGTTTTGCGTGTTTTTAATTCCACGGAATCAAGACATCAGCTACTGGAACATAATGGCACGCAAAAATATTTGCGTGCTTTTATTTTCGCGCTAGCTTCTGGTTGCACAAAATGCGCAAAAATTTCCACTTTGACAGTAGTTTATATAGCAATCATCTTCGACTGTATCCGTTCACATGATGGTTTTGTTTTCTACCGGCTCCTCCACCACTAGCACCACTGCCACCAGCCATGTTGCCACCACTCTGCCTACTACCGCCACTGCCACTGCCGCCACTGCCTCCTCCATTCCAGCCATTGACCTTCGTGCCTCCGCTCCCCTGCTGAGCCCCATTCACCTCCCCCAGCACCTCTGGGGGGCGCTTCCGCCCCTCCGCTCCGCCACCGATACCCTGTTTGGTCACGCCCTCTCCTCCTCCCTGCCCCTTCTTCTTTGTTCCCGCTGGTCCGCGGAAGAGAAGCCCCGCGGTGGAATGCTTTGCCGCTGCCGCACCCGTCTTCGCCAATGACGACGAGGACGATGACAGTGAGAAGAGAGATGCTAGGGATGAACTGGACGATAATGATGACGACGATGAAGCCGATGTGGCCAAGGCACCGGAGGGCTGGTGATCGTACGCTGAGGACGCCGATGCTGGTCGTTGTTGCGACTGCTGGTTGTTTTTATGCCGCCCTTTGTTCTTGTTTTTATGTTTCTGCTTGGATGGCTCTGATGCCTGCAATCCAATCATTGAACAAAACAGCATTGGTATAATATTGGAAAAGTGGATATTTTCGCGCTACTAATTTTTCATGCTCAGTGGGGCAAGAAGAGTTTTGCGTGCTCTTAATTCCGCGGAATCAAGACATCAACTATTGGAACATATGGCAAGCAAAAATATTTGCGTGCTTTTATTTTTGCACTAGTTTCTGGTTGCGCAAAATGTGCGAAAATGTAAACACTGAAAATTTCCATTTTTACAATAGGCAAAGGTTTTTAATCAAGAATCTCCTGTTTACTGGTAAACATTTCTGTGCCAGGGACTTTGGACAGTGTGTACAATGCTATGGGGTTTTCTGTGCCAATCATCACTCAGAGTACACAAAGTGTTAAGAGGCAGTGCTTTTATGTTTTATATATATATGTACTACAGGTGAATCTCATTTCTTCCATCCCTTTCTAATGCTATTTGTTGGAAGGGTGGGGGAGGACATCTCCATTAATAACATGTTCTTACCCCAAGGGAAAGAGAGTTTTGTGAAAAGAGCAACACCTACTCTCACATTCATGCAACATTTATGGCTCCCATTGAGTTTGGAACTGAGGACCTTTTCTGTCTGCCTCAGGGACTGTAACCTCCCTGAGCCACCTGCTCTTGCTCTACAATCAGTCACATGATCAACTCTAACTCTCTCATATGACTACCTCTTTGTCACATGACTAACTCTAACTTAGTCACGTAACTAAGTCAGACTTACTCATGTAACTATGTCTAACTTGGTCATGTGACTAACTCTAACTTGGTCATGTGACTAACTCAAACTAGCTCACCTGTCGTAGGGCCTCTCTGAGGGGCGTGGTGGGTCCAATGATGAGAAGATCATCCAAGCTGCCTGTGTGTGTATGCAAAGGGAAATCAGTGCCTTAGCCATCAAGTCCTGGGCAAATTCTGCAGTGCTGATGCATTTTTGTATCCATCAAGATATGACTTTTCAATTAGGCTCAGGGTTCACGGTTAGGCAGAGGCTTACTTAGGGTTTTATGAGTTGTTGTTTTTTAACATGGTTAGAGTTTAGGGTTTGGGGTTAGGTTATGGGTATTTTGGTACGGTAAACAAAGTAAAACAAAATAGTCCTGATAAAAGGTGGATCCCATGTTTTACTAGAAACTTTTTGTTTTTGAAAATCTCAGCCATTTCAAAACCAATTTTCGTCAAATAAATTTTGAATTCGTCTATTAAAGAATTGTATGCCCTTTAATATTTCATAAGCGGTTTCGATTCACTTCACAAAAAAGTTGGAAACCCTGAAGCCCCATCTCAACCAATACTATACCATCCCTTTAAGCACCAAGACAATTTGTTTTGACCTTTTCAGAGAGAGCTTGAGAGAGAATGCTGACAATCTCACGAAGCATGGTAAAAAGGCTAGTCACTATCCTCATTGACAATGAACGGTACCTGTCTTGGTGTTCGGGTCTGTCTTCAGCATGCCCAGTCCGGCGCTCAGCCCCGGACTCAGCCCCAGCCGGTCCCTCACGGGGACATGCAGCAGGCCGTCCGAGTTCCTCCTGCCCACCTCTTCCACCGGCTGTGTCTGACCGCTGCTCGCTGCCACAGCAGTGCCACGGCCGGACTCCTTGGATGCAGAGTCCACCGGCTTGTGGGCGCGGCCGGAGATGGTCTCCATACCAACAGCACCAGCGCCTCTCCTCGTCCGCTTGAGGCAGTAGGTGAAGAGGAGGAGCATGACGACCACCTCACACAGCATGAGGAAGAAGTGACGCTCCACAACCTGTGGGACAGAGGAGGCAAGGGAATTACAGACAAATCTGAGATAAACCTTGATTTTTGCTTGAAGATGGAGACATATGCATAAGAAATGTGTGAAATAATGCTGTGATAATACAATTTCAGCTGGGTAACCAAAATAGTCTGTGCCTACTCAGAAGAGGCCAACTACATAATGCATATCAAGACCACATTATCTTCATAATCAATATCAAGTTGACATTTTCCATCTCTCTTCTGGAGAAGGGTCACGAAGGACTTTTCTTCCTTTTTCCTGCAGAATCCACCAAACTCAGTTATATCCCATAAACTATGTGGCAGCCATGTGTGATAAAAACACTTAAAAAAATTTACCAATCATGCAACTCTGGCATGGTTTTGCAATCAATATTGCAATGACAATCTATGGAAGACACAGAGAAATATACAACCAAATTGCTTGCTATGGTGATAGTGCAGACAAGGATGTCCCTGCATGTTTGCCCTGATGTGTCGCGTGAAAAGTGCAAGGGAGAAAAGTGCGAGGGGCATGGTGGACCATTTACCTCTCGTAGGATGCCATCCATTCTCGAGGTCATATTCCTCATCGCCACCGTCAGGTTCTTCAGTTCTCCCTCCAGCCGCTCTATGTGCTCCGACTGCTGCTGTCTCTGTAGTACAAATATCAAACTTAATTCATACTTTACAAATTCACAACTTCTAAACTGACTGGCCAATTTCTCTCAAACTTCATTGAAGTATTCTACAAATATTTCTGCATTCACTCAATCCACAGCTATCATTTAGGTTTCATTCACCTTTAAGGATATATGCATGCATAACAATCTGCTTGGATAACCACCAACCCCCATCTATATATTTCCAGATGGAGGGGGGGGGGGGGGGCAAGTGTTCTAGAATCCACCCCACCCAAATACTGCAATACTTTAGACCATTTTAACATGGTCTAAAACACCAGTAAAGTTTGCTACAGAGGTGTACTTCTAGGAAAAAGAGTTGAAGACTTGACTGAAGTAATTAGTTATGCAACTAAGACTAATTTCATGACTGTGCAGTATTTAGTAAATTGGTGAGAAGCTTAAATGACAAAAGTTGGGAAGATCATATGTCAGGGTAATTTTAATGCTGTTAACACATATTACATTGGTGCATGAGACCACAATATCAGTGCTATCATTGAAAGTAAATAGCACGAAAGATATCTGTTTATTCCAAATTTGGTCATCAAGAATTCAATGTGACTAACAGCCACATGAAGTCTCACCTGCTGCTCTCTATGTGAAGATGGAGGTTAAAGCATGGAAACACAAAATCTGATCCCGAAAGTCAGTACGGTACTCTTTTATTGACAAATTATGTACCAAAGCAGTCCCACCATGCCAAGTCAATTCCACATTATTATATGCATACAGACTAATAGTAGCAGTTCACGAGGACCAATTACACGTGTGGATCAGATTCCTGACACATCGGAGTAATGGACTTGTAGCAAAATCAAAACAGTCCCTCGCCTAGGTTTTGGAGGAGGGGGGAAAATAGGGCATGGGGGTAGGATTGGGGGAGATGGGCGTGGCCCTATATCCTACTCACCACTTCCTGGGCCTTTTGCGCCCCTTCCTGAATGGTCTTGACCTTCTTGTTGAATGCCTTCTGCATCTCATCCATCTGTTTACGATACCTGGTTTGGGGTGGGTGGGGTGGGTAGGGAGAAGATATGAAATTCCTCCATTATCTCGAAGATGTCGCCAGACGTAAGAAGGAGTGTTCTCATAGTTTCATAGTTCCCTGCCTGCTCCATTTCTTTCTTCTTTTTCTTCTTTTCTTTCTGATCATCATTACCATTTAAGCTCATTTCTATCATCATTATTCTCTCATCCATCCATGTTTCAATATCATGAAAATTAGCAAAGCATACAATTCACATTCAGATTATTTAGATTTATATAACAATAACAATATAGTAATAAGGTCTTATTTACCCAGGGTAGCCTCTTCAGTGTTGCCAATGCTCTACCAGAGGGCCCTGCTATCATTATTACCCTAGCATTGCCAGGTACCCATTTATACACCTGAGTTGAGAGGGACATAGTGGGTAAAAACATCTTGTCCAAAGACTTAGCACTGGGTGGGATTCGAACTAGGGACCTCTGATCGGGAGTCGGGAGTCTTATCCACTTTGCCACAGCGCCCCCACAATATATTACCATAAACATGCAAAATCGGTGCAGTGGTTGATCCCCCTATTAAGTAAATTGAAGACAAACACTTGATAGAATGAATGATTTTTTTTTTTTTTAAACAATAAAGCAAAATAATTCTCAACATAAAAAAAAAACAAACAAACAAGAGACCCGTGGGTCTAGCGCTCACCTGAGTATCGCAAGTTCACCTTTCATGCAGTCACTAATCTAAATTATTCACAGCTCTACTAAAATTTGACCAGGCACTCTCAAGTAGAAGATGGAAATGTACAATAAGGGCCCAAATTTTTTTAAGATTCCTTAATTTGGGGGGATTGGGCCCCCTGGGGCCCTCTGGGTGGGGCATGGTGCCCATTTTGATAAATTGAGATCCTGACCCCCTAGGGATGCTACCTACCAAGTTTGACGAAAATCCATCATGAGGTTTTCAAGAAGAAGATGAAAATGTACAATTCAGGCCCCCATTTGGACCTTCCCAACCCCCCCCCCCCCCCCCACCCGGCCCCAAGAGGGACACCCCTGGATCTGCTATGAACACACTTGAAACTACAGTCATTAATGTACTATTAATTTAGTATTATCTTAGCTCTAGAACTTCTGATTCTAGAGAAGATTTTTAAAGATTCCTTCATTTTGGGGGGTTTGGGTCCCCCTGGGGGCCCCCTGGGTGGGGCATGGTGCCCATTTTAACAAATTGAGATCCTAACCCCCTAGGGATGCTACCTGCCAAGTTTGGTGAAAATGGGTCATGGGGTTCTCAAGAAGAAGATGAAAATGTACAATTTAGGCCCCATTAGGACCCCTCCCCACCCACCTCCCCTGGGTCCCAAGGGGGGCACCCCTGATTCTGCCATGAACAAACTTGCAACTACAGTCATCAATGTACTAACTCATAGTATTAACTTAGCTCTATCACTTCTGGTTCTAGAGAAGAAGATATTTACAGATTCCTTAATTTGGGGGGGGGGGGGGGTTGGGCCCCCCTGGGGGCCCCCTGGGTGGGGCATGGTGCCCATTTTAACAAATTGAGTTCCTAACCCCCTAGGGATGCTACCTGCCATGTTTGATGAAAATCGGTCTTGGGGATTTCAAGAAGAAGATGAAAATGTAAAAAGTTTATGCACGACGGACGAAGGGCGATCGCAATAGCTCACTTGAACCTTTGGCTCAGGTGAGCTAATAAAAACCAAACATGTTTTTGTACATGCATATGCAAGTAGATCTGCTCGTCTATCTCGTCATGACCTCCATGAGTGTGCATTTGTTTGCACTTGAGCATACACTTATGAGATACACAGAGTGTTATGATAAAACTTATGATGTACTATGCTACTAACATACTTGTCAGCATTTCCTACACACTGATAATTTGAAGTTGTTGCATGGACATGTTATGGAATCATGTAGAATTTAGAGCAATTCTTGAAAAGGTACTGTGAGGAATCCCCCGCAAGTTATGGGACCTTAAGGCCGAGTTCCTTGACGAGAGGAAATCTGAGCAGAAATTATCATATTCTCATATCCGGCTTTCTTTGTGTCAATGAAAGGAAAAATCTAATTTGCATGTTACATCAAAGGTTTGTTCTATCCATGCTATTACAACCAAATTTTGCCTGTACTTGTAAGCAGGGTCCTCCTACCTCTGGCTTAGTTCCTCCAAGTAGAGACTGCTGAGCGACATGTTGATCTCCAGGGTCTTGATGCGGTTGTTGAGCCTCATCAGCACGGACTCCTTCTGGGCCCCGTGGGGGACCGAGAGGCTAGAAGCGCTGGGGGAGAAAGATCCAGATGCACTCCCGCTGGGTGCCGCTCCGTTGCCGGCCTCCGCCGCGGACTTGTTGTTGATGCTGCCGTTGCCAGGCGTGGCTGTCGACCCTGAGGCAGTGGAGGACTTTGGAGGGTCGGCCGCCGCCTCCTCCTCCTCCTTCTGGGTCTTTTGTGAGATGGTTTTGTTTGAGGCGGTCTGAGTTGGAGGGGTTTTGTCTTTGGCTACTGTTGAGTCATCCTGAGACGCCTTATCTATCCTGTCTTTCTCCATGTCATCCATGTTTTCAGATATTGAGAACTTCTTGGGAGCTGCATCTTTGTTCTTGCCATCTACTTGAGGTGAGCTGGAGTCTTTCTCTGCTATTCTGGTTGACTCAGTTGGTGGTATGAGTTTATCTGAGGAAGTGGATGAATCTGATTTTTCACTCAAGGGAGCAGAGGAGTCCCCCTGTGGCTTACTAACATTGGTTTCCTTTTTCTGACCAGGGGTATCTATCTTAGATTCATCTTCCTTGGAAACCACAATAGCATCCTCTTCAGCTGACACTGCCTTTCCTCCACGATCCTCTGTTGGAGGAGGTGGGATAGGTAAAACTTTGATGTTGGGATCATGACTGGTAGCAATAATCCCCTCACTGGAAGACTGCGATGATGCGATGGGTTTTTCTCCCATGGCATCCTTCTGACTGGTATCCCCTTCTCCGGCATCCTGCGAGGGTGCTGCCGTCTTTAACATGCCGCGCGAATCCGAGCTCGTGGCCAGTACATCCCGAGGAGCAGTATCTTCCACCGTCTTGCTTGTGGATGGTGTTTTCGTACTGAGGGTGTGAGATGGAGGGGAGCTTATTTCCATCTTGTCCACCATTCCCCCTCCCACGAGACTGTCGTAGGGCGTCGGCTCTAGGACCACTGATGCTGGCAAATGCATCTCAGTGTCGGTCTCTGTGCGCATCATTGTCGTTGCCGTGGCGCGGATGGACGAGGGCATCTCCCCGGGTTCCCCCGGCAACCCAAGCTTGCTCTTCCCCTCCACTGAATCGTCGCCTTCATCAAGCGGCTTCGTGGCCCTCCGGATGGCCTTGCAGCAGATGAGGATGGACCCGGCGGTGTGGGCAAACAGGCTGAGACAGCAGTGCTGAAAGTGGGCAGAGTAGTTCTCCTGAAAGCAGACGGCCTGTCCATTGCACCCGTCACGTGTCTCCTCGAAGCTATCGTTCCCATCGGCAGAGAAGGCATCTTCAAACTCCTCGAACGGGTAGCTGCTTTTCTGTGATGACTCCTTGTTTTGGAGATCGCTGTGGTCAAGGTGAGAGATGGGGAGAGATGGGATTGGACTGCTTGTAAATACATCACAAGGTCCATTTTCAGCTTTGTGCTGCAATAATTTCAATACAAACATCCCTACGGAGCTTGAACCAATCCATGTAACAATTGTATAAATTGAATACAAGGGACAATAAAGTCACATAAAGATTATCAAATATTTACTACTTCACACACCACATTTTTGAAGTTCAAACTTCTTTAAATGAAGTCAGGTATCTTTTCATGCAAAGGCAGAGATTTTGAACAAACCCAAATATGGCTTACACTGATTCATACTAGTACTTTAGCATAGATAAGCAAAGATACTGTCCTTCAAAGATGTTGACTAAAAGTCCTATGTCAACTAAGTGGGAAAATGGGAATGTTTGGCGATTTTGCAAACATCAACTTGCTGATGACTAGTCCTGAGTATTGACCGATTCTGTGACGCGCTATGTGTATTTTTGGCATGGGCAGCGCCATTACTGCGGTGTATCATCCGACCCCCCCTCCTCTCTCCCCACCCCTCTTACGCGCGCAGAATGAAAAACTGATGCATGGTTGTTTTAGCCAATGGGCGTCTCGTACTGAGTGCGCGAATGCTTGCTTAGTGCGCGAACCTTTGTTACAAGTGCGCGATAAACATGTTGCCCGTGGGGTGGGGGAGAGCAGGGGGGGTCGGCTGAGACACCGCAATTTGAGCTCATGGCTGCGCCCAGTGCCATAAAATGTCTGCTGCCCTCAACGAACCCGAATCGGTCAATAACTCAGACAGGTATCTATGGAAAATGTGTGCTATAACAAAATCAGCTCATCCTCCATTGGTTAAGTAATGCAAGGCATATGTGCGAGATGTCAAACAAAATGTGTATTGCAGTATTATCCCAGATTATCATCTATATAGGACGTTTTAGCGGCGCATTAAAAACGCGTTTTGTAGTCTGCTCAATTTTTACCGTTCAATATCGGAGCATATTGAACGAATCGCATAGACCAACGCATTAATTCCCCATAGGCTACCGTTGTTAATTGCCGTTCAAGATCACACGATATTCAATTCTGTCTCGTTTATTGCGCGAGCGCTTGCTGAATGCGCAAATATGCTTGCTATTAGTGCACGTCATTTTGTTACATTTTTTCACACGCGCGCAAACATCTTGCTACTTGTTTGTTTCAATACGCAGTTTTAGGGGCTTCCCCTTTTCAGCGCTGGGATGGGACTGCCGAGTCAACTTCAAAGACGAGTAGAAGCCGGGTAATTTTGTGCAGTTCATGGTTGCTCTACTTGATTGTATAAGATGATAATAATTATATTGGATGGCCTTGATTCATGGAATACCAGGGAATATTGCACTCGTTAGAGTCAATATTGCACTCATCTTCGATTCGTGCAATATTGGCCCTAACTCGTGCAATATTCCCTGGTATCCCATTCATAGCCATCCAATATAATATAATTATTGCATGATTCACATTAAAAAGTATGTCTGTTTTTAACCAGATGATGAGCACACTGGTCCCATATCCACCATAATTTGTGTTGATACTAATCCGTGCAGTTACATCCTTTCGCAAAGTTGTAGCATAAATTTTCATTACCTTTGGTCAACTTAATTACGCAACGATCACTCAAGTTTCTTTAAACTTCAACATCGCACAAGACTTCACCAAAGGGGGAGGAGCCTTACCCAGGGACAGTGGTGGCGTCTTCTTTCGTGACGTTGTCCACAAATGTCTCCTCATCGGTCTGGGTGCCTGTGAACACCTTGGCAGCCTTCTCCACCAACTTAAAGACGGCATCCTTGGCATGGTCCAGGATTCCATTCCCCTTGATGTCCTCGGCCAGTGGTGTCGGATGAACAGGGAGTACATCTATTGGCACCACACAGGGTGAAGTTTTCAGACATGAAACCAGTCTATGAATTTCCAGATTTTAACTTTGTTTAACTGACAATATGTGAACTCAATATCAAACAACGGATTATTTTGTTGTTAACTACGTGAATTTCCACACTTTTGCCATGATTTAATGAATATTTGCCAATATGAGAAAGACATCCACTGCTTCTTTTATATTTTCTCTACATTACTTGTCTAATTATTGTGTACACTCATCATAGAAGCCTTGGCCTTTGATGCACTTTAAGAAACAACAACAAAAAAAACCCCACAAAACCTAACTAAGCAAACTGAAAATTAAGGGGTTTAACTTTTTGTGACACTCGTGTGAACTGTCACATAGAGATGAGGAAACACACCTATGAGGAGATGACACTATTATCAAGTTATCCCAGCTACACAAATTTATTTGGTCTTCTCACCTTGCTCTAATGATGCGGTGCCATGGTTACTGTTGTCTCCCTCTGCCTCGTCAATCTCCTCCACCATGCTCGTACCAAATACTCTGTTAGAAGGCACACAAAGGGACAGAAATTTGGGCAGATGTCAAAGGGAGAAGAAACATGGATGTCATCAGCAAATGGGTGGTCAAAATCTCATGGATTTACATTCCCCAGTAGGTGCATATGTGACCGTGCATCACAAAACGAACAAAAAGTCACACCCCTCGATTTTACATAAGGACTCAAAAAAGGTGAAATGGGTCAACCGAGTCAATCTTGAGTTTGTCATATTTTCTGAAAGAGCTATCCTTCTTCTACATTATTCTTTAGTTTGGGGTCATAACATGAACGGGATGTATTGTATGTTTTGAGCAGTTTTTCTACAACCCTTTTTTGGGGGAGAGAAGAACGATCAGCTATGTCTTAGATGCCCCTTTTCATTTCTTGAAATCCTTTGCATACTCTTCACGTTCAATTCTTATAACTTTTGAAAGGATAATGCTACTGCTTTGAAAGTTGGCATTAATTATGGACAGAATGTGTTGATAATCTCTTCATTGTTGTTGCTCCGGTGGTTTACATCCTGTGCTTTGTCGCTTTCATTCCACAACTAGCATGGCTTGGTAAAGATTAGGCGCTTGAATAGACCCTGTACTTCAGAGGCTATTTTCTCAGTTCACACTTTTCCAGAGTGTGTGTTTTCTTTGCAGTATTTAGATAAGTTAGGGGAGTCCATTTGAATTGAGTTATACACCATTTTAAAGCTTAGAGTCTGCTCTTTCAGAATCTGCCCTGAACTAAAAATCCATGTCTGGCGACTTTTTGTTGGTTTTGTGATGCAGGGTCACATATGTAGTGTGCTGAAAACTTTTATATGATTTCAATGACTTGACACCATTACATAATTGTAGTGCAAATGCAAATGTTTGATCTAAAGTACAGTATGTCAAATATCAGAGTGGGACACAGTGTGAAAGGAATGGGACACAGTGTGAAAGGAGTGGGACACAGTGGGAAAGGAGTGAGACACAGTGTAAGCAGAATGGAACACAGTGTGAAAGGAATGGAACAAAGTGGGACAGGAGTGTGACACAGTTTGAATAAAGTTGGACACATGAAAAGGGTAGAACATGAAAGAAGTAAGAATTGCATGAAAGAGGCAAGACAGAAAGTAAATCACATGGTACGCGGAGTAAGACACAGTGTGAAAGGAATGGAATTCGGTGTCAAGAAGTAGGATACTGCATGAACAGAATGCGACACAGTGAAAAAGGAGTGGGATTCATTTGTCAAGAGGTAGTGCACTGCGTGACAAGAGTGTGACACAGTGTGAAAGGGGGACACTGTGCGGCCTTCTAGGACACAAACAACAGGGTTCACACCTGAGAACACTGAGGGGACAAAAGTGTTCCGAGCCGAAGAAGGTCAGCATCTCCACCTTCATGTACTTGGCAAACATGATCTCCTCGCTGATGGGGAAACTCTGGAGGGCTCGTTCATCCCTAGCCAGGAACGTCCCCAGGAGATGCCATTCCCTCACTGGGTACCTAGCAGGACACAAAATGAGGGAGAGAGAAGAAAAAAAAAACATGATTGCCAGAGATACAGTGCGTGCAGAGAAAAATCAGACAGAGAGATATAAACATGGACAGACAGACAACTAGAAAAGCACTCGTAGAGCGCAGACCTCCACCAAGCAGCTCATTTCCACCCATACACACATGCTGAAAATCGTCCAATTTCCCAATATAGACGCCTTTTGTTTCCAGCTGTGCAGCCCCTCGCCTGACATGTATGCAAACCTCAAATACACACAGCCTGAACTCCCAAATTCACTGAACCTATCTGCAAAAATGAAAAAAAAAAAATCCTTTAAAAATCCATAGAAATCCCTGGGTCACTACTAAAATTTAATCATCCGTTCTTTGTATCATTATTAACTTTTCCTACAAGTTTTCATTTAAATCCGTCCACAACTTTTTGAATTACCGGTATATTGCACACACACATACAGACAAACAAACCAACACCGATGAAAACATAACCTCCTTCCTTTAAAAGCAGAGGTAATAATTAGAGAGAGAGAGAGAGAGAGAGGAAAAAAACAGGACAGAGAATATCACTGATCTAATATTACATGGCCATTGTAGATTGTGTACTCATATTATGACTGTATCTCATTCACACAGCTCCTAGATATGGATGGCAGAGACAATAATGACCAAAACACAGGTTTCTTGACATCCATGAGATTATAAATGATTATAATATATAATGAGCTACACTTTATGTATTAGACCTGTTTGTGACATATGTTCCACCCAGTGCATTATAAATGAGATGCCTCTACTGCCATTATATGTACTTCATCTCATTTTCTTTTTTGCTCAGCTGGTGCTTGCGGGCCGAGTCAGCATTTGTAAATCAAAGTATCAATACCCACAAATCATTAACCATTCTACAATAAACCATAACGTCAATGCATTAGTGCACAGAAGTATCATTATCGTTTTGTACATTGGAGGCCATTCTACTACAAAAGACATTAGTTCTCAAAAAAAAAAAAAAAAAAAATCTCTTTCTGTTCAGACTCTGATGTTTTTGTTGTTGTTCTCAGTGATGCATTACAAGTATGTCTCATACTATGCACCTCTTTATAGATGCGATAATACAGGGTTCGACACTAATGGTGGCCCGGTGGCCCGGGGCCACCAAAAATGCACGTCAGGCCACCAAAATTTCAGAAATGAAGAATTTGGTGGCCTGATCGGGCCACCAAAAAAGGTCGGATGTTTGCCTTTGGGCCACCAAAAACAAAAGTTAGTGTGGAGCCCTGGATGATATACAAATGATGCACTGGACTGAGTGGATGGGTGAGAATTGGATGCGCGAGTTTAACTTTGGAACTGTTTAAACCCATGAGCGCAGCGAGTGAGATTTAGACTGTTCCAAAGTTAAAGGAGAGCATCCAATTCTCACTGATCCACGAAACAGGCCTGTGCATTATCTATGTTATAAAATGGGCCCATAAATTAATAAATACAACCACTTTTCCCAATATGAGTCCGGTACAGCTACAACACTATACGAGACTTGAGCCATGAATTTGGATTTTAACCGGACACATGGCTCAGTGTGGATCAGTAAAAGTCAATGCATGACAATTGACCCATCAGATTGCAGAGATTCTAAAGCCCATTTAATAATATTTCATATTCAACTTCTGCTCTCATTCTATGCCCCATTACACAAACAGCTGTTTGATTTTCTCCATCCTGGATGGAGTCACTGACCTGTCGCTGATGGAAACCTTGAAACTCTCTGGCACGTTTGAGAACAGCTCAAAGTTGGCCAGCTCAAGTAGCTTAACCTGGATGGGTTCGCACAGCTCCACGACAAACCTGTAGGTGAGACAAAAAAAAAAAAAAAATAAAATAAAATGATGAATTCAGATCGTGTGACGATGAATTCAGATCACGTCAAAAGTCAGTAATCATTCCACCATCTCACACAAAGGGTATTATTTCATTGACAGTGGCTACTAACATTTTTGGTTACCTTTTGCCCCCCAAAAAGATCTTGGCATTAAATATTATTAAAAAGAAAGACATAATTCTACTGTAATTCTGGTCTGAATCAGTCACAATCTAACAACAGTCAACGATTCAGTATCACAGCAAATGTGTGTTCACATAATTCTTTCAGCCCATTCCAACCTCTCTTTCAGCCTCTATGCTATTCATCCATTCACTTACCTTGTTTTGAACATGCTCATGATTTTAAAAGGACTGGTACATATAGGTAATACACAACATTCATCCAAAGATCTGGGAGGTACCTTGGAGATCTTCCAAACAGGGGCCACTATTGCTATGTAAATAGCTGAATACATGAATGACTTAAATTAAGTTAAAGGGAAATGAAACCCAAATATACATGTGGATAGAGTAAGTGCTGTGATATTAGTAAAACACATCACTGAAGTTTGAGGAAAACTGGACAATCCGTTCAAAAGTTATGATTTTTAATATTTTGATGTTGCCATCGCTGAATGAGAAGATGACAACAGTTCATGACATCACGGCAAGGCTGATTTTTGCCTTCAACTTTGTAGACATTTATCTTTGTGACTTTGACTCAGCGGGAATTTAGTGAACATGAATGCATTTCGAAAGATCAGGGCCTTTTTTATGGGGGGGGGGGGGGGTGGAAGGGAGGAGCTTTGAGTGAGTCAATTTTGGTCTCATGTGACTTTGACTCATGTGAAATTAAAGGGAATGATACCAAAAAATACTTGAGTGAATGCAGCAATATGAGAAGAAGAAGAATTATTACAAGAAAGTACTGACCAGATGCTGCTCGCATGGCATGGATTCAGCATGTAGAGATCCCTGTTGATGTTGAGGATGGCCGAGGCGCTCTGGGCCTCGGGGTTGGTGCCTAGGATCTTGGCCCCGCAATCTGCCGAGGCGTGGTTCTTGCTGTTCTCATTCAGGTTGAACTTCTGCTGCGTGCTCTGCCCACTGTGACCTACAAAACAGTGATGCACAGATGCAGTTAGGAGAAGATGAATTATTATTATTATCACTTTTTCATCATTACTTATTTATTTATTTATTTTATTTATTCTTTTTTTTTGAGGGGGGAGAGTCAATAACAACAACAAACAAACAGTAAATATGCACATGGACATACATTTACAACCTTCATAACACAATGCAATTTAAGTTCCGGTGTAGCTTAGCTTATCGATGAATGATCACTCACTGTATAAATTCATACATTAATTGCATCATCTAGTTAACGGCTTGGGCATATCATGGACATCAAAATTGAAATGACCTTTTCCGAATGTACTACACATGTGTATGGCATACTGCCGATTATGCAGAAACCTGAAGTGACCGTAAAACCCAGATATACAGATAGCAAGGGAGCGAGAGGGGGGGGGGGAGGGGTGGACCAATGCACTTCATGATTTGGCAACGGACAAACATGGCTACAAACTTTTAATACATACTGAGAGGAAAGGACAAGGAAAATGGGAACAGAGAGAGAGAGTGGGCAAGAGAGAAGGCACAGGAAGTGAAAGAGACACAGGAAATGAAAGAGACAGAGGAATGGAGAGAGAGAGAAGGAGAGTGAGAAGGATGGAGAGAAGGGAGAGAATAAAAGAGGAATGGTCAGATAGAGAGGGAAAGATTGAGAGAAGATACAACTGTGCATACACAAATTGGTACCAGTACTCACTCAGTTCCTTGTCAAGACTCTGAGTTTCCTCCAGCTTCTTCTTCTTCCACTCGTCAAAGGAGGGCATCTTCTCCTCCCCCTTCCCCTCCTCATCATCCACCTCCTCCTCTGGCTTGGGAGCTTGCCCTTCAATTCCCTCCGCAACCTTCTCCTCGTCTTTCTTGTCGAGCCCGGCACCATCTTCTGCCGTGACATCCGTGGGCACTGTCTCGTTGGTCCCCTTAATCTTCTTTGGCTCATCTTCCTCCGCCGCTTTCTTTGCCTCTTCTTCTTTCTTCTGCTCCTCTTCCTTCTTTTGTTCTCCTTCTTTCGCTGGTTCATCCACCTCATCTCTTGCCTGACCAGAATCTTTGTCTTCCTTTTGTTTCACTGCCTTCTCCTCCCGAGGTTCTGTCGCTCCCGGAATACTTGCGACCTCCTTCTCAACATCCCCTGTGACATCTATCCTCTCTACCATACTTCCACCGGTAGCCTCTCCCATCTCTGGTCTCTGGACTTCATCTTCCCTTTCGGTTCTATCTGCCTGTGGGGAAATTCTCTCTGCATCCTCTTTTGTCTGATGTTCTTGCGCTCCTCCGGCATTATCCCCGTCTGAGCCGACACTGTCATCAGCGTCGCTTGCCACTCCCGTCTTGATGATGTCCCTTGAGTCTTCATCTTTGGTATCATTCTCTTCCTTAATATTTCCTACTGGTACCTTATTCTTCTCCTCAACATTTACTTGTCCCAGTTTGTCATCTTTGCCTTCTCCCTCTGGTGGAGGCGGCGAGATTGGCGCATCTCTCACGGAACTCGATTCCCTTTTAGTTCTTTCTTTACCCTGTTTATCATCAATGTCTTCCGCATCTCCAATGTCCTTCATCTCTGGGTGTTTAGACGGGTCTTCTCCTTTCTTCAAACTTGACCTGGTATCATTCATTATTTTCCTGCAATATCAATTACAAAAGCAAGCAAACACATACACAATGAAAGTTTGACAAGTTCTAGCAGCTTCAATTATAACATACTAACTATAATAGTATTATCAATTATGTTATTAACCTGAGGTACCCTGTGAAGTGTACATTTTTTTTTTTTTTCAGAGGACTCTGCAACTTTTATTACTCCCAGCAAAGACAGGTACCCATTTAAACACCTGAGTCAAGAGGGTCATGATGGCTAGAATATCATTGTACTGACATCACTGCCACATCTAATTTGCATGTTAATATGTACCTGTGTCCAATTTCACTATTTTGTATCAGGTATGCAGCATGCAACAAAGCTTTGATGGGGAAACTTACGCCATCCCTTTAGTTCTGACTATGGCACTTTGATTATTCACACCTTGAATATGGGGTAGTTTCCTTTTATGATTACAATGACCGGTGCACACACAGAAAGCTGATATGCCAAACAGATGGACAACTATGCAGACAAAAATACAAACTTACAGACTGCTCTTTTCTCAAGAAAGAGAGAAGGATGACAGGTATTGAGAGAAAAAGTAGAAAATTAGAACTTCAATAAATACCCAGATGCTGCATCCAGTGAAACATCGGCATTGACCTCTGGCGACCTCTGGCCCTTTTTTCCCTCCTCTTCCTTCTCTTCCTCCTCCTCTTCCTCTTCCACCTTCTTCTCGACATCGACCTTGGCGAGTGTGAGGTCGCTGCTGGAGGTTGCCTTGGACTGAGCCCCACCCTGGACTGCATCCCTGGGGTCTGTCTCACCACCCCTGTAGAAGAGAGATAGAAACAGGGAGAAAGAAACCAACAAAAGTTAGAGGGAGGAAACCCTGTGGCATATAGGAAGAGAAGAGTACATGTGTCCGGGTATATGCCAAATACTTTGTGAGGTTTTTATTTTCACGAGTCGGGTGCTATTCGCAAATTTAAAAACATGTGAATAGTATTAACTGTGATCCTGACATGAAAGTGAAGTGCACTCATATACCTTGTACATTTCTCTGTTCAGTGCTGTACTCCACAATCGCAAATTTAAGCAGTCATGAAATTGTCGGGAAGTCCCAATTCGCAAAAAAAAATTATACTCGTTAAATATATGCCATACACAGTATATGGCTGCGTTTATCATCTTTCTCATGTTTGAAACATGTTTTGATATCCACTATCAAAACTCGATTGCGAAGGCCTTTCAGATCCGTTTCTTAAGTTGTTGTGTTTATCATCTATATTGTGAGCCGCGAGGGAGGTCTTGTCACTGTGCAGCTCCACTGCATAGTTTGACCCATGGAGCAACGAAATACACTTCTGGCTATAACACGTTTGCAATTGCACTTTTTTGGGCATTTCAGAAAAATGTTTTTAACCACATAAATGCCCAAATGTCCCTAATAGTTGTTTGGAAACCTTAACTCTACACAAGAAGTAAGTTGATAAATGCACCTTATGTGTGGTAGAAGAAAGAATGTATATAATGTCTGGTG
Source organism: Diadema setosum (assembly GCA_033980235.1). NCBI lineage: Eukaryota > Metazoa > Echinodermata > Echinoidea > Diadematoida > Diadematidae > Diadema > Diadema setosum. The sequence continues at coordinate 11,038,346 of CM067069.1, read as the reverse complement.
TGTGAGAAGGGAGATGAGAAGGAGAAAAGGAGAAAGAGGAAAAGAAGAGGTGAGGAGAGAGAGAGAGGGGTTGAGTGGAATGACCTATACAGCAGGATACCATATGTTGCAGGGAATCATAATGACACATGTGTATACTACATGCTGGGAGTCAACCGCATTCACATCAACATATATACACCCACACGCATACATGCAAATGAAGACAGAAACACAAGTTATATATACACAAACATACTCATACATATTTGCACAAGCACAGAAGACACATACACATGAACATAAACATCTCTCACATATATGAACACACATGAGAAGTAATAACTTTTGGGATACTTCCCTATGTTGCTTCCTTCTACCTTTCATATCATATTTCTTCTTTTCCCCTGCTCTATAAAAAGTTTATCCTCCAGGAAGATATGAACATCCTCACATTATCAAATTTCTTGTTCCCCTTTACACTGGCATTTCTTCACTCACTAATGACTATAAGGAATGGTTTGTTGTATCAAAACTTTTGTTGATATCCTCACATCAGGTAGAAAAAGAAATACCATTTGCATTATTCAATCACTCATTTCATGTTATAGAATATTTTGCTTCTTTTTTGCACACCAAAATGAGAAGAGCATTGTGTCTGCAATTTTCTTCATAAAAAGGTACACCAAAAGCGTACCTGCAATTATGATATCTATATGAATACATGGTTTTATAAAGAGATAGACGAATGAATATAAGTTGATAAGGAAACACTGAATTCTACTACGCATACCATTGTACATTATACAAGCTATTAATGATTAATGTATAAATAACAGAGCTGCTGGCACTAAATGCTATGCTGATAGTGTACTTGAAATTCTAATTTGTATGGCTAAAATGAAGGTTGAGTTCAATTCTGCCACAATGATCAACAGTTGTCTGCATACAGTGTACTTGGGCTACATTGGCACAAGCCCAACAATGTTTTTTACTGCATCATCCACTGTCCTTTCATCACCACTATCATTTGTACTATCATAATAGTCATCATCATCATTATAACAAGACAATGATTTTCTACATCATCCTTATCATCATTTTTATCACCATTATCAACAGTTAAAATAATCATCACCTATTTATAACCATCATCACAGACATCGATATCACTATCACATGATTATCACGAATATCATCGGCGTTACTACTATCATTACTGGCATGAATATTATTCATGATTATTATCTCTACCATTTTAACCATAATGAATCACTATCATCATTTTAATTCTACGTAGGGTATAAGCAGCAACATCATTACTATTCCATCAACACTCATGTACTGTAATATCCCTTCATCCCCATACACGTTGCCCCCTTTAAATGTAAATGCCTCCACAAAAAGTGCACATTCCTTTTACACAGTGAGCATGAACAATAACACTGCATGAGGTGGTGGGGGGAAGGGGGGGGGGGGGGGGCGGTTAATCTGCCTCACTCCCAGGCCAGACACGGAAACGTGACATTGGTGCTAATGAGAGCATAACCCACGTGCTGAAACCTATGCAGGGAGGCAGCGGCAGTGGCAGCGGCAGCAGCGGTGGCGGCGGCAGTACATACTTCATTGGCAGTACATACTTCATCGTCTGCACCTCGTAATGTGAACATAATGAGACATTACCTGCCCTCCTGGCGACGGCAGTGACTGCCACAATTAGAGTGCTGCTAAAACCTATCCGTATATACATGAGGCAAAGCCATGGCATCAAAGGCTAATTATGTACCTCAGCTCTTATCCACAACTTAAAGGACAAGTCCACCTTCAGAAACATGTGAGTTGAGAGTCTGCAGCAATATTAGTACAACACATTAGTGAACTTATGAGGGAAATCAGATAATTCATTCAAAAGTTATGAATTTTTGAAGTTTCTGCTCAGTCACTGTTGGATGAGAAGACTACTACAGTGGACGTTGTCATATGCGTAGAATGATTTAAGGAAAATATAAAGAAAATTCAACATATTTTCACTTTTCCCGCATATTAATAGAGCACTTGACTTGCCTCTTTCATTTGTATCTAAATTGAAAGACCGGAAATAAAGCTTATAATTTCCGGAATTACGGTGTTTTGTGCTTACTTTGTCTGAGTTCTGTATTCAAGGAGTCACACTGGACCAATAAGCAATCACACGCTTTCACCGGCTGTGACAGGGGGAATAATATTACCCTTAATGACAGTAGCGAGTGGAAGGAATATGTACTTTAATTTAAAAAAATTACATTTTGGGGAATTCTCATTATATTTTCCTCATATCGTTCTCCTCATATGACATCATACACTGTTGTAGTCTTCTCATCCAGCAATGACTGCACAGATACTTTAAAAATTCTAAACTTTTGAAAAGATTAATAATAATAATAACAATGAAATTTTTATAGCACATATAACAAATGAATGTTCCCTATACGCTTTACAATCTCATCACAAAATATACTGTAAGTAACAATTTACTTTCAATACACACACACATATACAAAAACTATCAATTCACAAATAAATAAGTCTTGACTTGCCTCTTTGATTGTCTGATTTTCCTCAAAATTTCACTGATGTGTTCTACTATAAATATTACTGCATTCTCTCAATCCTTATGTTTATGAAGGTGGACTTGTCCTTTAATGTGAGGAGATGGCTGTTCCATGTCTCAGCACTCTGACACTTCACAGGACAACTCTTTGCTTCGCTCACATCAACACTCAGCATGCAAGACACATAGAAATCTCAGACAAAACTGCACTCACAGACAATTATCACATTCTCTTTTGTACAGCATGCCATCACGTGGGCCATAAACAAACTTATTTTCATATCGAAGTACCAGTACATAATTAGAGTTCTTGGCTGGACTCGCAATATATTTTTTTCTGGGATAGGCTCCAGCTTTTGCTTCTCACACACTGGCGAACAATTTGAGCCAAAATTTGACAAATACAAACCAGGGTTCTCGGAGCATTGCTTGAAATATAACCATAATGTTGTACATTACACACACACAAAAAAAAAAAGTGAGAAAAGAAAAAAATTCTAATATTGTTGGCCTTTAAGCGTGTAACTTCACATGTCTTCCGAGATCAGGAACAGTCCATTATTAAAATATTAATAATTATGCCCAATGCCGACAAGAAGAGGCGTAGGAAGAGGAAGGAGAGCTACGGCATCTACATCTACAAGGTTCTGAAGGTTTGATTCTTTCACGGGAATCCAACCATGACTTTAGAAGATATTTAAAAAAAAAAAGTTTTCTATCTAGATTTTAAAACACTGATCATCAGTCATACCCAGAGTGTTCCTTGCATACAGAGAACAGACATGGCATTCAAAAATTACTTTGCTGGGATGTAGAAAACTTGCCAAGAACAACAACAACAACAACAACCCAATAAACAAACATTATGTTGATCTACACACTCTCCTATAAGTTTCCTTGATGTCATCAATAACATGGCAGCCAGGTTATCTCAGCATTGGCTACAATGCCAAACACCCATCCTCCAGCTCACCTCAAGGGAGAATCTGATGCCATTCTTGGCACTAGAAGGGTTAACGGGAGACTCCAGAGTCTTGAGTTTCTCCCTCGGCACTTCACAGGCATTCCGTTGTGACAATCATCGTCTCACCTTTCTACCCTAACCAATGCAGACTATTTTGGTGAAGGCTTATCTAGCAGCTTCAGATAGCTTTCACTGCTGCTACTGTGCTTTCCCTGCAATCTGAAAAGCCAACATTATACTGCAGAGACATCATTGCTTGCAGATCAGGATGTACAAGTTTATATGCCGAAGCATCTACGCCTCATACAAATCCATACTGTAAAATGGGGAATGTTCGTGTGCATTTTAATTTCGCGAATTTTGCGAGAGCCAAGAAGCGTGAAATTAAAATGCATGTGAAAGTTCCTGTCTACACTATACGCATTGAATGTTAGAGGCAACTCACGAAAATTTCATGCTGCAAAAAAGGCAGTAGGCTCCAATTCGTGAAAATATTGTGTTTTACAGTATGCCTCAAACAAATCATCAAAACATACTTGATAGTTAGGGAGCATCAGGATAGTTTCTGTCAGAATTTGGATCATATCTTCATATTTCTTCACACAGTATGAAATGGACATGTTCCTCTCTGTTCCCTTCTGTTGTTATTTGTTGTCTTGATATAGCTAGCACTAAAATATTCAGGCAAACTACCTAAATGGGCAAATTTCGGCATATTCTTTCTCTGCATATAATCTTTCAAGATAAACATAAACTACTGACATATGTCCTTTTTTGAGTTGAAATGCTCAAAATGTTTTGAGGTAAACTGACTAATTGGGCAAATTTCTGCATTGTATTCTTTCTCTACATATAATCTTCCAAGATAGACATACACTACTGACAAATGTCCTTTACTTTTTTGGCTGGAACACTCAAAATTGTCTTCTTGTAGCCTGAAGACTATTTTGTTTTCATTTTCCATCTGACAAGATGGTTAGCTAGCACATATTGAACTGCACTAGCTGGTCTACCATGGGGTCCAGTATGATGTGAGGTGAGACCACTTCACCATGGTCATGCACCCTGCTCTCTGCGCTGAACGAATGGAGCAGGATCTTGTAAGTCTGCATGAGTTGCATGTCTCTCATACATGAGACCTCCATCTCACATTAAGTGCAACAGCTGCTTGAGATGACAAGCTAACATTAACTACTATGTATGAATGCGTCAATCATGGTTTCCTTCACTTCTTTTTTTTTTTTCTTTTATTTCCTTGTTTCAAGGAACTGAAATCCAAGGCTGGTATGGATGAAGTTGAAGTACATTGAGAACTGCCTCTAGAAATGCATCATCTGCCAATGTTATCAGTTACAATTCACTGATATTATGTTCCTTATCAGAAGTAGCTCCTTGTGTTAAAAAAGAAAAAAACAAAACAAAACAACACCAAACAAACAGATGCAGCCATAGTCACTCCTAAAATTACAGAGCAGGGTAACTCAATACTGAAAAAAAAAAGACAGAAGCAAGAGGCCAATTAATTAGTGTAATGGGGTCAAATAGGACATGATTAATGCACCGAGAGTGATAAGTAGCATATCACTCTGTCTCTGTGGCAGGGCTTAGTTACGTGTAAAAATCATCAGGTTGGCTGGCATTGCAGAATTACATTGTCTAAATTCTGGTGACTGGTTAAAACTTTGTAGGTGTCTGCTTTTTCTATCATCACATAGGTTATCAATCTCCTTATTAAATTTGGCAGAAAACAATAACAGCAACAACAGAAAAATTGTGTGCTCTTGAAGGCAGTAATGGTCCCATCTTTTCTATCTTTTTTTTTTAATAGCACCAGGTACATAACAGCAGTAGCCAACATTTCCATAAAGACAATTTTGAATTGCGTTTCACGCTTGTCAGGTTTTTCTTCTAAGTCTATACACAAAATTATCGTACAAATCATGTTTCTACCAAACATTTTTCTCTCACTGCATTTGGCAAAATGCAGTTTGGAGGCAGTTGCCTATCTAATTTTGGGGCTTGAATTTGTAACCTGAACCATCCAATATGTAGGACAATTCAGGAGATGAGGTTTAACTTGACCTTGTAAAAGCATAAACCTTGTAAGTGTAAATGCATAGAGAGCTGCGTGATTGATGGACATGCTAAGAAAATTTTGATGCAGCTGACGTATGGAATGCCAAATGTAGTCAGTAATCAGTGAGGAGATTTCTTTCAGTGTCCAGACATTCCAACACTCGAAACAAGTTTAGAAACATGTTTCAGATATATGGACAAGTTCTTCAGCAAGTGTGAAAACGCTCAAAATGACCGCTGAATTCCAAGTGATGGGAGTGCCTATTTTTGGATCTGCCGGAAGGTCTTACCGGAAACCTGTCGAGCACTCCACTTGTCGGCACACACGTCAATGGAACACTTCACACCTTCGTCGGAAACTCCGCCCGTGGCGTATACAAACAGTGCAACAGGTGGGCGTGGCAGAAAATTCCTCACCAGCTACTAACAAAGACAGACCCTCAAATCCATTCCATGTGTAATTGCCTCAGCCAAATATGGGGCTACAGCTCAGCTGTTATTTCTTTTTTGTGTTTTCATAATTTTTTTTTTTTTCAGTGGATGCCATAAGCTCTGTAATGATAGATTTTTTTTTTGTTTTTTGTCTGATTTGTTTATTTACTGCATCACTGAAATCTGAGAAGCAAAGTCATTCCACAATGCAATTTTGTCTGAAAATTTATCTTGATTTTTAATAAGAAAGTGAAATGTGTGAAAATGACTCGAGGAATATGTGCTACAATACTGACAATTTTGTACATTATGAAATCCACTTTTTGGACTTTTTTTTTACCAATGGTATGAAATATCCTTATGGCACATTTTTGCAGGCAACTGATGTACAGTACATTGTACACAAGTACCTTTATGATTTATAGACTTTCATCTGACAGCTCAACCTTTGCATATTTCCCCAGTTACAACATGTTTATGCATTCACAAAGAATATAAAGTGATCATTCATGAAGCTATAGGAGATTTGAAAAGTAATAGTACTTGCTGAACAGCATAGATGGCTCACAAGGCACATGAGTGTAACAAATTTAGTGTTGATTTGCTTCCTTGCTTTCATCGTTTACATTTTTATTCAATTCCAATATACATCTCAATTTGTTTGACAGATTGTGCTACAATTAAAGGGTGTGACATTTCTAGATATGATAGGTAAACATATGTGAGATATACAAATAATATATAAACGTATGCACATGTACAATACATAGACACATATCACAGTAACCTATAAAAGACAGTGTGAGAAAGTGAGAGAGTAATGTATACACCTTGTATGTATAATTATGCATGTGTGTGTCTCTATGTTTTAATCATTGCATTTTTAAGCACACTGGAAACATATTTCACATGAGTCCTACCAGCAAAAGTTTCAACATTCACATATCTCTTCCTGAAAATAATACTAGTAGGTACGAAAATAGAGTGTATCAGTTTCTTTCTCATTTCTTTCACTCATCTCATATGTCTTCATCTCAGTTACAAAAAGAAAGATAAATCTAACATACAGTAATTGATCACTTTAACTAAGACATCAATACCTTTTTCTATCATCCGTGGAGATAAAAAAAAGGAATAACATTGAAGTCAATTACAAAGAAGAACAGCCTACTTGATGAGTTTGTTAACCAGCACATCCTTAATAGCCCTAAAAAGACTGGGGGCGGGATCATGGCCCCCCTCCGGAAATTTTGCGATAACTTCCAGAATTTACAAGATCTTACTGCGAGACTCCATGACTTTTTTCTTTAGAGTCTTACGCATCTTTTGATAACTAATTTGCACATATACCTGCACCAGTTATGGTGTTACGTAACATTTTACAGTCACATGTCAGTCAAAAATACATGTAGCATATTTGTATCTATTTATGTGTAAAATGAATGAGGTTTTGCAAGATTCTGATATGTGTTTTTTTTGTTTTTCTTGCACAATCTGTCTTTCAGCTATTAAAATCTGATCTGAATTTGAAATTGATTGTTCTGAATACAAAAACCATAAAACAATAGAAAACATAAGAAATAAAAACAATAATTTCTAAAGAAATAACGGGACACTTGAGTTTGATATGTACAAGTATGATTAATTACCTAATTTTTGATCTTAGACAATCAGTTTTCTTACAAATACATGTTAAACAACTTCTTTCACATATTTCACAATTAAAGGATCACTAGACAACCATAATGGCACAAAATAAACAAAAAAACAATTTGAAAAAAAATCCATAAAATTAGCATGTTTGCATAATTAATTACTCTTAATTAGAAAATTATGGTAATTTATGTAAAATTACCATTGCGTTCTCGTAGGGTGCATCATAAACTAGGTGCATGCCAAATTTGGCGACAATCGGACATTCCATTGCCGAGATCTTGGGGGAGGGGGGGGGGGGTCATCATGCCCCCCCCCCCCCCCTGCCAGTCCTCACAACCTCCAAAATAGCCCAGTCTTTTTAGGTTAAAAGTAATTGATTTTCGAATCATACTCCTAGTCTGATGAGATTTTTACATCCAGAGATAACAGAGATGTGTATGTGGGTATGTGTGTGTGTATGTGAGACAGACAGACAGAAGAAAGAGAAAGAGGGGGAGAGATATTTATGTACACTGGAATAAGACTAAAAACAGACATACACAAGAAAAGCACTCAGAGAGCGCAGACCTCCACCAAGTGGCTCATTTCCTCTCTTACTCTTATACATGCATGCTGAAAATTTACCTATTTCCCAATGGTATAGAAGCCTGTCTGTTGTGTCTACCTGTGTACCTCATCAGAAGCTTACTGCAATTCTGCATCTCGAGCACATACCCAGTGCACGTATGCACACGTCAAATACGCGCAACGTGAACTCTCTCATCTGTTGGCCCTATTTGTTAATGATAATCCTTCAAAAAATATCTTTTAAGTATCCTGGATCCAGACAGTTATCCATTTATCTGTTCCTTGCGTCATTATCAATTTTTCTTGTAAGTTTCATCCATATCCGTTCACAACTTTTTGAAATATGATAAAAAGACAAACAAACAAACAAATGCCGACAAAAACATATCCTCCTTGGCGAAGGATATGAATAGATTATGATAACTTGGGTATCTATCCTGAAATCAGGTACAGTGATTTATAGAATAATCTGAACTGAACTTCACTATGACCAAAACTGCCATTTTTTGTTTATGTCAGTAATGTAGCACCTTTAAACTTCTCATCTCGCAAGAATCATCATAGCTATCAATAAAACTCTAAATCTCTGGACAGGATGGAAATGATTTATCTTTATATTTCATTTCAAAAAAGGAAATTATGGTAAATATCTGTGAGCAGGTTAATGTGAGACTGGTGAAACAATGACATCATACTGTTGAGTATGCATGTATGACTGCCAAAAATATCACTGTTATGAGAATATGAAACTTTGATATCAATATGCATATCTTATTTCATATGTTATTTTGATGACACCTCTACTGTTTATTTGAGTGTACTGGATTCATTAGAGTAAATTTTTTCTAAGGGCCTACACTTCTCCTGGGGTTGAATTCATCATCTAGAAATGGTACAAAAGATCATCTCTATACCACAACTGAGAAAGTTTGCTGAAGTAAACTGAACTTTTGTTCGTCTGGGCACACTGCATGCTTTTTTTGTTTGTTTGTTTGTTGTTGTTGTTTTTTTTTGAGAACAAGGCAAAGTTTCTCCCACTGCAAAGGGGCTAAGTTCAATGGGCGGTTGGGTGGAGGGATGGGATGGGGGTGGGGGGGGGGGGGACTTTGTCATTTATTACAGCATCCTTGACTTTCCACTGGCACCATGTTGAAAGGTTTGAGCACTTGACTTTTAAAAAAAGGGCTCTCAAAAGGTCACGAGTTGAAATCGGAACAGAACAAATAGTGATCAGTCTGAAGGCTTACCATTAGGAATGCTTCACTGCTTCTTTTCCTTAAGTGCATTTACATCCCGTCCTCCCCTTGGAAAATCTTGTTTTTACTGTGCATTTTGATTATATCTTTTCTCCACTGAATGTAACTTCTATATACATCTGCAATGAGAGAAGGTAAAAGGGAAATTTCATATGTACAAAAGACAACAGAAATCCTGTTCACTGAATACATCTAAGGGGAGATATATATAAAAAAAAGGAGTGCAACTTTAAACTTTAAAGGGGGAATCTATGAATCGGGATAAATCCCTAATCAGTCAGATTTAAAGGCGCATAGTCCCGGTAGTGTAGAGGGCGCTGTTGATGATACTGCCGATCACCGTTAGCATTGATACGAAGATTACCAAAGTTGAGCTGTCATCAAGAGTAAAGTGCGCAAGTGTTGCTAAGTAACGTTGCCTTTGTTGTCTTCTCTGCACATCGCGCAGTCTGTAGTAATGCCAGGGTGCGTGCATATGTGCTTGTTATTGTGACATCACAAAAGAAGTTTGCTACAGCTGTCATCCCCCTCAGCCAAATCATGAGCCGAACTGTGATCGGACCACTGACTACTGTGGATCGGACTTCTTCGGACTCGGGGAAGTGGGCCAAAGCGTAAGCGCTAAAGAGGAGTCGATAGCGTAGGTCTCTATAGGAAACTTGCGCCGTGCGCCAGCGTACGCATTTGACTAAAACACCGGGACCATGTACCTTTAAGCAGGTAGGCAAAGCAGATATCATTGTCTACATGCATGTAGTGAGACAAGATAAACAGAGCAACCAACCAACAGAGCGAAGAAGTTCCTGCATCGGAAAATAACTATGTGCCCCCCCCCCCCCCCCCCCCCCGAAAAAAATAGCTTTAGAGCTCTGTAACTTCTGCTCAGTAGCACAGGCGAGAACAGTTAAAAAAAAAAGTATCTTGAACCATAAATATGAATGAAGTGCCACAATAAATACCTGACCTGCCTTCTAAATTTGTACAGCCACTGACCAGAGTGACCACTGACCACTGACCACACTCTTCATGCTATTGCATCACAAATCAGCAAGTTCTAGAAATGACCTTTCCAAGTCCCAGCTTCAGCATTTCAGCACAGAAAAAAGGCCACTCTAAAAGTAGCAACACTGAATGGAAAGACTTCACTGTAACTCCTACTGTTTTTCTCTCAATATTTCAATACAAGTTCAGTTGGACCTAAAATGCATTATATGTACTTGAAATGGTGAAATGCACCCAGTTGTAAAAAGGTGTGAAAAGAATCTGTTATGCATGCACATTGGTCTGAGCATATGGCCTTGACATTGATTCAGAGGTAGAATCTAAATTTGAGTATGAAAAGAGTTGAAGTTCGAGTTTTGATTTTCAACCGGCATCATGCCAAGTCATTGTGGTTTTCAAACTTTGATGTTACATTTTTTATGCAGCCCACACTGTTTGGTGTAGAAAATAAAACAAAACAAAGAAAACAAGGAAAAAAAGAAACAAAAACAAAGCAAAAGTAAAGAAAAGAAAAACACAGATGTGACACTTCTCAAGGATACAAACACACTCACACATGAACAATGACACACATTTCTACATACATTTTGAAATACATTTTAATATGTACAAGATACATACTAACAACACCTACACACAAATACACAATATTATGCACACATACATGCAAGTGCTCATTTACACTAACAAAATCACACCCAGGAGGACAATCACTAAAATCCTACATAATTATATGTCCCTGGACAACAAGAGGAATTACTGTATATTAAAATCATCCCATCCACTTTGCAATGCAGAAAAATCTAATGACTTATGACATGCTAAGACAATTTTCTGAATATATAGATTTGCAATCAAGAACCACACTGATGGAATGATTGATGATAAATTGTACCATCTCCATCTGAGATGTAAAGTTCTGCAGTTTCCCACCTAGGAGACAGTAAAGTTTGCATTTGTGTAACATGAGGCAACATTTTGGTTTATTGTTCCTTTGGCAAATATCAGCTGTCTTGTGAAGTTCACAAAATGGAAAACCATAGTACGATATAATGACGCATACTGTGTTTGTAACCCACCACAAAACAACTGCTTGCTTTCCGAGTGCGACTCTGTTGGAAGTCACACTACAGTCATCAAATGAATCAAGATGATGTATAGAGTGAGAAACAAGAAAGAGCAAACCTCTACTGCATTGTCCTAAGTTTCCTCAGATATACAACAAAATAGTCCGCGAGCAGCAACTAGCTGTCCCTCCTCCATTCAAACTCATACGAATACACACTACACACATAACCATATAGCAACCTGTACTGCATTGTCACTAGAACATGAAGTATCTTATTAACCCCTTCACTCCCACATGGAACACACTTGTGTACGAAGCCAATGGCAGTTTGAGATTAAGGTGCAGAGGGGGTTTAAACCCTACCAAGTCCCTGAAACCATATACTGTTATCCCTGGTTTATTGCTGTATCTTTTTATTACAATTTGGACAATTCAGTGTTCTTAGTACTTTGTTTAGCTGAATAAATGATTCTCTTTTATCATAGCCCTATCTTGGTCATATTATACTACTGACTTGTTTGCTTGTTTGTTTTGTTGTCTTGTTTTTTTTTTGACGATTGAAAAATTGTTGAAAGTCTCAAAATCGCTAAATTGATAACTGATCCAATAAACTGGCAATGTATTCTAAAAGATTACAATTCATGTTCCTTTCCAAGATCAGCAAATCTTAGTGAACTTTTCTTTGTGATTGTGTGTAGATTGAATGATTTTAACCAGTTCCATCTAGCCTTTCTCCAATGTAAGATGTGTGCAGCAAAATTCAGTGTTGCCAATTTGATGAAGGCAAGATGCTTAATTTCTACAGCAAAATTTCCCAAAACTTGATGAGTAACCAAGTTACACAGAACACTTGCCTGGTCTTGGATGCTGACTGGGGCATGGAATCCTTTTCAGTATCTCTGCCTTCATCATTCTTCCCAGATGCATTCTGGCTTCCAACCTTTGACCTAGTGTGACGGAAAGACAACCAATTCTTTTGTTAAACAGCAACATCTTGATGAGACTAAAAATCATGGTGTTGTAAGTTCAGAGTGGCGTTTACTGATAATTTGGTCATAAAGTATTACACAATATTTAGTGAGGAATTTATGTAATAAATAAACGTATGTCAAAACTTCCAAGTATGATGCCTATTTCACATACAGTCAACTCTGTGTATAAGTCGATGGTGCATAATGTCAAATAATTAGCTAAGTTGATGCATTTTCCAAAGTCCCATCAAGATAGACTTCCCTGGAGTTGACTGCATACATACATACAGACACAAATATTAGAATAAGCATAATATAGTGACTTAAATGAATGTTTGTGTTTGAAAATGAATCATAACATACTCTGCATGAAATCTGCTGGTGTTCTGTTAGAGTTGGGAAAAAAAAAGTAAAAGAAAATGTCCTCATGATTTAATATGGCACAGACAAAATGCAAAATCCAAAGGTCCAAAATCTCTCTTCTTTCCCACCTCTTTTTATCTGCCTGTGCCTCAGCCTTGTTAGAGGAAGGTGAAGGGTCACTCGAGGTCATCTGTTCTCCATCTCCCACGAGTTCAGATACTGAATCTGTTCTCTTTTCCACATCTGTGCCTTCTTTATTCTGCATTGGGGATGAATGAATGAAAACAGGGGGGGGGGGGGGAAACAATTTAGGACTAACATGACTTCTCCTCATTCTTCATACACACTGGAGCTGGTACAGAAACTTTGCTTTCACTATACTGGTGCGTGGCAGCACCTTGGTTTCTAAAGGGTACGAACCACATCCTTCAACTTGAGATGTTGATTTTGATATTTGGCAAGGCAATAATGGTACTTAATAGATAGATATGCGTTCATAACATGACATAGATTAAATAATCTTTGTTGTTTTTGTTGTTGTTTTAGAGTGCAAGGTGAAACAACGTCTCAATTTCCTTTAAAATTCATTATATACCATTCTATCAAGAAATGGCAAATATGTAGCCTGACACTTCGGTACCAGTTATCAGAGATATATCAAACATCTCAAGAAGGCTTGCCTTCAAGACATCAGCAAGAATGGAGTCAAAACTCAACAAAATAAGATATTTTTCATACAAGTAACAACCTACAAGCAAATCAATTAAGGGAAAAAAAATGTCATGGCTTAATACTATCCGCCAACATTGTGGCCTGGGTATTCATCTCCACTCCATTTCATCAAGTCCTACTCTCTGATGATAAATCATGCGATCAAAAATGGTATGACATGACCATGTGGTTCATATTGGGATAGACTTTCATTGACATTGATACTCAAACATGACATAATATAGCAGGCAAGAGAACATGGTTTGCATAATAAATCATGGATATCACTAGCTGTGTGAATTGTAGTTAAGATCCCTCAATAGGAAAATGAAACTGCATATATAAACATGATTGTGTACAACACTAAGTTTGTGGGATGAATAGGGAAACTTACAAATTCCATTTCTTTCCTATTATTTTTATAACAAATAAAGACAGACTAAACTGACCAGAAAGAATATAAATTATTAGTGGAAAAGTGAGCAAAGAAAATGGGATTCCATCGGGATTCGAACCCGAGACCTCCGGATAGCTAGACCGGTGCTCTACCGACTGAGCTATAGAAAGCCCTAGTGCAGTGTTCGTCCCAGAAACCCTTAATTCTCAATGCTCGGGTGGTCAGAAGCTATAGCAGTGTGTTTGTGTGTGACACACACGCACACACTTGAACCTGGCATAAACCCGAAGGATAATTCAACTTGGGGATAAATGCGAGGGATCACCGAAGTGATGCAGCTTTTTGAGTTTGTAACAAATAAAGACAGAATAAACTGACCAGAAAGAATATAAATTATTTTATCTGATTTTTCATGGGACATGTTGGGAGCCTCAGACTGCAGAATACTGGGTAGACGCAACAGCTATGTGATGCTTTCTCATTCTTCTGTTGTAAACCCTAGACCCACTAAATCTACTGTGCTTCTGAAATAGATCCAAAAAGAAAACAAAACAGCACACACACACACACATACAAACAGACAAGGGGAGGAGGGATGATGCAATAACCCTCATCTGATGAATAAATGCCACGACCCACAGACTCCTACCTGGGAGAGTCCTCCTACCCCCACTTATGAGTTGATCTCACAACCCTGGATGCACGCAGTGTATAGATCTTCATCAGTGCTTACTGTATACTGTACGTGGTAGAGCTTTTTCTGCCTGACTCATTTACTCCATTCAATGTTTGTTCATTGCCCACAGATTCCTGTCAATGATGTTTACCCTGGTTCTCTGAGCGTGTAATATCTTCTCCCAAAACATCGGTTATAATGCGCTGTGCCATTTCTAGCATGCAACTGATGGGGGTGGGGGATAAGGCTAATTAATTTAATTCTGTACTGTGGCTAGATACAGTATGATGCCAACATAAAGACTAGACATCTTAATAGGTAATATCTTAACTAGGCCTCATTCTGATTTTCTCCAAAGTTTCCACTGACATACATGCATGTGTGCTTGCTTCTTGTTGTATAAGTAGCAAAACGCACACATGCATGACAAGAACCAAGTACAGAGGAAAAAAAAAATGTTTTTGTTGAGTTTCTGGCATTTCCTTCCACATCCAGCTGAGTGTGAACAAGATAAGAAATTACATGAGCTTTGCCATGAACAAAGGGTTTTGTACCAGATCCATGAATCTGTTAAAAAACATGAGCTGTATGGGTAAGCCATAAGCCTTGGACAATACATGCCTACTTGACAAAAGGCCATGTAATAAAAAACGTGCAGCATTATACAAAGCATAGGGGTTTTGTAGGTGGAATAAGATTTTATGAGTGAGATAGATCTTTTCGCAAGGAAACAAGAATGAACTCATTTGATATGATTGAACATTGGTCTTACAATGATTTTCGATTGAAACTCGACACCCCCTTAAAAAATGAATGGTTGAAAAATATAGATAGCTTTATTTATAAAGCCATGGTCCCAATTTTCAACTGATGATGGTGGTTCCCCTAAAGAACATCCCTGGCTTTACAATAAACTGCAAGGAGATAAATGGAAGGGGGAGGGGGGTGGGATGGTGGTGCAAGAAACTAATATCATGTACAGGAGGGCTGTTGACTGCAGTCATCAGCATGTGAAGAGGTCAGTAGAAATAACCATACTATTGCTTCACGTCCAGTCAGAATATTCAAGTTGTGTATTTTCTTCCTTATAAACACTGTACCAAGCGAATCTCTGCTATCCTGCATCATCAGTCTGGCTTGTGGCTTGTACAGTACAGCACGTGTATGTACATCTACACGTATTCTTTACCATTACAATCCTTTTGTAATTCAAGCGAGTACACACACAGCTAGCGATTTCTATGAGGATGCCTCACAAGTCAATAGTGTTGATAACTCCCCTAAGTAGAAGGGATAGTTGTGATCAAGCATTTCTACAGACCCCTTCCAAAGTTTGATGTTCCCAGTTTCTTGAGGGACTTTGGTTCTCGTGATGAGTTTCTGCCACAAGGAACGCAAATCATAGCTCTTTTGCCACCATGACGGGACTGCATGCTCTGATTATTGGTAACTAGAATGGTGTGCGGTTGGTATTGTTGGGGATGACAGATGAAAGGGTCTGTTTACGCAGACTAGCTGTGGATGAAAACAAGATGCTACAAGGGTCCACTGTCTCTTCTACCTTCTTCACTTCGACACTAGAAACCTGTTGAATGTTGGGTTTCAAGCCCTGAAGCTCCCCCACCCCCTTCACAGATAAAGACATCTGTTTTACCTGTGTGGTTCTGACCTTTTCTGCACCTGAAAGAAGGAAAGACTGGCTCGGTTCAGCGTAATGTTCCACAAGATCTTCTTGATAGCGACAGGGACGTGTCCAAGGTGAATGGACAGTTTCCCCTCAAAAACAGTCACTTAATCGTCAGTTGGTGGTTCCATATAGGATGCCATCAAACAGAGCACAACTGACTTCCCGTAATGTCTCATTTTCCTGCTCTCATTCCTCTTATTTCTGAGCCTGTATCTCGTGTCACTTTCTGACATCAAGAAGCGCCTCCCCTTTTAACATTTAAGTCTTGATGAGGAAGAGAAAAATCGCATTCATTTTCCCTCAATACCAGAGGAAGTTCAGTTTAATCATTAATCAATCAATTAATGATTTTCCTTTAACCTGACTGGAGATCCTCCTACCTAATAATCTCCCTTTCCTTCCATTAACACTCAATGGTCTTACACATTTCAGCATGGAAAACATGAGAAAAATAATGCCTCTGGCACCACTTCCTGGTGGAGGCATAAAAATGACTACAGCATAACCAAAATATTGCTGTATTTACAGTCATTTTCTTTGAAAGCTTGTACCACCTGCAATGTCAATTTATCATACTCTGCTGACACTGTTACACTTCATGTAAACATTCAAAGCATTAATATGAATAAAATGGAGTATTGTGCTATTGGAGAAACCATCATTTACTGCTGAAATTAACACAATATATGGAATCAAATCCCCTCCTCATGCCCTGCAAAAAGCAAAGTGCTTCCACCTCTAAGTGGGCACTCTTCTGCCTACAAAGGATATCACAGGCCCTTTCGCATCAAGAAATACAATGTACATGATTAAAGGAATGGTATAGTTTTGGTTGAGACCAAATTTCAGGTTTCTAGCCTTTTTTTGGTGAGATAGAAACCTCTTATGAAATATGAAAGAGCATGTAATTCCATGAGGAATTCAGCGTTTACTAGTATTTGATGAAAACTGGTTTTGAAATGGCTGATATATCAAAAACAGAGTGATTCTAATAAAGTGTGGGACCCACATTTTATTACCATCACTTTGTTTTACTTTGTTTTTGGATGTTTCAGTCATTCCAAACCCAATTTTCATCAAATAAACTTTGAATTCCTCTTAAAATGGTATGCTCTGTACTATTTCATTAGTGTTTTCTTGGTATCTCGCAAAAAGTTAAAAGCCCAATTCTCATCTCCATCAATACTGTACCATCCCTTTAAACAGTGTTTGCGTCTTCCTTTCATGATGAAAAAAAAAAATGGCTCAGAAATATCATGGATTTTTGCCAAAGCAATGGATTTGTGCGATTGGTTTGGCATGCAAGAAAAGCCAATGATAACAATATCTCTGGGTGGCTGGCCGCGATTTGTTTGTGTGTGGCTTTGGGGGAGGAATTCAGATATAGAGTGAAAGTCAAGTGAAAAATGTCACAACATATTTCAGCTGCAATCGTTCTCATAACAAAACATCACGGCAACACTGAATGCAAAGTCAGAAAAATCACATTTGGTTTACCTCTGTTTTTCTTGTGATGTTTCAGGTGTCTTTTTGGCACAGTTGCCTTGCAGCTTTCAAAATAACTGAAAGGTTGAAAGTTTTCAATATCATGACTTTTCACTGGCAATGTGAAAGACACTCAAAACTCAAGAGCAGAATCCCAATTCCATTAAAGCCAAAGCATAGTTCTTGTGTCAATTTTGTTCATATCTGTACACTTATGTATAAAGAAACACGTGAAAGAAAGCCACAATAGCATGATCACTGTTGGGTAATAACGAAAATGCGAAATATCATCCAAAAAGGTTCATCGCAAGTACTACAGTTTTAGAGCTTACCCGATTGTGGTTTCTACAGAATGATTTACATTCAATAATAGCAATTACAATATATCGGGCATCCCTTGTGAGGGTGAGTTGAATGTACAAAAACTGTACTTTGTTCTGCATGCGGTTCAATTCTACTGCTAGGACACCATTCGATCATCGCGTACTGGCAGCGTTCGACACACCCACAACTGAATGGGGGCCGGTTCTTCCAGAATAAAAGTCTGTATACGGACTTGCGTTATTTCACACTTTTAACATCACAATGCCACAAAAATAACTCATTATTCTGGTAAGTTGAATCAGCCAGACAAGTTTCTTGGTAGAGCATTCTGATATATAGCAAGCAATTTTGAATAGTGAGAGATGAATTTTGAGCCCTTAAAGGAGCTGTGTTTTAGCTTTAACACTCTCAACACCACAAGCAACCTAGTAGAATGTAGAAATGGTCATAGCACTGGCTCCAGGAGGGTTTAATGGTTAGAGTTAAAGGAATCAAGAACCAAGGAAGATATCCTCCTTTTCACAAATATATATTCTTTCAGGCTTCTCACTGTCAATATGTCTGTCTGTGCTCTATTGTGATATGTTTCAATTCATGGAAATAAGATTGTGTTCGACATGTCTGTAAGGAGCATAGAGTCAATATCCTTTGGTTTACATTTCTACCTGCTTACACCACATAAACTTTATGTTTAACACACGCTTCACAAACAAACTGGTGAGCACAGGGGGTTCATGACACCAAACTATTGCAGGTTAGACAGGGTCGACCACAATAGTGTCTGTGTGAAAGATGTCAACCTATTTATAGAGGCTCAGCATGATTCCCAGCAGAAACATGTGGCTCTACTTTTGTTTCACTCAGTCAGTAGAGCTTGTCAGTATATACAAAACAGATGCAAAATGTAACTCTAAGAACTTGGGCCCATTCTCATTGGAGAATATTGTGATATATATAAAAAAAAAAGTGGTATTTTAACACAACATTTGCTCCTGGGACTATTGCTTCAGTCTTATTTTCTTCACGGACTTAGGGTTAGGGCATAAACGGTTGTGATAGGGTTTTAGGTTTAGTTTGACATGAGGATTAGGATTAGGGTTAGGGTTATGCTTGTGGGTAGAATTCATGATTGGCTTAGTGTGCAGAAATTTCATGGGCGCAATTGTCGCAGTCCTCAGCAAATGTCATGGAACTGTTTTAACATTCCCTTTTATGCTGTAATGAAATATTGTGATGTTGAAATGGACTTTGTGAGAAAAATTACTATTTTTTGCAACCTTAAAGCTCATGTGCAGTTGCTTCAGCAGTCTGTCATATGTATGATATAAACAAGAGCCTGGTTCTAGATGGTTGACGAGCCCTACGCATTTTGCGCGTGGTCCTGGAGAGTGCATGAAGAAGCCACTGGACAAAAACTGCAAGTTTTCTGGGGTGAGCATATAATTCATGATGGCACACTTTGTGCAAAGTTTGGGGACAATCACACTCTGCTGTGCACTTTTTCTGGCGATGTTCCTATTGGCTTTTGGCACACTTGCCAGGCAGCTTTCGCTGAAATGCCATGATTTTCCCAATGTTGCAACATTTCACTGTTGTTAGTGTAAATGGCATATATACCAACACAGACATAACAGTGATGGATAATAGTCTTGAATACATGATTTGGCCATGTGTGTGAGTATCTTGGCACAGGACTTGATCCATAGATCCAAATCCAGCCAGGAAAAGGGAGAACAGCACATACACATACAATACAGGGCACTACAAACTCACTGGTCCGCCTGCCCAGGGGCAACTAACACTTTGCTATGGGGCAAATAAAATGAATGGGTACTTGCCTGCCAAAAATATGGGACCCTTGACCCGAGGACAATTTGGGCAAGTGGAAAATATAGGCCTACCTGTTTTAATGACCTAAAATAAATTCAGAATTGTTTTAGGGATACCATCAAGCTTTTGATCATGCCTAATAGCATATATAGAAGCCAACTCATCTGCCTTAATGTTTGTGTGACACCCTACCATATAAAATCATCTTTTCTTGGAACCCTCCATGCACAGGGACCCAAACACGAATTATCGGAAGGCAAATATTCATGTGCACGCCTGTCGTGGCTTAAGGACATGACGCTAGAGTGCATAATTTCCTGAACAAATAAGTGTACGATCAATTCATCTGTCAATTTTGTTTTCAAAGGGTAATCAGTCAAAAGGTACTAGAAAATGTACATTTCAAACAAAAGCATCATAACGCTTGATAATGACGAATCATTATGGGGCTGCCAACTCTAGAAAACACCAAATTCAGGGAAATCCAAAGAGCCATCAGGAAGGAACAAGTGTTGAACATGGATCTCCAATGGAAAAAAAAAAATATGTCAGACATGAACAGACAATTGAGTTTTCAAGGAGCTTCCAGACATATATATATATATATATATTTTTTTTTTTTTTTTTTTGGGGGGGGGGGGGGGGAGGGACTTGGCAGCTTTGTCATTAGTTACGTTCAGACGGCAGGCCCTAACCTCGAGGTTAGGAAACCTCGAGGTTTAGCTCTTGCCCCCTAACTACAACGTGTGTCCAGACAACGAATCTTAACCTCGAGGTTACGAAACCTGGAGGATAAGCTTCTGCCCCCTCCGTAACTACCATTG
This sequence comes from Diadema setosum, assembly GCA_033980235.1. Taxonomy (NCBI): domain Eukaryota; kingdom Metazoa; phylum Echinodermata; class Echinoidea; order Diadematoida; family Diadematidae; genus Diadema; species Diadema setosum. The sequence goes on along the minus strand of CM067069.1, from coordinate 11,017,487 downwards.
AGTCCCACTCGATGTTAAAACCACAAAACCGGAAGTTTCAGCCCACACTGCTAACAAGGCGTCTATTATTTTATTCTTTAGTCCAACCCTGTCGGACTTGCTTTAACAGGTACTCTTTTTCTCTGTCATGGTATGCAGAGATAGCACTGCACTGATGACTTATGAACATATTCGTCGAAAACATTTTCTAGCGTCGGAGAAGAATATAGAATACAGTAGCGAGTTCGACGTGTTCAGTTTCAGAGATCAAGCGCATGAGAAGAAAAGATGATGTTGTTGTGTCATGTGTCATAGGTTTTTCACGTGTAGCGTATTTGTGGTGTAGTTTGGGAGGTTGACCCCGGAAGCAGAGGGAAATTGTGGGGGCTGGAGATTACGGCGAGGTCACTCTTAACTTCGAGTTCGTTGTTTTTTGTGTCCACACGGTGCTTAACTACGAGTGGGGACCCCCTGCGGCTCGTGGTTAGAGCGCTAACCATAAGATTTCTCATGGCTCGAAACATCGAGCAAACCTCGAGGTTTGCTAACTACGAGTGCGTCTTCACGGTCCCTAACTACAAGCTCTAACCTCGAGTTTCCTAACTTCGAGGTTAAGGGCTCCCGTCTGAACGTAACTATTGCTGCAAATAACAAAATGAAACAGTACCTGTTTTTTCTTCTTTATCTCCTCAGCCTTTCAGACCACTTTCTCTTTTTATTTTCTATCTACACAGTGTAGTCTACTCAATCCATTTACTTTTTCTCCTTCTTTTTCTCGACAACTGTTTTCCTATTCTTTTTTCTTCTAGTTTTTCATTTCTTTTCATTCATTTAATAACATCATTCATTTTTACTGTAAGAACAACAATAATCACAGTTCAAGTCACAAGGTAATCATATACATGGTGGGGGGGGGGGTGGCAATACACATTCTCTCCCTTCATTCACTTCTTCTCCTCCTACACCTCTCCCTTCATTCCCTTTTTCTCCTCCCCCATCTATCACTTCACTCCTTCCCTCTTCTGTCCCTCGCCTTCATCTTTCTCTTCCTTTGCAGTCAATCACTGGTACTACTAGTGGTAGTCCTCACACACAGAGTGACTTAATGAGCAAAGAGATACCTGGTAGTAGCAATCTGTGAGGTTCATTTACCAATCCACATCGCAGAGCATCAGTCCAATGTTGTCAATCTTGCACTGATGCAGCCTTCATGTAACAGTGTGCGACTGGCTGCATGCACACATATAAAGCCTTGAGTGAATCACATTTGTGCCAACATTGCATAATCTCTGCTGCCATTCCTGTACCCCCTGGGAAACCTGTGATGTACAAAATCTCCTGCATCCTGTCCAGACAGGAGTCTACCTTTGTAATCATGCAATTCGGGAAGTTTATGTTTTAGGGTACCATTACACCACCTGATTTCCCCAACACGTCAACATAGCTTTAGGGTGCAACACAGGACACGATAAGTCCACATGCCCCTATGGCCCAACAGCAGACATTAATCTGCCCATTGGGCAAGTCAAATAATTATGGTGTACAGTTGCAACAGGGTATAAAACTATTCTCATTTCCATAACACAATACACTGATTTAAATGGGGAAAATGGCAAGACTGCTCGAGAATCAAAACAAATCAAAGCTCGCTCACACAACTGAATTTATTGCCTAATCCGTGTGAACACATTCTTCGGGACATTTACTAAGCACAGCAGGCAGATGTTATGATTTTGTTCCCCCCCCCCCCCCCCCCCCCCATTGGAGAAGGATTCAGGTAAAATTATTTTTGTAGCATCTCATGTCATGGTGCCCAACAGCTGCTACCATGACCCCCACTGCACCTACACATGTATGTAACTCAGTGACAGTTATTGCATTACTGTAACCTCTTGTCCTCCTATAGCAAAGGTATGTACAGATTTATAGTCTATGAGACCAAATTCAGACATTTTCAGACAAGGAAATAATGGCAAATGGACAGTTTCTTCCATTTTTGAAGGTTTTTCTGGTTTTCTAAAGCATGTTTTGGTTTGTCTGCTCATTGAATCTCTGACCGATGTTTTATTCCCCCCCCCCCCTTTTTTTTTGGGGGGGGGGGGGGAATGGATCCATCTCATGTAATACAGATTATGACCACATTAGCAGTGCACCATGTGGGCATGACAATTAAACTCTTTTCACAATGTTGTTTTGATTTTTGTCGCAAAGAAAGGATGCCTTTGTGAGAACTATTTTAGAACACTGTTGAATGTCATATCCCCTAATACTTAGTGACAAACTTTTAAAGTATCCTCAGTCTGCAATACTCGCTAAAAGTAACAGGTAAAGTGAACAAACAAAAATATCGCAATGATTACTTTATAATTCAAATTCTGTTTTTCTCTACATGTACTACATAGAACTAGGCAAAAGCTATCACAAGGACAGAGCTGCCTCTCTCTTGGTCGGAATTTTTCAAGATTTGCCAGCAAAGTTGCTTGCCATGTGTCTTGGCAGATTAAAAACAAAAACAAAACAAAACTAGAGATTGTAATTTGTCATCACTGACAAATTAAGGTGATCCGATTTTTTTTAATCAATGATTCAAGTCCTGATCGCAATAGGCATGACCATGCAGGTTTCATCTGTGTTCAGAGACATTGGCCGTGTGATGTTTGGATTCTCATTTAGAAAAGGGAGTCATATCTGCCATCTTTGGTACCAAATCTGTATACACTATAACGAAGATACAGCAATAAGGACATATGACCTTTGACCCCACTTTGCACAACCTAGATGGCATCTGAGCAAAAAGTGGTTATTTTGTGAAATGATTCTTGTAACATTATCTTTGCGTGTGCAAAATATGGGAAAGATAAGACATGTATTCACCAAGATATACAGGATAAAACATTTGTGACCTTTGACCCTAATTTACATACCCAAGATGTTGTCCGATCAAGTAGTTGTTATTTTATGAAATAATGTACGTGACATGAACTAAACATGTGCACAATATGGGGATGATAGGGGCTGTTTTTCTTGAGTTATTGCAAAGAAAGTTGCAGAAACATAGAAATATCTTAGTACATCGAAAATAAGCTTAATTTCAACCAAGTATTTTAACATGATTCTGACATTAAATGAAAACACAAAGGGCACGTAACGATAGCGCAAAGTCTGAGTTACAATGTATTAAATTCTGATAAAAATTCACCGAAGGGTATGTGAGCTAGTGCTCGATAAAGACAATCGTGTCAATATTAACATCTAGAAAAATTCCCTCCCATAGAGATAACACGTCATAACGAAGATACAGAAAAAAGTACATATGACCTTTCACCCCACTTTGCACACCCAAGATGGCATCTGAACAAAAAGTGATTATTTTATGAAATGATTCTTGTAACATGGTCTTTACGTGTGCAAAATATGGGAAAGATAGAACATGTATTCACCAAGATACAGGATGAAATATTTATGACCTTTGACCCTAATTTACATACACAAGATGGCGTCTGATCAAGTAGTTGTTATTTTATGAAATAATGTACGTGACATGAACTAAACATGTGCAAATTATGGTGGTGATAGGGTATGTTTTTCTTGAGCTATTGCAAAGAAAGTTGCAGAAAGAAAGAAATATTCCAATACATCGAAGATAAGCTTTAATTTCAACCAAGTTTTTGGACATGATCCCGACACCGTATGAAAAAAAAAATGGTACATTTACGATAGCCCAAAGTCTCAGCTACAACATATTAAAATCTGGGAAAAATTCACCGAAGCATAAGTGAGCTAGTGCTCGAAAAAGATAGTCATGTCAATTTTCACTTCCAGAAAAACTGCTCTCCCATAGAGATAACACGTAAACTGGTCAAATTTTACAAGGATACTTTCAATCCATTTTTACGAGGTGATGACGTCATCCAATCAAAAGTTTGTAATAATAAATATGAAAGAAAATTAAGTAAGCTACAACATACTGAAAGTTAGGTGAAATTCGGCAAAGGATAAGTGAGATACGCTCGAGTGAACTTGAATTTTGATGACGTCATTTTGAAAATTTACTTTTTTTTACTTTTTTAAGAAATTTGATATCTTTTAATCATTTTTTCAGTATCGCTAACCCATGAAATGATATGTACAACTCATCAGCTTTCAAAATATGTAAAGAAAATGGGGGGTCACCGTCCATCCTGACGAGTAAAATCGGATTTAAATTTGGCAGTTTTTTGGCATTGTTGCACTGTATATCGCCATTGACGCGCGCGCGGAATTTCAACTTTGACGGGCCCGTATGACGTCATATTGAGTCGGATCGACTTGAAACTTGGTAGAAACATTCTTTGACATTTCAGACATCCGATACGTGTGAAAAAACGGGAAATTTCTATTGCATATGAGCTGTGCGTGCGTATATGCGCGCGCGCGTACGCGTCCGTCGATTTTTTCTGAAATACTCCAAATGACCTGAAACGTGTGCAAAACAATTTTGAGCTTGATTGGAGCATGTTAAAATTTCAACGCGCGCGTACGCGCTCGTTTACTATGAACGTGACTAAATTTTATGAAATATATCAATAGAGCTTGACTTGAACTATATGATATATAAATTTCATAGAGAAATTCCATTCCATTAATGAGATACGAATGTGAACGTGTTTTCAGATAATGACGTCATAGTGACGTCATGGTTGACTGATCACAGTGATACATTAGATCTGTCGTCCTTATGACGTGATACATATATGGTATCAGTTTAGAAGTGATAGGTGAATGACTTTTTGAGTTAACCTCTACACAACATTTGAGGAGAAAGAAATAAAGAAGAAGAAAGAATCCATACAGATACAATAGGTGATCCGAGAGGATACTCGGATCACCTAATAAAACAGAATAAAACAAAATGGATGGCGTGCCAGCCAACACCTACAAGAAAGCGTAGGAAGAGAGGACACATCTTCCCGATCAGGAAATGAATGCTGGCATCAAGGCGAACTGTCTCTCGCTTCCCTGAGCGCTTTCCTTCTCAAGAGCAAGTTTCCACCTCAAAGCACAAAATGAATGTTGGGTAAAAACTTTAGTTGTCCCAGAGAGGTTTGATGTAATGACATACACTTACCCGTACCTAAGATATGACAAATTTATTTGGGGTCTCAATAAATTGCTTTGTTTCCTTGGTCATTCTTAGTTTACAGACATAACAAAATTATCTCATACATGTAACATACACAAAGTGTCCTAGTCCAGAGTGGTATTTTTATGTAGCAAAGTTCTGCTTGTGGTGAAGAGTAGATTGAATATGGTAGAATAGGATAGCATTCAGAAATTAGATCAAAATACATGCAGCTCATTAAAGTCAGCCCTGCTGGTCCCGTGGTTTCTTTCATACTGTTAATAGAGGCATAAGCCATTTTCTTGGTGGCCATATGAAACAAATAATACTTCAAATAAATCATTCATTTCAATTCGTGTGACAATATTTTCAACGACAATGACAACAAAATATGAGTTTCATATAACAAAACGATATGCCAGAGCAGAACATGTTGTCAATTGTAAGCTTTGGCGTGAAAACCACTGCACTAAACCTTGGTTCAATCAATGAATTTGTAAGGTTAGAGTTTGAAGCTGAAAATGAAATATGATTCCTATAAATATATTTAATTGTCTCTTGGGACTCCATGAATTTGATGAACCTTGCTGCACAAATCTCATTATTTACATTAACTCAGTGTCCAGCAGTTATCAATAGATTAGTATGCTTGATTAAAATCTTTAATCAAGAATTTCATTGATAATTTTTGCATGACAAATTGAGTGACTTGATTTGAACAAGGTGAAGATCAAAGAAGAGCACACAGGACAAAAACCATTGATTGCCAAAAGGGAGGTAAATGAACTCAGAAACATGAATAAGTGGCAATAAATCAAACAGACAAAAAAAGGCACTGGTTATACTTCCAGGTCATGTTGAGTTCAAGGATTGCTCCTTAAAACAGGAAATATATAATTCCACTGCTTTCCCTGCAGGGAGGCACTCATGGTCATCTGCCATACAGCATGCAAACCTGTAAAGTCATCAGTGATAGGGATAAATGCCCTTCTACCTCTAAACTGGTCAAATCTATGACAACGCTACCTATCCTTGGTAAACGAAGAATCTCTTGAAAGAGCTGAAAGTCCTCTTCTGCAAGTCATGTTCACTTTCTACAAAGATCCGTCTGAAAGCAATGTCAGGTATGAGACTTGAGTGAAGAAATATTTATAAATGTCAAACTTTTGTTGGTCCTCCTTGCGACTGAGTACTGCAGTACAGATGTAATTTCTTCTCACATTGTGTATTACATGCAAGTGTTCGCTACTGTTGTCAGTGAATTTACAACATTACAGAGAAGGCACACTGTAAATTCATATGAAGCAAAGAAACAAGAAAAACAGAGTTTTTGAGCAAAAAGATAAACACAATCAAGAAAGTTTATATGGGTATGCAAATTATGTAAGGAAGCCATCCATCATGGTAACAGTTAAAAAAAAAAAAAAAAAAAGTCATGGCTTTGACTAGATGTAATCTTGATTGGTAAGGGCCCCTAATCATGCTTGCTACTGATCTCACATTTCTGGAAAAGAAATATATAAAAACCCTCTGTGGTGCAAGTTTGGTGGTCACAGTTCAAAGCTGTGGAAAGTTATAGAGCATGCACCAAACCATTGACAACTCCCGATGCCGACGACGGAAAAAGTGATGCCCATGTCTCGCTTCTGCTATGCAGGCGAGACAACAACAAACAAGGAAAAGTAGAAATTACGCGGTGCGTAACATATGTCCCCGCCGGAAGTAGCATTTTGTAACAAAATGTGCAATATAGGTAAAAAATCAAGGTCAAAGGTCAAAGAAGTCAAAGGTCAAAATTCTGTGTAGAAGTTTTGAAGCCCTCACCTAGTGCCATCACATAAAGCAAATGGAATCAAAATTGGGTTAGAAATGGCGAAGGAGTAGCATTTTGTAGCCAATGTACAATATAGGTCAAAAATTAAGGTCAAAGGTCAAAGAAGAAAAAGGTCAAAATTCTGTGTAGAAGTTTTGAAGCCCTCACCTAGTGCTATCACATAAAGCAAACGGAATCGAAATCGGGTTAGAAATGGCGAAGGAGTAGCATTCTGTAGCAAAATGCACAATATAGGTCAAAAATCAAGGTCAAAGGTCAAAGAAGTCAAAGGTCAAAATTCTGTGCAGAAGTTTTGAAGCCCTCAACTAGTGCCATCATATAAAGCAAACGGAATTGAAATCGGGTTAGAAATGGCGAAGGAGTAGCATTTTGTAGCAAAATGTACAATATAGGTCAAAAAATCAAGGTCAAAGGTCAAAGAAGTCAAAGGTCAAAATTCTGTGTAGAAGTTTTGAAGCCCTCACCTAGTGCCATCACATAAAGCAAACGGAATCGAAATCGGGTTAGAAATGGCGAAGGAGTAGCATTTTGTAGCAAAATGTACAATATAGGTCAAAGGTCAAGGTCAAAGGTCACGACTGAAATTCTGTGTAGAAGTTTCAAAGCTCCCATGTAGTGCTATCATATAAAGCAAACAGAATCAAAATTGGCTCATAAATGACAGAGAAGTAGCAAATTGAAGATTTTGATCACACACGGACGCACACACGGACGCACACACGGACACACGGACGGACACACGGACACACACACGTACGGAGCCCGTTTCATAGTCCCCTGCTCGAACTCGTTCGGCGGGGACAAAAAACTAAAAAACACATAATGCCTCCGGCACCACTTCGTGGCAAAGGCATAAAAATCATACCTCTCAAGGCTGTGCTCAAGTAAGATCTATGATTTGAGTACTGTGTATGCTGCATTTATACCAACATTCAAATGATCATTAACTCTCCATTGTCATCAATTTGTTGTCTAGCTGCTGCTGCCTTTAATCAAAACTGGACTTTTCTCTTCGGAGGTTTAGTCTTCTCCTCTGATCACAAGCATGACCTCCAGAGCAATCAGTATGATTGTGAGTGTGTGTGTGTGTGTGTGTGTGTGTGTGCGGGTTCCTTATAGACTATTTTACTGATGTAAAGTTCATCATCCTAGGTCAGACGAAGGAGGTAATCCCTGTATGCGTGTCTGTTGTCTGATCCTGGGTGTATAGTGTGTTTGACTTCATCTGGAGAAGTTGGCGGCAGTTCAGGGCCAAGTGGGCTAACATCACATGTGACTTATCTGGACCCTAAAGGTGCTGTCGAACAATGCTTCGAGTTTGAAGAATTTGAGCATCATGGTCCTACGTGTTACTAGAGTTTCTAATATTGTGTAAATATGAAGAGGGTATGAAAAATATTAAAATAAATGCCATAATGCCTCAAAAAAGTAAAAAATTTCGGGGTAACCAAGTATACCATACTCAGTATTTCAACTGACATTTGCATTTTCCATGCAATCATTATATCTTCCATACTGCGCATGGCCTTTCATTCATATTATGATAAAGTTCACTGATCTCCATTCACTGACCGAGGATTGACCTTTATACCTCTCATCACAGAGGATATATTTTACAGGACCTATCTTGAGGAATATACATTGTATGATGATGATGATGATGATCCACAGCATTTGTATAGCGCCATATATCTGTTGTAGAAACATTCAAAGGTGTCCACAGGCACAGCATGGCCACAAATGAAAGATTAACTAAATCTAGGTGACCTCTGACCTTGGCCCTTGACCTTTCATCCATGATGCTTAAAACAACTAGTTGATATATCATTTCTATTCTCCTTACCATGTTGTATCACCACTGAACATTCCTAGCTCTGAGGTAATGGTTGGAATGACATTTTCACCAAATTACAGTAAACTTTGACCTCAACCTTTGACCTATGACCATTATCATGTACTTGTAAATATCTGTCAAGTTATTTCTACCTTGCCTACTTGCATGTACTTCCATCACCACTGGAAATTTTTAGTGAAAGTACTGGTTTGGAATGACTTTTTATTAGGCAAGAGTACGGAAACCCTTGAACTTTGATTAAGTAATTTCATCTTGCGTAAATAAGTGTCTTTGCATTTCTACACTTCCTACCAAAATATATGGCTTACACCACAGACATTTCTACATGTAGATGAAGTTACTGCTGAAAATGCGATTATATGTAATGTACAGCTTTGACCTTTGACCTTACCCAGGGCACTAACCCATTTCTTCTACTGGTCCAACCTGTCTGTCAGTTCAGTAGGTGTCAGTTTTCCATTTTTACTGCTAAATTCCTGAAAAAGTTACTGGTTGGACAGTGATTTCTACTGGTCAGGGACCGTCGGACCAGTGCCAGTATGCAGCCTTGCCTTACCTAAGCAGCGCATCTACATTGCATGTGTATCTCATACCAATACCTGGGCCTGGTATTGAATTTGAAAAAAAAAAAAAGAAACAACAACAGAATATTTCTAACTTGAATTACAATCACAAGATATACATTGTAGGTGGGACACAAGATTGATGGAACAAAAAAAAAATGCTTCTGGTACTTGGGGGGTGGGGGGGGGGGGGGGTAAAGACACTAATTCATAAGACATTGTCCATATATTACCTGCAGTTATCATTCATTGTATAGAATACAGTTCCATTTGGGGAGGTTTCAAAACCTCACACAATATAATACAAGAGACCCGCGGGTCTAGCGCTCACCTGAGTATCGCAAGTTCACCTTTCACGCAGTCACTAATCTAAATTATTCACAGCTCTACTAAAATTTGACCAGGCATTCTCAAGTAGAAGACGAAAATGTACAATAAGGGCCCAAATTTTTTAAGATTCCTTAACTTGGGGGGATTGGGGGCCCCCTGGGGCCCTCTGTGTGGGGCATGGTGCCCATTTTGATAAATTGAGATCCTGACCCCCTAGGGATGCTACCTGCTAAGTTTGACGAAAATCCATCATGAGGTTTTCAGGAAGAAGATGAAAATGTACAATTCAGGCCCCCATTTGGACCTTCCCAACCCCCACCCCCCCTGCCCCCAAGAGGGGCACCCCTGGATTTGCTATGAACAAAATTGAAACTACAGTCATTAATGTACTCACTCATAGTATTATCTTAGCTCTATAACTTCTGATTCTAGAGAAGATTTTTAAAGATTCCTTCATTTTGGGGGGTTTGGCCCCCCTGGGGCCCCTGGGTGGGGCATGGTGTCCATTTTAACAAATTGAGATCCTACCCCCCTAGGGATGCTACCTGCCAAGTTTGGTGAAAATTGGTCATGGGGTTCTCAAGAAGAAGATGAAAATGTATAATTTAGGCCCCATTAGGACCCCTCCCCACCCCCCCTCCCCTGGGTCCCAAGGGGGGCACCCCTGATTCTGCCATGAACAAACTTGAAACTACAGTCATCAATGTACTAACTCATAGTATTAACTTAGCTCTATCACTTCTGGTTCTAGAGAAGAAGATTTTTACAGATTCCTTAATTTTGGGGGGGTTTGGGCCCCCCTGGGGCCCCTGGGTGGGGCATGGTGCCCATTTTAACAAATTGAGATCCTAACCCCCTAGGGATGCTACCTGCCAAGTTTGGTGAAAATTGGTCATGGGGTTCTCAAGAAGAAGATGAAAATGTATAATTTAGGCCCCATTAGGACCCCTCCCCACCCCCCTCCCCTGGGTCCCAAGGGGGGCACCCCTGATTCTGCCATGAACAAACTTGAAACTACAGTCATCAATGTACTAACTCATAGTATTAACTTAGCTCTATCACTTCTGGTTCTAGAGAAGAAGATTTTTACAGATTCCTTAATTTTGGGGGGTTTGGGCCCCCCTGGGGGCCCCCTGGGTGGGGCATGGTGCCCATTTAAACAAAATTGAGTTCCTAACCCCCTAGGGATGCTACCTGCCAAGTTTGATGAAAATCGGTCTTGGGGTTTTCAAGAAGAAGATGAAAAATGTAAAAAGTTTACGCACGACGGACGACGGACGACGGACAAAGGGCGATCGCAATAGCTCACTTGAGCCTTTGGCTCAGGTGAGCTAATAAAGGCAGCAGAGAGAAGAATGAACCTTTATTCCAGCTCAACATACTACAAAAGACATACCTTTCCATCACTCCCTATGCCTTGTATCAACTGCTCTTCTTTATTGACCAGTGCACCACCACTAGTGGTCTCTGCAATCCCAAGTCTGACATCAACATTTTTCTGCAATCAATGAAAACAGGAGAGTAAATGCCAAGGTGAATATTACCTTAAATATACATCTCATCATAAATCCCATTTGAAATTTACGCTAGACAGCATGTCAACACATCTGCCATGCAATATAAAAGTGACAAAGTGAAGAAAGTACACACAAGACTTCAACGATTCCCATCATCATTTGAATGCTACAAGGGTGCCTCAATAAATGTAGCATACTATATAGAGACAGTACTTCCTTTCATTCTGCTGAAGTGACAACATTATGACATCTCAGTCTTGATTACCTGGTATGTCTTAAAATCTTTCTCCAGGGAAACAAAAATAATTGTTTTCCATGACACAGTTCAATATGTGGCAGACTAATGATATACTTACTATAATAATGCACTATAACAGCAAAATGTGTACTTTCTCCTCTACAGAGGTCCATGACAATGTACAATGGCACTTTTAGATTCTACTTTGCACTGCTCATTGAATACAATTTCATGTTTGCTTGCTTTTGTTTTATCTCTGCAAAAAAAGTCCCTATCCACACCTCTGAAGAAAAAGAGTAAAAACTAAGTTCAATTTTGCTGACCAAAGGCAGCCCTACAGTACCGTAACAGACCATTCATAATTTGTTGAATGCTGGCTAAAAGGCTACAATTTCAATGACCTTTTAAACAGTGTCAGTAATGGTCCTTTTGCAGGAAGCATTAACTCTTTATGTGCCACGTTTGCACGCCCGACTCAGTCGACAGCGTGCCAACTTCGCATATTCTGTTCGAACGCACAAACCCGCCCAAACCGGTTGATAAATCGCCAAATGCCACTACACAATGAAAGTGTTTCTTGTGATTCTATTCCTGTCACATGTAGCTTGCAGTTTATATGATGATTGACTTTCAAGTGGTGTTCCCTACTGGATTTGTGAGTAGATTCTCAGTTTCTGTCATTGTTTTGTGTGCAAAAGTCATGTCTCTAATGTAGATACTGGTCATTGGAAAGAAAGACAATCATTGATTTGTTACACAATTTACATCAAAGCAAGGCTTGTCATTTTCTCATAAACTTTGCTCATTACATGTCCAGAGTAACAAAAATCTACAAAAGTTACACAGATTTAAAAAACAGAATGTTTTCCCAAAGCATAACTATGTCGCTGTCTCAAAATAATGTGGCACATAGGAGGTTTATACCTTAGCACTTAAAGAGTTAATACACATTATTTGTAAAAGGGTCCAAGTTTTTCATTCACTACTTTCAGAAGAAAAAAAAACAAAACAAATAAAACAAAACACCTTCTTTCTTGAATTGACTGTCTTAATCAAGACACCTTGGTGAAAATTCTGACAGTAATGACAGATGTCATCACTCATTTGTATGGCATAAGAGTTGCTTGACTGATACAGTTTGGTGACTACTTCTTTTTCCCTGAGGCAAACCATGTGAGGTCATTATCATTTATCATTTGCCCATTTCCAGTGTGTGCGTGTGTATGTGTGTTTGTTTGTTTGTTTTTTTTTTCATTCAAATTGTCATCAATCTGACAAATGAGATGCTATGTGTATATCATCAAGTCACAATTTCTAATTCTGTGCAAAGAAACAGTTGTACACAGGAAGGATATAATCATTTTGTTACTTGTGTCTTAATATGTTATTTTGTATACATGAAGGATGTAATTTTTTTTGTGATTTGTGTCCAATTATGTTACTTTATACAGCAGTACATATTTATATGATTGCCTTTGTACTATTTGAATGGTTATGATAACTTATGAATAAATACCATTGAAAAAAAGTGTATACAACATGTGTTTGTGTGTGTGTAATGATTAACATTGATGGATGAAAGTGTGACAAATGATCGGGACGATCCCTTCTTTAAAGCTTGGTTCATACCTCAGCAGGCTTCTGCGTGATTGCACGTCCACCGACCGACTCCTCCTGCTGCTTGCCGTTGTTACTGCACAGGGACAGCCTGGAAAAGTTCAAAGGTGAGGGAATAAGAAAGATTGAATGAGTGGGAGATCAAGAGTGAAAGGGAAGGGGTAGAGGGGGAGGAGCGAAAGAAGGACGGGGAGAATTGTCAGATGCAAAGAGGGTAGCAACATTCAATATGAATCAGAGAAAGACAGGGGAGCAATGCACTTTTCTTAAATTCTTTTCCTCCTGTTTCCTCAGGTTATTTATCTGTTTTCTTGATCCTCATTTCTCTTAATTTGTATAAATTTAGTTAGGGTTCGAACTAGATCTAGCGTATTGAGCGCCCAGTTTTTATACGCGTACTTTTGATTTTATGCGCAAGAAAGGCATTGCATGAAGGTGGTCGATCCAAAGATAGGTCGGTAGGTCTAGGTGGTCAATGAGTAGTGCTAGTGGACTTTCTATACAGTGTATGACTAAACGACTAGGTCTTTTTAGTAGTTACACTTGGTAGAAGACCTGAAGCTTCTAGAAATCTAGTTGTAGGCCTATTCATTGTGTAAACCCTTTATAGACCCTAGTCTAGTTCTCATTCAATTTTTCAAGCGCAAGGAGTGTTACTAGATCTATATAAATGGAATATAAAATAATGTTCCAAGTAACCTTTACTATTACTAGTAAGTTTAGACCTATAGTAAGCCTAATTTAAGACTATTAAGAAGATGACTAACTTAACGTACGTTATTTTGAGAGATGTCCCTTTGGGCCTGGCCTTGCAACCCTTGCTTGAATGTTAATTTATCCGAATAAATTTACTACAACATGATGGTTAAATGATCGATACTAGAGCCTAGGTCTTGGACTTCGGAGTCGGTGTCTGCAGTCCAAGCTACCTGCTGGCTACCATCTATCTTATCTAGCAATTAGCATCAACAGTCTAAACACCGTCACAACGGCAACGCGCACAGACCAATGTCACATCACAGATTCTTATGTAAGGGACTACGCAACACCACCCACCTACAAATCCACGCATATAAAAACGTCACGCCAATCAGCAAGATATACCACTTAATTTCTTTGCAACACTTACGAGGACACAGCAAAGAGGTAGAGAAACAGCCATGTGATAAGACAACTCAGAGCCGTCATGTTGTCTTGCCTAAGTGACCATACTTCGAAGGGAAATTCAAATCAGGTAATTTATGGTCATTCTCCCCGATCCCGAATCAAACAGCGCCGTCTCCAACGAACATAAATACACAACGTATGAAAACGGCTAGCAGACGAGCTTTCTTCTCACACACATGTATGTACAGCATGTACAGTGCTACGTCTACAAACATTACGTCGACGGGACCAACTGCGCTGCGGTGTGGTGGGTGTGAACGGCTCAGACAACAGCTGAATGGTCAAATCCACACAGCCTAGCAAATTCCGTGCTTCAGCAGTGACGTGGGCTTACGTGATGATTTTATTCAGGAGATGGCGCTATCATCACAATCCTCATCATCTACGAGAAAATGTAGATCATCAGATCCTCGGTCTATAAGTCTTCATGACAAATAGTTCACTCAGTTTGGACTCAGCAGGGACGGAGGCTCCCTGGACTCAGTTTGATTTGGACGTTTTGATCAGGGAAGGATAAAGTGGTCAGGCCACCAGTGATCATCCAACTTTACTGTAAACATATTAATGAAGGAATTAAGAATCAATCTCTTCTTGTAATGGAAGGCTGTTCCAATCAGACACTTATGGCCTATCTGCTGCTGAAAAAGCATTTTCTTGAATCAAGGTTCAAGACGATTCCTTGGAAAATCTTGAGGGAATGCCCATGAGTAAAATTATGGGTGTTATTCGATGGAGTGAAGTGTGGCTGGGTTCGAGTCTCATTATTCCTTTGAGGATCTTAAAAAACAACAACAACTGTGATGCCATCACCTCTCAGTTCTCCTATTGAGTGTAAGGTCTAGAACCATACAGGATAAGAATAATCTTAACTCTAAATGAGTCAGATCCCCTATGAATCATAAGGTGACGTTGGTTATTCCGAAGATTCGCTATTCCGAAACACACAATTTGTTTTTAGATATACTCATCGATGTTCATATGAATAAAAAATGAAATAGGATTCATTAGTTTGAACATTTATTGTGGCGTTATTAAGAAAGGTTCGTCAATCCGAAAATAGAAAAAAAAAGAGCGTATAAACAAACCTTCGCAATAACGAACCTTAATTCATATTATGTTCTTTATTACTTCATAAAACAACACAATGGATACAGAGACACATTGACACATTTTACAATCATACAACCCTCTGCAGGCCACAGAAGAAGAAGAAATAAGAAAATGGAAAAAGAGCATTATAAACTGAGTGTCACTGAGGGCACAACTGGAAGGCTGATTGCCTTAAATGAAGTTGGGCCCTGGTGACAAGATAGTTCTTTCAGATTAATATTAACACACACACACACACACACACACACACACACACACACACACGTATATGAGGTGACACATCGTTTTACACGCGGGCAAGATCATTGCAAGTTACTAGTAGGCCCTATGTAAATCTTATAGACACAACTTATATCTCTTCTTGAATTGATTTAGTGAAGAGATAGTTCTTATTTTATATGGTATATGATTCCAGAACAAAGGACCTTTGTAGAAAACATAATTTTTGAGCATAGAGGTATTACGCACGGACTTGGGATGCAAATCGGAAGAATACATTCTTGCATAATAATCATGGGTAGTCCGATTTAAAGTGAAATATTTTTGCGGAAAAGCATTCATATTTACAACCTCAGAAATGAACGAGCCTTTTTTTATTTTCCGATAATCGAACCTTCTGAAAAACGGCCCTATTTCCTTTTCAGAATAACGTACCTGTGTCATTTTCAGAATAACGTACCTGTGTCATTTTCATAATAACGAATCTTCGGACTAACGAGCCTTCGGATTAAGGAACTGTAACCGAATCTGACACAGAAGACAACGGCCCCACACTGTCGAATATTTTGCTGAAAGCAGGATTCATCGTTCAAAGTTATTTCACTTATATAGATTGTCAGGAATATCGGACGATTGAAATAATCAAAATTAATATCTACACCGTAGACATGTTAGGTTTGAGCACGCTATGCCCCGTCAGAGCGTTGTGGTAAGTTATGTGAGACCTATCATCTCCGCCACATACACTCATACCCACACACACACATACACACACATTATATATATATATATATATATATATATATATATATACACAATATCATCATGTACTGATTCATGTTAACGTAACATCAC
This sequence comes from Diadema setosum, assembly GCA_033980235.1. NCBI lineage: Eukaryota > Metazoa > Echinodermata > Echinoidea > Diadematoida > Diadematidae > Diadema > Diadema setosum. Next base: position 11,001,102 of record CM067069.1, on the reverse strand, counting down.
AGAAAAACAGAAAATAACTCTCTTTGTGTGTGTGTTTGTGTGTACCTAAATAATTATATATATTACTAAATAATTATATATAATATATATAATTATATATATATATATATATATATATATATATATATATATATATATATCTCAAGAGTAAAAACAGTCGTATGAACACCGCAGGAGCCAAAAAAAAAAAAAAAAAAATTGGACTGACGTTTCGGTCAAAGACCTTTATCAACTAAGTAGATAAGTCTGAACATAAACAATTTGATGCAAGAAACTAAGAAGACGCATAAGTTGCCAAGATATAATAATAACAAAAGGCTGACTTACTTTGATAAAGGTCTTTGACCGAAACGTCAGTCCAATTTTTTGGCTCCTGCGGTGTTTATACGACTGTTTTTACTCTTGATATCTACTTACTCCACACCGACGTAGAACTTTCATATATATATATATATATATATATATATATATATATTATATATATGCCTAAGATGCTAAAGGGTGACGTAATTTCCTATGAGAGTTTCCATCATAGATGATGACGTATACAATTGTAATTGTACATCCATTCTAGAAATCATTCTTCTGTCAAACGACTTTGAGGTGTGCAATATAATAAATATTTTGACAATTTTATCAATAAAGGATAAATGACAATTTTAGATTCAAATGTCAATTTCTTTATTTTACAGAAACCTGAAGGAAATTAGTCAATGTGAAATAATGATTCTTGTATAGCATGATCTGAATCACTTTGGAAATTATTTTATCTTAAGGGTTTGATCTCCTTAGAAAGTATTACCATTGTGTCTGCTCATAGATGTTAATGAAGTATGTCTCTTATATACATGTGAACGTTTACAGTTACATCATAATTGCATATAATGATTGTGTCAGTGATCATTACTTTGCATATGTTGTTATAATTGTATCCTTGATGGCAACTGTCCACACCTTTGCTTTTCCTCAGTTTTATTAACACAATATCTTTGTGTATTTTAGGTCTTAAATGTGTATGCACTGATATTCTTTGATGAGGTACTTTTTTTGTAACCACGTGATTATGCAATACTTCTATTTTACATCTAAGGATCTGTTTAGTACAGTTGAGTCTTCATTCCTTATAAAACATAGGAATGTAAGTGATTCTCATGCAACTCCATTTATTCCACGTGAAATAAATATGAACAATTTCGTACAAGCTGTAAAATGACCTAATCACATCGAAGAACACCATACTAGTCATGGTATTTGATGTGAACTTTTTAGTTAGTTATATTGTTACTTATGATTAAGATATCTTGAAAGATGCATTGTCTTGCATGATACATAGAACATTGACAGAGCCAAAGAAAAAAAAAATTAACATCACGCATGTAGAAGAGTATTAGGTTAAAACTGCATAAAAAACCGCTGCAATTATTTTACTTTCAAGTAGGAGGGCAAGGCCAAGTGTGGAATAGTTGAGAGCACTCGACTCATCACTTTCAGAAGGTAAGAGGGGATAATATCACCCTTAACAATAATCTATCAGTGTATGTAAGTCGAGTGAATATGTTCGTGTATTAAAAAAAATGATTGCGTGATTTTCTGTATATTTGATGATGATGATGATGACTATGATGATGAACAGCATTTATATAGCGCCATTTGTGTGGAAAGAACATTCTTTTATGATGTGCTATCTTGATGTCGTGTATCATTGTCGTCTTCCCATCCAGCGATGACGACACAATAATGGTTGATTTAGCCAAATTATTACAAAAATCGTTACTTTTAAAGGGTTTGTCATTAGATTTTCTCAAACTTCAATGTTGTGTTCTGGTGATTTTCCACGGTCATTAATTGCATTTATACATATAATAATGTTTATTTTTGCGGTAAATTCATTTTGTAAACTATAATATGACTGGCATTTTGCATGTTTTCTGTTCAGAATTCAGAATATTAACGAAACACTCTCACTGAATGACAATATCACTTTATCCTGTCTAAAGACTATATATTATACCATTATGATGGGGTAGACTTTTACGCAGAAAAAGACAAATGAAGTGAATGTTCGTCCGTACATATGCATCTTCTTTTCATTTTCCAATTAACGAACCTTTTTCGCTATCACGAACTTTTTTTTTCTTTTCATTTTCGGATTATCGAAGCTTCGGAATTACGAACTTTATTTCATTTCGATTTAACCAATCTTGGGAATAAACTTATTTATTTTCGGAATTACGAACCTTTGAAACAATAATACGCCTTGAAATAAGAAAAAACAAACAAACAAACCAAATGTTCGGATTAACGAACGTCATAAGCCGGTATTATACTGAATTTGTATGCTTCGGAATAACGTACCTTTAACAAAACGAAACTCATTTCCTTTTCCGATGAATGGCCCTTCGGAATTAGGAACATATCCAAACATTGACAACATAAATCTGGATCAGATATGGAATAGTCTAATTATGATTTGAATACTCAAAGACCAACATTGCACTATTAAATTCATACTCAGAATAGTGACAAATTTTGAAATGACGTCTCCTATGATTGATACATATCACTGTATACACACATTCCTATACATTACGTTTGTTGTATCGCTAAGTTTTCTACAGACTTAAACGATTTTTCTTTTATCTAATCATGTACATGTACATTCATTATTTACACTCTGAAGATATTTTTTTCTAAAAGCTTTATCCAATGATAAACGATATTCAGGTGCGAGTTTCTTCACTTTGTCTCCCTATACTAATTAAATTTGTTTAGATCGCAACTGCTGATCTGTAAATTAACAAACATGTAGGAAAAAAGGAACCAGTGGGACTCGAACCTGTCATCTACTGCTTTCCGGGCAGCGACACTACCACCAGGCTGTCCCTGGTTGCCGGCAGTGACACGATCAACATGGAACAATTATACCAAAGCTCCGAAATTCCGACATTGTTATGTTAAGTAGTTCAAGGCGGACAAGGCATATTAAATGGAAGAAAGATATTATTCTGAGGGGTGAAGGTTCAGGTGCGAGTTTCTTCACTGTAGATGACAGGTTCGAGTCCCACTGGTTCCTTTTTTCCGACATGTTTGTTAATTTACAGGTCAGCAGTTGCGATCTAAACAAATTTAATTTGTAGAGGGAGACAAAGTGAAGAAACTCGCACCTGAACCTTCACCCCTCTGAATAATATCTTTCTTTCATAAACGATATTCATTGTAATAAGTTCTGTTACTATTGTGTCCTACTGCGATGTGGTATAATTAAAGGTAACAAGTGACAAAAAGGCCATTTCGCATGAATCAACAATGAGATCAGCGCAGATTATTGCATCTTGTTTTAGACTCATATGAGCGTGTCAACTTTGCATCACGGTAGAAGATGCTATATTTAAATTACGTTACGTGCTTCCTTTTGCAAAAGTAGGGCACAATACCATTTGATAGCTCCCTCCGAACTAGAATTAGAACTGTTTGGTATTTGTGGTGGAAACTAGAATGTCTGTATTTAAGCCTTCTATTTGATATACGTTCAAAAGTTTCCGTACATAAAGCACAGGAAACAAGGACGACAACTATATAGGACAATGAATGACATATACAATCAATGAATTATAGCCCTCCCATCATCCACTTCATGGGACAAAAAAGCACCCTTTGCTACGCTGTTTGCAGCTCCAGCTGGTACCGTTGCGCATGGATTTGCTTTACATTACCCATTGGGAAGTAACAAAATAATTTTTTAGAACCAAGTACCTCAGGCTTTTCCACTGAGCCAAAGCATTTCCAGGACTACATTATCTCTTTCAAGTAACATTATGTGAATAATTATGTTTTTTTAAGTAATAATTGATGGCATTGGTCCAGAGCTAATCTAGATTTGCACTTTGAATGTCGTCATTCTTATACACTAGTAGCACATGAAACAAAATGAGTAGATACATTAGCATGTATATGTGTATAAAAAATTCAAAAAATCAGAAATTCAAGATATTAAAATGTTTTACTGGATTCACATCAATTAAATTTCGTATAGCGTGTTTTGCTACAGAACGATATCCATGGCCCAAAACTGCAAGTACAATGGATATTACTAACAAAAAACAAAAACAAAAAACCCAAAACAAAACAAACAAAAACCCGAGGAATCCCGGTTCAATCATTACACTAACTTAAACTAAAGTGAAAACAACGTCCCAAGAAGGCTCAAAATTCATCTGCACCATTTTGAATTTTGCCTGCAATGAATTGAATGGGTCTACCAAGAAACATACCTTGCTTTTGCAATTTTGCGATTCGGATGACGAGTTGCTTAGGATTTTTTTTTTTTTAGATAAAAGTGTCAAATAATTTCGATCTTAATACACGATTTTTATTCCAGAAGAGCCATCCCCGCCGTCAGCATTGTGGCTTACTCGACGATCCATCGTACTCTGAATGCAATCGTATTTTCCAAGCAGCTCAATGCGATTCACTCTAGCGGCGGAAGATCGATGAGTACTGCTGCTGCCCGATTTGTCGATTATCGACAATCGACTTAAAAAAAAAAAAATATGTAGCAACCAAAATCGGGTATGTTCTTAGACTGTCATGACTGTAGCACTTTTTTGTAACATCCCCATTTTCATCGCTACCCATCTAAAATTGTGTTATTACAACGCTATTTCACACGTTTTTGTGTATATTGTGTAGCTACATATTAGAGCAAAAATCGACAATTCTGCAGGCATAGCTATGTTTTCACTTTAACATATTGCGTTTAAAGGGAGAATTCTTCAGGAAGATTTACGACATAGGACTTGGCTATGAGTCTTTCTGCGTAAATTCATAAGGCATGATGTGAAATTTTACGTGGTCAGTTTGTCTGTCTTATCAGACCACAAAATGTCTCGGGCGCTAAGACCGATGCTCTTTTCCCCTTGGAATTTCTAGATTGAAGTAAATATATAACCTAATGTACTTGACAGCACAGTTTCGAAAACATGTCTGCGATGCTTGCGCTGGAAAGATAATTCCGCCAGTGATCTGATAGTAAGCCGTGTGTGTTCTCCTCAATTTTTGTCAGTCTTCACGCACACTCCTAGTGCTTCATTACGATGGTTGCACTTATTCTGACGGAACATCAGTTCGCCGTTAACAACTCCGGCTGACATACATCCACCACGGGTCTTGTCGTTCTCCCACGCTGAAACCGAAATCGTGACCGAAACCGAAAATGTAATGTTAGAAACGTTTAGGGCCACATCGGGGGATCGAGGAGGTGTATAAAATGCCTTTGATGGTTAAAATGTCACCCACTTTTATAAGATTGAAAATGTTATCTTGACTGAAACGAAATGGTACTTTTAACATAAGTGGATATAAAGTTAGTTCAAGTTCAAGTTTATTTCCACTTTTCGACAAGAACACATATCTCACCTCCTTCATTTAAGAAACATGCATTGTAAAGATGAGTCGTGATAGGCCTACTGAAGTTATCAAAGTGAAGCATCAATAATTTATGGGAAAATAGAGGGACGCACTGAAAAGACAATGCTTGCATAAATGCGGGCCCCTCTTGGAAAAAAAAAATCAATTAAAAATTGGTTGAAAATGCAACAACAACAGTAACAAAGATTCGGAAGCTCATGCACTACGAGATGCAGGGATAAATAGACAAACACAAACAAAAACAACAAACAAACAAACGAACAAGCATGAAATGAGACTGGGACAACAACAAGACTATGGCGAAAAGACTGACTTGACAATTATGATAGGAAACAAGACTCGAATAACCAACAACGAGATAACAAAATAGACATGTAATGACAACAGAGATAACGATCCTCGAAGGTTTGACATAAAAAGTCCTATTCTCCCATATATTTAAAGTGGATCTAATGCCTCTTGAAAAAAACAAAAACACCTTTCAACTTCGGAACTCTAATAATGACCCTAATTGTATTCGGGCAATTGTAGTGATAATAAAAGCGGCAATGCAGATTCTATAAGCGAGTAACAAAATAAGCCTCTATGCTTGTCCGATTCTGAATCATCATCATAGGATTTTAAAAGAGAAAACTGAAATCTCCTTTTACATGAAAATATAGAGGGAACAATTTTTGTCCCATGATTCAGGGAATGCCAGCAGTTAGAACCAGTACAAAATAGTGTGTTCTTAGCTAAAATCGTTCGAAGAAGCGGTAAGTGAAACTCATTGGAGCACCGAGTGGGATACTACTATGATGGAATGATTCATTTTTGCGGAATATTGAATCAAGAACAGACGAGAGTTAATTGTAATTATAGAATACGTAATTGTCCTAACTTAGACATTAAAAAAAAAAATCCTTGATTTTTAATAACTTATTTGAAGCAAACATTAATCGTGTATGTGAACTCATGGGGGAGTACCAAATGATAAGGTGGACTTTCTTTTGCAGCAAGGTTTAGTGGGAGCTTGGTTGTACCGTTCATTCTCATTATTGTTTAATACTGCTTGTTTATGTCATTGAGTGCATAAAATCTTTAGTTTGATCATTTAGTACTAGGCCTATTGTTTTTATGCGTGGAGTTGGTAAATTGATAAATACAAACAGAATTGGAGAACCCTAATCAAGCGTTTTCGTTGCCCAAAACTACTGATCGATATATAATTTCAAACTTCATGGTTCATACTTTAAAGGGGCATTCCAGACGATTTTCGTAATTTCACATTATGTAGTACATAAATCGACAGCTCCATGTACAGATTTGTGGAATTTATAGTGGTTCTTGAGCAGAGAAACTACATTTTGAAAAACTTTACACAAATTACACTGAACAAGGATGACATAGGAGGCTCACATATTACAGAAATGTAGCAGTGTAATATTCCATTACAATACCGCTTGCCTGCGAGTTCACCTGTGTATCATCTATGCATGTCTTCTTCTTTTGTTCTGCTTCCTTGAGCCCAAACTCATGCATTTTTTGTGAACCCTGCTATGCCGTCATCCTTGTTCATTGCAATTTGTTATAAAATTCGAGAATACTCTAATTCTTCATCCCAAATATCATACATTTTGAAACTCTGCCCTCATTATAACCATACCCGGGCAATTCCCCCCCCCCCCCCCCCCCAGGGCAATTACCCTCCGGCTAAATACTGGTTAAAGGTATAGGTTAGAGTAAAGATTAGGGTTAGTGTTAGGATTAGGGTTAGGATTATGGGTTAGGGGTACAATTAGGTTCAGGATTAGTATTAGGGCCAAGGGGAGGGTCCGGGGTAATTACCCAGGGGGTAACTGCCCTAGACCCCATTATAACTAGTTTATAGTTGTTCAAATGTAAAAATCTGGAAATCATCCGGAGGTCTCCTTTAAATTGCTTTTGCCTATAAATAGTGCAAGTCTATAATACTGATCAGTAGCTTAAACTCTGCTCGAGTGTATTGTTAGGAGTTTTGTAGTATTTTGCAACACATGGCGTTGGAATAGCCAGCCAAATGCTGATAGTTTCATACTTGGTTCATCCGAGTACAGGGTGCTGAATGCAGTACTGTCTTCTTGCGCTGACTGTCTGCACTGCCAGCTGCCGTTCTGACGACATGCCCCATTTCCAGTTGTAGTATTCTTATTCGCGTACGTGCGGCAGCGGGAGCAGCCCAGCCAGATGTAAGACTCGAAGTCGTCATACCCGCACTTGTTCTTGGCTTTCAGGATCAGCGACATGACCCAGGACTGGTTGTAAGGGATGGGTAAATGCATGTCGTGCTTCAAGCAGCGACGATATGCTGCCGAGAAATTCCTCGTAGTGCAGGCTAGGACATGCACCTCTATAGTCGACAAATGAAATGAGCAGAATGCAAGCAAGTGATGGTGCATAAAGGAAAATAAGGTGCAGTGAAATGTCCCACTCCTCTTCAAATACAGAATAAAAGAAAAAAAATCTCCAACGTAAATATTACTCCTCGTAAGCTGCTTTATCGGGGTCATCCCAAAAGATCGATACCCACGACTCATACGGTCCACAATTCGCACTCTTCATGGGACCCTCGCCCCCAAAAAAATTAGTGAATAAAAGAGGACAAGAACGATGTATGGTTTAATTTTAGATCTTTGATAATGCCATCGTGCTATTTTTAATAGGCTTTCCGAATTTCTAGCTAGAAGATGGGCAGGATGTAACTTTTTTTTTCTTTTCTTTCTCGCTTTACTAGTTAATAGGCCTTATTAGATATCGTACCTCCCTTGTAAGACGTTTTAGAGTTCAATTTAAATCATCTTCGTAACTATAATGTATGACATTCAGTGGCTGAAAACTTTTTATATCGCAGCGATGCACCTTGTTGTTTTGACATTTCTGAAATTTGAAAATGTGGAAAGATCTGAAGCACACTTTTACTGAATTTAGTCTTTTTTTTTCCACAAACACACACGCAAACACAATCAAAGGTCTTTAACGTTTCAGGGGTGAGGGAGGGCAACTGACAGGGTAACACCCTAGCACCTCTATATACTTTTCCATCTCTCGTATCTTCCTTATGCTATTATCTAGACACCCTATAAAAAAGTAATTAGTCTATAGATGGCGCTGTTCATCCTGTCGGTCTCGTGGACCTTCTTTCAGTCTTCTTTGCCCGGTGTCGGTCTCGTGAGCCTTTTCTATGTAGTGTCGAACTCATGGGCTGTATAACTCGTGGGCCTATTTCACTTGATGTCGAACTCGTGAGCTTTATTTACCAGTATCGAACTCGTGGGATGTATAACTACTGGGCCGTATGACTTTTGGGTGTATAACTCGTGGAGTGTATGACGTGCACCCATTTTATCATATCATCCGATAACAGCTTCCCCGATTAAGTGATTTTCATGATTTTCATACCCATCAATCCGCTGTTTTTATGTTCAAGTACATCACCTAATTGCTATATACCATTCTTCCATGAAACTTTCATCAGCTTCTCAAATAGTTATGTACATTCTTATCTTTATACTAGTCATTCTTTGTCATTGCAATGGCATTCATTTAAACAGCCCGAAGTTACTTGTCGCCCAAAAGATCTATTCGACACCACGAACCGGATATATGGAATTCTCTGCTCGAACGAATTAAATCATGTGTATCTCGTTTTTCTTTCAAAGCAAACACGAAAAAGCATATTACATCAAATCATGGGGATTAGTCGATATCTGACTATTGTGACCATAAAACAATCTAAGTTAAAAAGATTTTTTTTTGGTCCCCTCAAGCCTCTTTACATCGAGCTATCTAAATTTTAAATTATTGTAAAAGGCACGTCGCACCGCGCGCCTGCTGGGCACTTTAACTTGCACCACAATCACCACACTCGCCTTTTTCTCTAGTAACTATAGTAACTACTATGCTATGTTTGTTGTCATTGCAATAATGATGAGAAAATAGCTGGCAATCTGGCTTTTCCCTTCTTTTCTTTCGTTTTCGATAAGTATACGTGAGGTATGCTTTGCATTTCTTTTCTCTTTCAAGGCTGTCGTATATTCAAGCTATTATTATGCTTATGATGCTTATTTGATGACATGCAGTCTTCTGCATTCACATTCCCAATACATGTACCATAATTCAGTCAGATCATTTTGTTTCACTATCCTGAGTAGCCCCCATATTCGACGTACTTTCTTATTCTGTTCTTCAATCTATTAACAGCCCATTGTACGCGTAAATTCCAATTATGTTCGGATGTACACATCGTATGCCTTATTGTATTGAAAAAAAAAGACGTCAAAAGAAATGACTGTATTTCATTATATTCAATGTAGAAAATTCCGAATAAATTCATTCGAATTTGAAAAAAAAAAAAATGCACAAGTGACATGCTGCATAGTGCACATGATCTTGTCTTATATCTGAAGGTAGAATCGAAATGTCTCGAACCCACGCCAATTTTTATTTTACACCAAGAAAAGTAGGGACAAACCAGTACTGTACTTTCTCTCCCAGGTTAGGCAACTATAAGATAATTTTCTAGATGTAACTTCTTTAAAGACAAGACAAGACAAGACAATCTCAATAATGGAAACACAAATGATGATGGCTCTTCTATACATACGTTGATGAGTCGAAATTTACAAGCTGAGGAGAAAAAAAAATCTTTACTAATAATTATAATAAAAATAATAATCATTATAACGATAATGATAATAATAATATCAATAAAAATAATAGTACCATAATAATAGTAATAACAATAATAATAACAATAGTAATAGCAATAATAATGATGATGATAATAATAATAGCAATAATAATAGCAATAATCATGATAATAATGATGATGATAATAAAAATAATCAACAGTGCTTATAACGATAACACACTGTGCATAATGTCCCTATGCGCTCAAAAATGGAAAGATCATACAAAGACATTAAATTCCGATTAGAATGTTTAATTCCAATTACTATCTTTCTTTTATTTTTCTTCTTTTTTTTTTGCAACATTTTTCCTCCCCAGTGTGTCAAGATCACCTGAATCAACTTGTGTCGATACATTTGCCGTTGCGTTTTCTGCGATCGAGTCATTGTCCTGTTGGTAGAGTGACAAATAATCGGAAAATTCCTGCCCGGATTCTCCTCCGTTCATGGATCTAGATTCAATGGGAAGCGCTATGTACGCATAACATACACAAATTACAAGGAGAAAGATTATTATGTTTTGTCAGTATAGGTATAGACAACTATCACTTCAAACAAAATAACAAGGGTATCGTCACTTTATGTAGATGTGAACCCATCAATGTACCAGTAACGGTTTATTGCCGCTGCAGAAGGTCAACATCTCTAAGAGAAGGTCATGGGATGGTCAAACGCTTTGATACATACAACCGATAGAACAATCAATAGTATATAATCGTCAAAAGTGATGAAAATAATAGTTATAACACTATATCCTGGTCAGCGTTCCATTGCATTTCAAGATATCGCTTAATAGGCTTTGATGCATTTACCAGCTTGCTCGATACTTTCCTGTTATACGTGAAAGAGTTGATATTTCACATTTTGTATTGTATTGATTTAGAATGGGCCTAATACCGTTCAACTATGTTGTATTTGACTGAGTAATCCTTCATAAACTTGTAGGACCTGCTAGAGAGATATTTTAGTTTGTTATGAATCTATATACGAGATAATTATTGCCATTGTTCACGCAAAACTTTAGGTAATCAAATTCATATTTCCACTTCGCATTCATTGCACGCATTAGATAAATACCATTCACTTTTGTTTATTTGTTCTGGGTTGTTGTTGTTTTTTCAACAATTAAATACACAGTGTCTCGTTTATTATTTCCCTGGATAAAAGTCATAAAAATAGTGATTGCAATTAATATTATTTTACCTGTTCCCTTCATCATACAATCATGTCCATTTGTTCAAGAATATCACACTATACTCTTACAATTCATTTTATTACTCGGGCACACTCGGTTTAATTATGATGTCAAAAATCATTACGGTAGATAATTTTCATAATTTTTGACGTTTTCGTCTTGAATACAGGTAGCTGGATTTCTATCAAACTTGGCAGAAGTCACCAATGAAGGGTTGGGATCATATTATTTTGTACAAGATGTGGTGCCCTGTAGGGGCCTCATGTAGAGTAAGGCCGAATTTCGCTTAATTCGGTAATGTTCGAAAGATAATATTGAACTTTCTCTTCTTTTTCGTGAAACTGGTTAGCCGGATTTTTAATTTACAAACTTACCATAGTGGGGGGGGGGGGGGAGGGTATTACACCTTGTTATGAGGTAGTGGTGGGCTCAAATGCCCAATATTTGTATTATAGATGTTGCCCAAGGGGCCTGAAGCAATCTCCGAACGTCTATATTTTTAAATAGATTGTCTCAGGTAGATGACGTGCCGTGAAAGCTATGATCAATTCGCTGAATTCCAATGACCAATTTGACGATCGATTTTGTATCAGGACCGCGGACGTTTATTAACAATAACAGAGCTCAGGTACAGATTGACAACGGAGGATCAGGATTTTTCTGGAATATTTCCTCGATTAAGCTACATACGGCATTAGACGCACTTGGTTGAGTTACACAATCCCATGTACAGATAAGACGGGGAGTTATTTTGTTTTAAGCTATTACTATAACGAAATATCAGGGATTTTGCCTCTGTGTCATCACTAAATATGAATATATCGAACAATCGAAATAAGAGCACTGATATATTTTGCCGCTCCCAAAGATCAGCATCTGTAAGCAAAGGTCAGCTATATTATGCGGGATGCTGAGAGCGTTGTAATACCAATCTCAGCTGTCCATCGTAATAGTTGTGTTACGTATAGATTTATCCACTTGCCCAACATCGTGCAGAATTTATGTCCTATTTCTTTATTTCACATTTTGTGCTATTTTGGACAGAGCACGTTATCATCTATAAATGTTATATATTTGAGGAAAGCAATCCTAAGCTTATTCAACATATGCCTTGGGTGAAATTATCGTTTGTTATGAACCTACGAGACAATTCTTGTATATCGTTTACGCAGAGTGGGTATAATGCACCCCTGTACTTCATGTATCCTATATATCATATACATTATTGTACCATTCATATTTTCTTTTATGTTGCTTTTCTTGTTCGGTTTCCTACAACCAAGTTTAATGCTCCTCTTGTGTTGGTATATTTCCTTGGATAAATACATGAGGATAATGATCACAAGGACGATTCCCTCGCTTTTCCCTTCATTAAATATACAATCGTGTTTATTCGTTCAAGAAAAGTCACATTGCTCTAATTCCACTGAGATTACTAATCTTGACAAACATGATGTCACAATTATCAGCACAGACTGTTTTGGTTGGTACATTATATAGTTTTGTGGCCCACTATAGACAGCTTGGTAAGTGAGTGGCGGTTGTATACAGTCCATTACTTCATTTCTAAGGTTTCGTTATTCCGAAAATGAAATAAGGTTTCGTTTTTCCGAAAGTTCGTTAATCCGGGAATGAATAAAAGTTCGTCATTCCAAAGGTTCGTTAATCCGAGAAAATGAAATAGGGTTCGATATGCAAGAAACGAGATAAGGTTCGTTATTTCGAAGATGAAATAAGAGTCATTCATCCGAAAAATGATAAAGAATTCATTTAGTGGCAGAATACGGTGTTGTGATAAAAAAAAAATAGAATATTACGCAATGAAAATTTAATGAAAACACGTACACACATATACACGCATTAGACACGTTCGAAACACACAAAAACATACTCATACACACGACGAACTGATATACGACCGTAATTAATTGTGTTATTGATGAAAAAAAAAGTATTTTCTCCTCGTCCTCCGTATGCCAGTGTATTTCCCTGTCTTCTACATCATCATCAGAATGAGGTATGCATGACGTCGAAACAGTTACATTGTAAGAGGTCACTCAAAGGCAGAAAAGCTAATCACATACATGCGAGTACTGATCGTCAATTTTGGCAATAGCGAATTTTATTTCATGTCTTAACTAAAGAACCTTACTTCATTTAGCGATTGGAACCCTATTTCAGTGTCGGATAAACAAACCTTAGGAATAACGCCACAAAATGTTCGGATTAACGTACTTTGAGCGTTTCGACATAACAAACTTTGGGAATAATGAACCTTATTTCATTTCCGAATCAACAATCCTTCGGAGTAATTACAAACATTACCCATGAGTGGAATGCACTTTCTCACTCAGTTTTAGCAGTGCTCGTGTAATGTCGCTCAAAATCGGCACTCGATTAGTAAGCGCAGTGTATTATACCCTAATCTTTATATGCTATGTAAAACCTGTTACAGTATTTGAATTAACTTCGCGTTATAACTAAAAAAAAAGAGTATATCTGTTATAAATCTTCATCTTACGAATTTCGCAGTTGATTCCCGAGAAACCAGGGTAGCAGTCACAGGTGTAATTCACCATGTTTTCCTCGCAGGAGCCGTTCTTACAAGGATTCCAGTGACAATCTGGAATGTAGAAAAAAGAATTGAAACCTTAACATAAACACAAAAAGCAAAGCATATAGGAACTAACTAACAGATGCAGCACAGGTCAGTTAAAAAGGGAGAAAAGAATAAACTTAACCCGAAGAATAATTATATTCAGCATGCGCCTCAAAGCATTACTAGCGATATGACCGCAATTTATATCACAGTCACCTATTCAAGAATTGGGATAATATTACAAGACATCTCCCTCTTTGTGTTTCTATTCCATACAAATATTATACAAATAATGAATGTTTATGAGTGCAATGGACAGAATATTTCATGAGGTGAAAGATGAAAATATAATGATAATGATCCATTCAACGAGGCGCAGCCGAGTTGAATGGATCAAACATTTCATCTTTCACCGAATGAAATATTATGTCCATTACACCAATGAAAAACATTTATTATTTGTTTTATATAATGCCTAAAATAGATCCTCGTCATTTGATGTTTTATTAATTTAGAAACAAGAGAGACACCGAGATCGCGAGAGTGCTCACTGAGCGCTTTACGCTAGCGCGCTGTCGCATACACACACACTGCAAACAAACAAACGCAAGTGTTTAACCCGCGTATAAGTGTTCCGGGCTCTCAGCGAGCGTGCAATGGAGCAAAAATCGTATGGATCTAAAATTGCACGGCACGGATGATGACGTCATAGTGAAATGGGCCGAATGATCAATGTCAAACAACCAATCAAATGATAAGGATCTCTTCAGGCGTTACATGAAAATGCTGTCACACTTCAGTGGGTCCAGGTCGTGAGAGAATTATGGATTTTTTTTCTTCATGTTTGTCTGTTATATTAGACACAAATATGTCATTTTGGGAATTTTCAAGTGTCACTAACAAATTTTATGTAAGAATGATATTGATCACAACCACATAATACGGAATCTGGAAGACTCTTGAATGTCATAACGTCACAAATCATGAAAATCATGTTTTGGTCAATCATTCCGCAACTATAGGCCTCTTTATCCCTCAAATTCATCGTTGCTATAGATTCTATCAAGACTTAAAGATTTAATGCAACGGATATGGCTTTTTTCTAATTGAGTTTATGTCAAAAGAGAAAATCTAGTGACGATGTGATACGTTCAGTTAAATAATTTACATGAATTTATATATTTTCCGTACGTTTATATTATCCATTCTTTTCTTTTAACATACTTAAACGTGTTTTAGCCTATAATGTATGTAAGATTGAATATATCAAATACATATTATGTAAACACACACACACACACACACACACACACACACACACACACACACACACACACACACACAAAAGTAATCAGATGATCATTATGAAGTGTACCTGGAATGCGACAGATGCGATATCCAGGTGGGATATCTGAACGAGCCTTCCCGTAGCACGCAGACGACGGACCGAATCTCCGGGGAATAAGTTTAGGGATGAGTTGAATATCACTGTCGTTGACTCGCTTCACTTCACAACGCTTTTGCATGGGCAGATCGTAGCCGACGTTGTACTTGCTTCGGCAAGAGCTGGAATGGGCTAAAACCACGAATTGCATGATTTTGAATAATAGTGTCATTGTACATTGACTAGTATTAACGATAACGCGAATCTTGATCAACTATTGACATTGTTAAGAGGGGATTTTATTTGGTTTAAGACGAAAAGAAGAGAAAAGAGAATCAGGTCGTGAAATTCAAATCAATCATTCATTGTCTTTCAGCAGCATGAGTGCTTCTTGAGGAGGGCACTGAAGTCAAACAGAACGTAATTGCCACATCTAACATGAATTTTAACTACATAGTGAGGCCATGCAACCCCATCAAAATTTCTCTATATTATATCATAATATCATCATGGGTAAAATTACAAGCAGGCAGTCTTATCTATAATGCTTTATATCTCAATATGGATTTAAGTCAATATACTGCTGTAAAACGAGAAATTTTCGCGTGCATTTTAATTTCGCGAATTTCGCGAGCGCCAAAATTCGCGAAATTAAAATGCACGCGAAAGTTTTTGTCTACACTACATGCATTGAACGCCAGTGGCAATTCGCGAAAATTTCATGCCGCGAATATATCATGTTTTAGTATCCCATACTATGGGGTCCCTTGTGTATTATGATTTCAATGAGCTCATTCAAATTACTATGGGAACCGCATATACCTTAGTGTCATCTGATGTAGATCACATCCGTAATGATGGTTCGGAATGAATAACGCCGTTAATGTAAATTTTAATGAAGAGCAATGAAACCGCAGATTAGCTTTTGCAAAGGAAGCTCGCTATGACAAGCACAGACAGAGGTGACAGAGAGCAGTGGACAAAGCGTGAGCGGCGAGCGGCGAGCGGCGAGCAGCGAGCCCCGATCCGATCGCTGTGTGCCCGTGTGCATGCGAGTCCAATGCTCGCTGTGTGAGAGTTCATTGCGAGCTGCCTTTGAAGGATTCTTGGGGAACATCACTCACTTTATAGTGGGCATTTGCGAACTATAATCATCGTAATATACATCGAACAAATTGGGATCTACTTACAGACATAATAACTTATAAACCCGGGGCCTGTTTCATAAAACTTTTTATCTGTGACAACTGCCACATTGCTATGACAAATTTGCTCTCAGCCAATCAGATGCAAGGATTTCAGTAGCTTGTCACATCTATGACAACTTGTCACTGATGACAAGTTTTATGAAACGGGGCCCTAATTCCTCTTCTATCTCATTGTCTTTCTGGTATCGAACGATCAAAGTTATTGAATGATTTATGGTGTCGAATGTTTTCGAGAGGTCCGCAAATATACCAGTATGTATCTTTGGTGAGCTCCGCTACTCATCCTTTCATAACGACTATAACCAGTTAGGCCCTATATGCTCCCAACAATTCAACTCATGCCCCCCTTCTTCTATTGCTACTATAACGAAGAAATCAAGACAACAATCACCAGAAATAACGGCAAACAAAAACAAGTAAAAATGCTCAAACTCTCAGGAAAAATACATCCCTAAACAAAAATCGACGTATCGAGACACTTCGATAGGCCGGTTCACGGGTGAACTTGAATTTGACGTATTACAAGTCATAAGGGCCCGGTCCCACTGGCCGACGGACACAAAGCGTATGCAGAAAGGACACAGCGGACGAGCAAAATTTCGGGGATGGCTTCATCCGCTTTCATCCGCTCCAGAAATTGACAAAATTGGCGAAAATTGGCGGTAACAGAACGGAAATAGAACGGACGTGGGTAGTATGTAGCGGGGATGTTAAACGGATGTTCATCGGAAGCCTAGCGGATGAAAGCGGATGGAAGGGGATGACAGCTCCGAAGGGGTTACCGGAGATAATTGCGAAACGGACGCATAGCAGAAAAAGCGGATGCAGAGTGGATGCAGAGTGGATGCAGAGCGGACGCAGGAGGAATGCTTTCGAAATGCTTTATATACGAGATGCATACGCTTACATCCTTTCTATTAACGTGCTATTAACGATGTAAAGACGTTCCACGTACCATATCTTTCCTCCCTCTTTCCGTTTTTAGCTGCAGCGGATGTGAGTTGCGAGGATACCCAGAGGAAGCAGAGAGGATACAGCGGACGTTTAAGGGATGCCGCACAGACATACAACGTTTGTTGCTCGTATGTCGCGGATTTACATCGTACACAGCGGAAAGTTCATCCGTTCTAAAAGTTTTAAGCAGCTTAAAACTTTTTGCGCGGATGAAATCACAGTGGACGGATGCTCGATGGATAGAGCGGATGAAACACGTATGCGATGGGTACACAGCGGATTCGTAGCGTTTTCCAACGGATGGCAAGATTTTTTGTACGCTTTACATCCTCTTTGCATCCGTAAGTGCAGTGGGACCGGGCCTTAAATAGCCCCACCATCGCTGTCCCGTGGCCGGAATGAAGGGCGCCGTCGAGTCCAGGGCTAAAGTCAAGTTCAAAGATTGACCTAGTCATTGGCAAACTAAACTCCTTCTAACGCGACCATTTTCGTCAAACTTTTCTTCAAATTCGTCTCGTATCTTTTCTGTTGTGATTTCTTGGTTATTTCATTTTTCCTGCAACCATTCACTTTTCCATATTTTGGAGTAACATACACACTCGTGTACCCCACCCCCACACACATAAAGACAGACACACAAACAAGTACATACAAATGCGCGCATACACACACACACTCATACACACATACCAACGCACCCTTATCAGAGTACACACGAATATAAACATGTAATGTTTGTCGCACTAACGATTCAATGATCCACGATTTCCAAGCACATTATGTTTAAAGACAATTTTTCATTATTTTGTAGGGCCCTAAAGTTTAAACCAGTTTTAATGTAAAAAAATAGAGACTTTTAGAGACTGTTGTTGTTGTTGTTTTTGTTTTGTTTTGTTTTTGTTTTTGTTTTTGTTTTTTGCTGTTTTCCATGTTGAATGAAGTTCGTATCATACACAGGATGCAATAACATAAGATCAGAAAATTGAAAGAGCTCGAGTCCAAATGTTCCCACGACATGATTAAAGACTGCCTTTTTTTCTGTTTTTAATGTTCTCTGACTGCCGACTACCTGGAACACTGGAAAAAGTGGGAAATGTGGTTCATTCTCACAATAAAAGACCGCAATTTTCATTTTCATTTTTATTTTATTTCAACACGGTAATAAAAAGGAAACTTGCTCAGCCATCGGCTGTTATTCTGCAAGTCCGTGCATGTATACAATATAACAGAACGAAAACATAGATTCAGTAACAGCATATAACAATGATTGAAATAAGAACAAAAGAGAGAGAGAGAAAAAATAAGAGAGAAGAAAAAATATCAAATGACTAATTTGTTTGAAAAATTCGTGAAATTGTGTGACCAAAAACGAATTTGATTCTTACATTTTTCCAGTCGATTGGCGGCAGGGAAGTCTTTCAATGACAATTGATGATTTTGAATGAATTATCTTTGAAAATGGTTGACGGAAAACGAATTAAATGACAATATATACTGACTGAATAAAAGTTAGGATTTGCATTCTGTGTGTTTTTCGGGACGAAATTGCTTTAAAAAATAATTGAAATTATTTTTTTTTTCAAAACATAAACCCATGTTGCATCTGCTTCAAGAAAAGACATTGGGCATATATATAAAACGAACTTGTCCGATGATGTTATCAAAAATATCCCCCTCCCCCACCGGAGAGGAGACGAGGAGTCAAAATCCATGTCAAATCCCTCCCCCACCCTCCATATTAATGTTTGATAACACAATACGGCTAATTGACAGTCTCATGGTTATAGATAGCGGAGATGCATTATAGACATCACTTTAATAGCAGCCGATGGAACTAATTGATTGGATTGTTAGAATAAAAATGATGCGAGGAAGTTTACCTGTAGCTGTGCCGAGCAGACGACAATAATTCACCATGGCAACGATGATAATCAGCGGAGGTAGTTTGATCCTCTGTGTTGGGAGGTTTCGTGAAACATGCGGATCACATAAAAAAGAAACATGTCACGTAAACCGTCAACACAGATATTCCACTGTAATTTGCGAGTTCAAATCGGCATAATCAAAATAAAAAGAATTGCAGGAGTGTCATAAAAATCGGAGGTGAAATCAGAAATCAATGGTATATTGTAAAGTCTAGAAAGGCGTAAACAGTTTAGATCAGTGGTTGTCACAAACACCAGTCATCATAAATCAACCCAAATATATCCACGTGACTTTCATGCAAATCCTCATCATATTTCCTCTTGAACGATGTCATGAAAAATCAAACAAAGTGACATCCTGCGCAGTCTAATGCTTGTAAAGTTGAAATAACTTGTCGATGATGACAATTAAGGAAGGAGGGGGTATACTTGATTCAGGCGCGCCTGAAGCAGTTTTGGATTGGGGGGGGGGGGGGGGGCAAACATTGGAGGGGGCTCAAGATTAGACCATGCATATGTTACATATGTTATATATATATATATATATATATATATATATATATATATGTATATATATGTAAAGTGGCGTACGGTGGGTCGAAACATGGGGGGGGGGGGGAACCATAAAGTAATTTTTACGGTCTGTATGCTTGTGCGTGTGTGCGTGAGCAATAATGGGACTACAATACGTTACGGAATGTGATACATTCAACAACGCAGTCATTGAGGAACATTGTAAGTTTTCCTTACATGGATTATGGAATGACGGTGTGAAACGATCGACAAATTATACAGTGTGTCTCTAAAAAAAGTAAACCCAACTTCAACGGCAAATTTTTAGAAAACTGTAAAATATTTACACATTATTTTTTCATGGTTAGATAGTCCAATAAGTCTTCTGTCCAATGATACCACGTAGGTTATGTAACTCTCATGCATGACTGAGCATGATTCAACTTAGTAAATGGGTGTGAAATCATCACTGTGGCAAGTTCCGTGATCAGCGTACTTTCTCACATTGTACCAGATGGCTCTTTGTGTTGGAGGCTGCCTGTCGGGGAACTGCACCCGAAAAGCCTCTTGAACTTCCACGAAACTTCTTGTTTCCTGGTATCGAGTTACCAGGAATACTCTCTGCTCAATTGTCAACTGTACCATGTTTGGAAAG
This sequence comes from Diadema setosum, assembly GCA_033980235.1. Lineage (NCBI taxonomy): Eukaryota > Metazoa > Echinodermata > Echinoidea > Diadematoida > Diadematidae > Diadema > Diadema setosum. The sequence continues at coordinate 10,980,536 of CM067069.1, read as the reverse complement.
CATGTGAAGTGTGCCTGTGTCAGGAACAACCTTTGCTGACAAAAAATTTAACTTCAAATATGCCCTGAATGCATGACAATAGCAAGAAATAACTTGCCACAGTGATGATTTCGCACCCATTCACTAATTTGAATCGTGCTCAGTCATGCATGAGAGTTACATAACCTACGTGGTTTCATTGGACAGAGGACTTATTGGACTATCTAACCATGAAAAAATAATGTGCAAATATTTTATAGTTTTCTGAAAATTTGCTGTTGAAGTTTGGTTTACTTTTTTTAGAGACACCCTGTATACTGTCAGCAACATAAGGTGAATGGCATAACAATAAAATGCGAGCGCGCGAAGCGAGCGAGCTTGAAAATTGTGATATTCTATAGTCCCAAAACTGGGTTTTGTAGCTTTATCTTTCACTTTGGAAATTAATGGGGCAGCGCATCGGGCGCAACTGCTGGCAATTACTGGCAGCAACATTAGGAGAATGGCATAACGATTCAATGCGAGCGAGCAAAGCGAGCGAGCTTGAGAATTTTGACTACAGTCCCAAAACTCCCGTTTGTAGCTATATCTTTCACTTTGGAAATTAAGGGGGGGGGGGGCCATCGGACGCAGCTGCTGGCAATTACTGGCAGCAACATTAGGAGAGTGGCATAACGATTCAATGCGAGCGAGCGAAGCGAGCGAGCTTGAAAATTTTGACATTTTACAGTCCCCAAACTCCCGTTTGTAGCTATATTTATCTTTCGCTTTGGAAATTGAGGGGTGGGGGCATCGGGCGCAACTACTGGCAATTACTGTCAGCAACATTAGATTCAATGCGAGCGAGCGAAGCGAGCGAGCTTGAAAATTTTGACATTCTAGAGTCCAACAACTGCCGTCGTAGCTATGTTTTTCGCTTTAGAAATTAAGGGGGAGGCGCACCGGACTCAACTGCTGGATGCGAGCGAGCGAAGCGAGCGAGCTTGACAATTTTGACATTTTACAGTCCAAAAGCTGCCGTTTGTAGCCATATTTTTTCCCTTTTATTCATATATATACATATTTATTTTATTTTCTTTGTTTATTCATTCATTTTTATTATTATTATTATCATTATTATTTATTATTATTTTTTTTTGGGGGGGGGCTTTTTGGGGGGGCAAAAATGCGTTTTGCCCCCCCCCCCCACTTTTTGGATTGGGGGGCGGCCGCCCCCCCTGCCCCCCCCCCCCCCACTTCCGGCGCCTATGACTTGATTTATGAATGAGAAATATGAGTTTTATATTAAAAAAAAAAATTCTGAACAGACCAATTAAGGAGAAAGATGTGAAGCAACAACTTCATCGTTCCATCTAATTTGCATACTGTATTATTATTGTTCAAGTTCAAATTCATTTTCATTTTAATTTTTCCTCATCTCAACATAATCAGCTATGTACGCAGAATGAACATAAAAGTAAAGAATTATCAACATAAGTAATCAATAAAAATGGGGCACATTATACTTTTGACGGGAATGTAAAAGTAGGTATTTTAGTGATAAATGAATAGGAGGATGGACATGGGGAGACCCAGTGAAAATTGTGGCTAATAACATTGTATCATGGAAACATACAAAATGTCATAACTTTCCCATGCAGTATCTGTCCGATTGTAGCGGACATTTTAGAACTATATTCCTTTGATATGGATGTGTGTTATCTTGACACTGGAATTAAATGGCTTTCCACTAAAATGTGATGCGGTGAGTGCATGACGGATTTACAATGTGTGTGTGTATGTGTGTGTGTGTGTGTGTGTGTGTGTATGCTTGATGTGCAGGCTAAATGAAACATTATTAATAGCATGCCTTTTCCTTATAAATCCTCCTTAACTTTAACACTATGGAGTACTTTTCTATAAGGACAACAGTGTGCCTGATTAAATTGCACAGACATGTATATTTCAAAATAGTATACATCGTCCATCATGGTCCGCAGAATTACTTCGCCCTGAAATGCATTTTATAGGCCTCCAAGGCAGAGGGAGATGTACAGGCTACAATACAGTTCCACACCATCTATGCAAATCGACTTTATTGAATTTAAAGTATAGCTTCAACTGAACTGAATCATAACAGTTTCATCAAAATGGGGCACTGGATAAGAAAATGTTGACATTTCAGAATTTCATATATTTTTACGCTGAAAGGAGACAAAAGGTTTAGCGATGATGATTCAGTTATCATCATAGTTGAGGTGCGAATGATTTCAACTCACAGCTCTTCATTTAGATTGTGCATAAACACATCATTAAATGTTTTTGATTGTAAATGTAGCACTCCAACCATTTTGCCCCTCAAAGTCATTATTGCCAGAGGCTTTTTCAACACAGAACAATGCGAAGAGCATGTCACAGTTACATTTTCCTTTCATATTCCATATTAAAACAAACAAAAGTAATGAAGATCTGTGTTTATACCTCAATCGGGTACTTGTGAAGCAATGAAATTGTCACTTCAAGAAATATTGTATATCAAATACGATAATGTACAACGTTAACAATTAAGGAGTGTTGCGAAACTTCATCTTTTACCATACGATTATTACGAAAGCAGACATGATTGTATATTATATATTGGCAAAAGAAATTGTTTTCCCATAATGGAAATGCTGACTTAACAATGTTCGTAAAAAAAAAAAAAAAAATAATAGTAAATAATTACCGGAGATATGTACGGTCACATATTCTGGTGAACTGTGATATTACTAGGCCTTCCCGTCCATTTTGTACTTAAAAAAAAAATCAATATCTGAGATTTGTTTTGTTTTATTCAAATTCGTCCCGAGAAGCACACAGAATGCAAATCCTATAACTTCAACTAGACTTGGAATTTGTCAACACTGACAAATTAGGTGATCCGATCTATTTGGAAATCAGTGATTTGAGTCCTGATGCCAGTAGGCATGACCATAAATGTGTCATCTGCGTTTAGGGGACATTGGCCGTGTGATGTTTGGATTCTCATTTTAATAGAAAAGGGAGTCAGACCTGCCATCTTTGGTACCGAATTCCGTATACACTAACGAAGATACAGAATGAAGAATATTTGACCTTTGACCCCACTTTGCACACCCAAGATGGCATCTGAGCAAAAAGTGGTTATTTTGTGAAATGATTCTTGTAATATGGTCTTTGCGTGTGCAAAATATGGGAAAGATAGGACATAATATATTCACCAAGATACAGGATGAAGCATTTATTGACCTTTGACCCTAATTTACATACCCAGATGGTGTCCGATCAAGGAGTTGTTATTTTATGAAATAATGTACGTGACATGAACTAAATATGTGCAAAATATGGGGGTGATAGGGGCTGGTTTTTTTTTTTTTAGTTATTGTTGCAAGAAAGTTGCAAAAAGAAAGAAATATGAAAATACATCGAGGCTAAGCTTTAATTTTAGCCAAGTTTTTCGACGTGATTTTGACATCGTAAGAAAAAAACTAAGGCCACATTAGCGATAGCGCAAGTCTGAAAACATATATCAAGTGTACAAAGTTTGAAAACATATATCAAGTGTACAAGCATTTGGATAATGAAATACTTTTGCAATTCATTTGCTGAGGGGAATGATCAATTAACCAAATGAGTACCAAATCAAATAACTATTTCAAACAAGATACTTCCCGCGACTCTGGAAAAGTTAAAGGGAAGATAAACCCCAAGAACAATGTGGATTGAGTGAAAGAAGCAACATTAGTAGAACACATCAGTGAAAGTTTGAAGAAAATCGGACAATCGATGCAAAAGTTATGAATTTTTAAAGTTTTGGTGTTGGAACCGCTGGATGAGGAGACTACTAGAGGTTATGACGTATGAGTGGACTACAATATCAAGAAAATATAAAGAAAATACTACAAAAATCCATTTTTCATGAAAATTACAAATTCCATCAACTTGATATTGACATATGTTAGGGTAGCAATTATTCCCCCTGCTTTCTGAAAGCGGTTGGTCCACTGCTCTTTCATAATTCTAGAAAAGTGAATTTTTGTTGAATATCCTTTATATTTTCTTTGTATTGTTGTCCACTCATACGTCATATCCTCTAGTAGTCTCCTCATCCAGCGGTTCCAACACCAAAACTTTAAAAATTCATAACTTTTGCATCGATTGTCCGATTTTCTCAAACTTTCACTGATGTGTTCTACTAATGTTGCTGCTTTCACTCAATCCACATTGCTCTTTGGGTTTACCTTCCCTTTAAGGTTTTCCCAATAGTGTAATAACACTTTGTAGCCCCAACTCTGTGTTCACGTAAGAGCATAAATGCTCTATACATGTTCAAGTGTACTCCAAAATAACTACTACAGTGAATTTACAGAAACGTGGACAAACTTATTCTTTTATAAGTTCGTCTCCACAAAAAAAGCAACAACAACATCCTCACTATCAGTCGTATAGGCCTACCTTCTACTAATGATGTTTATCAGACTATGTATGTCTGGACTCTGCAATGATGAAGGTGTTCATTGGTAAGGTGAATTGTTGGATTTCTGGACTTTGTTATGATGAAGGTGTTCATTGGAGTTTGTAACGTGAATGATTTGATGCACATACATGTAGGTTACCGGATCAGAACTGATGTCACTTTTTCTATCATTTGCCATCAATTTGACGCACACGTTTCTAATGGTATCCGTCTAGTTTATAGAAACACATTGTCTTTATCAATCACGTTTCATCCATTCAGGCAGTTCAATATGATTCGACATTTGATAGTCAATACTTTCATTTATCCCCAAATCAGAGAAAGAAAATATAAATTTTCTGATAGGGCTAATAACAATGGAAACTCAAAACCTTATATGCGGTGATAAATCTTCTGTAATTGGAAATATGTATATATTATGTAATGGTATGTTTTTTGTTCTTGTACCGTATGCTATAATTATGTGATTGACCAGGGGAAGAGAACTATACAGTATGTCCCCAAAAAAATTACAATCGGATTTTTGTATTGATAACATCCAATGTGATTAAGCCGTCTACATACTACAAGTACTTCAGCGTCTTAAAATATAACATCTTAGCTCTATTTTGCAGAAAACTCCATTCAATTTGATTAAGCGGTCACAGAAAAATGTGGATTGTTATAAAGCATGTCATGAGTCTGATGATTCTTCCAAGTTTATCGCTTGGATGCTCTTGGAACTGCATATCAATGTGTAAACACAATAGACAGAACTTGGAAGGAAGGGATTCCTGACATGCTCTACAAAAATCTTCATTTCTCTTTGACCAATGAAACAAATTGAACGGGGTTTTCTGTAAGATGTGGGCAATAAAGTTATAGTTTCATACCCTGAAATTGTGTTTGGATTGATTCATTATTTTTAAAGTTATCGTTGCGGAGGGTACCGTTGTTATTCTTTGGGGGACATACGGTAGAACATGGCCATGCCGATGGAACGCTGCATGTAACAGATTTTGTTCTTGTCTCTCCAGTCAGTCCGCAGCACCCGATAATTCGCTCGTAATTATTCAACTCGTATGCAAGCCCCCTCTAGGCTTGCATACGTAATAAGCTGCGTATGGGGATTTTGTCCTTGGGCTTTCGGCAACAAAAATACACCTTATGTTCACAAATTTGGTATCAAATTCAAGGAAAATATGTAATCTATCGTCACATGTTACTCAAATTATTGTAAATGAAAAATATCATAGCGTGATTTGAGCTTGAAAAATGATGAAAAAAGTAATTCGTGCAGTACACGTTCAAGACGTCAAAAAAATATCAAATTCACTTTGCGTCTCAATGAAAATGCTTTATTTGGTAGTCCATCTCCTAATCTTTGTATCCATGTAAATATCTTGACAATTTGTTGCTTAATCCGGTCAGGAACCAGTAAAATATACATCGATGTCAGTGCTGATCAGCTTGAAACCGTGTAATCTCAAGAGTAAGCTCTCTCATTGGACAGCGCTTGCATTCAGCGCTTGCATTACGTCATTACGCTGCTACATAACGGTTTCATGCCACTTGCGGTTTCTTGGCACGCGTGTAGTTCGAGCGCTGAATGCAAGCACTGTCCAATCAGAGAGCTCTTATCGCGCCACTGTTGACTTTGTGTGGAGCGTACTTCCGGCTTAGGAGTGAATTTTACAGACATTTCAAAACGGAAAAACTAGTATAAATCATGCTTGCGTCTCCTTGACTCCAATATATGATGAGCATCTAAGTTTCCTCTCTACGAAAAAGCCAAAATCAGAAACAACAGTTTCTTAATCCGGTCAGGAACCAAAAAAGAACTTTAGACGACAAAATCTTCCGTGAAAAGCAGGTAAAATTTACGCAGATTCAACTGATTATTTAGTCATGATAAGATCCTATGTTATACCCAAATTTAGTATCAAAATAAAGATCTAAGACTGGAGAACAATTTACCGTGACTTGTAGCCATGACAAATGTATGTACAAGTCGCTACACTGTGAAAACTATAGCCCTATCAAAGTCTCGCAAAATCTCGCACGACGAGACACCTTTCGAACGCAAAGATCGTCAACGAGAGTGCTGAATAAATCTTGCTGGATCGCCTCATTAGCATACGTGCTGCGGACTGACTGTCTCTGTCTTTCTTCTTCTGCATGCCATAGTCCTCAGAAGGCTTCCGGTTTAATCATTGTTTGCTTGTTTGACTGCTTTTATTAGGTGATCCGAGTATCCTCTCGGATCACCTTCTGTTTTTGTACGGATTCTTTCTTCTTCTTCTTCTTCTTCTTTTTAGGTGATCCGAATATCCTTCGGATCACCTTCTGTATCTGTACTGATTGTTTATTTCTGGACAAAAGTTGTGCAGAGGTTAGCTCAGAAAGTCCGCAGCCTATCAATTTCAAAATTATACCATATATGTATCATGTCGCAAAGACGACAGATCTTATAAAATCATAGTGATCAGTCGACCGTGACGTCACTATGACGTCATTATATGAAAACACATTTTCATGCATATCTCATTAATGGAATGGAATATTTCAATGAAATTTACGTCACATATATTATAAATCAAGTGAATTCTACTCATATTCTCAAAATTCATTTTAATCTCAAAACGCGCGCGTACGCGCGCGTTGAAATATTTGTATGCTCAAATCGAGCTCAAATTTTTTTTTGCACACGTTTCAGACCATTTTGAGCATTTTTTTAAAAATTGCAAAAATTGGACGGACGCGTACGCGCGCGCGCATATACGCACGCACATGTCATATGCAATAGAAATTTCCCGTTTCTTCACTTTAATCGGATGTCTGAAATGACAAGGAATATTTCTACCAAGTTTCAAGTCAATCCGACTCAATATGACGTCATACGGGCCCGTCAAAGTTGAAATTCCGCGCGCGCGTCAATAGCGATATACAGTGCAACTATGCCAAAAAACCGCCAATTTTAAATCGGATTTTACTCGTCAGGATGGACGGTGACCCCCCATTTTCTTGACATATTCTGAAAGCTGATGAGTTGTACATGTCATTTCATGGGCTGGCTATGCTGACAAAATGATTAAAAGACATCAAATTTCTTAATAAAGTAAAAAAAGTAAATTTTCAAAATGACGTCATCAAATTTCAAGTTTACTCGAGCGTATCTCACTAATCCTTTGCCAATTTTCACCCAAATTTCAATATGTTGTAGCTTATAAAATGCTCTTTCATAAATGTAATCACACAATTTTTATTAGATATTGATATCACCTCGAAAAAATGGATTGAAGGTAACCTTGTCAAATTTGACGAGGTTACGTGTAAACTCTATGGGAGTGCAATTTTTATGGAAATGAAAATTGACATGACTATCTTTATCGAGCACTAGCTCACTTATGCTTCTGTGAATTTCTCTAAGATTTTAATATGTTGTAGCTGAGACATAGAGCTATCGTAAGTGTGCCCTTTGTTTTTTCATACATTGTCGGGATCACGTAAAAAAACTTGTTTGAAATTAAAGCTTATCTTCGATGTATTGAAATATTTCTCTTTCTGCAACTTTCTGTGCAATAACTCAAGAAAAACATACCCTATCACCACCATATTATGAATATGTTTAGTTCATGTCACGAACATTATTTCACAAAATAACAACTACTTGATCAGACGCCATCTTAGGTATGTAAATTAGGGTCAATGGTCATAAATGTTTCATCCTGTATCTTGGTAAATATATGTCCTATCTTTCTCATATTTTGCACACGTAAAGACCATGTTACAAGGATCATTTCACAAAATAACCACTAATTGCTCAGATGTCATCTTGGGTGTGCAAAGTGGGGTCAAAGGTCATATGTACTTCTTTCTCAATCTTCGCTATTACGTGTTATCTCTATGGAAGGGAGTTTTTCTAGATGTGAAAATTGACATGACTACCTTTATCAAGCACTATCTCACTTATGCTTCAGTGAATTTCTCCTAGATTTTAATATGTTGTAGCTGAAACTTTGTGCTATCATATGAGTGCCCTTTGTTTTTCACACGATGTCGGTATCACGTCAAAATACTTGGTTGAAATTAAAGCTCATCAACGATGTATTGAAATATTTCTATCTTTGCGCAACTTTCTTTGCAAAAACTCAAGAGAAACATGCTCTATCACCACCATATTTTGCACATGTTTAGTTCATGTCACCTACATTATTTCATAAAATAACGACTTCTTGATCAGACGTAAATAAAGGTCAAATGTCATAACTGTTTCATCTTGTACCTTGGTGAATACCTGTCCTATCTTTCCCATATTTTGCACACTTATAGACGATGTCGCAAGAATCATTTCACAAATTAACCACTTTTTCCTCAGGTGCCATCTTGGGAGTGTAAAGGTGGGTCAAAGGTCATATGTATTTGTTGCTGTATCTCCGTTATCTAGTGTATAAAGAATTTAGTACCAAGGATGGCAGATATGACTCCCTTTTCTAAATGAGAATCCAAACATCACACGGCCAATGTCTCTAAACACAGATGAAACCTGTATGGTCATGCGTATTGGGATCAGGACTCGAATCATTGATAAAAAAAAATCGGATCACCTTAATTTGTCAGTAATGACAAATTACAATCTCTAGTTCTTCTTCTTTCTCCCCAAAAGTTGTGCATCGATTAGCTCAGAAAGTCCTCTTCCTATCAATTTCAAACTTATACCATATATGTATCGTCTCCCGAAGACGGCAATCGAACTAAAATCAAAGTGATCAGTCGACCGTGACGTCACTATGACGTCATTATATGAAAACACATTCTCAATCATATCTCATTAATGGAATGGAATTTTTCAATGAAATTTACGTCACATATATTTCAAGTCAAGCGCATTCTACTCATATTCTCAAAATTCATATTTTCTCTTAAAACGTGCGCGTACGCGCGCGTTGAAATATTTGTATGCTCAAATCGAGCTCAAATTTTTTTTGGACACGTTTCAGACCATTTGGAGCATTTTTTGAAAAATTGAAAAAATTGGACGGACGCGTACGCGCGCGCACATATACGCATGCACAGCTCATATGCAATGGAAATTTCCCATTTTTTCACACTTGTTGGATGCCTGAAATGTCAAGGAATATTTCTACCAAGTTTCAAGTCAATCCGACTCAATATGACGTCATACGGACCCGTCAAAGTTGAAATTCCGCGCGCGCGTCAATGGCGATATACAGTGCAACAATGCCAAAAAACCGCCAATTTTGAATCCGATTTTACTCGTCAGGATGGACGGTGACCCCCCATTTTCTTTACATATTCTGAAAGCTGATGAGTTGTACATGTTAATTCATGGCTTGGCGATGCTGGAAAAATGATTAAAAGATATCAAATTTCTTCATACAATTAAAAAAGTAAATTTTCAAAATGACGTCATCAAATTTCAAGTTTACTCGAGCGTATCTCACTTATCCTTTGCCAATTTTCACCCAGATTTCAATATGTTGTAGCTTATTAAATGGTCTTTCATAAATGTTATAACAACATTTTGATTGGATGACGCCATCACCTAGTAAAAATGGATTGAATGTAATCTTGTCAAATTTGCCCAGTTTACGTGTTATCTCTATGGGAGTGCAGTTTTTCTGGAAATGAAAACTGACATGACTGTCTTTATCGAGCTCTAGCTCACTTATGCTTCGGTGAATTTCTCCCAGATTTTGATATGATGTAGCTTAGACTTTGCGTTATCGCTAATGCGCCCTTCGTTTTTTCATACGATGTCGGGATCATGTCCAAAAACTTGGTTGAAATTAAAGCTTATCTTCGATGTATTGAGATATTCCTTTCTTTTTGCAACTTTCTTTACAATAACTCAAGAAAAACAAGCTCTATCAGCCCAATATTTTGCACATGTTTAGTGCATGTCACGTACATTATTTCATAAAATAACAACTACTTGATCAGACGTCATCTTGGGTATGTAAATTAGGGTCAAAGGTCATAAATGTATCATCTTGTATCTTGGTAAATACATGTCTTATCTTTACCATATTTTGCACACGTAACGACCATGTTACAAGGATCATTTCACAAAATAACCACTTTTTGCTCAGATGCCATCTTGGCTGTGCAAAGTGGGGTCAAAGGTCATATGTACTTCTTTCTTTATCTTCGTTATGACGTGTTATCTCTATGGGAGGGAATTTTTGTAGATGTGAAAATTGACATGATTGTCTTTATCGAGCACTAGCTCACTTATTCTTCGGTGAATTTCTCCCAGATTTTAATATGTTGTAGCTGAGACTTTGGGCTATCGGAATTGTGTCCTCCATTTTTCACACGATGTCGGGATCACGTCCAAAAACTTGGTTGAAATTAAAGCTGATCTTCGATGTATTGAGATATTTCTTTCTTTCTGCAACTTTCTTTACAATAACTCAAGAAAAACAGGCCTTATCACCCCCATATTTTGCACATGTTTAGTTCATGTCACGTACATTATTTCATACAATCACAACTACTTGATCAGACGTCATCTTGGGTATGTAAATTAGGGTCAAAGGTCATAAATGTATCATCCTGTATCTTGGTGAATACATGTCCTATCTTTCCCATATTTTGTACACGTAAAGACCATGTTACAAGGATCATTTCACAAAATAACCACTTTTTGCTCAGATGCCATCTTGTCTGTGCAAAGTGGGGTCAAAGGTCAAATATACTTCATTCTGTATCTTCGTTAGTGTATACGGAATTGTGTACCATAGATGGCAGGTCCGACTCCCTTTTCTAAATGAGAATCCAAACATCACACGGCCAATGTCCACTAAACACAGATGAAACCGGTATGGTCATGCCTATTGGGATCAGGAGACTCAAATCGTTGATTTACGAACAGATCGGATCACCTAATTTGTCAGTCTTGACAAATTCCAAGTCTAGTTTTATTATTTTTTCGTACATCTGTCTGTTTAGCGGTTTCATCCAAAACGTTGCTAACGGATTTGGACGAAGCAAATAGGAAAGATCAGAAATTGGCTCACTGACAAAATGGGGAGTTTCTGGTGATGAACCGGATCACTCACATAGCATTCTTTAAAGAAGAATTCCTATCCAAAATTGTGTCAATTTCATAAGAAAAAAAAATATCCCTGCAGAACAGTGCAAAAAATAAATGTTCGAAATCGGATGAGAAATCAGAAAGTTATGACACTTTGAATTTTTTTTTTTTCCAGAAAACACTTCTTGACCTGTCTTTTTGAATATTTAAATTAGCAAGGTGATGATGACATGCTCTCACAATTTCTTATTCATTTAAAGGGTGTGTACAGTTCTGGTCGAGGTGAGGATTTAACTTTTAACGTTTTGTGAGATATTCAGAAACCACTCTATGAGATGTCAAAGAGCATGCAATTTTAAGGGATATGAAAAGTTTGTTTGATGAAAATCGCTTTTGAAATGGCTGAGATATCCAAAAACAAAGTGAAACAAGGAGATCCTAATAAAAGGCGTGGCCTGTCGGCTTTTACTATTATCCCTTTTTTGTTTGTTAATATCTCAGCCATTTGAAAACCAATTTTCATCAAATAAACGTTGAATCCTTCTTAAAATTACATGCTCTTTCATATTTCATAAGAGGTTTCTCATTATCTCACTTAGGAATGTTCAAAACATGAATCCCCACCCCACCCAGTACTGTACAGTCCCTTTAAAGGGATAGTTTACCATTTGCAGATGAAACAAAAACCCAGCATTAGTGCTTTAAACTAGTTTTAAAATGCGAGTTAGGGATAGAAACAACCACTGTAAAAAACTGAATCCATATAATCGATGTTAAGTATTGTTCAATACACAAAATGTAAACAGTAGTTGTAACAAGAATACTTCCAGATTAAACCATCTACAGTTACGGTTTATTGAGAAAAATACTGACATCTCTTTATATTTTAGACTTTATTGCAAAACGTTTATATGGTAGGTCGTTTTGTGATACAACAGACCTACATAATATGCATCAAAATTAATGTGATATCTTGAACATTTTTAAAATCACTGCTCCCAAAGGTAAACTGGACCTTTAATGTACAAAAATGGCAAATATAATAATGCATTTCAAGTCCAGTATCCAATGTTTATAGTGGCTTTCTTCTTTAATAACCGATTAAAAAAAAAACAACTTTATACCATTTATACATTTTCTGTATATGCTATACTTTATAACTTGAATTTCTTGTATAAATCATACTTTGTATTATGTATCACATCATTATTAATTTGATGAAAATAAAGTTCGTCTGACTTCATCTTATTGCATTCATGAAAGTAATTTTGTATAAACTGTGGGATTTTACTTCATAACGTTAAATGATACAGCGGCTATTTGTATATAGCGCAAAAGTCCACACTTCGGTGCTCATGGTGCTTTGAAAAAAAATATGTATACATTACAAAATATGAAAAGAAGATTGCAGTTATAACTGATCCTCAGTCTTAGAGGAACAGATACGTTTTCACTCTGGATTTGAATATTTCTGTCGAATAGGTAACTGATTCGACAGGTTTGGTCCCATATTTGAGGAAAGCACAACTATCCATCCATGTTTAATTCTTTATACTTTGCAGAACATTAAACTTCTGAACCATGATCTCTATCGTGTTGATACACACTGGTAAAATCACGTATCATCAAGTATAATTATAATATATACACATATAATATACACACACATAATAATATGGGAACATGATCTTCATAATCATCATTAATATGATATTATAGGTCACGAGTTTTTCACACTGTCTAGGATAAACTGGGTGGAAGCTAGGCACAAAAAAAAAAACCTAACAACAACAACAACAACAACAACAACAACATGGTGTACCCGTGATATCAGGTATATACTAAATGCAAATAATGTCCAAGCTATGATTTCCCCAACAAATACTGAAAATCCATGGAAGTGATAGGAATTTTGTCAATTATTGCTACTGATAGAAGGCTTACTTTATAACAGTACAACCCTCGCTTCCCTATAAATAAGGGTTTGCATAGAACTTTTTTCAATTTTCCCGAATAAATGTCTTAAATTTTGAAAACAGATTAGTATACCTACAATGCATACTTGGGGAACACGCGGCATTGACAAAATTAGCGCCTGACATAATTTTACAGAGGAGAGATGAAAATTTGAAAATGACGATCACTTACCATGTTGGGTTTTCCCATCCTGCAGATATGGGATGTGGTCCAATACAGCAAAATTCAATCCTACAGATCTTTATACCACCTTTTAAATCATTACTTCATAAGCACTATAGAGGAGGAAACGCGATTAATAAAATCGAGCAGATGAACGAATTTAAAAGATTGCGTCTATATACGACGTCTTGTAAGTCGATAAGCTAGCTGCATTCATTTGCTTTTCTTCGCAGACGACGAGAAGCTCGACAATCTGTAGCTCCGATCAACCACAACGTCGCGGGAAACAGACTGATTTACACATAGGTGAGCAGATGTTTTGAGCGAGGTGAGCTGCAAGTTCACTTGCTTCACCTGTCTCAGCGTTTATTCGTTGTCCTCTTGTTTTGTTCATTAGTCGTTGGCGAATCAAAATACCAACACACTTACTCCAGATGACCATGTGTGTGTGCGTGATATGTGATGTGATATATGCTGCAGATATGTTGCACTCGTAATACATTTTTTTTTCTTGTTATTTCGATTTTACGCATAAATAGTGATAATGGTGGTGACTATCCCTGCGTGGTATAATGTGTGTTTCTGCATGCGTGTGTGTGCGTGCGTGTGTATGCGTGAGGATGCAGAGGTTTGGGATTGATGGATTGAGGGTGTGCGCATGCACACGGAGTATGAGTGGTTTTTTTTCTTTTTTTTTTAGGGGGGGGGGACTAGTAGGGAATAAGGGTAGGATTAGGTACATTACGAGGGATAAGAAAAATAATGTAAGGTTGGGAGCGTAAGCCTACATGAAGGGTAGATTAGTCAATTGATGATTATTATTAAAAGAAAGGTTATATTTTTGTTGTGTTATGGGGATGGGAAGTTGGGTTTTTTATTCAAAAGATTTCATTCATGATTATGTGTCTTGTGGAGTGGAGATACCATATTTTGTGAAAAAAATGTATATGTGTGTGTGTGTCTGTGCGTGTGTGTTCCATACAAGAAATTTTGTTATTGTTCAGTCTTTATAGGGAACAGTTTAAAAAAGTATTTAGTAGGCCTGCAAAGTTGTAGAAAGCGGCAAAGAATGTAATGAAAGTAGAAGTTATGTCCCCCTCTACATAATAAAACAGCTCTAGAAGTTTCATTTCATTTCATTTATTAAGTTTCTACACAAATCACAGTGTTGTATTTACAGCATTCGTGCATGAAATGTAAATCAACACATAAACTAAAAGTTCAGCACAAATTACACTTACAAGACACAAAATCAATTGAAATCATTCTCAAGTACATTACATTCATGACGGATAAATAAAATTGTATATGGTGGGAACCTGCATAGAAGCAGATGCTTGTGGGAGTAGGTCCCCAGAAAGAAAGTCAAACACGGGTTACACACACACACACACACACACACACACACACTGTGTGCACTCACGCACGCGAGTGCACACAGAAAATAAAAGAGAATTAGAAAGAGGAAAAGGAGAAAATACCAACAAAACCGTCATAGGGACAGTGTCAATGACTGTGCCTTTAGATGCAAGAGGAAAGAAATATGAAAGGAAAGAATTGAAAATGAAATCATGAGGACCTGCTCTGCAATCATGCCGAATCTGTAGCAGTATTTGTGATTTCAAATCATCTACTAAATCATATCAATTCATATCATCATCAGAGTACTGCAAAAGAGGTTTATTTTCAAGCTAACGTTTGAATGAATACTAACCTGGCGTTCCCTGCATTTCACTATCTAAAAAGAATTCCCAAATTTGGGACCATTGTAATTAAAAGTATTCTGCAGTATTTTCTGGTATATGGAAAATATCACTCTGTATGTATTTCTTTGAATAAAAGCTCAAAAACTTCAGGCAAATGCAATTATTCAAGTTATACATCAGAATTCCTAAATTCATTAAGTATTAACCATCTATCTTCAAAATGTTGCTATCTAAGGAAAGTGAACCAGTATGCGCATATAAATTACGTCTATGATTACATCTTAAAATTCTATTTTTGGTAACCAATAATTTATCAGTATCTATCTTGGTTGAATTTCCCCACGCTAATATTCCATAACTTAAGTATGGCAGTATTATAGTTGAATATAACATCAAAAGTATTTTAATTGAAAAAAAAAACTGCTTTAATTCATTAAAAACCTGTATTTCTTGAAATCGGTTTCTTCTAATAAACAAGGCGAATGCTCCAATTCAAGTGATCATCAATAAAAAGCCCCAGAATTTTGTTGAATGTACACGACGTATAAGTGTTTGATTAAATTTTGATATTCAAATATATTTATGCATCAATTGCATTATATATAAGTCTGCAATTTGCCAACACCAACACTCTAAATTACGTTTATTGTACGTTTTATAGACTTACATGATTTCAAGATTCTTTAATACAATAATACGTACATCCATTACACTATAAAAAAAAACCACACTAGTCATCTTACAGCATTGCCCAATAATGAACGATATCGACTGTAATTATTGCTTCTGCAATACCGTGCAAAAACAAGTTTTTAGGTACGTTTTAAAAATGCATTATTTTCTTGTGATACCCTACAGATAGGTAAAATACCATTATTTTGACAGCTCGTCCGAACTAAAATTACTAAAGGATGGTGACTAGAATGTCTTGTAAATCCTGTGTGTCAACGTTTCCAGATAAAAAAAAACATATAATGACGAGTCTATTAGAATGGTATTCATGAATATATAAACTTTCCTGTCACCAACTTTATCACACAATAAACCATCTGACAGCTTCCTTCTTTGTGAAGTAGAGATTTGATGTGTTTTTTTATAACCCATAGGGAGGCAACCTACTTGTTTTAAGTAGGGACTATAATACAGACTTCAACGTCTTATCCGCTCATCAATTACACCTCCATACTTAATGGATGTTATTGGCATTTTAAAACAGTTAATAGTAGAATTTAGTGATATATTTAATCTTACATTGCAGTTTGAATGGAGTCAGTTCTTATACAATTTAACACGAGATCTGCATGTTTTTTTTCTTGAAAATATTCGATATATTGATTGAATGAAAAATTGATTAGTCGACGTATTGTCTGCAATGGAAATTCTTTGTACATTGGCCATTGCAACAATCAAAATTCATATGAAATACATTACAAATACACCAGATATCAAATACACCAGAGACATATCACAGAATGCAACTGATAATGGCACATACACTCAACATTATGATATCACATATACCTTAACAAAATGGTATATATATATATATTTTCTAATACATAATATCTATTAACCTTTTAACCTTTAACCTTATCTAACTTCACCAATAACAAAACTTTACCAGCATTCTAAAATAAAACACATATGAGTGTAATTTCATAATATTGATTCAACCTCGTGAAAATCATTTGTTATACAAAACAGCACTATGAGTGCAATACTTCGCAAAAAACAAAAAACAAAACAAAACAAAACAAAAAGCACACCAAACTAGAAATGTCGCTATAATGCATGTTTTTCCAAATAGGTCTTTAGTACACCTTGACAATGTTAGACACCCATTTCACTTCATTGGCAAAATAATGATGATAATAATAACAACAACAATAATAAAAAGTAAAATAACACGTCTTCCTCAAATATTATGTTGAATGTTTCTTTTCCTTGAACAAGGCTTCATTTGGACGGATGGCTACATTGTTTAAGAGAGCAAGTATTTGGGGATTTGAGCATTTCACTTGACCTTTGACCCCCAGGCCCACAATTCTTCGAATAATCCCTAACTAAACGTTTAACATCCATTTTCATGATAATACTCTGAGCTACTTTCAAATGATGGAAAAAATTGTGACATTTGAGCATTTTACCTTGACCTCTCACCCCATGGGCAAATCTTTCTTTCCCTATAGAATCATTGTGCTGTTATGCATGTATACCTAGTTTTACTACGTTTAGTCATTATCATTATCATCTACAATATATGGAGAAAATGTTTAACTTCAGAATTAACTAGTAGAATTTTAGCACTTTAAACCGAAACTTGACCCTTTAACTTTACCCATGAGCTCAAAATTCACAAGGAAATCACTGTCACTAAATATCATGATAATACCTTCAACCATTTCCGAGATATGGAGAGAGAAGTACAACTTCAACATTTTCATTTGACCTTTGACCGTTTACCTTTTACCCCTCGTGGCCCAAAACCTTCCAAGAAAATCTTTATCTGGTCTGTATAGATCGCCATTAAGAAAATACCTTCAGGCATTGCACAGAAATGGGTGAAACAGTGAAAGTTTGAGCATTTGATCTTGACCTTTGTTTCCCATGACCCAGAAAGTCCCAAGGAATCACTGACAGGCAGTACATGCATATGAATTAAGTTTCATGAAGATTTCTTGAGCCGTTTCAGAGATGTGGAGAAGAAGGTGAAATTTTAGCATTTTCACTTCACCTTTGACTTTGACCTTTGACCCACGGCTCAAACTTTTCCTAGAGAATCTTTACTTGCTAATGCATGCATACACTAGGTTTCAATTAAGTACCTTCAGGCACTGCATGTATATGGGGAAAATGGCGGAATTTTGAGATTTTGACCTTGACCTTTTACCTTTGATCCTGAGCATATTCACCCAAAAGTTGATAGGCGCATCTTCGTCCACTCATACATACAATTAACATACCAAATTTCACTAGGATACCTCAAACGGTTTTTAAACGCTGTTCACAAAATTCATTGCGGACGTACGGACAACCCAAAAGCAATATGCCTCCGGCGACATTTTTTTCAATTCAATTCAACTTTATTTTCATTTCCATTAAATAAACAGGGAAAATTATATGCAATGCATTAACAGAACATATTTATAATAATTTCAAAAACGTACATTAACAAAATACATGTGATCATGAGTAATAACATAATTGCATTTATAAGGTATATACATATGCATAGTACCAGGATGGGAATGGAAATGGAGGGTCCCACTAAAAAGCCAAGCTTGTACAATATGGGACCCACAGAAATACATAAGAAAACGAATGACTTCAAGAAACTACAAACAAATAAATGAAACAAAATCAAAGAAACCAATGTCAACTGACATAAAATGAAATAACAGGAAGGAACGAAAAAAAAAATAAAACGAAAAAAAAAAAAGAGAGAAAAGAATGAAACTGCAACACACGCCATCGTGGACACAAGCAAACTGAATTCCAGGATGTAGGAGTAATAAGGCGCACCCTGTAAATATATTGCGAAGAATTGGGTACATATACATATATATACATATAATGAGGAAGAGCGGACATATTAAAAGGAGAGAATAGACACAATGATACACTGTCCAATGACAGTAACATCTGAGGAGGACTTACATTTGACAGATTATTTTACTCTAATAATAGAAAATAATTAAGATGTAACTGATTAATGCATATATAATAGAATGATGATGACTTAATTGAGATAATGAAAACAAACCTAATTCGGTTGTATGTTATAAGATTTCAATAAAAATGATTTCCACTTATTCTTGAAAGAATTCAAAGTTCTTGCTGTTACAATATCGTTAGGAAGTGAGTTCCAATACTTTGGCCCATCGTAAATGAAGGTGTTCTGAGCCAACAGAGTTCTTAAAAAGGGCAAATGAAATTCATTCGAACGCCTTGTTGGGTAATTGTGAACGGATTGATATCTTGAAAACATTGTTTCAAATATATTTGAAAGATTATTTCTATCATAATTATACATAAACTGTCCTAAATTAAACAAATACAAATCCTTAATTTTCAATATTTTGTTTTCAAAAAACAAAGGGTCAGTATGAGACAGAAATGCAGTATACGGAGTGACTTCTTTTGTAATAGAAGTAATTTATCTAAGAGTGTTTGATATGTATTCCCCCACGCAAGAATACCATAATTTAAGTATGATAATATGAGAGATGAATATAATGTAATCAGGGACGACAAAGGAAGACAAAAATTAATCTTGTTAATTATACCAATATTTCGTGAAATAGTTTTACATATACTATCAATATGGAATATCCATGAGAGCTTGTTATCAACTGTTATTCCTAGAAATTTAATATGGGAAACATTTTCCAGTGGAGTCCCATCAAAAACAATGTCAATAGGTTGTGTCTCTATAGAGTTGCTAAAAAACACTTATTTTGTTTTTTGAAGATTAAGAGATAATTTATATGCCTTTATCCATTTGGCAACATTTTCTAATTCAGAATTTATTGTATTTACAAGAGTAAGAGGATTATTGTGCGAAAAAAAAGTAAATTTGAGTCATCCGCAAAAAGAATGAAGGAAAGAACATCTTATGACCTACAAAAATCATTTATGTAAACGAGAAACAAAAGCGGACCTAATAAACTTCCCTGTGGGACCCCACATTTCATATTTGACATTTGTGAATTACAACCATTTAAAGAGGCATATTGCTTCCTGTTCACGAGGTAGCTCCTGAACAACTCCAAGGCCTTCCCACGCACTCCGTATAATGATGTAATTTATTAAGTAAAATATCATGGTTAATGGTGTCGAAGACCTTGGAGAAGTCCAGGAACAAACCTATTAGATGTGAAGATCTGTCAATAGCATGTGCCACTTTTTCATGTAATGCACGTGTAGTGCTATGTTTTTCCCTAAATCCGAATTGAGAATTTGAAAGTATGTTATTGGAAAAAAAAGTAATAGTTCTTTATAAACAATTTTTTCAAGAATTTTGGACAATGTACATAACAGAGAAATCGGTCGGTAATTATTGACATCTAATTTGTCACCTTTTTTTCAACAAGGGGATGACATTTCATGGTGGAGCCATATAAAAACACCTAATATTACACATACCAAAGCAAATCCTAATCACTGAAAGACGAAATGTGAATATAACGTACACACAACAAAAACTACTCACAAAAAACTTATCTAATCACTCTGGCATTACATATGAATGCAATCCGGGACAAAAGAACTTCTAAAAATGAGTACACTTTGTGTAGGGAGGACAGAGTCAGAGGCATGTCTTATTCACATCGTCTATTAATTTTCATTGCGTATTTTCCTACAGACGTCTGTACTCATGCCCCAGACCGGCAAGTAGAATGCATTATAGGGCCTATATTGCTGAGAAAAACAACCTCCCCAGAAAACAAAGAATCCCTTTTCAATCGTTACGCTTATGAACCTGTGCTTTAGAGGGGAATTCTCATATAAAATTTACCCAGAAAATCTGGGCCATTATGAGTGTTTCGACGGTTTTTCTTTTTATGAGGCATAATTATGTAATGTTACGTGAGGACATTTCGTCTGTGTCTGACCATAAACAACCTATGGAGATGTAAAGGGGGTTAGATCAGTAGAATTTTCTTTCTCCTCGGAATCTAGAAATTGAAGTGAGCACAAACTTATTCACTTGGACACCAAAACGTAGTAAGAAAAGAATAATCTTTTTTTCCTGAAATCGACATAATCATTCTTTTTAAACTTGAATGTTATCTTACTTAAGAAATGTTTATTGATATCCTTAGCACAGGTGTGAAAAGTTTGGTGCTCCAAGAACACACGATGCTTGCGTAGAAAAGATTTCGCCCGTGATCTATGGTAAGCTGCGTGTGCTCTCTCCATCAGTCAGTCATTACCCCGCACACTCCGAGTG
The DNA here is from genome assembly GCA_033980235.1 of Diadema setosum. Taxonomy (NCBI): domain Eukaryota; kingdom Metazoa; phylum Echinodermata; class Echinoidea; order Diadematoida; family Diadematidae; genus Diadema; species Diadema setosum. Next base: position 10,959,246 of record CM067069.1, on the reverse strand, counting down.
CTTTAGAGCCATGGTTGCAACTAGACCGATGGAATATCAGTTCGCCGTTGGAAACTCTCGCTGACATACAACCGCATCCGTTCGCGTTGTTCTTCCAATCTGAAATCGAAATCGTAAACGAAACTGAAATTCTAACAGGTTATATACATTCACGTCCGTGTGATAGATGGGGGGTTGGGGGTCGTTATGTCTTTTTATGGGGGAAATTGTATCCACTTTTATGAGGTTTACATGATCCTGACTGAGAGAAATCATACTTAAACTCAAGTGACTAGTATACAGTCGATTCAGCCGATTCTTGCAGTCATTTTTTAAATCTTAATTTCAAGGCGTGCTTTCTGTTTTCTTTTCTTGTGAAACTTTTGTCTAGTAAAGTAGTATGACTAATTTTCCAGCCTAACATACTTAATGATCATATTCATAATTGTATCAATGATTACTGACTATTAATCCTATTACATATCATTTTCTTGGGTTTTTTTTTTTGGGTTGTTTTCTTTAACATTACGACAAACTTCTCTGTATTCCTGAACGCAGTACTGCAGCAGTGCTGTGGAGGATTGGTATCCAGTTATATTAAAACGCAAAATCCATACCCCGCCTATAGTTGTTGCTTTTGCTATCTGTCAATTTCATGTAATATTTGTACAACAGCTTGCATTAATCTCATCTAGAGCTTTGATATTAGATTTTAGAAATCTCACGGAGGAACAATAATATTGTGTACAAGAACATGGCTGGATGAGTGTCCCAACCGTATTCAGCCCTTACTTCTAACTTTATCAATGCCTGTCTATGTCGTTGAGTGTATCTCTTTATTCTAATTATCATTTGCTTTGTATATACATTTATACAAACTATATATATGTGTATATATATATATATATATATATATATATATATATATATATTATATATATATTTCTATATTGTATATCGTATTTTTCGTACACTTGAATTCGGTAAATCCATGGACAGCGCAAAAGTTTTACTGATCACCATATAGTTTTAACTGGTTCATACTTGGCATTGCATGTGCACGAAAGGCATTCTGATTGGTTTTTGCTGTACATGACTTCAATAGCAGGATGAGTACAAGATCTTTAATAATAGCCAGCCAATGCTGACTGTTTCATACTGGGAGTATCTGAGTAGCACGAGTCCAGAGGGATGAAAGCGGTACTGTCTTCATCTGTTGAGATCTTGCACTGCCAGCCGACCATATGACGTGGCACGACTCCTGGTCTCTCCTGACGCCACCCGCAGATGTCGCGGCGGGAGCACCCCAGCCAGATAGAGCCGCGAAAATGGCACTTTTCCTTGGCTTCCCAAAACAGCGACAGAACCCAAGACTGATTGTAAGGGATGGCTAGATGCCTGCCGTGTCGCAGGCAGTGATTATATGCTTCCCAGTATTTCATCTTCGTGCAGTTTATGATATGCGCATCTAGGCAAGTGAAAGGGAGGATACGTGCAAACTGTAATTTAGTCTACGACGAAGAATAAAATGCCATGGATGTCCCCTTTATTCTACTCCTCTCCTTTTCAAAAACAAACAAACAAACAAGCACCAACAACAAATAAAGAAGGCAAACAAACAAGCAAAAATATGAAGACTACCTATTGCAACAGATTTATCATCCCAACTTCCCAAAACCAAGTGACGTGCTGCAATTACCTTGTCTTATATCTGAAGGAACAATCGCATTGTTCCGAACCCAGGATTTTTTTTTTTTTTTTTTTTGCATAGTATAGCATCACAAAGAATAGTCGTCATGGTGACTGGTATGCCTCCGCCATAATGCATGATTCTCCCAATAGTACCATATCTTGGCAATGTGTAATGACAGTTTCACATAACTGGCAAAATACTGAAATGACAGGTTTGTCACAAATGTGTTGATATTCACTTTCCCTGAACTAGGTATAATTGGATGAATGGCTACACGCTGTATATTGTTTAAGAGTGCAGGTATTTGGGGATTTGAGGATTTTTACTTGACTTTTGACCCTTTGATTAGTTTATGCATCAAGTAATTTTCAAAGTATGCAGAAAAAGTGTAATTTCAGTATCAAATAGTGGAATTTTAGCATTTCAACCTGGCCTTTGTCCCTTTTCCTTTGACCCTATGACCCTAAAATTCCCAAGAGAATCACTGTCAGGCAGAACATGCATAGATATTTACTAGGTTTCATGATGATACGTACCTTGAGTCACTTTTGAGATATGGTGGAAGAAATGAAATTTAGCCCTTTAACCTTTGACCTTTTGGCAAAAAAAAAATGTACTTCCAAGAGAATCTCTATTCGGTAAGACGTGTATATATCCTGTTTCAAGAAAAATCCTGCAGACATTGCATAAATATGAGGGAAATAGTGGAATTTTGAGGAGCTGACCTTGACCTTTGACCCATGACCCCATTTCCCTACAAAATCACTGCCAGTCAGTATATGCATATGTACTAAGTTCCATGAAGAAACCTTAAACCATTTGCGAGATATGGAGCAAAAAGTGAAATTTTGATATTTTCACTTGACCCTTGACCTTTGACCTCATGACCCAAAATTTATTCTGAAGAATCCTTACTTAGCAGTGCATATAATATACACTAAGTTACAAGAAAAAATACCTACAGGCATTGCATAGATATGGGGGTAATAGTGAAATTTTGAGTATTTGACCTTGACCTTTTGACCTTTGACCTTGAGGATGTGCACCAAAAAGTTGATAGGCACAACTTCGCCCACTCATACATATACATGCCAAGTTTTATTCGGATACCTCAAACTTTTTTTTAGTTACGATGTCCACAAAATTGATTACGGACGGAAGGACGGACGGACGGACGGAGAACCCGAAAACATAATGCCTCCGGCGACACTTCGTGGCGGAGGCATAAAAAGTTGTGAAAAACCAAGAAGGCCTACTTTCTTTCCAGGTTAGGTAACATAATGTTTTCGATGTGATTTCCTTGAAGACAATCGCAATCTCAATAACGAAAACACAATGATGATTGTTCTTTTAAATTTCTTTCGAAAGTCAACTGCAGAGGAGAAAACATTGAATTTTTTTTGCCTTTTCTTTAAAAAATAAATATAACTAAATAATTATATAACTACATGGTACATAGTACACGCCCTTCATCGCACAATCAAATATAACTATAACTTTATTATATATACAGTCAAACCTGTCTATAGCGGCCACCCAACGGAAACAACAAAAGTGGCCGCTATAGGCAACTTGGTGGCCATTTTGAATTTCAACACTTATAGTAGTAGAAAATATCTCATGTTATTCTAAGAAAAAACAACAACCAGCAAATACGTTTGCATGTGCAGCTATTTTTTTTTTTATTCATGTTCCATATTCCACATTTCATACAAGTTATATATTCCATTTGATTTGAAGCAGAAATGTTTAACACACAATGGTCAGTTTGAACCAATAATGCACAAATGTATAAGGACATATAATTGGCGTGTAATATGAGGAACCCACTAAAAAGCAAAGCTTATAGGATGTGGGCTCCAAAAATATAACATAGGTTTTAGTACAGTATATCAATGTCAGAAGTGACGTATACATGCAAAATTCAAAATATCGAGAATATTACAATGTTTACGGGATGTACAAGGTATAGTATATAATGTTTATGATTAACTTATGGTATAAATGCTAAGAAAAGTAGCAAGTTGATCAAACTAATGAAGTCATCCGAGCGAGGCATCATTTGAGTATATGCAAACAAAAAAAAAAATTAAAGTGATTACGGCAAAATAATTAAACATAGGATTTTAGAAAATTGGCTTTGAGATTTTTCTTAAAGGAGCTTAAAGAACTTGAGTGCACCCGAACCGAAGCTAACTCATTCCAGAAAGAAGGGCCGGTCGATGTAATTGTCTTAAGGGCTAAAACTGTACGAACAGGGGAAAGATGATAGGATTCACTGTGTCTTGTAGGGTAAGTATGAATATCACTGTTTTTCACAAACATTGAGGAAAATATACTAGGAAGGTCACCAGTATTCAACTTATACATGAAAATTCCAACATAATATAAATACAAATCAGAAATTTTTAACAATTTACTTGAAACAAACAATTCATCAATGTGATCAAAAAATTGTGCTCGATTTATAATCCGCAAGGCCTTTTTCTGAACCAGATATAACGAATCAATTTTAGTCTTTGAGCAATTCCCCCAGGCTAATATTCCGTAATTCAAGTAAGGTAATAATAAATGGGTATGGCTATTATGGGTATTTTTGTCGAACAATTCACTATATTTCATTTTATTTTCTTTGCCTGCTTCTGTTCTTTTCATTTTAAAGACAACATTTCGGGCCTGAGGAACTGCTCTGTTTCAAACTGGTTTGCATGAACGCAGTTCACGAGAGCCGAGTTCGATGGAGATTGATAATATGTGAAGCGTAAACAACAAACGATACCCACACAAGTACCATATTGTCCTTTTTCGAAGGAACTTAAACACTAAAAATTTTAGTCGGCATTTTAGTGAAATTCTAAGATGTTATTAGGAGCTGTCTTTGCCTTTGTAGTATCTATTCAGGGCGATATTACTGAAGCCTAGATCTAATCTAGTCAAGTTTGTGGTAAGATGGCTTTATTATGTCAGTGGTGTCTGCGTGAATGTGACGGAGCTATAGGACTCTGTAGAATTCACGCAATGAACCTAAAAGACATCGTATTTATGGCTGATCTAACGGTTCAGCTAAATTTTTGTGGCCGCTATACCCGGGGAGATATTCGCCACGGGATACAAAATGAGTGGTCGCTGGCCGCGTTAGGCAGGTGGCCGCAATATAAAGGGTCCATAATACAATAATTTCGCCCGGGGGATTTTTCAGTGGCCGCTATAAGCAGGTGGCGGCTACAGAGAGGTGGTCGCTATAGAGAGGTGGCCGGTAAGACAGATTTGACTGTATATATATATATATATATATAAAAAAAATTATATATATTATATAGACATATATATCAGGGCTCACTAACTTTTCTTTTATGGTGGAGACTTGACACATTATTTTGGTGGCCTTGGTCCACCGGGCTCCTGCTAATGTCGAGCCAATTATATTCCACGTTGTTTCAAGATACCTGAATCAACTTGTGTTGATACATTTGCCATTGCGCCCTCAGCCGACGGCCAATTTGTTTCGTTGTCTTGAGGCAATGACGAAGGCGCAGAAAATCCCTGATCCCCAAATTCATCTCCGTTTATGGATCTCGATGCATTGGCTAATGCTAATAAGGGGAAAATGATAACATGTCTTGATTTAGGTCAGTGTCATGGAAAAAATGTATAATGAATAATAGGTTGTTCCTTTCATGTATCATCACTTCATGTACATATTTAAGGGATAGTACAGTATTGGTGGAGATGAGAATTGGGCTTTTAACTTTTTGCAAGATACCAAGAAAACACTTATGATATAGTACAGAGCATACCATTTTAAGAGGAATTCAAAGTTTATTTGATTAAAATCGGGTTTGGAATGCCTGAAACATCCAAAAACAAAGTAAAACAAAGCGATCGTAATAAAGTGTGGGTCCCACACTTTATTAGAATCGCTTTATATATATATATATCTCAGCCATTTCAAAACCAATTTTCATCAAATGTTGAATTCCTCATAGAATTATATGCTCTTTCATATTTTATAAGAGGTTTCTCATTATCTCACCAAAAAATGTTAGAAATCTGGTATTAGGTCTCAACCAAAACTATACGATCCCTTTAACCACGTCATGTTAGTAGATATCAATCAATCAATCAATCAATCAATCAATCAATCAATCAATCAATCAATCAATCAATCAATCAGTCAGTCAATTAATCAATCAAGTTATCAAGTTATCAATCAATCATTCAATCAATCAATCAATCAATCAATCAATCAATCAATCAATCAATCAATTTCAATAATAAGAGTACTGTACTAGTAATGGCAAATTGCCGTCTAGATGGTCATCTCGAAGTGAAGGTCAGTTATGTTGGATTGAAGCGTTTTGATACAACCGACATAACAGTAAATGCTGTTTTATTTTTGTCAAAAAGAGAGAGAGAGAGAAAAAAAAAAGAGTCATTGAAACTATCCATCTTTCGTTGCATCAAGTATAATCATATAGATTTTTCCGACTTGCCCGTTATTATAATTATGAACGGTGCAATAGTTCCCATTTCCACTGATTTTGTATTGATTTGGATAGGGCCTAAATCCACTCATAACATGTTACCTTTGAGGAAGTAATCCGTATTCAACATGTATACATGATGTACCCGAGTTGTTATGAATCTACGAGACAATTCCGTGTATCACTCAATCAACATAATTATAATGATAAACTAGTATCTATTGCTCCATTTCTAATGACACACACTTAATAAAGACTGTAACAATAGTAATAAAAAGATGATAATAATATCAAATTACATTCATAAAGCACATAATACAGACAGTTCTTAGCGCTTTGCAAAAATGATAAGTCCCCCGGGAAATTAACAAACTCGCCCCCCCCCCCCCCCCATTTTTTTTTTTTTTGCACCACACAAAGGAATACATAAAGTTTTGAAAACGTGGCGCCGGCCATGAAAAGTTATAATCCTTTTATCAAAGGAAACAACAAACATGGAGCATTACCTTTATGGATAGTAATAATACCGAACCAATGAACGAAACAAAATATGTATGATAATCAATTATAATTCACGTAATAAATTTCTAATTTTTAGCATGTACAGTACTCTCCTTGAGCAATGACAAGAGTTACTTCAAAGATCCACACACACACACACACATACACACACACACACACACACACACAAAGAATGACACACGTGTACTATGGCATAGGATTACTATGATCATTGTAATAATTTCAGTTTCTTCCTGCATTACACAATCACGTCAATTTGTTCAAGACAAAATAACACTGCTTTTTTTATACTGGGCTTACTAACCTTGTAATATCACAATTAAGTATGACTATAATACACAGTAGTTTTTTTAATTCATATGTGGTCTTATGTCTTAATGGACGGCTTGGTAAGTGATTTACATGCATATATTCATAAGTATTTCTAGTGTTTCTCCCCAATGTCGCTAAAAAATAGTCACTCATTATCATGCTAGATTTGTTCCCCTGATCTTAATAAATGCGATACATGCAACCTGCTATTACCGTACTGTTGATGGAGTTGATTTCGTTTTACCACTCAAAACATTCCATCTTTATTAATCTTCATCTCACGAATTTTGCACTTTATTCCCGAGAAAGCAGGGATGTACCAGTTAATTTCATTTCACAACTCAAAACATTCAGGTTATATCAATATTCCTCTTACGGATATGACACAGTGTGTTCCCGAAAACCAGAGAAGTACTAGACTTTATTTCGTTTCAATCTCAACGTACAGTTGTTATCAATTTTCATCTTACTGTATTCGCAGTTTATTCCCGAGAAACCAGCGAAGCAGTCACAGGTGTAATTCACCATATTTTCCTCGCAGAAGCCGTTCTTACAAGGATTCGAGTAACAATCTGGAATGTAGAAAAGGATTGAAACCTTAACATAAACACAAAAAGCAAAGCATATAGGAACTAACGGTCCAGCGTGCACGGTCCAGTAAAAAAAAAAGAAAAGAAATAGAAAAGATTAGAATTCCCAATTTATATCACAGTCACCTGATCAAGAATTGGGATAATGTTGCAAGTTATCTCCCTCTTTGTGTTTCTATTCCATACAAATAAATCATAAAATGATGTGACTCTTCAAAGCGTCCAGGTCGTGAGAGAATAATGATATTTGTTTCTTCTTCATGTTTGTTTGTTATCAGAGACACACACAAAGAAAAATATATGGCATTTACCGAATTTTCAAGTGTCACATATTTTTACTTACAGAATGATATCTATCGCAACCACATAATGATCATTTAACATGGAAATATCATGTCAACGATGTACGCTTTAAAGTCTCTATTAAGAGCGATAGGTACATTTAGGTTTTCAAGTTCAAGTTCAAGTTCAAATTTTATTTCATATTTCCATTTTCTCAATGATAAGATTACAAAATTATTGACAGCAAAAAAAAAGAATACAAAATATATACAATCATGTCTTTTGATTGTAGAAGAAAAAGAAAAAGGATATACTTGACACAAAATGTACATGGTCACATCGTGTGAAAATGTCACTAGTAAGTATAAGAAATATGATGGGGCCTACATAAAAGCTTTAAAGCTTGTAAAACTGTATAGGTTCCCGAGTTCATAGGCATATAATTTTACACGGAGAACGTATATGTTTGTCTTGACCAACTAAAATCACACCAGTACAAAAAATCGATAAGTAATAAACTAATGAACCACATAGATATCGCACAAACCAGACTGCATACAAATCTCGCAGTGTTTTTCCGCTCTGTTTCATACTTTTGACACTCAAATCAATTAAAGTGCATTCAAATTCACGCACCAACGTCAAACGATCGATATCGGTCTTTCAAGATTAAAATTTGGGCAATGGAATTCATTTGGCGGCACGCGATTTAACTTATGAGCATTCAAATAAATTAATCTGCAAATTAGTTTCATATCAGAGCATTTGATTTTTTGTTATCATCATTCGATTTATTTTTAGAGCAAAACAATTAATCAACATGCATACGAAATCGTGAACGTACTTACAATTTCAGATGCTGTGTATTGGATTTCGATACTCGTGCATTCAAATAAAAAAAAAAGTAGGCCTGAGGAGCCTGTTTGGGCGCTCAATTTCATTTTGGGGTATTCAGTTTAATGATTCGTTATTTGATTTTAATGGGTTTTTTTTTCATTTTTAATTTGTTGTTTTTTTTATTATCTTTCATTCATTATCCATCCATACATTCTTTCAAGAGGAGACTGAAGTCCTTTTTATTGCAGTCGTATGACTTTGCAGGACACAACTAGCCATTTGGCCTTCTTTCTCACATACAGACTTACTTTTTCCTCTTTCAAGAATAAATTGTAATCTTTTGGATGTCTGCTGCTACGCTTTCGCCAAAGGAGTCAAAGACATGAAAATGTCTGTCTTATTCCTGTTCTCACGTCCCTTCATTTCCTTGCTTTTCTCCTTTCAGACGCTACAATCACTTTTTCCCCCTCCACAACCATTATCTGTTTCTCTTGATACGCTTCTGTCGAAGATCGCTGTCTCTGTTGTGCATTTTCGTTTGCTATTTTGTCTTCTATTTGTTCAGCGTTTCCATTCCGTTTTGTCCCGTACAGCCTTTTCTTCAGTAGTTGTTTTGCTGTTTAGTCTTGTTTCATGTTTGTTCGCGTCTGTTAGTCTTGTCCATCCCGTTTTGTCCCGTACAGCCTTTTCTCCAGCAGTTGTTTTGTTGTCTAGTCTTGTCCTATGTTGTTCACGTCTATGATAGTAAGTATATTTACCTGTGAATCTAGTTCTCAGTGGGCTTCCAGACCTCTTCCTCTTTTTTTCCTCTCCTTTTGTATTTATGATGCTTCAATTAATCTTCCCATTGATGTTATTTTTTCAGAGGGGCCCACATTCTACAAGCTGTGTCTTTTTAGTGGGTCTCTCCATTTTTCGCAAAGTTATACATGTACCTTATTTCGATCACTTCTGGTTTTTTTTTACTACAATGTATAATTACTACAAGGTCCTCCTCAACTGTTTCACATTCTTTTCGATACATAATGTTCTGTTTACCTTATTCTCTGTTGTCAAAAGAAGTGTAACTTATATGTTTTGTCGAAAAATGAAATAAACTTTGAATTGAATTGAATTTCATTTTCATATGTGATCTAATTAGTCCATGGCAAACAAAGTCTTGAAGTTTCAACCGCAATCGCAAGAAGGTGGCGACAATTGACCTCGCGGTAGACTTCTTGATACCAAGGTTATCGGCAAGCTCGAGATATCTTACTTTAACATTGTTTGGGGAAATTGTGCAAAATATCTCTCAGAGCGAATTTTTAGCAACACGTATGTGTAGTATAGACCATTTTAGTCACACAGGTCCTTTATTCAAAGAACATAAAATATTGACAATTTTTCGTATGAATAAATTCTTTCTCGCTGTTTGATGTTCACTCTGCCAAGGTTTCTTGATATTCCTTTCATCCAAAATAAGAACAATATACTAGACAGATGAATAAATCGCATATTACCAATTTTCAATACTGCATTTCAAGATACACTTTCAAATAGACTAGGCCTGTATATGTTATGGAATGTTTTGCCAAATATAATAAAGTCGTCTAATAGACTCTCAGTATTTAAAGAAGTTATAAATCCTTTCGTTCGTAAAGATATGCTATAAATTCCAGTTTTATCTAGTGTAAAAGCACCTCGCTTTGAAGAATCTTGCCTTGTTTTATGTATGTAGTTCTTTGTGTAGCGCAGTTTTCTAGTGTGTTGTCTTGTATTAATGTAATTATTTTAGCTGCAATTTTGGGATTATCCACAGAAAGACCAAGGGTCTATGTTGATCCCCCACAAACTGATATAACTTGTTTTCACGTTGTGTTTCGTCTCTTGTCAAATTGTAACACAAGTCGTACACATTTTTTTTTTTTCGTGTTGTTCCAATGTTCTATGTATACTTTTGTATTCTGTTTATCGGGATGTGGAAATAAATGAAATAAAATGAATTGGTAAAAGAATAATACTGAAACTGGAAGACTCTTTAATGTCATAACCTCACAAATCATGAAAATCATGTTTTGATCAATCATTCTGCAACTATAGTCCTCTTTATCCCTCAAAGTCATTGTTGCTATAGATTCTGTCAGGACTAAAATGATTTATTGCAACGGATATGGCTTTATTGTAATTGATTTCATGTCAAGAGAGAAAATCTAGTGACGATGTGATACGTTCAGTAAAATAATTTACATGAATTTATATATTTTCCGTACGTTTATATTATCCATTCTCTTCTTTTAACATACTTAAACGTGTTTTAGCCTATAATGTATGTAATATTGAATATATCAAATACATATTATGTAAACAAACACACACACACACACACACACACACACACACACACACACACACATACACGCACACACACACAAAAGTAATCAGATGATCATTATGAAGTGTACCTGGAATGCGACAGATACGATATCCAGGTGGGATGTCTGAACGAGCCTTCCCGTAGCACGCAGACGACGGACCGAATCTCCGGGGAATAAGTTTGGGGATGAGTTGAATATCACTGCCGTTGACTCGCTTCACCTCACAACGCTTTTGCATGGGCAGATCGTAGTTGAGGTTGTAGTTACTCCGGCAAGAGCTGGAATGAGCTAAAGCCACGAATTGCCTGATTTTAAATATTAGTGACATCGTACAATGACTAGCATTAACAATAACGCGAATCTTGATCAACTATTGACATTGTTAAGAGGAGGATTTTATTTGGTTTAAGAAGAAAAGAAGAGAAAACAGAATCAGGTCGTGAAATTCAAATCAATCATTCATTGTCTTTCAGCAGCATGAGTGCTTCTTGAGGAGGGCACTGAAGGCAAACAGAACGGATTCCCACATCTAATATGAATCTTTACTACATAGTGAGGCCGTGCATGCAACACCATCAAAATTTCTCTATATTATATCATAATATCATCATGGGTAAAATTACAAGCAGGCAGTCTTATCTATAATGCTTTATATCTCAATATGGATTTAAGTCAATATATCCCATACTATGGGGTCCCTTGTGTATTATGATTTCAACGAGCTCATTCAAATTACTATGGGAACCGCATATACCTTATTGTCATCTGATGTAGATCACATCCGTAATGATGGTTCGGAATGAATATAGCCGTTAATATAAATTTTAATGAAGAGCAATGAAACCGCAGATTAGCTTTTGCAAAGGAAGCTCGCTATGACAAGCACAGACAGAGGTGACAGAGAGCAGTGGACAAAGCGTGAGCGGCGAGCGGCGAGCGGCGAGCGGCGAGCGGCGAGCGGCGAGCAGCGAGCCCCGATCCGATCGCTGTGTGCCCGTGTGCATGCGAGTCCAATGCTCGCTGTGTGAGAGTTCATTGCGAGCTGCCTTTGAAGGATTCTTGGGGAACATCACTCACTTTATAGTGGGCATTTGCGAACTACAATCATCGTAATATATATCGAACAAATTGGGATCTACTTACAGACATAATAACTTATAAACCCGGGGCCTGTTTCATAAAACTTTTTATCTGTGACAACTGCCACATTGCTATGACAAATTTGCTCTCAGCCAATCAGATGCAAGGATTTCAGTAGCTTGTCACATCTATGACAACTTGTCACTGATGACAAGTTTTATGAAACGGGGCCCAGGATAGAGTAATTCCTCTTCTATCTCATTGTCTTTCTGGTATCGAACGATCAAAGTTATTGAATGATTTATGGTGTCGAATGTTTTCGAGAGGTCCGCAAAAATACCAGTATTTATCTTTGGTGAGCTCCGCTACTCATCTTTTCATAACGACTATTATTAGTTAGGCTTATTCCCAACAGTTCGACTCATGCCCCCTTCTTCTATTGCTACTATAATGAAGAAATCAAGACAACAATCACCACAAATAACGGCAAACAAAAACAAATAAAAATGCTCAAACTCTCAGGAAAAACTCATCCCTAAAATCGACGTATCGAGACACTCCGATACCGGTTCACGGATGAACTGGAATTGTAGCCCCACCATCGCTGTCCCGTGCCCGGAATGAAGGACGCCTTCGAGTCCAGGAACAGTAAAGTCAGTTACACTCAAAGATTGACCTAGTCATTGACGAATTAAACTCCATCAAATGTGACCATTTACGTCAAACTTTTCTTCAAATTCGTCTCGTATCTTTTCTGTTGTGATTTCTTGGTTATTTCATTTTTCCTAAAACCATTCACTTTTTTTCACATTTAGGAGTAGCATACACACTCGTGTACCCCACCCCCACACACATAAAGACAGACACACATACAAGTACACACAAATGCCCGCATACACACACAAACCAACGCACCCTTATCAGAATATACACGAATATAAATATGTAATGTTTGTCGCACAAACGATTCAGTGATCCACGATTTCAAAGCACGTTATGATTAAAGACAATTGTTCATTAATGTGTAGGGCCCTAAAGTTTAAACTAGTTTTGATATAAAAAATAGAGACTTTTTTGTTGTTATTATTGTGTTTTTTTTTTTCTGTTTTCCATGTTGAATGAAGTTTGCATCATACAAGGATGCAATAACATAAGATCAGAAAAATGAAAGAGCTCTATTAGTCCAAATGTTTCCACGACATGATTGAAGACTGTCTTTACTGTTTTTAATGTTCTCTGACTGCCGAATACCCGGAAAAAGTGAGAAATGTGGTTCATTCTCACAATAAAAGACCCAATATCAACTGATTGATTTGTTTGAAAAATTTGTGAAATTGTGTGACCTAAAACGAATTTGATTCTTACATTTTTCCAGTCGATTGGCGGCAGGGAAGACTTTCAGTGACAATAGATGATTTTGAATGCGTTATCTTTAAAAATGGTTGACGAAAAGCGAATTAGAATGACAATACTTACTAAATAAAATTTGTGATTTGCATTCTGTGTGTTTTTCGGGATGAAATTGTATTATTGTATTGATATTTTTTAAAACATAAACCCATGTTCCATCTGTTCAAGAAAGGACACCGGACCTATACATAAAACCAACTTGTCCGATGATGTTATTAAAAATACCCCCCCCCCCCTTCCCGGACAGGACACGAGGAGTCAAAGTCCATGTCAACTCCCTCCCCCACCCTCCATATTAATGTTTAATAACACAATACGGCCAATTGACAGTCTCATGGTTATAGATATAGCGCAGACGAATTGCAGAATTAATTAATTGGAATTAAATGGAATGAATTGATTGGACTGTCAGAATAAAAATGATGCGAGGAAGTTTACCTGTAGCTGTGCCGATCAGACGACAATAAGTCACCATGGCAACGATGACAATCAGCGGAGGCAGTTCGACCCTCTGTGTGGGGAGGTTTTGTGAAACACGCGGATCACATAAAAAACAACAACACAGAAACATGTCAAGTAAACCGCCAACATAAATATTCCACTGTAATTTATAAGAAGAGTTCAAAATCGGCATAATAACAATTGTTTCTTTTATTCTCTCTCCCCATCTCGGAATATCGCTCTTGAACAAGATCTGATTTGTATACGGTAACTTAATGTTCTGCCTTTTTTTTTGTTCTTTTTTACAATTCCTCTAGTGATTGTTCAGTGATTGTGTTATTCTAATCAAGTTAATTGTTGTAAATAGTGTGATTCTGTGTAATTTTTCAATAGAACATAAATGAAAAAAATAAAGAGAATTACAGGAGTGTCATAAAAATCGGATATGAAATCAGAAATTAATGGTATATTGTAAAGTCTAGGAAGGTGTAAACAGTATAGATCAGTGGTTATCACAAACACTCAGTCATCATAAATCAACGCAAATATATATCCACGTGACTTTCATGCAAATCATCATCAAATTTCCTTTTGAACGATGTCATGAAAAACAAACAAATTGACGTCCTGCGCAGTCAAATGCTTGTAAAGTTGAAATAACCTGACGATGATGACAAGGGAGGAGGGGGTATTTTTAGTTGCTTTAATCAAAGACAAATAACTATATGAGTTTTATATTTGAAAAAAAAAATCTGACCAAGCCAATTAAGGAGAGTTGTAAAGCAACAACGTCATCGTTCCATCTAATTTGCATACGTATTATTGTTCAAGTTCAATTTCATTTTCATTTTAATTTTTCCCATCTCAACATAATGATACGCAGAATGAACATGAAAGTAAAGAATTATCAACATATTTAATCAATAAAAATGGGGCACATTATACTTTTGACGGGGAATGTTAAAGTAGGCATTTTAGTGATAAATGAATAGGAGGATAGACATGGGGAGACAAAGTGAAAATTGTGGCTAAAAACACTGTGTGATGGAAACACACAAAATGCCATAACTTTCCCATGCAGTATCTATCCAGTTGTTATGGACATTTTAGAACTATATTCCTTTGATATGGATGTGTGTTGTCTTGCCACTGGAATGAAATGGCTTTCCACAGAAACGTGGATGCGGTGAGTAGATGACGGATTTACAATGTGTGTGTGTATGTGTGTGTGTGTGTGTGTGTGTGTGTGTGTGTGTGTGTGCTTGATGTACAAGCTACATGGAACATTACACGTTCATGCATTTAATAGTATGTTTTTTTTTTCTTAAATCCTCCTAAACTTTAACACTATGGAGTACTTTTCCACGGAAACAGTGCAGTGTGCCTGATTAAATTGCACAGGCATGCATATTTCAAAATAGTATACATCGTCCTTCATGGTCCGCAGAATTACTTCGCGCTGAAATGCATTTTATAGGCCTACAAGGCAGAGGGCAATGTGCAGGCTACAATACAGTTCCACACCATCTATGCAAATCGACTTTATTGAATATAAAGTATAGATTCAACTGAACGGAATCATAAGAGTTCCATCAAAATGGGGCACTGGATAAGAAAATGGTGACATTTCAGAATTTCATATATTTTTACGCTGAAAGGAGACAAAGGGTTTAGCGATGATGATTCAGTTATCATCATAGTTGAGGTGCTAATGATTTCAATTCACAGCTCTCCATTTAGATTGTGCATAAACACATCATTAAATCTTTTGATCGTTAACGTAGCGCTCCAACCATTTCCCCCTCAAAGTCGTTATTGCCAGGGGCTATTTCAACACAATACAATGCGAAGAGCATGTCACAGGTACATTTTCCTTTCATATTCCATATGAAAACAAAGAAAAATAATGAAGATTAGTGTTTATACGTCAATGGGGGACTTGTGAGAAAATGAAATTGTCAGTTCAAGAAAGATTGTATTTTAAATACGATAATGTACAACGTTAACAATAAAGGAGTGTTGCGAAACTTCATCTTTTACAATACGATTATAACGAAATCAGACATGATTGTATAATTATAAATTGGCTATTGTTGGCAAAAGAAATTGTTGTCCCGTAATGAAAATGCTAATTTAAGAATGTTCGCAAGAAAAAAAAAGAAGAAATAATCTACGGGGATATAATACCGTCGCATATTCTTATGAGCTGTGATATTACTAGGGCTTCACGTCCTTCGCACTTTAAAAAAAAAATCAATTTCAGAGATTTGTTTCATCCACATTCGTCCCGAGAATCACACAGAATGCAAATCCTTTTATGTAACTTCAATTATTTAGTTAGTGCCGTTGTGATTCGCTTTCTTTTTTGTCAAATATTTTCAAAGACTTTGCATTCTAAATCGGCAATTGCCCTTGAAATTCATCCTCGTTGCCAATCGACCGGAGAATGTAAGGATCAAATTAGCCCTTGTTCCCACAATTTCATGAATTTTTCAAACAAATCATAGTCAGATGGTATTGGTCTTTTCTCATTTTGGCACGATGCCTTGCACGAGTCCGACAGGATATTGAAGGATAAAAGGCAGTCAGAGAAAACTAAAAACAATAAAGACAATCTTTAATCATGTGACAACATTCGGACTTGAGCTCTTTAATTTCCTGATTTTATGTTTTTGAATCTAATGTATGAAACAAACTTTATTCAACATGGAAAACGGCAAAACATCACAACGTCAAAACGGGCATAAACTCTATATGCTCCTATAGAAATTGTGGATCACCATTTTCTCCGTGTGTACTCTGCGGATTAGGATGTGTTTGTATGTGTGCGTGTGTGGATATGTGTGTGTATGTGTGTCTGTGATTTGTGTGTGTGTGTGTGTGTGTGTGTGTGTGTGTGTGTACACGTGTGTGCATGTTACTCCTAAACGCGAAAAAGTGAACGGTTGCAGGAAAAATGAAATAACCAACAAATCACAACAGAAAAGATATGATATATTTGAAGAAAAATTAGTTTGACGAAAATTATCGCTGTACAAACGACGTATAATTGCTTTTGCTGTTATGCGTGAAGTGAGTGAGAGTGACGGACGAATTTGAATTGTCATCGACGAGAATGTCTGACAAATGACTAAATTGAATAGACTTTGTTCGATAATGATCGACAAAAGACGAATTCGAAACTAGGATTGGCATATCAGATTTCTCAGGACAAAATTGAACTGAACAAATCTATTCAACTGAATGAAAAAAGTTTAAAAACATAATATTATATTTAGTGTACAAGCAATTCGGATAATGAAATACTTTTGCAATTTATTCAGGGGCACGATCAATTAACCAAATGAAATCAAATAACTATTTCAAACAAGATACAGCCAGCGGCCCTGGAAAAAAAAAGGTTGTTCCCAAGCGTGTGATAACACAAAATAGCGCCAACTCTGCGTTGAAATTACAGAAACGTGGACAAACTTTTTTTTTGTAAGTTCCTCTCCACAAAAAAGCAACACCAACATCCTCACTATATCGTTCATAGGCCTACCTTGTACGAACGATATTTATCAGACTATGTCTGGACTCTGCAATGATAATGATGAAGGTGTTCATTTGTAACGTGAATGGTTTGATGCACATGCATTTAGGCTACCGGATCAGAACTGATGTCACTTTTTCTATCCTTTGCAATCATTTTGGCACAAGCCATTTCTAACTGTATCCGTCTGGTTTATAGAAACACATTGTTTTTATCAATCACATTTCATCGATTCAGGCAGTTCAATATAATTCAACATTAATAGGCAATACGTTAATTCATCCCCAAATCAGAGAAAGAAAATATTAATTTTCAGATAGGGCAGATAACAACGGTAACTCAAAACCTTATATGCGATGATAAATCTTCTTTAATTGAAAATATGTACCCTAGGTGTTTCAAAAAACATTTTCCACTTTTGATCATTAATAGTTCAAAAACTATTCATCCGATAAAACTGTCATTGATATAAATAATAGCTAAATAGTGTATAATTTGGTTGAAGGTAATTTAACACTTGACACATTTTCACACACGATAGGTATCTTCTTGGACTTCTCCAAGGCCTTTGACACGATTAACCATGGAATACTTCTCGCAAAATTATCCCATTATGGCATACGTGGAAAGGCCTTGGAGTGGTTCACGAGTTACCTATCAAATAGATCCCAATTTGTACATGTCAATGGCTTTGATTCTCAAAATAAAACGATAACATGTGGTGTCCCACAAGGGAGCTTACTAGGTCCGTTGTTATTCATTATTTATATCAATGATTTTCATAGATCCTCGGAGAAACTATCATTCATATTATTCGCGGATGACTCTAACCTTTTCTTTTCCCATCCCGACCCAAACATCTTAGCAAGAACAGTAAACGAAGAACTGAAAAAGGTTATACAATGGATATACGCAAATAAATTGTCACTTAA
Source organism: Diadema setosum (assembly GCA_033980235.1). NCBI lineage: Eukaryota > Metazoa > Echinodermata > Echinoidea > Diadematoida > Diadematidae > Diadema > Diadema setosum. The sequence goes on along the minus strand of CM067069.1, from coordinate 10,940,798 downwards.
TATTCAAAAAACAAAATTTATGCTTTTTAGTAACTCTTTAGATAGCCTCCCGGGAAATATATCATTTGATACTACTCCCCTAGAAGAAGTTTCTACTTTTAAATTTCTTGGTGTTTGCGTTGATAACAAGCTTTCATGGAGGAATCATATTGATAGCATATGTAAAACTATTTCACGAAACATTGGCGTAATGAACAGATTAAAATATTATCTTCCTTCATATGCATTATTAACTCTTTACTCTAGTTTGATACTACCGTATCTAAACTACGGGATTCTTGCTTGGGGTAATACATATCAGATATTACTTGATAAACTTTTTTTATTGCAAAAGAAAGCGCTCAGAACTGTTTTTAACCTAACTACACGAGAACATACAGATCCTTTGTTTTTTTACCATGAAATACTAAAAATAAAAGATTTGTATGTGTTTCAACTTGGTCAGTTCATGTTTAATTATAACAGCAACTTTTTACCCAAAATATTTCACGACTCTTTTCATCGAAACAGTCATGTACATAACTATCCTACGCGACGATCCAACGAATTTCATCTTCCATTCATGAGAACCGTACATGCCCAAAATACATTTATGTATACCGGACCCAGACTTTGGAATAATCTAGATAATAGCTTAAAAGACTCACCCTCATTCCTCACATTTAAATACAAATTCAGAAAACATTTGTTATCTACTTATAATTCTAGATAATCTGAATTAATTGTTTTAATTCATGCTTGAGGTTTCACCTGTCCTGATGTCGCAGCACTTGGCGTGTTCTGTATGCAGACCTCTCTTCTCTCTTTATTCTTCTTTCCTCTTCCTTCCTGTCTTTGTTCCTCGTAGACTTGTATTGTCACCGTCTTCTCTCTTCTCGGTACTGTCTCGCGTCGTATATGTGTGTGGGTAACTGAATGTCTGTACGAGTGTGTCGTCCTTCTTATATTTTCTCGGTACACCAGTTCAATGAACACCGTCTGGGCATTAGCATTGATACTTATTTCCTGTTATTGTCGAAGCCAGCGTATAGCTATATTTTTACAAACGACTTGAGTAATCTATGTTCAATATAAATGTTGTAAGAAAATAATAAAACAAACTTGAATAATATATTGCTTACTCATCAATTATCTAGGGATCCACGTCCTACAAGCTTAGCTTTTTTGTGGATCGCTATTTTCCAAAATTGAAGTTATTTTCTGAAAGCTCGCGAAGTATACATGTATATGCATCGTTCCTTCTGATTATTGTACATATGTTGATGTATATAATTTATTTCGTATATTACATGAACCTTTTGTAAAAGTGTAGACAATATCATTTTATGATATGTATACTTTGTATTACGTTTTGATTTTCGTTGATTGGAAATAAACTATGATTGAACTTGAACTTGAACTTGAAGTGTGAAAGCATAAATCAATTTCATTAAATTTAAGATTGATTTTGAAGTAAGGTTTCAGATTTTGGTCAAATTTTAACCCTCTGTACAAAATAGAACCGTGCACAGGAACCAATGATGTGTATGTGAGTGTGTGCTGACAATGGCCCTTGACAATGGACATGCCTGAACCACCTGTTGACTATAGGCGTCAGTCTCGAGCTCCCAGGCACATGAATGCTTGATCAATAATTCATGTGGATTGCCCTGGGCGCTGCTAGTCTGGATTCATGCACGGTAAAGGATAAAATGCATGCACATGGAAAAAGGAAGCACATGTTTCCATGTGCTTGCAAACACCACATTCCATTCCAGCTGGCAATCATTTTCAATTTTTGCTTCACATATCACTAAATTTGGGATATAAATAAGCATAAATGATCTAAAGTTCCTCATTTTAATACAACTGTCTACTAATTAAATAGTCTGACAAATTTTTCGCTTTTTGATACAACGAAATCATTTTTGGTATTGAGTTCAGCAGCATTTATCATTGGGGCGATATGTTTCACAGTAGATTTATTTAAGGCTCCATTTACACAAGTGTATGCTCTAATTAATTTTCTTTGCTTCCTGTCACCATGTTTACGATAGAACAGAAGGTATTCATTGTAATTTCGTATAAGTTCAGAAGTAGGGGGAGCACTGTCAAGACCCAACGACAGTATCGGCAGGCGTTTGACTTTACACAGATACTGCCAGAGGCTGAATAAAGACTAGTTATGATAGTGGAATGTCCCATGAATAGATAATGAAGCATTCAAACCCTAACCATTGTTTAGGACCATTGTCATGGTGTTAACCACACACTCCCATACACACCCATTGACCCCTGTGCAAAGTAAAATTTTGTACAGAGGGTTGAAATTAGAGCAAAATCTGGAACCTAACTGTGAAATTAATCATGGATTTCATGAAACTGATTTATGCTTTCATATTTAAACCACCTTCAACCAAATTGTAAACTATTCAGCTATTATTCATATCAATGACAGTGTTATCTGATATATAGTTTATGAATTATTAAGAATCAAAAGTGGGAAATGTTTTTTGAAACACCTAGTATATAATGGTATGTTTTTGTTCGTGTACCGTATGCTAGTTATGTGAGTGACCGAGGGAAGAGAACTAGAACATGGCTGTGCCGATGGAACGCTGCATGTACAGATTTTGTTCCTGTCTCCTTGTCTTGCATGCCAAAGTCCTCAGAAGTCTTTCGGTTTAATCACTGTTTGTTTGTTTGACTGTTTTTTTTTTGTTTTTTATTGTACATCATTTGTCTGTTAAGCAGCTTTATCCAAAATGTTGCTCACGGATTTGGACGAAGCAAATAGGAAAGATCAGAAATTGGCTCAGTGACAAAATGGTGAGTTTCTGGTGATGATCCGGATCACTCACATAACATATTTTAAAGAAGAAATGCACTTCAAAATTATGTCACTTTCATAAGAAAGAAAAAAATCCCTGCAGAACAGAGCAAAAATGATCGAAATCGGATAAGAAATGAGGAAGTTATGACACTTTGAAATTTCATATTTTTTGATTTTTCAGAAAACACTTCTTGACCAGTCTTTATGAATATTCAAATTAGCAAGGTGATGATACGATGCTCTCACAATTTCTTATTCATTTAATGTACAGAAATGGCAAATATAATGATGCATTTCAAGTCCAGTATCCAATGTTTATTTTTAATGACTTTCTTGTTTTATAACCGATTTTTTTTAAATAAAAATCTTTATATAATCAATACGTCTTCTGTGTGTATCACATTATTATTTGATAAAGATAAAGTTCGCCTGACTTCATCCTATTGCATTCATGAAAATAATTTTGTATAAACTGTGGGATTTTACTTCATAATGATGAATGATATGTGGCTTTTGGTATAGCGCACGAGTTCACACTTCGTGCTCATGGCGCTTCGAAAAAAAATACGTATACATACAAAATAAGAAAAGAGGATTGCAGTTATAACTAAACTGCCCTACTTTGGCAAAAGGAAGCAAGTGACATTTTCATGGATATTGACTTTTTATTGATTTGGCATATTTGAGGCATGCTTTATTTGACTGAAAAATCCCAAAGTTACAATATTTTGGCCCATTTCTGAGACATTCGGGTGGCAAAAGGAAGCAAGTGCACAAAATTGCATGAAAAAATTGGCAAAAGGAAGCAAGTCACAACCTCATGATAATTATGATTGTCATTTTCTTCCCTTTGCCAAATCAAGTATGATTATAATATGTACACATAATATATACACACATATATATAATATATGTAATATATTACCTTATAGGAACATGATTCTCATAATCATCATTAATATGATATTATAAGTCACGAGTTTATCACACTGTCTAGGATAAACTGGATGGAAGTTCGGCAAAAGAAAAAAAAAACCACACAGTACAGGTGTACCCGTGATGTCAGGTATAAATGCAAATAATGTCCAAGCTATGATTTCCCCAACAAATACTGAAAATCCATGCAAGTGATATGGATTTTGTCAATTATTGCAACTGATAATATGCGTACTTTATAGCAGTACAATCCTCACTTCCCTACTAAGGATTTTGCATAAGACTTTTTTAAATTTTCCTGAATAAATGTCTTAAATCTTGAAAACAGATAAGTATACCTACAATATACTTAACACCCGGCATTGACAAAATTAGCGCCTGACATAGCTTTAAAGAGGAGAGACGAAAATTTGAAAATGACGATCACTTACCATGTTGGTTTTTCCCTTCTTGCAGATATTGGATGTGGTCCCATACAGCAAGATTCAATCCTGCAGATCTTTATACCATCACCTTTTAAATCATTACTTCATAAGCAATAGGTGACAAAAGTTATAAAGTAAAAACAACAATAAAAATCTGAGATGGATGAAAAGTTTGTGGTTTTAGTAGATATCCTTGGAGAGCGCGAGAGTTACGAAAGCTAGATCAAACTTCAAGCATTTATGCGGACGTCATTCTTTTCCTTTTCTTTCTTCACTTTTTTTTTTTGTTTTTACTCTGAGAGTACAATGCTAAAGATGAGGGGAGAAAACGCGATTAATTAAATCGTGGATGAGAACGAATCTGAAGAGGTTGCGAGTAAAATACGACGTCTTAGCTGCATTCAATTCTGTTTTTCCTTCGCAGACGACGAGAAGCTCGATAACCTGTAGCTCCGATAGACCACAACGTCGCTAGACACAGACTGATTATAGGTGCGCAGATGTTTTGAGCGAAGTGAGCTGCAAGTTCACTTGCTTCACCTGTATCAGCGTTGATTCGTTGCCCTCTTGTTTTAGCAATGTGCTCCGCTCATTGGCGAATCGACACACCAACACACTTACTCCAGATGACCATGTGTGTGTGCGTGATTATGTGATGTGAGATATGCTGCAGATATGTTTTAATACGCTTTTTTCTTGTTACATCAATTTTACGCATATTATATAGCGATAATGATGGTGGTAACTATCCCTGCGTGGTATGTTGTGTGTTTCGGCGTGCGTTTGTGTGCGTGTGCGCGCGTGTGTATGCGTGGAGGTGCAGAGGTTTGGGATGGATAGATTGAGGGTGTGCGCATGTACACGGAGTATGAGTGTTATTTTTTTTTTGGGGGGGGGGTGGAGGTGGGAGCTGGTAGGGAATAAGGGTAGGATTATGTACACTACGAGGGATAAGGGAAATAATGTTAGGTTGGGAGCGTTAGCCTACATAAAGGGCAGAGTAGTCAATTGATGATATTAAAGAAAGATTATATTTTTGTTGTGTTATGGGGATGGGAAGTTGGGTTTTTCTATTCAAAAGATTTCATTCATATGCGTCTTGTGTACTTATTGAGTGGAGATATATTTTGAAAAAAAAAAAGTGTGTGTGTGTGTGTGTGTGTGTCTGTGCGTGTGTGTGCCATACAAGAAATCTTGTTATTGTTCAGTCTTTATAGGGAACAGTTTAAAAAATATTTAGTAGGCCTGCAAAGTTTTAGAAAGCGGCAAAGAATGTAATAAAAGTAGAAGGTATGTCGCCCTCTACGTAATAAAACAGCTCTAGAAGTTTCATTTCTTTTCATTTATTAAGTTTCCACACAAATCATGCAATGTTGTATTTACAGCATCCATGCATGAGAATGTAAATTAACACATAAATCATAAGTTCAGTACAAATGACACTTTCATGACACAAAATCAACTGAAATCATTCTCAAGGATATTACATTCATGACGGATAAATGAAACTGTGTGTGGCGGGAACCTACATAGAAGCAGATGCTTGTGGGAGTAGGTCCCCAGAAAGAAAGTCAAGCACGGGTTACACACACACACACACACACATACACACACACACACACACACTGCACGCACGCGAGTGCACCTGGACAAGCGTACATACACACAAACTCACACACAGCAAAGAAAAGAGAATGATACAGAGGAAATGGAGAAAACACCAACAAAACCGTCGTAGGGTCAGACTGTGCCTTCAAGTTCAAGTTCAAGTTCAAGGAGATTTATTTCATTTCCAACAAACAAATAATTAGGAATACAATAAATGTTCGTATATACAGATGTCAGGAAATCAGTACAAAAATGCGATGAGACTTAATGACATGTATAATAAAGACACAGGTAAATTATCAACAAAGATACAAATAAATGTTATGTCATTATGGTAAAGGCAGAAACAAAATTGCTGGAAAAGGAGGGGACTGCTAAAAAGCAGAGCTTGTAGTATGCAGTCCCCTCATGAAAGAAAAATACGAAAAAAAATCAAATTGCAAAAAAAAAAAAAGAGGGCAATTTGCCTAAGTGATACAAAAAAGACAGAGTAATACACACAAACATGCACACATGAGGACGCACATTGACCAACACAAGACGGCTCTCTTGTAAAGGGAGAAATGATGAGAGGATAGAATGATTAATGAGGAAAATATAGTAAGTCCGAGATGGACAATAAAGGGGGGGGGGAGGAGGAGGAGAAGGAAATGGGGGTCATGACCAGGGCACTGGAGGCACAAAAGGCTCGGGCTCGCCGAGATACAAAAAGTAGTAAAATTAAACAGGGGGCAACAATTTTTAAAATCAAAAGTAAAGAAAAAAAAGAGTAACTTACTGTCAGTACTATGTAGCATACGATTTTTTAAAAATAATTCTTTAACTTTAAAGAAAAGGTATGAAAACTTAATGCTTTTTTTATATTGTTATCAAGAAAATTCCAGAATTTTGGTCCAGAAAAGGAGAATAAAGATTTTGCAAAGACCGTCCTTGTCAAAGGCAAATGATATTCATGAGATTGACGGGTTGGATAAACATGAAAAGTTTCGTTTTTTAAAAACAAGGAATCGAAGACAATGGGGAGAGAATGGTTGGTGAGCTTATACATGAATTGTTTTAATTGTAAACGATATAAGTCGTGAATTTTCAAAATATCATTTTCGTGAAATAAATCATTAGTATGACGTCTCCACGATTTGTGACAAAATGATACGAAGAGCTTTTTCTGTAATAATAATATTCTTTCTATGTAAGTGGAAAAGTGTTTCCCATAATTCAAGTAAGGTAGTATCAAAGTAGAATATAACATAAAAAGTACATTTTTTGGAAGATAAAATTTAACTTTACCACACCTATATTCCTTGAAGTAACACGACATACCGAATCAATATGTAAATCCCAGATAAGTTTACTGTCCATAATCAAACCTAGAAATTTGATGGAAGAAACTTTTTCTATGATCGTGTCTTCCAGGAAAGTATTTCTTGGTAAATTTTTCAACGAATTACTCAACACCATACATTTAGTTTTTTTTTTTTTTTTGCAAATTAATTGACAGTTTGTTCGCTCTTATCCACTGAAGTAATTTCATTAATTCACTGTTAAAGTATCAATTAATCGATCAGAATAAGAATCAGATAAAAACACATTAGTGTCATCCGCAAATAATAAAAAAAAAAAGGCGGATGCTCGAAGAATTTGACATATCATTGACATAAAGAATAAATAAAAGAGGACCCAATGAATTTCCTTGAGGAACACCACAGTTAACATTTTGCATAGTCGATGTGTGACCGTTGATAAATACAAATTGTTTTCGATTGGTAAGGTAACTCCTGAACCACTCTAAGGCCTTTCCTCTGATACCATAATGTGATTATTTGTGAAGTAGTACTATATGTTGTGGTCTTTGGAACCAAAGGCCTTGGAGAGGTCCAGGAAGACTCAAACAGTATGATAAAATTTATCTATAGCTTTTGAAACCTTTACTAAGGAAGGTAAGGATTGCATGAGATGTGCAATGCTTTTGGCGAAAACCAAATTGATGATCAGAAATAATTTTGTGGGTGTCTAAGAACTTCAAAAGCCTGATGTAAACAACCCTTTCTAATGTTTTCGAAATAGAGGATAACAAAGATATTGGTCTGTAATTGGAGACAACTTTCTCCTTTTTATGGACAGGAATTACTTTGGAAACTTTCATAATCTCAGGGACAACACCATTACTTATAGATAGATTGAATACATGTACAAGTGGATCAACAATATAATCTATAATACTTTTTAAAAGGACATTATCAATGCCGCCATATCCAGAACGTCTTTTATTTTTAAAATTCTGAACTATATCTAATAATTCATTTGTATGCAAAGGCATTAAAAACAATGAACTTGGATTGGGGACTTCTTAATAATCTTGAAAATTCAAATGAGTATGTGGAATATTTTGGGCAAGATTACTTCCTATTTGTGAAAAATACTGATTAAAGATATTCACTGTCGAGGTAACATCATCAACAAGTAAATCACCATATTTGATTTACGGGGTTTATCGTTATTTTTGTTCATTGTCATATTAATGACTTTCCGAGTATTTTGAATATCATGTTTAAACAAACTTATCGGATTAGTAAAATGTTTGCGTTTCTCATAACGTAATATTCGTGTGAGGACGTTTTTATATGAAGTCTACTTATCATGAGATTGCTAGGTACGTTTGATTTTGTCAGCATAATACAAATTATTCTTTCGATTAATTGATCGCAGCAAAGATTTAGATACCATGGAAGTCTAGGGGATCTTTTATAATTTCTATATTCATTTTTAACAACAGGAACATGCTTATCCATAAGCGAAATTAAAGTACTCAATCCACATTACCAAGGTCATTTTGCAACCTCTCTATATTACCAGGTGTCACCTTCCAGAAAGTTGACACATTGTCATTTATGGTACCTTTTTTTATTAAGGGGTATGTGAGTGACAAATAAGGTAATGATCGGATAAATCTAAAAGAACAATACCAGAGACCGGTAAGGCATTAATATTACAAAATATATTATCCATAAGAGTTGCTGAGTGATTGGTATACTCGAGTTGGTTTAGCTATAAGGGGTAAAAAAGATGTGGACATCATAATGTATGAAAAAAAGGATTGAGAAGTATTCACAGTTTTAAACTTAGATAAATCTATATTGAATTATCCCATGATATAACAATATTTATTATAAAATACTGGATTATGAAATAGAATTTGCAAATAATCAAAAAAAAAAAAGATCTTGGGTATTAGAATTTGGAGGTCTATAAATACAAGTATATCTTTAGCATGAGCGACCTTGATTTCAACGCATAATGACTCAGCAACTTCATCCATGCAATTTAAACCATTATGTATAATATAATCAAGGTTTTGATTGATATATAAACCAACACCTCCTCCCATTTTATCAAGTCTACTTTTTTGTATGAAATCATGGCCTGGAAGAGAATATGTGGAAGCAGAACCCTGAGTGGTCCATGTTTAACTTAGACTTATTATAGAAAAAGATAAATCATGAGTGTTGTCCAGAAAACAACAAAAATTATCAAAATTCTTATTCAAACTCCTTATGTTCAAATGCATTAAAGAAAAGTAATCATTAATTCCCGTTAAAGATTTGAACTGATTCATAGTATAACACTTGGAAATATTGTTCATTATTATCCTCATTGAATTCTACAATCTGTTTCATAAAAATCAAAATCATAAACTACAGGATACTCATCATATGAGGGGGGGGGGGGGGTCGTTGATTGCATGTGATACTGGGTCTTGACGAAACATTTCAAAAAGTTTTTCGTTATTTTTGAAAGCGAACTTTTCAAACCGCATCATCTAAAATATAAAAGATGAATGGCAAGACCGAACTCGAGTTTCAGCGAGAACCATGCAGAGTGCGTTCGAGTGCACAAGGCGATGACCCAAAGAACAGAAGAAAAGAGATAACTGCAGCTGTAAGAGGAAAGAAATATGAAAGAAAAGGATTGAAAATGAAATCATGTGGACCTGTTCTGCAATTATGCAGAATCTATATCAGTATTATTTGTGATTTCAAATCGTCTGCTAAATCATATTAATTCATATCATCACCAGAGTACTACAAAAGAGGTTCGTTTTTAAGCTAACGTTTGAATGAATACCAACGTTGCATTTCACTATCTAAAGAATTCCCAAATTTGGGGCCATTGTAAATAAAAGTATTCTGCAGTAGCTTCTGGTATATGAAACATATCACTTTCTATTTCTTTATTTTTCTTGAATAAGAGCTCCAAAATTTCAGGCAAAATGCAATTATTCAAGTTATACATTAGAATTCCCAATTTAGTATAAACCATCTATTTTTTAAATTTCACTATCTAAGTAAAGCGAATCAGTATGCGCATATAAATTACGTCCATGATTACATCTTAACATTCTATTTTGGTAACCTATAACTTATCATTATTTATCTTGGCTGAACTTCCCTAGTCTTATATTCTATAACTTAAGGATGGCAGTATTATAGTTGAATATAACATCAAAAGTATTTTGACTGAAAAAACAATGCTTTAATTCATTTAAAACCTGCATTTCTTGAAACCATTTTCTTCTAATAAACAAGGCGAATGCTCCAATTCAAGTGATCAGCAATAAAAAACCCCAATAATTTTGTTGAATGTACACGACGTATAAAAGCTTGATTACAGTTTGTCAACACCAACAATCTTGAATTATGATTATTGTACGTTTTGCAGACTTACATGATTTCAAAACTCTTTAATACAATATGCACATCCATTACACTATAAAGAGACACTAGTCATCTTACAGCATTGCCCAATAATGAACGAAATCGACTGTAATAATTGCTTCTGCAATACCGTGCAAAAACACGTTTTAAGTACTTTTTATGACTGCATTATTTTCTTGTGATGCCCTACAGATAGGTAAAATACCATTATTTTGAGAGCTCGTCCGAACTAAAATTACTAAAGGATGGTGACTAGAATGTCTTGTAAATCCTGTATAATATATGAGTAAACGTTTCCAGATAAAACACATATAATGACGAGTCTATTAGAATGGTATTCATGAATATACAAACTTTCCTGTCACCAACTTTATCACACAATAAACCATCTGACAGCGTCCTTCTTTGTGTAGTGGATATTTGATGTATTTTTCAAAGCTCATAGGGAAGCAAACTACTTGTTTTAAGTAGGGAGTAGAAGACAAGAGTTCGTCGTCTTATCCGCTCATCAATAACGACTCCACACTATGACCTCATTCAAGGTACATTGTATAATCATAATGGATGTTATTGGCATTTTGAAATAGTAAATAGTAGAATTAAGTTATACATGTAATGTTAACTTGCATTTTGAATGGCTTCACTTCTTATACAATTTAACACGAGATATGCCTATTTTTTTTTTTATCGACAATATTAGATATAATTGTTTGAATGATAATTCACTAGTTTGTCTGTCATGGAAATTCTTTGTACATTGGACATTGCAACGATCAAAATTCATATCAAATACATTACAAATACACCAGAGATTTGTCACAGAATGCAGCTGAGTGTTTCGGTGTTTGTTTTTTCGTAAGGCATACAATAATTATTATGTAATATTACGTGAGGATTGATATTCCGTCTGTCTCCGACCATAACATGGAGATGTAAAGGGCTTTGATCAGCAGAACTTTCTTTCTCCTCGGAATCTAGAAGTTGAAGAGAACACAAACTTATTTACTTGGACACCAAAACGTGCTAAAAAAAGAAATATTTTCTTTCTGAAATTAGCATAATCATTGCTTTTAAAACTGTATTTTGTTTTTCTTTCAGAAATATATATTGATAGCACATGCGCGAAAAGTTTGGTGCTTCAAGAACACACGACGCTTGAGATGAAAAGATTTCGCCCGTGATCTATTGGCAAGCTTCGTGTGAGTACTCCCGATCACTCAGTCATCACTCGCACACTCCAAGTGCTTCAAAGCCATTGCAACTAGCCCGACGGAACATCAGTTCTCCGTTGGAAACTCTCGCTGACATACAACCGCAGTCGATCCCGTTGTTCACCCAATCTGAAACCGAAATCGTAACCGAAACTGAAATTGTAACAGGTTACACACATTCAGGTCCGTATAGTACACAGAGTAGGGGAGGGGAGGGAGTAGGGGGTAAGTAATGCCTTTTTAGGGGGAAATGGTATCCACTTTTATGAGGTTGAAAGGTTATTGTAATGATCTCGACTAAAGCGAAATAATATTTTCACATTATGATTATAGTGACTGTAAACTTTCTTCAAAGTAGGAAATAATCTCAAGCTAGGAACTTTCGAAACATGTCTTGTCCATGAAATTTAAAAATGGGTGTTATTCGAGATATTATATAAAATACTCATTTGAACTCAATGTGTCGATTCTTACAGTCAGTTTAATACTTTAAACTTGATTTAAAGGTCTTTTTTGTTTTGTTTTGTTTTGATAGGAAACTCTTGTCTACTATAACTTTTTAAGAATCACATCGGATGATACTAGTCTGATTTAAAGCAAGACTCCCTATACTAAAAATAAGAACGGCGAGAGTCTTGATATTTGATCTCACAAGTCCCATGGAAAAAAAAAAACGTTAATAATAAAAAGATAGCTGGAAGGGTGGTGTGCTAAGCCTCTTCAGTTTTTTTTTTTTTGTGTGTGTGTCTACTTTCATTCTAACGTTCTGTTCGTTTATGTCGTTGAGTGTATTTCCTTTTTTCCTCGTCATTGTTTGTTTTGTGCTTGAGTTAATAAATATCAATCCAAGGAGAGAGCAAAAGTCATACTTATCACTAGTTTTAATTGGTTCATTATACTTGGAATTGCATCTGAACGAAAAGTGCGAACCTACTGTTACTGATCCGTGGGTACTCCCAATGCAGGAGTATATTCTTTGTGATTGGTTTTCACCGGACATGACTTTAATAGCGGGATGAGTATAAGTTTAATAATAGCCAGCCAATGCTGACTGTTTCATACGGGTGCTGCTCGTTATTTCGAAGGTTCGTTATTCCTAACGTTCGTTTATCCGAAACACACGAATTCCCTATACCTAGAGGTTCGTTAATCCGAAAACAATAAAGGGTTCGTTAATCCGAACATTCATAACATTTGTGGCGTTATTCCGAAGGCTCGTTTATTCGAAAATGAAATATTGCTCGTTATTCCGAAGGTTCGTTAATCCGAAATTGAAATAGGGTTTGTTATTCTGAAGGTTCGTTGATCCGACAGTGAAATAGGGTCCGTAACGAACCTTCGGATTAACAAACTTTCGGAATAACGAACCTTATTTCATTGTCGGATTAATGAGCCTACGGAATAACAAACCTCATCACATTTTCGGATTCAACGAACCTTCGGAATAACGAAGTTTCGCAATAACGAACCTTCGGAGTAAAGAACCTTCGGAATAACGGACCTTCGGAATAACGAATTGTAACCGTTTCTTACTAGGAGTGCCTGAGTAGTAGGAGGACAGAGGGCTGAACGCGATACTGTCTTCATCCGCTGAGTTCCTGCACTGCCAGCCGGGCATATCGGCTGGTACGACTCCAGGTCTCCTAGCACGCCCCGTGCACTTGTCGCGGCGGGAGCAGCCCAGCCAGATGTAAGACTCAGGGCCGACACTCTGGCACCTTTCCTTGGCTTCCCAGACAAGAGACAGAACCCAGGACTGGTTGTAAGGGATGGCTAGATGCCTGCCGTGTCCAAGGCAGTGATTATATGCTTCCCAGTATATCATCTTCGTGCAGTTTATGATATGCGCATCTAGACAAGTAAAAGAAGGACACGTACAAGCCGTAATTTAGTCTATGACGAAACATAAAATGTTATGGATGTCCTCTTTATTCTCGTCCTCTCCTTTTCAAAAACAAACAAAAAATAAACAAACAAGCAACAACAAATAAGAAGGCAAACAAACAAAACCCCCCCAAAAAATGAAGTTTACTTATTGCAGCAGTTTTATCATCCCAGCTTCCCAAAACGAAGTGACTTGCTGTAATCAATTTGTCGTATATCTGAAAGTACAATCGCATCGTTTCGAACCTTCGATTATTTTGCATCCTTTGCAATGTAGTAACACCTAGAAAAGTTATGACGGACTCTCTCCCCGTTTATATAGGCAATTAACAATGAGATAAGTTTCTCGCTGTGATTTCTTTGAAGACAATCGTAATCTCAATTATGGAAACACAAAAGATGACTGCTCTTTTAATTTCCTGTGAAATCTAATCGCAAAGAAAGCATTTCAATTACATATATATACAAGCACTCCACACGGTGACACGACGTTTGCTCCAGCGATAATTTCTCCGATAGGATTAGGGTCATGTTTGTGGGTAGAATTCATATTCGTCTTAGCGTGCAGATGAGCAATATTGTCGCAGGAGCAAATGTAAACGATACCTGAATCAACTTGTGTTGATACAGCTGTTATTGCTCCCTCTGGGATCGAGTAGTCAGAAGACAGCCAATTTGTTTCGTTGCCCTGACGTAATGACGATGCGTTGGGTAACGCTTATAAAGATAATAAAGGGGAAATATGTCTTCATTCAGTTCAGTGTCATGGAGAAATGCATCTGAATGATTATATTATGTTGTATACCTCTCATGGATCATCACTTCACGTACCTATTAACCATGTCATGTAGATATCAATCAATCAATCAATTTAATCAATCAATCAATCAATTACTCAATCGATCAATCCATCGATCGATCGATCAATTACTCAATTATAACAGAGAACACAGAGATAGAGAAGAATACAAATGTAGATGAAATGACTTTTATAAGAAATGGGAAGGATATTCCTCTGGAAAAGATTACCTCTAAAGACATTTATGTTGAATTAGTGAAGAAAGTAAGTGATGATTCTTCGGTGATAGAAAAAATGAGAAATTTATATTTGTGTGATTTTTCTAATAGAGATATAAAATGTATTTTTAGTAGGATAAGAAGTAGCACTTTGAGTTCTGCTTTGAGGGATTTTCAATATAGATTATTGCATGGAATAGTGTACACAATTCATCAATTATTTCAGTTTAAGTTCGTAAATGATAATTTATGTTCTTTTTGTCATAATGAGGAAGAGACGTATAAACATATATTTTATACATGTGATTTTGCTAGGAAAGTTTGGGGAAAATGTAGTACTTTCTTTGAATCTGTTGATTTGCAACAGTTGAGTTGGGAAGAGATCTTTTTTGGTATAGAGCTACCAGATAAAGGAAGAGCTCAGTTAGTTAACCATGTTATAATTTTGGTGAAGAAATTGCTTTTTTTAGGAAGGAAAAATAAGACACCCCAACGGAATATTTCATTAAAAGGTCTATAGAGCAGGATAGGTTAGAAGAAGAAAAATTAGCAGTTATACGTAATACGTTGTCAATACATTTATAAAAAGTGGGAAAACTGGAAAAAGAATTGAGAATTTGCTTTGCGTTTATTTAACAGAGTATGGTCTGCCGCACATCCACCAGGAAATGCCTTTTCCACGCACCCGTATTAAGTGTTATAATGTAAGTCAGGACACACAGGTTTTCAGTTGCTTTTGAGGTTTTGTTGTGATGGGGGTTTTGGAAGGGGGAGGGGGGATGGGGTGGGGTAGTAAGAGGGAGAATGGACGGGGGTATTGAGTAGGGGGGGGGGTGGCGAGGGGGGGGGGTTGTTTTGTTTTGTTTTGTTTTAACAAAAAACTTCAATCAATGGATATTGATATTTTAGGTTGGATTGTATGAAAGCGGAAAAGAAATATTTTTGGGGTAAGTGATTCAGTTAATAGAATTTATTATGTAATGAAAGAAAAAATTGTTTAAGAGATTGAGGAATTAGTAATGTAAAACTAGAAAAGAAGAGATGTTTATATGGATTGTATATGTTGATTGTGAAAAAAATGTACCAGAGTGTATCAAAACATGTTAAACCGATGTAAAGTTTTGGTATCAGTTTTGCATCCATTGATGAAAAGGACTATAAAATTGGTCCGGAGATTTTTGTATCAATTTATTTGTATATTATGTTTCCATTGATGAAGAATAAGATATTCTTTAAAACAAAACAAAAATTATAGTAATAATAATAATACTAATATGGACTTATTTATCCATGGTAGCCTCTTACAGTGTTTCCACTGCTCTACCATAGGGCCTGTCATTATTATATGTATTATCCTAGCGTTGCCAGGTACACAGTTATACACCTGGGTTGAGAGGCACATTGTGGGTTAAAACGTCTTTCATTGCAGCTGATTGACAACTTGCCCTATACATCGACGTAAATAAGTACTGAATTGATCAGTGTTTTTAGTAGTAGCCATGATAAAAAAATCACGGGCGTACATACTCGAGCAGGATTCGAACCTACGACCTCCTGGATCACCGGATAGGCGTCATCTCCACTAGACCACCGAGCTATTTACGTCGATGTAGGGCAATTTGTCAATCAGTTGCAATGAAAAACACCTCGACGGAAGAATTTCATGAATTTGGATAAAAACGTCTTGTCCAACACTCTTAAAACATCCGGGTCAGAACTGACCCGGAAAGGGTCCGTTGGGGTCACATCCCGTTCCGGATCAGAAATGACAAGGAATGGGGTCAGATATGACCCCATTCAGAGTCATGAATTGGGTTAGGGTGACCCCATTCCCGGTCTTCATGACCAAATTCCAAATCATTTTTTACCCGGAACGGACGGGTATGGTCCCAACGGACCCGGTTCCGGGTCAGTTCTGACCCGGATTTTTTTTTTTTTTTTTTTTTTTTTTTTTTTTTTTAGAGTAAAGGACATAAGCACTGGGCGGGGTTCGAACCCGGGTCCTCCGATTGGAAGTCGAGAGTGTTATCCACTGTGCCAGAGCGCCCCCACTTTAGATGGTCAACATCTGGAAGCGAAGGTCAGTTATTCGGGGTCGAAACGTTTTAATACAACTGACATAACAATGAATAACCTATAGTGGTAATTTTGTCAAAAACGACAGGAAGAAGTATCTTGTCAACTGTCCATATTTCGTTGTATTAGGTTTACATTTGCCTAACATCGTCCATAATATGCACGATTTAATACATGTAGTTCCCATTTTGTATTTATTTTGATAGGGCCAAACTCCACACACCATCTATGTTATTTTTTGAGGAAGAAATCCTTATACAACATGTACTCGAGAGTAATTCTTGTGATGAGCCTACGAGATCGTTCTTCCAGAAGAAACAGTGGCTGTTGCGACGCTTAACACAATTTGTAATATGATTTTGGAATTTGGAATTTGGATTTGGAATATGTAATATTAAGGTTATTCAGAAGTTTAGCGAATTTTGGGATTACCGAAACATTGGAATAATGAACCTCCGGAATAACACAACGGATGAACGAATCTCTAGGTATAGGGAATTTGTGTGTTTCGGAATAATGAATCTCCGGATTAACGACCTCTATATTTTTTCGGATTGACGAACGTTCAGAATAACGAACATCACTCGAGAGTGGCATATCACATGCTCACACAATTCTAGTAGCGCTTTTCCAACGTTGCTCAAAATCGGCAATCGATTACTGTGTGCAGTTTGCTGCCCGTAATCTTTATCTGCGATGCAACTTACTAGTTAGTAGAGAACTTGAGTTAACCCCGTTCTATAACTCACAACGTGCAGTGTTTAATCAATCTCCATCTTACTGATTTCGCAGTTTATTCCCGAGAAACCAGGGAAGCAGTCACAGGTGAAATTCACCACGTTTTCTTCGCACAAGCCGTTCTTACAAGGATTTGAGTGGCAATCTGGAACGTAGAAAAAAATGAAGCCTCATTTATATTAACACAAATGCAAAGTAAATAGGACCTAATTCGGCAGGTAGCTTATACAGCACAGTTGAGTAAAAAGAAATAACCACAAAAAGCAAATCTAAAGCGAGGTAATCGCAATTTATATCACAGTCACCCAATCAAGAATTGGGATAATGTTATAAGACAATTCTTTTTTTTGTGTGTGTGTTTCCCGTGCAGTCACTTAAAAGTGGCCAGGTCGTTGGAGAATATATCAATGGTAGATTTTTTTTCTTGTTTGTCTGTTATCAAACTCAAAGTAAGACAGTTTGGGAATTTTTCAATTGTCACATAAAGTGATTGATGGCATAAAATGACATAATACGGAAGCTTTAAGTATCTCTGATGTCATATCCTCACAATTAAATCATCAAAATCATGTTTTGGTCAATGATTCCAGGGTCGGACCCAGGAATTTAGAAAAAGTGGTAAGGGCGCCAAAAATATTTCTGGTGCCACTTCCGGGTTTCATCGGCTGACAAGCATTCCGTTTCTCCTGCCACTTCCGGGTTTCATCGGCTGACAGTTTTCTGCTCCCACTACAATCGGCTGACAAAGATAGTATCTTCAAAAATTAACGGCGGCGCCCGCGCCCGTTTTTATTTCTTTCTTTGTATTTCTTTTGTTTTAACAAAAAATGGGGGTCCGCCGTCTCCCCTCTCTGGATCCGTTTATGGATTCTGCAACCATCATAGGGCTTTTTTATCCCTCAATGTCATTGTTGCAAACAAAAACAAAGTAAAACAAAATGGTTTTAACAAAATATAGGTCCCACCATTTTTACTAGGACATACTTGCTTTGGAATCTCAACCATTTGAAAACCAATTTTCATCAAATAAACTTTGAATCCCGCTTGGAATCGTGTGCTCTTTCATATTTCATAAGAGGTCTCTCATTATCTCACAAAAAAGCTGGTAACCTGAAACTTCATCTCAATCCGAACTATATCAGCCCTTTGAGTTTTGTTCTGGGGCTCTTAAACACACACACACACACACATACAGACAGACAAAAAAAAATTAATTATTAAGTGTACCTGGAATACGACAGATACGATATCCAGGTGATGGGATGTCTGAACGAGCCTTCCCGTAGCATGCGGACGACGGACCGAATCTCCGGGGAATAAGTTTAGGGATAAGTTGAATATCACTGCCGTTGACTCGCTTCACTTCACAACGCTTTTGCATGGGCAGATCGTAGTTGACGTTGTAGTTGCCTCGGCAAATGCTGGAATGGGCTATAAGACCACAAATTAATTGGTGTTAATTACATCACACATGGACTAGCGTAATTTTAAATAAAAACAATTTAATGCTTTACTAATAGGGAAGAAAAATAACAATTGTAACAATGTAGTTGGTTGTATTGAAAGATAGTAATGTTTCTAAATGATCACATCATAAGTAGTGAAGCCGCATCGAAAGGATATCCCTTTCGGGATATTCTTTTCTTTTCTTTTCTTTTCTTTTCTTTTCTTTCTTCTTCTTCCTCTTCTTCTTTTGTTACTGTTAACGCTGATTTTGTCAATGTTATTGTGTTTTCTAGTCTATTTGTAAGAGTTGCAAAAGTGCGCTTAAAAACGTCAGTATGAAGCGCCATATAAATGCAGTTATTATTATCATTATTATTATTACTATTATTATCAAGTATAATCTTGAAAGACGTCATTCTATCCACGTTTTGCTGCCTGATTTTATAGATTTTGTTCACATCACTGGAAGGGGACGTGTTAAGCAGATATGTTCCCATTTATCACAATTAATTTCAGTGTTAAGATTAAGTAGAAATTGAAAAGGTGAAATTAATTTGTCACGCCATACTGTCGCTATTTACCAACTATATACACCAACAGCTGATCTGTAAATTAACAAACATGTCGGAAAAAAAAAGAAACCAGTTAATTCCCAGATCAGCAGTTGCAATCTTAACAAATTTTATTTGTAGAGGGAGACAAAGTGAAGAAACTCGCATCTGAACCTTCACCCCTCTGAATAATATCTTTATTTCATATATACACCAAGTAGCGCTTTGCGATCAGCCGGTGGAGTATACGAAAAACACACACACACGCACACAATCTTACTTTGAGTCTTATACATGTTTCAAACGTTCAACTGTGTTTATAATGCTCTACTTAATTTATTTGTTTGTTTTTTAGATGAAAGAAATTAAAAAGGGGAAAATATAAAAGGAGCTCAACGGGCGCGTTCGCGCTCCCTTTAATTTTGTTTCTCTATTGTGCTTGTCAGCTGATGAAACCCGGAAGTGGCACCTAATGGCTTTGCTCACCCTCCCCCCCCCCCCCCTATGGAATTTCTAGATCCGCCCCTGCTTCTTTACCGAGGGTAGATAGCCTCTTCAGTGTAACCACTGATTTTCCAGAGGCCGAGCCTTTATCATTTAATACCCCAATTTCACCATCCCATGTAATAGACCATCGCACGTATTAGTACATCTAGTATAGGTTTTCCCGGCCAATTTCGCACTTTTTTCAGTCCAATTTCTAATTGCTGCATTCAATTTAGCACAATTCAGCCTAGACGGCATGTTCGGTATTTCAATTTTATAATCTTTTCATTTATATTCATTTTGGAGCATTCAAATTACCGTTTACATCATTCGAATCAACACTTTTTTAGTTCAAATTTGTAAGACAAGCACCATTTCGTAAATCGTTCATTCAATTTAGCACGATATAGTCACGTGATCACGTATACGCTGCGCTCGTTCATTCGAATTCATTCTTGGGCATCCAATTTCGCATTTACTGCAGTCAATTTAGCAGACACGTTTATGCTTTTATTCTGATATCACCTTTGCAACAGTACTTTCAAAATATGTGTATGTGTTTATAATGTTTGATAGCCTTATTTCATTCACAGATACAGTGATCTTAAGTTTGTTTTGTCAATAATTGGGAGAAGGAGGTTTCAATTTACATCGTGTTTATTTCTTTCATCTGCATGTTTCATTATTTTCATTTGGTGGGTGCTAGATTACGTTAATTGTCATTAGGAATAAATAAAAGTTCTTGGATCAGCACTAGCCATCAATTTGTCAAGGTTAATTACCCTCAAATGCTTCTATGATTCTTTCCCTGTCTTCTAGAGAGATACGCCTGTATCTAACTCGTGCTGCCATGACTGGACATAAGAAAGTGAAGTGAATCTATGGTACTGGTGCAAGCATGGCATGTATAGTTCTGATAACATGTATGAAAGAACAACAAACAGAACAACAAACTTGAGTTATTTAGGGTCAAAGATACCTTTACTATATACTTAACAGTGTGTGGATGAAGCAAAAAATTCACATTTAAATACATATAAATCACGGTTCTCACCTTTTCAAAATAGAAATAACATTACGCCAATTTGAATGAACATGTTTGGAATTTGACTGCCCATACGCGAAATTGAATGACTGAAATACCATTTTCCGCCAGTGCTGGCGAATTTGAATGACTGAAGAGCACGTGCCAATTTGAATGCTCGTTTTACGAATTCGAAAGGCACATGTGCGAATTTCATTGACCGAAATGCTAAATTGAACGAACAAGTTGCAATTTTGAATGACAGAATGTGCAGTGACGAGGATTTTCGCTAAATTGAATGAACCTTTTATCAAATGGACTGACAAAAGTGCCAAATTGGCCGGGAAAACCTATATTATACTCAGTAGACATCGAGCGTAAACCGTCTTGTCTGACAATGTCTGATGGTATTATATACACACCGGAAGGGACATGAGGAGTCAGAACCCATGCCATCTCCCTCTCCTCTCCCCTTCCTCCTCCCCCCCCCCCCCACATTAATGTACAGTCAAACCTGTCTATAGCGGCCATCCAAGGGAGACGAAAAAGTGGCCGCTATAGACACGTCATCCAACTTTGTGTGCATTGCCTACATAATGTGTCATCGTTGCTTAAGTACTTACATGTACATGTACATGTATGTGTGTACGTATGCACACACGTAAGCTAAACACTAATGCATTATAATGACTAATGAGTGATGAATGCAGCGATGGCGAATATGGCGATCACTAAACGTTGCCCATGAATGACTGGCACGGCTACAAAGCAGAAAAACACGCTGAATTATCAGCTCTTTGGCCGCTATAGACAAATTAAAATCTACCACGGAAAACAAAATTTGTGGCCGCTGGCCGCGTTAGACAGGTGGCCGCTATACACAGGGTCTTTAACAGGATTTTTCTCTCGGGGGATTTTTCAGTGGCCGCTATAGACAGGTGGTCGCTATAGACAGGTGGCCGCTAAGGCAGGTTTGACTGTGCCATAAAATAGCTGGTTGACAACTGACAATCTCACTGTAGCGCAGATGAATTATGAACATCACTTTTCAGCTAATGGAATTCCTAAGTAATTGGACCGTCAGATTATAGAAATGATGCGTGGAAGTTTTACCTGTGCCGAGCAGACAACAATAGGTCACCATGGCAACGATGACAATCAGCGGAGGCAGTTCGACCCTCTGTGTGGGGAGGTTTCGTGAAACACGATCACACCGAAAAGAAAGAAAAAAAATACACATACAATCCTATTCGTTTGATGTGTGTTTGGAATTATTTATAAATAACTTTCCGCAGAGCTAATGAACTACTGAAAAAGTATACTTGCGCTTCTGTAAATGCGGTGAGTGCGTGACGGATACATTCATAATGTGACGTGATGTGGTTATGTATGTAGGTATGTTTGATGTGCAAACTAAATGGAACATTGAACGTTAAAAAGATAGTATAGTTGTGGATGAGATGGGGATGCAGGTTTTTTCTTTTTGCGAAATGATTTAAAACCACCTATACGAAATATTGAAGAGCATACATCGTGTAAGATAAATTGAAAGTTTATCTGATGAATATTGGTTTTGAAATGCCTGCATGGGCTATCCAGAAAACATAGTAAAACAAAATGGTCCTAATAAAAGATGGGTCCCACCTTTTATTATGATCTCTTTGCATCTGAATATCTATGCCATTTCAAAGCCGATTTACATCAAATAAACTAAAAATTTCCTCTCAGAATTGTATGCCCTTTAATATTATTTTCATCTAGGTTGTTTCTTACCATCTTGCAAACCGTTAAAATCCTGAATCCCCATCTCAACCAAAACTATATATACCATCCCTTAAATGCGTGAATTATGCATGCCTTTTCTTCATATCTTATAGAAGAAGGCCAAAAAATCACGTTAAAACTTTAAAGCTATGGCGTATACGTTCTATGACGACAGTGCAGTGTGCCTGATTAATTGCATAGACATGCATATTTCAAAATAGTACATCATCCTTCCGTTCATGGTCTGCAGAATTACTTTGCTCTGAAATACATCGGACCACTGTCTTGGCGGAGAGAGAAAAGTACAGGCTATTAGTACAGTTCCACACCATCATAGGTCATCTGAAATCATCACCAACACTGGATCACTTCAAGCAAAACTTGAAGACCTACATGTACTTATTTTGATATCCCAATATGTACACTGGACTTGTACTGTCACGGCCTGGCAATTTGTATATAGGCCTATATATTTTATCTCCTATGGCGACCAGGGATGACATCTCATAGCGCTTTGTATCCAGTGGAAAAGGCGCTCTAAAAATATATTATTATTATTATTATTATTATTATTATTATTATTATTATTATTATTATTGTTGTTGTTGTTGTCGTCGTTGTTGTTGTTGTTATCATTATTATTATTATCATTATTATTATGTTAATTGACATTATCAAATTTATAAAGTAGATTCAACGGAATCGAATCAGAAGAATTTCATGAAAATAGGGCCAGTGGATAAGAAACTTATCACCTTTCAAAATTTCGTATATTTGTATACGGAATCAAGGATCAATCACGGATACCTTGTACTAAACGACGAATTTACAAGAGTGTGTCTGGCCTCTCCTGATGAAGAAGTGCAATGATAAGGTGACTTTGTTTGAAAAAAAAATATATGATTTTGAGTCACTGAATCACAACTAATGCAATTTTTCTGTTATTGCTACATTTTGAAACAAAGCCACAATCTATAATGCACAATCTTATTTTCCATATTGATCTTGTTTCATCAGCTTTCAATAGGCAATTATATCTATATATATATATATATATATATATATATATATATATATATATATATATAAATCATTACTGCTCACTTGATTTTGTTACAGGGATAACAACAACAAACCAAAAGCCTTATATTGTGTCAATAATTCTTCTGTGTGTTTTTTACTTTATATTTGACGCTATAGGTGTTTTTTTTTTTTTTTTTACATAATGATGTTACCTCGATAAACGTCGATGGAGGGCAATTTGTCAATCAGTTGCAATAAAAACAGCTGAAAATTTAATGAATTTGAAGAGCAATTTAGTCATTAATGTACAGTGGGTGAAACAGACTCACTGTCATATTTCTAGAGAAAGTGGGATTTTGATTTGCTTTTTAATATTGGAAGTGAATGACAACATCACGCTATTAGGAAGGTCATTCCAGTCTTTCAGTAGGACAATGATACCATCTTTTTTTTTTTTAAGGCGAAAATGATTCTTGTCAACCCGTAAATGCATAAGACGTCTTCATCGGGTTTATAGGGCAAATATAAAATTTGTCGTTTTTTTTTATGGTTGAAAATACATTGGAACGATCATTTGCGGAAAATCTGTACAGGAAGATACCAACGTTATATGAAAATAAATGATTACTTACCTTGAATATTTCAAGTGGTATGAGCGAAAAAAGGATTCTTAAGAATATAATGCATATAGAAAATCTTTGTGACCATCATCGTTATCATTTAGGTTCATTACACTATGTAGGAAGACATGCATGGAAGTTAGCCGAAAAAAAAAATACCCGTGTTGCAAATAATTCAATTCAATTCAAAGTTTATTTCATTTTCCGACAAAACATAAGTTACACATTTTTTGACAACAGAGAATAAGGTAAACAGAACATTATGTATTGAAAAGAATGTACAATAATTGAGGACCTTATAGTAATTATACATTGTTGTAGAAAAAGAAACAGAAGTGATCGAAATGAAGTACATGTATAACTTTGCTTAAAGTGCGAAAAATGGAGAGACCCACTAAAAAGACAGAGCTTGTAGAATGTGGGCCCCTCTGGAAAAATAACATCGGTGGGAAGATTAATTGAAGCATCATAAATACAAAAGGAAAAGAAAAGAAAAAAAAAGAAGAAGAAGAAGTCTGGAAGCCCACTGAGAATTAGATTCACAGATAAATACATTTACTTTCATAGACGCGAACAAACATAGAAAAAGACTAGACAACGAAACAACTACTGAAGAAAAGGTTGTACGGGACAAAACGGAATGGACAAGACTAACAAACAGAAGACAAAATAGCAAACGAAAATGCACAACAGAGACAGCGATCTCCGACAGAAGCATGTCAAGAGAAACAGATGATTGTTGTGGAGAAAAAAAAAGTGATATTGTAACGCCTGAAAGGAGAAAAGCAAGGATGTGAAGGGACGTATGAACAGGAGTAAGACAGAAATTCAAGTCTTTGACGCTTTGGGCGATAGCGTAGATGGCAGCAGACATCCACTAAAAAGAATACAATTTATTCTTCAAAGAGGAAAAAAGGTAATTAAGTCAGTATGTGAGAAAGAAGGCCAAATGGCTAGTTCAGTACTGTAAAGTCATACGATTGCAATAGAAAGGACTTCAGTCTCCTCTTGAAAGAATGTATAGATGGAGCGTTTTTTATATCATGATTCAAAGAATTCCAATAATTTGGGCCTATATAAATAAGTGTATTTTTAGCAAGGATCGTGCGTAAAAGGGGTAAATGAAATTCATTGGAACGCCTAGTGGGATATTCATGAAATGATTGGTTTTTGAGGAACATAGAATCAAAAATAGATGGAAGCAAATTGTTGCAATAATTGTACATAAATTGGCCTAAATTATACAAAAACAGATCTTTAATTTTTAAGAGCTTGCTAGAGACAAACAACGTGTTTGTATGAGAACGTACAGGGGAATGGCAGATAACGCGGAGGGCTTTCTTTTGCAAGAGGGACACTCTTTCAAGTAAATTCTGATGCGTGTTGCCCCAAACTAAAACTCCATAATTCAAATGAGGCAATATTAACGACGAATATAACATAAGTAATATTTTTTGTGGAATATAAAATTTCAATCTATTTATAACACCTATATTACGCGATATTATGTTACAAATATTATCAACATGTGATTTCCAGGAAAGTTTATCATCCACAATGACCCCCAAGAATTTAATATTTGATACTCTTTGTAGATGAGAATCATCTAAAACTATGTTTGTGTTTAAACTATCAACAGTATTACTAAAAATCATATATTTCGTTTTTTGAGCATTGAGTGATAACTTGTTAGCTCTGACCCAGTTTGTCACTTTATTCAATTCAATATTGATTTTGTGAACGAGAAAATCAATATCGTTATGGGCGAAAAATACATTTGTATCATCTGCGAAATGAATAAAAGAGAGATCATCAGATACGCGACAAAAATCATTTATATAGATAATGAACAATAACGGCCCTAAAATACTTCCCTGTGGGACGCCACATTTAACTTCTCTGATAACTGAATCATTATTTTTAATTGTAACAAATTGTTTTCTATCGACTAAATAACTCTTGAACCACTCCAAGGCCTTCCCACGTACTCCATAATGCGATAATTTATAAAGTAAAATGTCATGATTGATGGTGTCGAAGGCCTTGGAGAAGTCTAAGAAAATACTAACTAAATGAGAATGATTATCAATGGCATGAACTACTCTATCAACGAAATATAAAAGAGCATGCGAAGTACTATGTTTTTCACGAAAACCAAACTGAGAGTTCGTAAAAACTTCATGTACCTTCAAAAAATTGATCATTCTCTTATAAATAAGTTTTTCTAAAACCTTAGACAGTGAGGACAATAATGAAATTGGGCGATAATTGCTGACTACAAGTTTATCGCCTTTCTTAAATATTGGTATTACTTTAGCCAATTTCATTTTATCGGGAAACACACCGTTAAAAATTGACAAATTAAATATATGAACAAGTGGATCAGCAATCGAGGAAATAACACCCTTAAGTATAAAATTATCTATCTCATCATAACCAGAACTTCGTTTGTTCTCAAAAGAGGAAACTATATCAATAATTTCAAATCTATTAGTCGGTGTAAAAAATATGGAATCAGAGTTGCGCTGGCCTAAAAATTCAGTAAAATGAGTTTCTGTTGCAGGAATAGTTTGAGCATAGTTTTCACCTATTTCTGAAAAATAGGAATTAAAAATATTTGCAATATGAAGAGAATCATTAATCAATTCATCATTCATTTTAATTTTGTCAATGTCAGAGTTTTTACTCGGAATATTCATGGCCTGTTTTAGAACTTTCCAAGTATTTTTCATATCAAACCTATATCTCGAGTATTGCTTAAAGTAATATTTTTTCTTTTCAGAACGTAAAATCATTGTCAAAGTATTTTTGTATGATGTATATCTATTCTTCGATCGCTCAGTTTTTTCCAACTTATATTTATAATACAAACGATTTTTCCTATTAATTGAACGAAGGATTGATTTTGAAATCCAAGGTAACCTGGGTGTTTTTTTGTAATCTGTTCTATTTTTTTGTTTTGGAATTACATCATCTAAATGATGATTGAATATTTCCATAAAATTATGAAAAGATATATTGATATCATCGCTGTCAAACACTCTTGACCAGTCAACATTCTCGAGAGCCACATCAAAACTAGCTAACTTTTCGGGTGAAACTCTACGACTAAACAAAGGAAATGAAGGAGGTTTAATATTAGATGAGGTTTTAAGAGTAAAATAAGTCATTATTGGAAAATGATCAGTCATATCTGAAAGAATTATGAAAGAATCGGGGAGGGGTAGAATATTACAAAAAAGGTTATCAATGAGGGTGGCAGAACGATCTGTAATACGTGTGGGTTTGGAAATGAGCGGAAGAAAGGATGAGGATAGAAGTGTGTGAAGAAAATCACTAGAGATATTATCATGCTCAGATTTCAGCAAATCAATATTGAAATCGCCGAGTAAAAAGCAATCCTTATTTCGGAAAACGTGTGAATTTGCCAAATCTGAATAATAGGTTAAAAAATCATTAGCGTTTGAATTAGGAGGTCTGTATACAATGCCTAATATAAGATTTTTACATCCTGGGATGAGAATTTCTATAAACAAAGATTCAACCGTTTCGTCCATTCTAGAAATATCTTGATGGACAATAGTTTCAAAGGAACATGATATGTACAATGCAACACCCCCACCATTCTTATCAGGCCTATTATTAACAAATAAATCGTAACCATCAATTGCAAAGGAATTTTCTGAATTAGAAGTTAACCATGTTTCACTTAATCCAATAACCGATAACGATTGACTTTCATCAGATTCTAATAAGTACTTTAAATCATCAAAATGTTTATTTAAACTCCTAATATTTAAGTGTAACAAAGAAAACGTATCCTCAGAGAAGTTATGAATCATATCCTTGTATTGATTTACTGTAATATAATTGCATAACATATTTTCAGTGAAATCATTACTAAAATCATGAGGCAATTCATTTGCTCCTGTATTCAGGGTATCGGTAACAAAATCATCATAAGGGGTGGTTCCTGTACTGGTTAGCCCACTAACTCGGTCAGAGTCTAACCTAGTGTTCCTAAACAATTCAAAAAAGTCATCATTCGATACGGAATAAAATGGAGCATTAAAAAAATTAGCCATGATTAAAGGTACGAGACGAGATTATAAAAGTCTGCGATGTCAACAAAACTAGTATGTCGTAAATAAGTGGATGATACAAGAAAATAACCAGTCGCCAGAAAGAGGCAAAACACTGGAGTAATCTACAAGTATAAATGGCGTCAAAATCACGATAAGCAGGAGATCGCTGAGGAGAAGAACGTGAAACGAGAAAGAGCAGAATAAGGTAAGTGAGAACGTTGAGAAGCATCGTCAGAGAAAGACATAGAACACACACAACACAATAATAAGAATAAATCAAGTGTCTCTGTGGGCTTCCGAAAGAGGAGAATAGGGATGAGAAGGGAAGTAAAAGAACGAGCTCGACCGGCTGTTGTCGAAAAAGGAGAAGTACAAAGACGTGAGTTGCGCTAGCGTAAGAATTCAAAATGCTGCACAGTGCGTAAACTTGTGAATTGCAGCATAGACACACCAACTGAAACTTTGACGGAAAAAAAGAATCAGTAAGAGTTCAGTGGAAGCAGTATATATCGACAGCATGAATGGCTGTCCGTGCCAATCATACATTTTTGGCAAAGCAAAATATCCAATATTGCATAAAAGGAAGAAGAAGAAGAAGAAAAAAAAAAAAGAACTCGCCACCTGCAACGCTACCTTTAAATTCTTGATCACAAGGCAAGGCATGATAATTTGCAAGGCATGATTTCCAACAAATGATGGAAATTAAATTGGAACTAAGTGTCACTCAAATTAGGTGTATGATTATGTAAACCCAAACGTCTATTACTGCATTCTTTTTTCCTGCATAAATGTCTCTCGAATACGATAAGAAAAAAAAAATATCTGTAGGCCAACTTCAAACGGCAATGACCAAATTAGTGTTTGACATAACTTTACAGCCTAGAAATGGAGATTATCAAAATGAAGATTGCACTTACCATGTTGGTTTGTCCAATCCTGCAGGTCTTTGATTATATGGTGACATGCACGCAGCAAGCTTCTTCCCCTGTATTTCAGTAGGTCTTTTATGGTTTTTTTTAAATCAATCACCTCATAAGCAATATGTGACAAAAGTAATATCGTAACAACAATCCGAGGTGTTTTGCAGATCTCTTTGCAGAAGGCAACAGTTACGGAAGCTAAATCAGACTTCAAGCATTCAAGCGAACTTCATTTTGTAATTTCTGTCTTTTTCACACTCTACCTGAGAATAAATGCTGCAAACGAGAGGACAAAACGCGATTCCTAAGAACAAAGTTGAAGAGGTTGCCCTAAATACGGCGTCTTGTTATGTAAGTCGTTAAGCTAGCTGCATTTGTTTCTGTTTTTCTTCGCAGACGACGAGAAGCTCGGATGACCTGCAGCTCTGATCGATCACAACGTCGCGGGAAACAGACCGAGTGACACAGAGGTGCGCAGATGTAGCTGCATCACAAGAGTACATGGTAGCGTTCATCCCTTTTCTTCTATGGCTCACACCTGTAAATGAAATGGAATGTCCCAGACCCCTTCACAAATTCGTACCGAAGATATGAAAATGAATGAAGAAAAAAAAAATTAATTAAAAATCAGTTATGCAGTTTGGCAAAAAAAAAAAAACTGAATAGCTGGAGATATTGAGTATGAATTCCTCTTCAAACTGCATTTTGGTTGGAAGATGAACGCTTTTCTCATGGAATTTGAAGGGACTATAGTTCATTGGTTGCATGTAGAGAAAATGGGTGATTTTTTTTTTTTTTTTTTTTTTTAGTGAAAAGAATTCGTAGTCTGGCTTTGCGGACCCTTGAACAGAGTTTTAGCTGAAGAACCCGCCTTGGGAATTTGATGGATGAAAGGGTATAGCTCACTTATCCAGGTTAGTGAAGATGAAACACCACATTCCACCCAGTTATTTTAATTTTTTTTCATTTTTAATTTTAACACACGTCTCTATGGGGAATTATTTACCCGTGTTAACCCTATAGAGTATGCATGTAATGCACACAAGTCAATGGGAAGTATCCATCCCATACAAGTTCTGCTGGTTTAGGTTGATCTATTCTGTTAAATCCTTCCCCCATCCCCCCCCCCCCTCCTTCCCACTCTCCCCCCCCCCCCCCCACTCTGCTTAACTGCAATTTGCGATTTGCTGTGCTACTATAGATCTTAGTACATCTTAGTCATCAGTATCACACAACTTTGAATGACTGTTGTATTCTAATGTATTTCTTTGTTTTGGCTACCACTGAAACAGCTCAAAATGCATAGGTCTAAATCTGTTTGATAAATCAGTCTTTTAAAGTACTTTGTAGGCAATAAGGTGATGATGACAACCCCTTAATCTAGGATAACTGCCTGCCTGCATTTTGGTTGGAAGATGAACGCTTTTCTCATGGAATTTGAAGGGACTATAGTTCATTGGTTGCATGTAGAGAAAATGGGTGATTTTTTTTTTTTTTTTTTTTTTTTAGTGAAAAGAATTCGTAGTCTGGCTTTGCGGACCCTTGAACAGAGTTTTAGCTGAAGAACCCGCCTTGGGAATTTGATGGATGAAAGGGTATAGCTCACTTATCCAGGTTAGTGAAGATGAAACACCACATTCCACCCAGTTATTTTATTTTTTTTTCATTTTTAATTTTAACACACGTCTCTATGGGGAATTATTTACCCGTGTTAACCCTATAGAGTATGCATGTAATGCACACAAGTCAATGGGAAGTATCCATCCCATACAAGTTCTGCTGGTTTAGGTTGATCTATTCTGTTAAATCCTTCCCCCATCCCCCCCCCCTCCTTCCCACTCTCCCCCCCCCCCCCCCACTCTGCTTAACTGCAATTTGCGATTTGCTGTGCTACTATAGATCTTAGTACATCTTAGTCATCAGTATCACACAACTTTGAATGACTGTTGTATTCTAATGTATTTCTTTGTTTTGGCTACCACTGAAACAGCTCAAAATGCATAGGTCTAAATCTGTTTGATAAATCAGTCTTTTAAAGTACTTTGTAGGCAATAAGGTGATGATGACAACCCCTTAATCTAGGATAACTGCCTGCATGTTTGTTAATTTACAGATCAGCAGTAGAGGGAGACAAAGTGAAGAAACTCGCAACTCTATGTATTCATCTTATGAGGAACTAATCAATACTGCAAGATTTATTTTTGAAAAAAACCCTTCTTTGAGAAGCTTTACAACCCTTCAGTGTTCAATTTCTCATGATGTAGGGGCAAATATCATCAAAACCACACTTATGATGATAAAAACTCAATTAAGAAATATGACCTCTACTCATAGAGCTCTGAAATACAGCTCTATGCCTCTACTATATCTAGCTGTGTGCTCAGTTCATTATTCAGTGGAGAATATGTCGCCTTCTTTTGAAATGTTGGAAGAGAACTATGCTACGAAGAGGTTATACTATTTAAAGCTGCAATTAAAGACTATTACCGTACCATTTAAGTTTCAACTTCCATCATTTCCCACTGCATGCACAGTAACAACGTAACAAAAACAAAAACGCAAAACACCCCCTAAGAGGCAATTATCTACTACAACACAAAGTAACCAAACTGCAAATGCTAAGCTCTGTTGCAGTCCCATAATACGTTAATTAAGGTCCTTTCTGAGTCACAATATGTTATACAACTGGTTGTAAGTATATGAATATTATGTAGATCCTATGGAGGGGATTTTATGATTAGATGTACAATGTACATGACCACTGCGTGGGCGTCTGTATGTAGGCCATCAGGTTTTTTCAATACCTTTTTACACTGTGACCTTATCATTGGCATGCTTTCTGTAAAGCCGTCAGAAGTAGTGACAAAATGCATGCACTCTCGTTAAATGACGGTATCATAATTAATATCCCCCTCGAATAGTATACTACACAAGGTGGGCCACAACTTCAAATTTGAGCATAAAAGTTATTACAAGCTCTGTATGTTTTATAGAATATTATGGAAAACGCTTCTGGGCTGAGCGCACATCACGAACCCACAATTTCGGTGCGTATTTCCCCCCTTGTGATGCTCATGTTCAATGTTTTGTCACGTTTTGTACACATTCTTTCAAAGTACCACTGTAGTTTTATGTTTTTCAAGTTTTGCACATGATTTTGAATAGTCAAAGACCAACATTACACTATATGGATACACATTCAGGACAGTACAACAGATTCAAAATTTCCCCGTAATTATTTTCCAACCTTCAATTGTTCCCTCTTCCCTCCTCTCTGTCTCATCTTTCTCCTCCAAACGATTTCCTGATTCTCACTCTGTTCTTCCTTATACTCTCTCTGTCCCCGATTCTACCGTCTCCACTAGCATGACTAGTGCAGCTTCAGCATCCGGCATATGCACTGCTATGCAACTTAACCCTTTTCATACAGGAACCCGCTAGCATGTATATTAAGTCTATGGAGATTTCAGAATTCAGTATCAAACGAGTTAATTGTGACTATCTGCCTGTCTCTCCACTCACCCTATGTCGCTTCCCTCCTAAACTCTCCTCTTTCTAGACTCTTCTTCTCCCAAGCAACGGTCCATGCAAGGACCACGTATACAATCAGTATGGTATTACCGCGAACCTCTCTCCCTCCGATTCTAAAAATTTAATGAAGTATTCCATACATACACATTCAGAACAGTAACAAATTCTAAAAAAGAAGTCTTCCATCATTGATGCATACTACTGTGTGCGTTTATTGTACGTTTTTATAGATTTACATAATTTCAAGACTTTTTAATGTAATCATAATGAGCATCCATTACACTATGATAAAAAGACAATGATTATCTGAAATATTGCCAATTAATATTGATATTGATTGTAATAACTGCTTCTGCAGTACACCGCCCTACTATAATTGATAAAAGGAAACAAGTGACAAAGGGACCCTTTCCAATGAAGGGGCAAAATATATCATTATTCATGATAACATTAGGACCAGGACATGTCATGACGTCTTGATATACAATACAATACAATACAATCAGATCATTTATATAGCGCCCTTACACAGTCAATGACTGGTTTCACAGCACTTTACAACATCCCGTTACAGATTGGCATCAATAAGGAAAGTCCTAAGATTCTTCTTGAAGACATCAAGGGATGGGGAAATGCGGACGCACCGAGGTAGATCGTTCCACAATCGCGGTGCAGCCGTCACAAAAGCATTGTCCCCCGCTCTACTGTTGGTTTTGGGTACATGAAGTAATGTGCTATCTGCACTTGAACGTAGTCCAGGGCGAGCAGAACAGTATGGGGTGATCAGAGATCTAAGATAAGTAGGAGCTTTCCCTTGAAGACACTTGTATACAATTGTCAAGATCTTGAAAGCTATTAATGCGCTGTGCGACTGGTAGCCAATGTAGCTGCTTCAGCAAGGGGGTGACATGATCACGCCTACGGCACATGAAGATGAGTTTTGCGGCACGATTCTGTACGATATAGACTAATCCTTCATGCAATAAGTCCTTCGCTCAAAACTTTACATCCCGGGCATGGCGGGAGAAAATGCAACATTTCATCTTCACACATTAGAAATAATTGTGATGACCTGTAACGTGCATTAATTTGCCAACGTATACAGGGTGTCCCTAATACACTTTGAAAATGGTCCAAAAATGAAAAAAAAAAAATATCGAATTTGGAAAATTTTCCATAGTTCTGAATAGTCTCTTCTATCATAATTATCATGACACCAAAAATAAGACAATGTTTTGTGCTTGAGTTTGCACCGCCCACTTTTATAGTGGACATTATGTTGCACAGGAATATCAGCTATCCACTTTGGATGAGGTGAAAGTGTTGGTGGTTTGGTATGTTCGTGAGACGCGTTCAACTCTGAGAGGTGTATTTCACTGTCATTATAGGTCCACCCTTAGGCATTTAGCTCCACTCAAACCACATTTCCTTGTCCAGAACGCTATACAATTTTCTTTTGGGGGCACTGGCAGGCGCAGGTGTATGCTACGCCAGAATAGACAACTGAATGGATTTCGTGAATTCCTGCACATGCAGGAACTTTTAATGTCCTTTACAAAAGTGGGCAGTGCTCACCTAAGCATGGAATATTGTCGGACTTTTTAGACCTTCAGCTAGCCATAACAAAATATTTACCCGAAATTCAGTAAAACAAAGTGTGTAAAAACACGCATTTTTTTTTAGGACGTCTTAAGATTTTCTTGGGACACTCTGTAGACAGGATACAATACCATTTGAGAGTTTGCTCCGAACTAGAATCGGTGACTAATGTTTGGTAAGTATAATAAGCAGCACGTTTCTAGGTAAAGAACAATTTGATGAGGGCTATAGTCATATGATGATGACTGATAAGCGCGAATTAACGCTCCCATTTCCAACTTTATGAGACATGAATTATCCGATACCATCCTTATTGCTCCGGTTGTGTATCAGATTGCATTTGTTTTGCAGACCTACAAGGAAGCAATCAAACACACACAGAGTCCGTGGTCTTGATCCACAACACCTAATCACTTCTCAAAGTTGCAGTATTATATGGACATCATTCGTATTTAGATCAGTTAATATAGCAATTTTTTACAGTAGTCTGACCTCCCTGCATACAGTGACAGTTAATGTTATTATTGCAGTTTGAATGACATCAATTATTATCTAACAATTTAACACATGGTAAAGTATTTCCCCAACAAAATATGTGAATTCCCATTGCTCTGTATGGTCTAGAATGAAAGTAACATTGTATAAATGCTATATTTATATATATGTATATGTATACAGTATATATATATATATATATATATATATATATATATATATATATATTTATACACGAGCAAAGAGAGTTAAGGGTTTGGGACGAACACCGATCTAGGGCTTTCAATAGCTCAGTCGGTAGAGCACCGGTCTAGTAATCCGGAGGTCTCGGGTTCGAATCCCGATGAAAACCCATTTTCTTTGCTCAAAGTTTTCGCTATATTATATATATTTATTTATTTATTTATTTATATTTTTGATCAGTTAGAATAGCTGCATTATAACCTTCCCATACAGTGATTCATCTTGAATAATCATTGCAGTTTGAATGGCAACATCACAATATAACACAGTATTTACATATTTCCCCAAAAATGAATGTGTGAATTCACATTGCTCTATAGCATAATCAAAGTAACGTTGTGTGGATAGCATGCATATTTAGATCAGTTAATATACGTTTTCCCGGCTAATTTCGCACTTTTGTCAATCCATTTGATAAAAGGTTTAATTCAATTATGGGTAGTCAAATTCCAAACATGTTCATTCAAGTTGGCGTAATGTTATTTCTATTATGAAAAGGCGAGAACCGTGATTTTTACGTATTTAAATGTGAATTTTTGTTTCATCCACACACTGTTAAGTATAGTAAAGGTATCTCTGACCCTAAATAACTCAAGTTTGTTGTTCTGTAACGCCCCTTTTCTTTCATACATGTTATCAGAACTATACATGCACTACTACCAGAGATTCACTTCCCTGTATTATGTCCAGTCATGGCAGCACGAGTTAGATACAGGCGTGTCTCTCAAGAAGACAGGGAAAGAATCATAGAAGCATTTGAGGGTAATAACCTTGACAAAATGATCGGCTAGAGCTGATCCAAGAACTCTATTCATTATGATGATTAACGCAATATAGCACCCACCAAATGAAAATATGAAACATGCAAATGAAAGAAAATAATCACGATGGAAATTGAAACATCCTTCTCCCAATCAATGTCAAAACAAACTTAAGATTAATGTACCTGTGGATGAAATAATGCTATCGAACATTATAAACACATAGACATATTTTGAAATGACTATTGCAAAGATGATATCAGAATAAAGAATGAATACCAAAATATGAAATGTTATGATGCTCGCAAACATGATGAATGAAAATGAAGAAAGGAATAAAAGCACTATAAGCGTGTCTGCTAAATTGACTGCAGTAAAGGCGAATTTGGATGCCCAAGAATGAATTCGAATGAACGAGCGCATCGTATACGTGATCACGTGACTATATCATGCTAAATTGAATGAACGATTTGCGAAATGGTGCTTGTCTTACGAATTTGAACTGAAAAAGTGCTGATTCGAATGATGTTAAAGGTAATTTGAATGCTCCAAAATGAATTTAAATGAAAGGATTATGAAACTGAAATACCGAACATGCCATCTAGGCTATTGTGCTAAATTGAATTCAGCAATTAGGAATTAGATTGAAAACATAATGCCTCCGGCACCACTTCGTGGCGGAGGCATAAAAAGGGCAAAATTGGCCGGGAAAACCTATAGCAGCAATATTTACAGCAGTCTCACCTCCATATAATACAGTGATAATCCTGAATTGCAGTTTGAATGGCATCAATTCTTACAAACATTATCACACAGGACATACATAATATACATTTTCCCCTACAATTTCAGTTGTGTAAATTGACAATGCTCGATACTAAATTCTATAGCGTGTTTTGCTTCAAAAAGCTGTATGCATGAAACAAAGAATGAATATTGATGATAAAGAAAAAAAAACGATAAATACGAGGTATCACAGTTCGATATATTATCACTCATTAGCGAATCGGAGAGGAGAGGGGGGGGGGGGAGGGCGCACCGGGCGGGGATTCAAACCCGAACACACACACACACACACACACACCCAAAAAAGCCCCCCCCCCCCCCCCCCCTTTACGGAATTCCTGGATCCGCCTTGTCACTTGTAGGCCATATACACATTTAACTTTTTGTAAAATGAGAGAATTCTTTCAAAAAGATTATCCCGAAAGGCTTGTTGTCGAGTGTTTCGGCCTTAATTCGTACAGCATAATGTAATTTTATGTGAAGATGTATTATATTTACAACCATACACCTCTGTGAAGAGTTTGAGCAGAAATGATTTCCTCTTACACTTCAAGATTGAAGTGAATCAAATCGGTGCACATTAAATACTAAAACATGGTATAGTCAAACCTGTCTATAGCGGTCACTCTTTGAGGGAGACGAAAAGGTGACCATTATAGACAGGTGGCCATTATAGACAGGTTCTTTAACATGACTTTTCTATCTGACGAAATTGTTTTAGTGGTAGTATACACCAGGTGACCGCTATAGACAGGTGGCTGCTAGGTTTAACTGCACAGTGTATATACAGCATCCAAGAGAAATCTGAACCATTTCCGTATAATGCACATATTTATTTGTATTTTTTTTCTTTTTCGTGTTCTTTTAAACAAATAATTAACCTGGCAAAGCTTCTTCAGTGACCACAAGGTGCACTGCCGTGTGTGCGCTCCTCAGTCCAACACGCAGATTACAGGTCCCTTCCGAGGCCACCAGCTGCACGCAAACCCACCGAGCCGCAGATCGCCGCTGACCAACCTCGCTGCAATGCAACCGCCGTTTTCGGCTATCCATTTGTTCTCCCACTCTGAAACCAAAATCCGTAGACCGAAACTGTAACACGTTACAAACATGTATGCCGTAACCGGTGTGTGTGTGTGTGTGTGTGTGTGTGCCACTGTGTGTGTGGGGGGGGGGGGCAGGGAAATTTCCCTTCTGGAATTGTTGAAGTATGCCCTTTTTATTCATAACACAAATGCTATTACTTTTATCGATGCCAAAAATATTTGTGAATTATGAAAAGATCACTATTACTTTACTATACAAAATAGACTGTGCAATTGCGAAAACTTGGGGCATTGGGGCTAGGGGACTTTTATGAACGATGTGAGCTGTCAGGTTTGATTTCATTAAAGACAACACAAAGGGGAATTCAAGACCACTTCAAAATTAGTATGAAAAGATGAAATAAAATCTTATATGCACAACAGTGAAAATTCCAAAAATGGATAAAAATCAGGGAAGATAAATTGTGCAGTTTTCACAGTTTTATAATTTTTTT
Organism: Diadema setosum; assembly: GCA_033980235.1. Lineage (NCBI taxonomy): Eukaryota > Metazoa > Echinodermata > Echinoidea > Diadematoida > Diadematidae > Diadema > Diadema setosum. Next base: position 10,902,505 of record CM067069.1, on the reverse strand, counting down.
CAAATCAGTTCCGTAAACTTGATATAATATGACTGTGCAAATGAGTGAGCTGATGTCAACGCCCACATTTTTCATTTACTGTGTACAAAAATGGTGAAAGGAATTAATTTCATCTTTTGCTTTAAAAGCTGTTAACATAATGCTGTTCTTGGCTGAATAACTTTAGAAAAACTAGGATTGTGGATTGTAGTATAATTGCGTTTGAACAAGGAAGAAAAACAAACACGTAAAAAAATTGGAAATGTCAAGATCTATTTCTGGGCAGAAACTATAATTATGGCAAGTTTAGAAGTGATGACATCATCATCTCATCTATTTGAATTCAATGTTCATATTGATTCTTCAAGAACCATTTTGCGAAAATTAGCAAAACTACACAAATTCATAATTTTCATAATTTCTATCCGATTTTGACCAAATTTCCACTATTGTGCTTATGAAATTTGATATTTTCGAGCGGTCAGACTGGCAATAGATCGAGAAGTTTAAGATCGCGAAGTTTGGGCCATTGGTATGCGCGCAAGCAAGAGTGCGCCGTCCGATGGCTAGTGATTGTGACGTAACAATGCACATCTGTACATGACAATGGCCTCGCACTTCGGAGGCACCGCCCGCAAACAGATCGAGAATTTTCGCGGGAATTTTCGCGGGAAGTTTGCGGTCACACTGGCAAAACTTCGAGATCTTAAAGATCGCAATCTTAAACTTCTCGATCTTTTGCCAGTCTGACCGCGCCTTATGATGATAATTTTTATCGATCTTGAACTCTTTATTCAATTTTGGGGTGAAATTACAACTAAATACCTCCCAATTTTAGGCATATTGTACCGAACACAATATATTATGCAGTATATAAGATCAGAATGTACAACGAAATGGGGTCCAAGAGGCAGTAAAATCGGGGTCATCCCACGAGACCGACACCCACGAGTCATTATACTCCATGAGTTCGACCTTGAAAACAGGTCCATGAGTCATATAGCTCACAAGTCAAATACAGCCCATGAGTTCGACACTAGATAAAAACAGACACGAGTTCGACAGATACAACATGGGGCCTAGAATGATTGTGTCGGTCTCGTGGGTCTTGTTTGCTTAGTATTGAACTCATGGAGTTGTATGTCTCGTAAGTTCAATTGTTTGATATCAATCAGAACGTGCATAATTACAATAAACCCTCCTCGTCATTAATGCATTTTTTCCCAGACCCAGAACCTTGTCTTACCAACATAATATTCGTTTTATGGGCCCCAAGAAATGGAACAATTTATCTAAAGACATAAGAAATGCACCATCTCAAAATTGTTTTAAGATAAGACTCAAGAAAAAGTTGTATTCATCCATATAAGGTAGTTTATAGTGAGGGCTGCTAAATTTCTCTTGATTTATTAAAATGCATTATACATGTACATGTATGTACAATGTTGCCTTGATTGTTTTAGTATTACAAGTGTATATACTCTTGGGTTCTCTTTACCTCTCCTTAATGTATTTTTTTTCTTTCTTCTCTTTTCTTTTCTTTCTCTTTTTCCTTCTTCCTATCTGTTTTCCTCCTGCATCCTTAGCTTTAGTCTCTTGTGTATCTGTATTTCGTCTTGTAAATGTATGTTAATGTCTTTTTAGCTATGTTTCAATCAGATTCAACTACGTTTTCAAATGTTAAAGGTGCACTCACTTCAAGCTGTGCTTACTGAGTTGTCACCTCCAGTTTGTCATTACTGAATTGTTACTGTTGTTACACGAATTGATCTGGAAATAAATCGTCGTGCGCATGGCAGATTGTCGTTACAGTGTGGGAGTGCGCATGGCAGATTGTCGTTAGGGTGTGGGAGTGCGCATGGCAGATTGTCGTTAGGGTATGGGAGTGCGCGTAGGGTTAACAACATTCTGCCATGCGCACGGAAGTGCTCTAACAACAATCTGCCATGCGCACGGAAGTGCTCTAACAACAATCTGCCATGCGCACGACGAAATGTTCTATTGAATTGAATTAAGTTGTATAACTCGAGGGCTGTATTTCTCGTGGGTGTCGGTCTCGTGGGATGACCCTAATTTTACGGCCTCTTGGACCCCATTTCGTTATACATTCTGATCTTTTACTCTCGTGACGTGCATCCGTAATATTCCCATGTATAGTCGAGTGTATTTTGTAATATAATATTCAGAGCATCATTCACTATTCAGAGCCAAAATACAAAAGATACAAAAGAAAACAAGGCAAACGCCAAGCGATGTCTTGCGTGTCACAATGCGTGATTGTAGTGTCTTTCAGTGTCTGTTTATTGACCTTTTGACCATCTAACTCGTCGGATTTTACCAATATTCAAACTTGACTGGGATCTTTGTGTTATACGTGTATACCTGTCCAGGTACAGGAATTCTGTAAAGGGGTGGGGCGCAACTTATATTTTTGGTGCCACTTCCTGGTTTCATTTCATTTTTTTCTTTTTATTACACCCCCGCCACACGTAGTGTGAAGGGGGTATAGAAATCACCGTGATGTTGGTCGGGCGGTCGGTCGGTCGGTCGGGCGGTCGGTCGGTCGGTCGGTCGGTCGGTCGGTCGGTCGGTCGGTCGGTCGGTCTGTTGCAAAATCTTGCGTCGCGAACTCCTTCTACAGTTTTGAAGCAATTTAAAATGAAACTTAGGGTAAATGATGATATTGAGGTATAGATGTGCAAGACATGTTTTTTGTGTTTGTCGGACAATGCGTTGCCATGGTAACCATAATCTTACCAAAACCTTGTGGATTGAATAACTTCCATAGTATTTAAGCAATCAATTTCAAAATTGGTATCTATGATGATCTATAGGTGTAGTTATGCAAGACACTCTTTGTGTTTGTACTTGACAAAGCGTTGCCATGGTAACCGCATGTTTTCTTCGAAATCTTGTGGAGTGAACAACTTCCACAGTTTTGAAGCAATTGAAATCAAATTTGGTAGGCATTATGGCCTTGAGGCATAGATGTGGAACATAATTTTTGTGTTTGTCGGACAAAGCGTTGCCATGGTAACCATAATTTTACCAAAACCTTGTGGATTGAATAACTTCCACATCATTCAAGCAATTAAGGTCAAATTTAGTATGTATGATGATCGGGTGGTGTAGTTATGCAAGACACCAATGTGTTAATATAAGAAAAATATGTTGCCATGGTAACCACTCATTTTTGTATCAAATTGAACCATTTAATCTATGAAGGTGAAATTTGGTGTGTATGATGGTCTTTAAGTGTAGTTTTGCAAAATGTCCTTTGTATTTGTATCGGACAATGCGTTGCCATGGTAACCGCATTTTTTTTAAGATCCTGTGGAGTAAACTTCTTCCACAGTTTTCAAGCAATTTTTCAAGTAGTTATGCAAGACACTCTTTGTGTTTGTACTTGACAAAGCGTTGCCATGGTAACCGCATGTTTTCTTCGAAATCTTGTGGAGTGAACAACTTCCACAGTTTTGAAGCAATTGAAATCAAATTTGGTAGGCATTATGGCCCTGAGGTATAGATGAGGAACACATAATTTTTGTATTTGTCACACAAACCGTTGCCATGGTAACCACAATTTTACAAAAAACCTTGCAGATCGAATAACTTTTCCATCATTCAAGCAATAAAAGTCAAATTTAGTATGTATCATGATCTAGAAGTGTAGTTTTGCAAGACACCAATGTGTTAGTTTAAGGAAAATGTGTTACCATGGTAACCGCTCATTTTTGTATCAAAATAAACCATTCAAGCTATGAAGGTCAAATTTGGTGTGTATGATGGTCTTTAAGTGTAGTTATGCAAAATGTCCCTTGTGTTTGTATCAGACAATGCATTGCCATGGTAACCACACTTTTTACACAAACCTTGTGGAACTCAGTGTCAACTCTGTATACAGTAAACTAAAATTATTCTGTTTCCAATTCGACAAGTGCACAAACTTGGTATTAACGTCATTGCCCTCATGACATCACATACTATAAAGCAACACTAGGGGGCGGGGGTATTAATCACCTTCAGTGATAATTCTAGTTTCTTTTGTTTTTAACGAAAATTAAAGGTGGCGCGCGCCCGGTGCGCCCCCTCTGAATCCGCCACTGCCTGTGGAGTGAGTTTGGTGGTCACTGTATAATTAGCTCACAGCTGGGGAAAGTTACAGTATTGAGAGTACATGCACCACAATAGTAAGTGAGTACAGTGCTCATTGGGGAAAGTCTATTGACATTTTGACATTTAATCTTGTCAGACTTCACCCATCATATTTGAAGTTGTCCTGCATTTTATGTTATGTATCTGTGGTGTGAGTTTAGGGGTCATAATGACAATCATTCAAGCTTGAAAAGCTGTGATAAGTACACCAAATCGTTAACGCCATAAAACGACAACGGCGGAAAAGTGACGCCAGTGTATATCATGTCTTGCTTCCGCTGCGAAGGCTAGTAAGACAATAAGAGCCCCAAGGGTTTGCCAAACTCAGCTTTTAGTCCATGGGCCAGGCCAGATATTGGTACCACCTGAGGTGGCAAAACCTTTTTGGTGTCATTTTGTTTGTCGGGCATAGATATGCTTATCAAGCTTTTATAGCATTTCCAAATGAGTAGCTTAGTCATAATAAATGAATTTTCAACCAATTTGGTCTCGTTTTTATATCCCTATAATTCTGAATCGAGATTAACCGCTATACAAAGAAGAGCACTGTCTTCTGTATGTCCACAGGTGTTCTGTTGTAAACGCGGTGCGCTTAGTCTTTATTCAAGGCAGGAAAGGGAATATCCAAAGGTTATGTTGTTGTTGTTGTCGTTATTTGAATTTATTTGGCGTTTATCATTCCTCGAGGAATATTTACGCCAAATCTATATTCATAAAATTTCTATAAATTTCCAAATTTTACCCTATATTATTTTCATTTTATTGCAAATAATTCAAAATTAATATATCATATCAAATCAAATAAATCTCCCTCACTGGCCTCGGTTCGAGTTGCCCAATCGACGATTTTCTGGCCAGTCCGGCTCGGTACCTTGAGCAGACTTCTCGGCAAGGAGGGGCCGTGATTGGCTGTCCACCTGCCTATAGGCCACTCCAATACACGAGAGGGGCTCGATCGGTGCTCGTGATTAATCGGGAGTATTTAACGCGAATTTTATCACAAATGTACATGGAATTAGAAAAACAAAACAACGCTAAGATATAAAGCAAACATCTGGGCTGTGTGCAATGTGCAAATTAATTAAATCAAAACATATACTTATCTAGTAAAATTATATGTTTGAGTAAATCTTTTTGTCCTCTGGACATACTGAACAAAAGCACGCATATGCTTTGAGTTAGTAGTTCCTACCAACAGCAAAATATGACGCACGTCAGTGATATCTATATCTGCTAATAACATACTTCTTTCTATTATATACTTTGGACATTCACATAAAAAATGAGTGACTGTTTCAAAAATATGTGGACAGTTCGGACACATTCCATTTTCATGGATATTCAATCTAAACAAATCATAATTCAAAGAAATATTTCCCATTCTCAATTTATGCATGATAAACTGTTCCTTCCAGTTGCTTAGGGAACATTGAAAAGTTTTCTTAACTGTTTTTTGTATCAACTTCAGTGGAGATTGTGCTTTTTCCCATCGTTTTTGCCATTTTTCCATAAAGTGCTGTCTAAGTATATATTTACATTATGCCATATTCAAACCATTTTCAATATCGATAACATTTCGACACGAAGCAGCTTTTGCCTCTTTGTCCGCAACTTCGTTTCCATTAATGCCACAATGGCTGGGTATCCATTCAAAATTTATATCTATTCCTTTATATTTCAATTCCGTACATCTTATAATAATTTCACTTACAAAACTCTCCGGCTTATTTGAATTTATAGCCTGTAAAACACTTAATGAATCACAAAAAATAACCACTCCAGCATACAAATTCGAGACTTGTTCTAACCAGATCAAAGACATTATAATAGCAATCAGTTCAGCTCTGTACACAGACGTAAAGTCTTGTATGCGTTTTGCTTGTGCATACTTCCAATAAGGAACATAAAAAGCAGCGGACACTTTGCAAGTTTTGGGGCACTTTGAGCCATCGGTGAATACATGAACATAATGTTGCCATTTCCTGTTTATCAATTCAAGAGCTGCTGATGTATAACATGATCACACTTTGATAACATCATGTCTGAACTTAACTCCATGGACACTGCTGGCATCTGCCAGTGCCAAAACGGTTGATGAAAAGGTTGTACTTTTTCCATACATTGGGAAAATAATATGTCTTCACTTTTCATGATTCTTTCACCGAAAGGGGTGTGGGGATTTTCACTTTCGTAAAAATCAAATTGCCAGCACTTTTTGATATCCCGTATTAAGGGATGGTTTGGAACAGTGTCAATGTGCCTACGGAATTGAGCAGTCAACATCTGCCTACGCAGATCTAGTGGTAATTCACCTGATTCTACTTGCAGGGTTGTCAGAGAGGTGCCTATACTGGCTCCTAGACAGATTTTGAGAGCTTGGTATTGTACTGAATTGAGAATGTTTTTTTTTACATACGATGAAGCTGAATCATATGCTTCACAGGCGTAATCTATCAAAGAACGAATGATTGCTCTATATACAGACAGTAAATCATTGGAGCCTCTAATCCAATTCACATGAGTTAAACTCTTTAGTATATTGATTTTACGTTTGCATCTGGGTGCCACTTCTTGTATATGGGCTCTCCAATTTAACCTCTTATCAAAAATCACTCCTAAATATCTATAATCATCCTTTGTCGTTAAAATTTCTCTCCCTATCTTGAGGGACAAAATAGCCTCCTTAGGAGTGTGAGAGAACAGCATAGGTGTGGTTTTTGTGTGAGAGATTTTAGGTCCCCACGATGAAAACCACCCATCCAAGGTGTTCAAATGTTGTTCTAACGCAGTGGTCATTATCCTAATGTCCTTTCCCGACTGCCAGATTACACAATCACCAGCATACAACAAGGTGTGGATGTCGGTCCTGAGTGGAATGTCAGACATCATAACATTGAATAACAATGGGCTCAATGTGCTCCCTTGCGGAAGCCCATTCAGTAGTTTCATTGTTTGGGATAATTCATGCCCAACTCGAACTTGAAAAGTACGTTTCAATAAAAACGCTCTTAGAAATAAGTACATATTCCCACATAACACGCCCAGTTTCGATAACTTTATGAGAAGAGTTTTATTCAACACAGAATCGAAAGCTTTCTCTAAGTCAATAAAAATTGCCAAGGTTTTGGCGTTCACTTTCAGATGTTTCTGAATTTCATTTTCCAAATCAACAATGTTATCCACACATGTTCGATTTTTCCGAAAACCTTGTTGTACTGGGATCAAAATATTATGTTTTTCTATGTACATACTCAAACGTTCTTTCACCATTCCTTCCATGATTTTCATAAAACATGATGAGATGAGAGCTATCGGTCGATATGATGTCAGTTTGTCTGACATCTTATTTGGTTTTAAAATGGGCATCAATATGGAATGCAGCAGGGACTCAGGTATGTCCCCTGTTACCAATATCTTGTTATATATTCGTAACAGTACTGATTGTGATGATTCAGGTAAATGCTGATATACTTCGTATCCTTACCTATCTTCTCCTGGGGTCGACCTTTTCCTGGATATTAGATACATGTCTAACTCCGTCATATGAAACAATTCATTTAGGACGGACAACATTGATGTATTTTCGGAATATTTCACTTCTTCAAACGCTGTATTTATGTCATCAGATGTTTCTTCCTGTCCACATGATCTATAGTATTCCCCCAAGTAATCTGCTTTCTTCCCATCTTCCACAATGGGAAGCCCATTCACTTTTAAAGTTGGGATGGTTGGTATACCGGTGGAAGGGGTTCCATTGAGGGTTTTTACCGTTTTCCAGATTTGAGATACTGACGTGAAACGATGAAGACTGAGTTGAAAAGATAACAAATAATTTCTTTTTGATTGTCTTATTGTTCTTTGAGCTTGAGACTTTTTCAAATGGTAATTTTCTTGCAATTTCTTAGTCCAATGTTTATTTGATTTATTCCTAATTCGGTTACGCTCTCTTATGATTGTGGAGCACTCGTTTGTCCACCATGGAACTGGTTTGCTTTTGCCCTTTGCTTGATCGGACTTACTTCTTCTAAGATTTGTGTCAAACATCTCATGAATTTACTATGCAGGTCTGATGTGGATATTTCAAAACTTCCGAAACACCTTTCGTTTATTTTTTCCTCACACTTTTCCTGAAATATGGCCCAATTTATATTTTTTGTTGACCATTTCCTTCCCACTTCTTTCTGTTAGTGCGGGATTTCAATGTACTTCCTAAAAATAACTTTGTACCAACTATAACATGGTCACTCCTGTGTTCCACTGGTATGACTTCCCAGATGTATTTGGTAGCCATTTCAGCTGACACTATAATAGTCAAATCCAAACATGACATTTTTCCTGAGGACGGGTCCTTTCTAGTACCAGATCCGTCATTTAAAACAACCAAATTTGTATTTAACAAAAACTCTTCAATTATTTTTCCATTATTATCTGTTTTTACACTGCCCCATAAAGTGTTGTGGGAGTTAAAGTCCCCAACAATGATTACTTTCTTGGGGTTTGTTACATGCGTCATTAATGCATTCATGATTTCCATGCTGATCTTTTTGCATGGGTTATAGTAGTTAACTATCGAGATTTCTGAATTTTCTATATACAGCTTAATCGTCTGCATTTCTACATCATTATCATCTGTCAAATAATCAAAATATAATGAGTTATGTATATAAAAAGCCACGCCTCCTCCACACTGGTTTGTGCGATTTTTCGAAAGACATGTATAATTCGGAATTTGGAAAGACTGGTTATGTGTAAACCATGTTTCTTGTACACATATGACGTGGACTGTTTCATGACATTCACACTCTATGTATGCTATTAACTCTCCTCCATGTGAGTGCATTCCCTGTGCATTCCACTGGAGGATGAATAAACTTGTTATCACACAATGTGACATTAGAGACATGGTAAGAATTGCTCAGCTATGGTTGTTATTATAGTGCGCAATTCTGATTCCGACTTATCTTCAATAAAAGTCTGAATCACGTGAATCATAAAACCAATAATATCTTGGTTTGATGCTGACATGAAAAAATTTGAGTGCCATTTGGTGGGTTCTTCGTTCTTTCGTACTGAGTGGTGGGCTTCTGTCTCAGGCTGTCTAGGGATGGTTGTGTCCTTTGCCTGTTGAATGCCACTGCCATGGTTTTGTTCAGTTACATCATCCTGCTTATTCTGGTTGGGAGTAACAGGTGCTCTTGCCGATTTGTTTAGCCCGTTCTTCTTTGTGACTGCCTGTGTCGTATTACAATGACTATCTTTACCTAATTGATTTGGTTGGTTGTATGGGATTTGCGTCTTTTCTTCTTTTTCCTGCCACTGACGGGCAGCTTGGGCGTAGGAAAAGTTATTCACTACTTTGATTTTCTGAATTTCCTGAGCCTGTTTAGCCATTTTACAACCACTGTATGCCGCGGAATGTTTTCCGCCACAATTCACACATTTCGGGTCGTCTTTCTGTTGGCACTGGTCAAATGTATGCATCTCTCCACATCTGACGCATCTTTGTTAAGCTCGGCAGTTTTTGATGGTGTGGCCGAATCTCTGACAATGAAAGCATCTGACCACGGGGGGAATGTACTGCTTCACGGAGAATTTTTGAAAACAAAGGGTCACTTCTTCTGGTAATTCTGTCTTTTCGAATGTTAGAATGACACTGCGCGTCGGGGTGGGTGCTGCTTTGTCACTCTTTTCTTCTTTGCTTTGATTCTGTTTCTTATGATTTCGCACGATTCGCTTTGCATGCGATACTCTCTGTTTCTTTAATTCCGTTTGTATCTCAATATCCGACATTTCTATCGGCACGCCAGAAATGACACCCTTTACGTTGAGACCCTCCTCCCGAGCTTTCACATGTACATTGCCAATTGACTGAATTTCCAGAAGTTTTTGACGTTGCTTTTGGTTTGTACACTTTACCATTATACCATCTTTGGTTGGCTTGATAAACTCTGGGGGTGAACCACAACATTTCTGAATGTCACGAGCGACCGTTATTAGGTTGATGTTCTTCAAGGATTTGCGTGAATCAATCGGTGAAATGTACACCTTCAAGTCGGGAGGTTTGGATCTAGGAATGTAGAGTTTTCATGTTCTCCGTCTGAGGAAGATTCTACCCTAGTTGATAGTTCTTCAATATCTACACTTTCTTCGCGCACCTTGCGCTTTTTTCTTTGAACTTGTTTCTTAGACTTAACTACACGAAAGTCCAAATCCACAGAGGTTTCTTCCTCCATACCCTCTGTGGTGCCCGCATCAGAATCCTGATGGGAGTCTAGGGGGGCAGAGGAGGCCGTACAGGCGACCATATCGGTGCCCCCTTTCAAAAGGCGGGAAATTGAAATTCAGCCCTCAACCTCGGGTTACTGGTGCAAGTTGTGCAAAGAACAACAAAATAGCCCAGAGTTTGCTTACCTTAATGTAAACTGCCTTTTCGATGCTCCGTGTTTCTGCTCTACTATGTAACCGAATTCCGAAATATATATCCGAATAATTTAAGTAAATTTCAGAAAATATTCTCCACTTCGATCTCCACTCCACTCCACTCCACTCCCACTGTTTACTGATGTATGATGTCCACAGCGCTTAGTCTTTATTCAAGACGGCGAAGGGGATATCCAAAGCTTATGATACAGTGTATATCCCTTTATCTAAAAACAAAAACAAACAAGAAAGCAATTCCTCGTGGATTTTGCCGTATTTTTCAATTATTCATCATTTTCCGGTGAAAACGCTACGGTGAAAACGCTTATGCTACGCCAATGTCGCTTTACTTCCATTCAACAATGTAAGATAATGCAAAAACAATGTACTGGTACACTACAATACATTATGATAAGTAATATTGTAAATGAACAGAATGATTTTTGTTTAAAACTGATGTATTTGTTGAGAGGGTAGTATAAAAACAGTATAGATAATCCCTTTTATTAGGAACTTTAGATATGATAACGGTACATTGTTTTGTTTTGTTTTGTTTTGTTTTTTTAGCAGTGTTTAGCCGAATATTGTTGTTAATCATGCAAAAAAAAAAACAACAACAAAAAAACACACACACACAGAAACGGGAACAATTTTCACATAATGTAAAGACGCAGTATTGTAGCAGAAATTAAGAACACATTGACAGGACAATGACAAAAGAAGGGGTGAGAAGAAAGAAAGAGAGATCTGATGCCACGCAACTCCATCACCAGCTGGAAGTACGAATGGAAGTCGTCCCGGAGATCAAGGTGAGTTGTTACATTTCACTGTGTTTCTGTTTTAATATAACCATTTTGATGTGTCATTTTTTAGAGCATCATAATATGCTGAATATATATGTGCCAAATTTCAGAGGAATTGGTTTAAAAACCTTGAAATTTTCAAATGTCACACTCTGCCTGTCTTTGGTCAAAGAGCGTCAAAAAATATTTGGTATTGGTCGGGTTAATGGCTGAAATCTATGACTAAGCTACTACTCTGGAAATGCTATCATAGCAAAATACAATCCTTAGATATATGCCATTTCATAATGCACAACTAGAACTTGCCACCTCAGGTGGTTCCAATAACCCATTTTTCGGGTCTTGGCCCATGGACTAATTATGTGACAATTGTTTCCGTGTCTGTGTGTGTGTGTGTGTGTGTGTTTGCCTGATTAACAACAATATTCTGGTAAACACTGCTAAAAAAGAAAAACAAAACAAAACAATGTACCGTTATCAGATCTAAAGTTCCTAATAAAAGGGATTATCTATACTTTTTTTTTATACTATACCCTCTCAACAAATACATCAGTTTTAAACAAAAATCACTCTATTCATTTACAATATTATTTATTATAATGCATTGTAGTGTACCGGTACATTGCTTTTGCATTATCTTTCATTGTTGGATGGAAATAAAGCGACATTGGCGTGCTATTAGCGTTTTCACCGTAGCGTTTTCACCGGAAAATGATGAATAATTGAACTAGAAATGTCGCTATGGCGACTGATGCCTCCGCCATAATGCATGATTCTCCCAATAGGTGTATAGTACAATGTCTTCACAATGTGTGATGACAGTTTCACATAACTGGCAAAATATCGAAATGACAGGTTTGTAAAAATATCTCGAATGTTCACTTTCCATGATCTGGGTTTGCTATAATTGTCTATTAAAGAGTGCAGGTACACATATTTGGGGAATTAAACATTTTGACTTGACTTTTGACCGACCTTATTACAAGTTTAAGCAGTGAGTATAATTTCCAAGGTATGAAGAAAGAGTGTAATTACAGTACAAAATAAATCTTTTTTTTTTTATTTAAACCTGACCTTTGACCCTTAACCTTTGACCTTTGACCTTCTGGCTGGAAATTTCCAAGAGAATCTCCATTAAGTAATACATGTACATATATTGAATTTTAAAATAATGCAATCATTGCATAAACTAGTATATGAGGGAAATAGTAACATTTTGAGGAGTTGACCTTGACCTTTGACCCCCTGACTTTTGACCCATGACCCCTAAATTCCCTAGATAATCCCTGCCAGTCAGTACATGCATATGTACCAAGTTCCATGAAGATACATTTAACCACTTGCGAGAAAAGTGATATTGCAACATTTTCAACTAACCTTTGACCTTTTGACCTTTGACCTTATGACATGAAACTCTCTCTGGAGAATCTTTACGCAGTAGTACATGTCTACACTAAGTTTCAAGAAAATAACTGCGGGCATTGCATAGATATGGGGGAAATAGCAACATTTTTAGCATTTGACCTTGACCTTTTGACCTTTGACCTCTTGCCAATGTCACTACAATCTACTTAACTAATTGTCCCATCATACATCATCCTTGGACCAAGTTTGGTGAAAGCTGCTTCATCCAGTTTTGAGTTATCACATAAACAGATAAATTTTAGGATTTGACCTTGATCTTTGACCTTTGACCTCTGTCTGATTTCACTGAAAAACTAATCAAGTAATTGTCCTATCATACATCATCCTCCACCAAAGTTTGGTGAAATTTGCTGCATCCAGTCTTGAGTTATCGCGTAAACGGATGCAATTTCATGATTTGACCTTGACCTTTGACCTTTGACCTTTAGCCGATTTCACCCAAAATCTAATCAAATCATTGCCCCATCATACTTCATACTTGGACCAAGTTTGGTAAAATTTCAGTAAATATTACTCAAGTTATCGCGTAAACGAAAGCGGACGGACGTACGTACAGACGTACGGACATACGGACGTACGTACAGACGTACGGACATACGGACGTACGGACGTACGGACGGACGGACGGACGGACGGACGGACGGACGGACAACCCGAAAACATAATGCCTCCGGCACCACTTCGTGGCGGAGGCATAAAAATACGGCAAAATTCACGAGGAATTGCTTTTTTTTTGTGTGTTGTTGTTTTTAGATAAAGGGATATACACTGTATCATAAGCTTTGGATATTCCCTTCGCCGTCTTGAATAAAGACTAAACGCACCGCGTTTACAACAGAACACCTGTGGACATACCACCATCTGTGTTTCTAAATATGGGACATACAGTGCTCTTCTTTGTATAGCGGTTAGTTTCGATTCAGAAGTATAGGGATATAAAAACGAGACCAAATTGGTTAAAAATTCATTTATTATGACTAAGCTACTCATTTGGAAATGCTATCATAGCTTGATAAGCATATATGCCCGACAAACAAAATGATACCAAAAAGGTTTTGCCACCTCAGGTGGTACCAATGACCCATTTTTCGGGTCTTGGCCCATGGACTATTTGATGTAACCTCTCTGTGGTATCCCTTTCCCATATACTTTCCTATAGATGGGATATTTTTTTTTTCAACTACCCTATACACAAGTCCACCTTCATATAGTCATGTATAGATTGAGTGAATGCGGCTATATCAGTAGAACACATTAGTGAAAGTTTGGGTGAAATCGGACAATCTGTTCAAAAGTAATGAATCTTTAAAGTATCTGCTCAGTCACTGCTGGATGAGAAGACTACCCATACAGCGTAATGTCACATACGTAGAACGATATAAGGAAAATATAAAGAGAATTTCACAAAATTTTATTTTTTGGAGAAAAAAAAATGCACACTTCCTCAACTTGTCACTGACGAATGTTATAATACTTAATAGGGTGTTATTCAAGGGTAACATCATTCCCCCTGCCTTCCGAAAGAGGCAAGTCAAACGTTCTCTTATTATCCTTATTATGCGAGAAAAGTGAAAATATGTTGATTTTTCTTTATAAGTTCATCATTACCTATGTTTTTCTGATGGCACCTGCAATGTGGAACATGTCATAAAAGTGAACATGAAATAGATATGAAATAGACAAACAAAAACAAAACGAATAAGTACAGTCGTTCTTGGAGGAGAGGAGAAGAGAGGAGAGCTGTCGTTTACTGAGAACCAGCACACGCTGAAAACAAAACTTGGTATTGCATGGGAGTATGCAGCGCGGAAACTCAAAGTGCCACCGAAACAACAAGACGACTTCTTTAATTCTCGACTTTTTTCTCGCATCAGAGAAGGTGAGAAAGCAAGATGTCATACAATTAGTATAAGATCTCGTCGTACATTTCTTCTTCGAATGCTAGGAGTCGAGATATGACTAGATCTTACATCTTGACTCCGCGCTTTCTTGTACCTGAGATGTCGAGAAGACGAGATCTTGTACATCGCCCTTTTTCTTTCTTGGACCTGCGGAGTTTGGAAGACAGGACCTCATAATATCATCTTGCCTTCTCTATATAGACCTGAGGAGTCGAGAAGACGAGATCTCTGATCTCGCCTCGTCGGACTTCCAACAAGATCCGAGAATGTTGTGAATTATCTAGTCTTCATGGTGGCATTAAAAGGGATGGTATAGTTTTGGTTGAGATAGGGCTTTAGGTGTCCAAATTTTTGTGTGTGTGAGATAATGAAGAACCTCTTACAACTGTCTTATAAAATGTAAAAGAGCGTGTAATTCTCAGAGGAATCCACAGTTTATTTTTTGATGAAGTTGTTTGGAAGTGGCTGAGATATCCAAAACAAAGAGATCCTAATAAAAGAACGGACTCACATTTTATTAGGATTGCTTTGCTTTACCTTTTTTTTTATTATCTCAGTCGTTTCAAAACTAATTTTCATCAGATAGACTTGGAATTCCTCTTAGAATAATCGTATGCTCTGTAACATTTCAAAAGTGGTTTCTTGGTATCTCCCAAAAAGTTAAAAGCTCAATCCTCATCTCCACCAAAACTATATACTATCTCTAAAACATCCGCATATACAATAACGTAGCACTGAATTCACGTACTATCTTCATGGCGGCACGGCCAATCGTCCTCCGTACATTCCGAGGATATTTCACTATTCCATCTGCTGCAGGAGCATAACAGCCAGATATAGACCTCGGAGCTGTACCGGCACCGACGCTCGGCCTCCTGGACCAGCGACATGACATACGACTGGTTGTAAGGGACGGGTAGATGCTTGCCGGATTCCTGGCAGTAGCGAAGTGCTCGCCAGAATGTCATCCTAGTGCAGGTTATACTGACACCAAATTCTATACAGAGGCATAAAATGAACATTAATCAAAGTGAATAAGAAGTGGTCACTTCTGCTCATGAAAAAGAATACCATTCCGCGAATGTCTTCTCCTCCTCTTCTCCTCTTAAAAGTGAATAGACACCCCCCACTAAGCGTTACTTTTCATAGCTGTTAGATCATCCCAAATACAAGTGACAGACGGATGTCGAACCATGTCTTTATCAAGAATGGAATTGTCACGTAGCCAGAACGATTTTTATACGTTTTATCTATTTTTACGAAAATGATGTGTCTATTTGACTTTCATCCAGCTCGAAAGGACAGTTCATTGAACACAATAATTATAAGATAAATGCATGAATGGTATTATAACAAACAAAAAGGAACAATGCACACTTTGTCATGGTAACAAAAAGAAAACGTAATCATAACGATGGAAACGGGTGTTTTACTAAAAAGCCAAACTTGTAGGACGTGGAACACTGGAATGAAAACAACAGTAACATCAATATACCAAAGGAATGTGTTTATATTAAATTCATATCTGTATAAATCATTGATGATGTATGATACTGATGATACAAGCACAACACGATGAAAACTGGCTATGAGCAAGAAGTTCCTCTCTTCCCCAGGGTAGGTAAATATAGTTATATTCTTTCTTGATGTACTTTCTTTGCAGTCTACAAAACAATTCCAGATCTGACCGATATGCTTGTCCATTGCATCGAGATTACCTATGTCAAAGCGTTGCGTGTCATTTGCCGTGAAGTTCAGATGGATTGAGCCGTTCATCTGAGAGTACCAATATGGCGGCATAGTTGTATTAGGGTCCTGGTAGGGTGGCAACAAAGACCCAGAAGATATCTCGGGTGTTCCTTCATCATCTTCTTCTCTTCCCGCCGTCCCTTCTGCAGCTGCTGCTGTTCCATACAACGCTATATACGCATACATCACCCGAGGGAAAGACCATACAATCTGTTTAAGTTTATTGTCATTGGAAAGACACTACTGTATACATACATATGAGGTTGTAGCTCACTTTGTTAAAAATCAATCAACATAATAATGGTATACAGTCGCTCCATTGATAATGATAGATTATATATAAAGACTGTAATAGCCTCATATACATATACATGTATATATTATAGTTGTATGATAACGATAAAGATGAAAAAGTCAATGATGTTTTTATAAAGCGCTGAATACAGACGCTTCTATAAAGCGTTTGAATGATAGGCCAACAGATGTAATCCTCGGTAAGTTACATGAGATGGACAAAATAATGATGGATGCGTCCTTATCACATACAACCAATTCATAACGATTATAATTCTTGGGGTAATAATAATTTGTCCAGATGCTCAAGTACTAAACACGTCTCAGGACAGCTGATCATTATTGAACACCACTTCACTGTGGGTCATGCTGCAAGGAGTGGTAACTCCTCGGTCATGCACCCTGCTCTTTTCGATGAACGAATGAAGCGGGATCTTTAACGTGCATGAATTGTGACTCTCTCACACACGGTCAGGTAAGTATAATACAGGTGTAGTTTTTTCTTGATTTTCTTGATGTGCTTTCTTTGCAGTCTATAAAGCAAACTTAGAGCTGACCAGTTATGCCTGAACATTACCTGCGTCAAAGTCTTTCGATACATTTGTCGTGAAGTTCATTGGGGTTGAGCCATTCATCTCATCGGGGTACCCAGAAGGTAGCTCGGGTGTTCCTCTATCTTCCATAGCTGCTGTCGCCGTATCTACGTCGACGTTAACGGTGATAGGTGCTCCGGGCAACGCTATATACACATATACATCACCCAAGGGGAAAACCATTGAATTATAATCTGTTTAATTTCGTTGTCCATGGGAAGACATTAGTTTCAAAGATATTAGAGGATGGGTTGTAGCTCACGTTGACAAAATTCAATCCATATAAGAAAACAGTAATGATGATAAACACCCATAAAGACTATGATAAAGCCTATACCATAATGTGTTAGGCTATAGCTATATTGTAGTTATGGTGATAATGATGATGATAATATCGAATTACATCTTATCAAGCGCTCAATACAGAAGTTTCTCTAAAAATGCTTGAATGATAGGCTAACGGATGTAATTGCAGTAAAGTTCTTGGGCTGTATATAACAACCAATTAAAAACGATTAAACTTGTTGTCCAAACGATAAAAGATAAAAACATTTCATGACAGCTGATTGTCTTCTGTAACATAATTTGTCGTAATAGGCCGTAAGATGGCTACCTTGTGCAATACCCAGGGGCCGCGGAACCGGGGGGGGGGGGGGCACCCCCCCCCCCCCACACACACACACTTTTGGTTCGTGAAAAAAAAAAAGAAAGAAAGGGAAAAAAGCCACAACACCCATGAGTTTGAATTTCCAAAGATTCCGCCCTTACATAAAGTTCTCGTCTAAGCACCGGCAAGGGGGGGGGGGGGGGGGGGATTCTGAATAATTCTGAGTGCACAAGACTTATCACTTACATTCCGAAAAAGTCAATAGTTCCCTCATGTACAGGGGAATATGCCCTTTTAATCAACCCTTTCCTCTCTCAGTTCCCCCGATCATTTTTTTTTTTTTGGATAATTTCCCAAATATTCCATCAAATATGCGTATACGAGATATCTCAATTTCAACTTTGAAAAGGCAAAAGCTCCCTCGTACGGGAAGGGTGGGGATATCACTCTCCCATACGCGCTTTCTCCCTGTTGCCCCCCCCCCCCCCCACCCTGTGCATACAAGTAGACTATGGCTACACGTTGAGTTTTCCAAAATTTATACCACACAATGTGTGCACCAAAACCAGTGGCGTATCTAGGGAAAACGGCGCCCGGGGCAAGCGCGAAAATTGCACCCCTAATTTCTGAAAAAGTGTTCAACCCCAACCCCATCCCGGTATGGACTTAAAAAAAAAAAATCCACATGATATGCTTTTTCAAGCACTTAAAAGGGGTCTCTTGAGGGTGATTTAAATGTAATAAATTTTGATACATTTGGGCGAGCGAGCGCAGCGAGCGAGCCGAAAATTTTTGTTTTTCAGCTTACAAAACATGGAATTCTTGTCATTTTTGGTTATTAAATCTTTGAATTACAGTTCTGATGAAGATAATAGTGACGGCATTATAGATAACGATTTATACCAACAGTGTTCAACCCCAACCCCACCCCGGTAGGGACTTAAAAAATCCACATGATATGCTTTTTCAAGCACTTAAAATGGGTCTTTTTGAGGGTGATTTAAATGTAATAAACTTTGATAAATTTTGGTGAGCGAGCGCAGCGAGCGAGACGAAAATTTTTGTATTTCAGCTTACAAAACATTGAATTCTTGTCATTTTTGGTTATTAAATCTTCGAATTACAATTCTAATCGATATATAGTGACGGCCTTCAGATAACGATTTATACCAACAGTGTTCAACCCAACCCCATCCCGGTAGGGACTTAAAAAAAAGTCCACATGATATGCTTTTTCAAGCATTAAAAGGGGTCTTTGTAGGTAATAAATTTTGATGAAGTTTGGCGAGCGAGCGCAGCGAGCGAGCCGAAAATTCTTGTATTTCAGCTTACAAAACATGGTATTCTTGTCATTTTTTTTTTTTTTGGGGGGGGGGTGACCTTGACACCCTCTGTCCCGCAGCCCCCCCCCCCCCACACACACACACACAGAAAAACGTTCCGCGGCCCCTGATACCATTGCTTGGTATAGTATTATGCAAAGTTATTTCCCATTAAAAAAAAAAATCATTTTGATTTCGGGCTAGTCTGCTATCCGTGGTATACTTGAGGAAGTAATCCCTGTTGAAATGGTGCACGTGATGTGTCCTTCTTTGCTTTTTATGGATCTTGAAGTGAATTCTTGTCATCGCTCAAGCAGAGTAGAAAATGTTAAACATTTTGACTTTATAGTACCCTGCGTATTTTGCTTTGTTCATTGGTTCGGCGGTGTTGCTCCCCGTTTGTTGTTTCCTTTGATAAAACTCGTGAGGATAATGATCAGCAAGACTGTTGATTTCACTTTCTCCCTTCACTAAACAATCATGTTCATTCGTTCAAGAAAAATCATCACGATTCTTTTCCAATACTATACCTTGCGATGTCACAATATCCGTGACTAATGGCACAGCTCTTTTTAACCCATTCCATACTGAATTCTGAAATCCCCATAAAGCCGATACACAGGCTACCAGGTTCCCGTATGGAACAGGTTAAAATCGTTTTATATGCAATGGTTTATGGCTTACAGGACGGCTTGATGAGTGATTATTTTTGTATGCATTATATCACTCATACAGTATTCGCAGCGCTTCTCGAAATTATTAAAATGGTCACTCAGCACATTATGCTAGGTTTGCTCTCTATATATGCGATGTATACTGCCACAGTATACTATAGGGTTAATTTCGTGTTACAACACAAAACGTTCAATTTTTATCAATCTTCATCTTATACGGATTTTGCAGTTTGTTCCCTAAAAACCAGGGAAGTACTAGAGTTAATGTCGTTTTACAACTCAAAACGTTCAGTTGTTCTCAATTCATTTATCTTACTGATTTCGCAGTTTATTCCCCAGAAACCAGGGAAGCAGTCACAGGTGTAATTAACCATATTTTCCTCGCAGGTGCCGTTCTTACAAGGATTCGAATGGCAATCTGGAATGTAGGAAGAAATAAAACCTCATTTGTGTAGACACACACACACACACACACTCAAAGCTTCTACACTTCTACTCGGCATGTAAAGCACAGTATAGTTAAAAAGAAATGGGGGGGGGGGATCAGCATTTTCCTCAGAGCATTTCTTGTGAATTCTAAGTGCAAATTATATAACAATCACCTATCAGGCATTTGGATAACGTTACCAGACAATTCCCTTCTTTGGGTTGCTTATTTTCATTCCAGTGACATCATGGCCATTGCAGATGGTTAAAGAATGATGACAAGTTGTTGTTGTTGTTTGTTTGTTCATTAGAAAGCAGTATAATAAGCGGTATCATGATTAAATTTGCAATTCTGCACTGTATTCTTACGCTTAGCTGCTCAAGTTGGTTTTCAAGAAGAAACAGAGTAAAATTAGGCAATCTGAGCTGAAAAAATACAATATTGATTCGATACAAAATAGGCCAGTTATGGAATTTCTTGGACCTTATTTGCCTATCGTCGAGCTAATGGGCCCTTTTTTCTGTTTTTTTCTTTTTTGTTTTGTTTTTGTTTTTTGCTTTTGCCTGATATCGAGCTCGTGGGCTGTATACCCGTATGTATTCATGCTATTAGCATACATATATAATATATATATATTTATTTATTTATTTATTTATTTATTTATTCATATAAAAACAAGTAAGTAATGGAGTCTACGTGGAATACGGCAGATACGATATCCAGGTGGGATGTCTGAACGAGCCTTCCCGTAGCACGCGGACGACGGACCGAATCTCCGGGGAATAAGTTTGGGGATGAGTTGAATATCACTGCCGTTGACTCGCTTCACTTCACACCGCTTTTGCATGGGCAGATCGTAGTTGACGTTGTAGTTACTTCGGCAAGAGCTGGAATGAGCTAAAACCACGAATAATGGTGGGGGTACAAAATCACAATGATTGGTTTAAGTGTTTTGAGTAAATAATTGTATTGTCTGGAATATACAACCATTTATTTAAAAAAAAAACTTTTTTTTTTCAAATATAGATCCTTTATCTTATGTCGAACAATATGAAGATTGCAAAAGTTGTTCCTATCTATGAGAAAGGGGAGAGGACGATCTTGATACACATGTAATTACAGACCTATATCTTTATTAACTTTGATTTCTAAAATTATTGAAACAATAATATATATATCCGAACTGTGACATTTCTTACAATAAGTAATATATTTTTAAATGTAAAGTTTGGATTTAGGGAAAAGCACAAAAGAACGCATGTGCTACTTACATGACACATGATTGCGTACCTTTGTTGAGAAAAAATAATACACATGCACATGATGCATATTCACGCACAAATAGGAACCTTCCTGGACTTTCCCAGGCTTATAACTAGGGCTTTTCCCATCTTTCAAACCAAAAGCACTCTTGATTATTTCTTCATTAAATGTAGGGTTAAGAAAAATATATAGTTTCAGCTTAGGTGTATTAAAAAAAAATCACTGAACTGTTTGCTTGATGGAGGGACATCTTGTGACAACTATTTTTCTCTAATTGAGATTTAAAAAAAATATTAGACATGAACTTTCAGCCATACCAGCGGGTGCATTGCTGGAGGCATTAACTCATCGTATTTCTGAAATCGCTGAGACACAAAGACAGACAGACAGACAGACAGACACACACACACATACATATACAGTCATATCCACTTCCAGTTTCACGTTGAGTTTAATAGAATCTATATTGTATGATTACATCATGTTATTTCTGTTCGGTAAAGACCGAGTGTTATAGCTTCTTCAGTGGTATACCACGGCTGTTGCGACATAAATTGTCGCCCCGTCAAAAATTGTCGCCCCCGGCTCGGGGCGACTGTGTGTGACGGAGTGTGTGTGTGTGTGTGTGTGTGTGTGCTTGGAGTATAATAATACAATACGTGGAAACTGTGCATGTGTGGTGGTTGTATAGTGGTAGTGGTTTGTTTGTCTGTGTGTATCAAAGAGATTTTCCCCAAGGAGGAGAAAAATCTCTTTGGTGTGTATACGTGTGCCTGTATGCGTAAGTGTTTATGTGGGTACGTGACGTATGTGTTTTGTTTGTTTGTTTGATAGATACTTTATTTTCTGCAAATCAGTATATACATAAATTACATAATCATGAACATGGGAAACATACAAAGTATATTTGAAACAGAGTCGTTTGACTTGCATAAACAACGATATAAAAGGAAATTAATGATATAATATTACAGTATGCATGTCTATGCAGCTGGGATTACAATAACAATATTATATTTAAGAAGTGATAATGCAGAGGGCCGCCATTGTAAGCACTGCTTGAAAAGATGGCCGGCCTGAGGAAAAGGTAGGGACGTACTAGATTCGTAACAATACAAATTTTGCTGCGAAGATAGCAGGGGAAAATAAACTCTGATGTGTGATGGTGGTGAATGTGCGTGCAAGTGCTTGAAAGTGCACAGGGGCAGATAGGCTGGAATTTAGAATGATAAAATTGGTTTGCTGGAAGAGGGGACGACATACGATGTTGCTATCGGGAGACCAACATGAGTCATATAAACTATTCGTGCTTAATTCGTATTTGAAGTACTGTAGTAAAATATGCTTCTTTAAGTTTGCTTTGAATGAAAACAAGGAAGCACACTGTTTCAATTCCTCAGGAAGAGTGTTCCATGTATCCGGACCGTGATGTCTAATTGACTTTTGAGCAAGTAAAAGCTTTGGATTACTTAAATGAAAATCATGGGAACGACGGGTGGGGTATGGGTGAATATGGTCATTGGTTACTAGGGCATTATGGAAAAATGGTAATAAATTTCAAATGTGTTTATACATAAATATGGCAGTTAGGTATAAATGTATATCATGGGCCTTTAGAGTTTTTAGGCGATAAAATATGGGATCAGTGTGAGCCAAAAAATTTGAATGTGTGCATATACGAAGAGCCTTTTTCTGGAGAAGAAAAATTGTGTTCAATTTGGTTTTGCTACAGTTATCCAATACAATATTGCAGTACATTACATATGGTAGAAATAAGGTGTTGTATAACATCATTAAAGTTTGATCATTAATTAAGTATTTTATTTTCCTTAAAACATCAGTTGCTTTAGATATTGCTGTTGTAATATTCTGGACATGAATATTCCAAGTTAGATTGCTATCTTAGGTCACTCCTAGGAACTTGGTTGAATGTTTCTCAGCAATGTTTATATCATCAATAGAAATACCTTGAGGGAGGGTGGGTTGGGATTGAAGCGTATGAAAATGTATAAAACATGTTTTTATCAATATTCAATGAAAGCTTGTTACTTCTAAACCATTTCGAAATGTTACTTAATTCCATATTTAATGTATTAATGCAGTGTTACAATATCCTTGTGGGAATAAAAAAACGTTGGTGTCGTCTGCAAATAAGATGAAATTCAAAAGAGGAGAGGAATTGATAATGTCATTAATATAAATTTTTAAAAAAAGTAGGGGCCCGAGGATAGATCCCTGAGGGACACCACATGACACGTTCAAATATGATGAGTGACTTTATTTAAATGCAACATATTGTTTTCGATGACTTAGATAACTTCTAAACCACGACAAAGTAATCCCTCTCACGCCATAATTATGTAATTTTTCAAGTAAAATGTCATGATCAATAGTGTCGAATGCTTTACTAAGATCCATAAAGACTCCAATTATGTGCTCCTTTTTAATAAGCGCATGCATCAATAATATTATCAACAGATTTGATTATAGCATAATCGGTAGAAAATCCTTTCCTAAAATCAAACTGATTCACATTTGATATTTCATTTTCAATCACAAACGAGGAGAGACGCTTATAAACTACTTTTTCTAAAATTTTTCTTAAAAAAAGGTAACAATGAGATGGGTCTATAATTTTTCACCACTGATGGATCTTTTCTTTTATAAATGGGGATAACTTTGGCGATTTTGAAAGAGTCTGGAAACTTACCGTTAAGTAGGGATAGATTGAATATATGGGTGAGAGGGGCTGCTAAGGGGTAAATTATTTTTTTTTCAAGAAATTCACCCTTAAGTTTATCAGGCCCACAGGATTTACTACATTTAAGAGATCGAACAATATCAATAATTTCCGATTCATTAATTGGAGTAGAAAAAAAAAGAATTTTGATTACTTTCAGGTAAGTAATCTTTATGATTTTGAATAGATGCTGCTAGAGAAGGACCAACATTGACAAAGAAATTGTTAAAAATATTTGCAATTTGGTCAGGCTTGGTAATAACATTATCATTATGAGTAATGCTATCAGGACATTCCGTAGGTTTTTTTTTTTTTTTAGTATTTCATTAACAATCCGCCAAAGAGCACTTTTATCATCCTTATTAGATTCGAGTTTATTTGAAATATATGATTTACGTGAAACTCACATCAAGGTAGTTTATTTTGTTACGACCAAAATCACTCTGAGAATGATCGCACAAAAGAAACAATCAACTAATGTTCAGGCGGTTTATTAACAGTGATATTGTGGGTACAGACTCGTAATCGGTTTTCACATCAGTACAATAATGATCAATAGAAACAATTATAAATCGGTAGTGGAATCACTTACACGTAATACAGCCAAATTTGAAAGCAAGTAATCCTTTGACAGTGTCCAGATACGATGTTCGATGCACAGATGAATGATCCGCGATGCACCGATGAATGATACCTCAGACGTAAATCCAAAGGCGCAGGTTGTGATAATCCTCAGTATTAATCCGGGGTAAAAATCCAGGATATACGTCCACAGCGAAACGTGCAGAATCCACAGGAAACGGGCAGAATCCAAATGTTATGACGACCACGTCCAGTTGATGCGTTGAATGATGATTCACTTTATAATGTCCAGCAAGGAATCCAGCCCGTCACAGCTTTGCGGTAATAATGTCCGTTGACACTAAAATATGGAGTCTATCTCCAACGTAGGCAAATTAATTCTCTGCAGGCAAAATGTCTCCCAGGCCTTATCTCCACAAACACAGTTTGTATAGCAGGTCAGCAGGTAACACAGGACTGACTATAACAAGTCGCTTCAGAGTCAGAAGTGACGTAACTCTCAGAGCAGAGGTGTTGGGTACTCTGCCTACTGCAGAATTTCTCCAGCTTATACACTATCCATTCACCCCTTTCTAGTACATTCTGTAATTTTCTCCAACCTGGGGCCACATACCTGAACATACTAGCAAGTCAAAAGTTCCAGGAATCCTGGATGACTCACTGCCTAACTATGTGCATAACATCATTGCCAAAATTAACTACCAATCACATTGGGTTACAGGGGCAGTGCCTCACTCAGCCAAATATGTAAGCACTTCCTAGAATTTTCTGGAATGGGTGAAATCATTCTAGATTGAGTGAGGTATCATGTATTTCCTGTCACATGCATACATGTACTGTAGCTACATTCTATACCACGTAGAAAATTCTCCACTGATCTGGTCAGCCTGTATGTACTATATCTATATCATATAGAATGTTCTCCATTAATCTGGTCACCCTGTGTACATACAATGTACACATTAAAACAACCATGCATACAGCCTTGATACATTAAACATGTACATAACTACTTGTGTGTACATTTGTGACAATTTGTTTCTATATGTTTTATACCTTTTCACATTTTCAGGAGTATAGGGTGTGTAGGTGTATAGGGTGTGTGGTGATGCGTGTTTGTGGGTGCAGTTTTGTGCCTGCATGAGTGTATGACCCCGTTTACAGTGCGGGGCCGGGCCGCAATTGAGGCTGGGCTCGGCCGCGGCTCGGCCGCGGCTCGGGCCAGCCCCGCTTCAGTGTAAACGCGCAAAAGGCCAAATGCGGGGCCAAAATTGGCCTCACATTTGGCCTCTCTCTGGAGGTGGTCTCGGCCGCGGCCGAGCCGCGGCCGAGCCCGGCCTTTTCTCAGTGTAAACGCAAACTGGGCCAAATGCGCGGCCAATTTTAGTCTGACTTCCAAACCCTCTGCCCGTGCTATTTCGCTATTCACGATATTAACCCCTCAACTTCGAAAGCTAGTATAGTTTAAGGTAGTTTTGTCCTGCAAAGGATTTTTCCTTCGGCAAAGGCCTTTGCCCGAACTGCGACTTCGTCGCCACGGAATCCAGTTGGCAAAGGGTCTGAAAACCAGACTATACCAAATTGCGTTTGTTTACAAGCAGAGCGCCACTACGACAAAATATTGAAAGGTTTGAATTAAAAGTGCGGCCGAGCCCGGCAGTGTAAACGGGACAAAATTGCCGGGCTCGGCCCCGCAATTGAGGCTGGGCTCGGCCGCGGCTCGGCCCAGCCCCGCTTTAGTGTAAACGCGCAAAAGGCCAAATGCGGGGCCAAAATTGGCCTCGCATTTGGCCTCTCTCTGGAGGTGGTCTCGGCCGCGGCTCGGCCGCGGCCGGGCCCGGCCTTTTCTCAGTGTAAACGCAAACTGGGCCAAATGTTAAATGTTCCGCGTTAATTTTGTCCGTTTACACTGCCGGGCTCGGCCGTGCTTTTAATTCAATCCTTTCAATATTTTGACGCTCTGCTTGTAAACAAACGCAATTTGGTATAGCCTGGTTTTCAGACCCTTTGCCAACTGGATTCCGTGGCGACGAAGTCGCCGTTCGGGCAAAGGCCTTTGCCGAAGGAAAAATCCTTTGCAGGACAAAACCACCTTAAACTATACTAGTTTTCGACGTTGAGGGGGTTAATATCGTGAATAGCGAAATAGTACGGGCAGAGGGTCTGGAAGCCAGACTAAAATTGGCCGCGCATTTGACCCAGTTTGCGTTTACACCAAGAAGAGGCCGAGACCATCTCCAGAGCGTGGCCAAATGCGCGGCCAATTTTGGCCTCGCATTTGACCTTTTGCGCGTTTACACTGAAATGAAGGAGTAGTAGACTTGCTAAGGGGGTAAACGCTGCATTTTTTAGTACAAATGCCCTACTTGGCACAGATCTTCCCTAGGGCAATTGAAAAATTTTCATCTAAAGAGACAATCTGTATCTATGCAAATAAGCCTTAATTTGCATAATTTATGCAAAAATACATACAAAAATCGTTTAAAAATATATGTGCATCCAGCGGAAATACCTAATTTGGCAAAACATTTCTATTGAGTAAGTGGAAACAATTCCTGCAAAAATTGATTTCATACCTATGTAAATTAACATAAAATGTGCATAATTACGCAAGTTATTGTGCAAAAATCAGCATTTTTGAGAGAAATTCGAAACTATTAAGCACTGGATCTTGTAGTACAAAGTTTGAACCTGGGATGGATGTTCCTTTTGTCAAAAGTAAATGATTCATCTGAAGAGACAAACTGTCTCTATGCAAACAACCTGTTATTTGCATAATATGCATATCAATACCTACACATCATCTACAGATAATCAGAACAAACAATAAGCCTTAATGTGACAATGTCTTAGATCGCTTTGAACTTAATATCCAAAAAGCTAATAGAATAAGGCAATATTCTCACAGCAACACTTTTCAGTTGCTTAAATTGTTTCCATATTGTTTGATTAACTTAGGCATTTTAAGCATAAATTATGTAAATAAGTACTCCACACGTGAAATTTCAAAACATATTGATATTTGAAATGATTTTTGCCAGCAACTTTCCCTCATTGCATAAATGCTTTGTAGGGTGGAAAAATAACAATCGATAGTGACACTCTTTAAATATGATTATACAAATCTAACAGTAGAGCCTATATATGAAAAGATGCAAATTGGAACAATATTGCTTACAAAAGGACTGTGTTTCCCTTGCAAACATGTAGTACACAACTGAGGTCATGGTTAGAAATTCATTACAAAAAATACTACCATAGTGAAAGTGTGAATTCTAATTTTCATTGTATTTTCTAGGCCATCAAGTGAATAAGAGGCATTTTACATCAAACTGATTGTGCAAATTATGTGGATTCAAGGGTAGCTGCACACAATAGGCGTTTTCACATCAGCCCGATGTTTCGAAATAGCGCGCTATTTTGCTGATATTTTAAGCGAAAAATATCTCGAGCTTGGATATTTATCGTGCTGATGTGAAAACGCCTATTAAGAACTTACAAGCTTGAGTGAGAAACAAAGTCTGTTTCTGGGAAAAAAAAAAGTTAACTCAGTATACTATGAGCTACTATTGCATGGGAACTATGCTAGGAAATTTATACACAATAACATTTTGATATGGCAATAATATGCAAAACCTGTCATGTGAACAATAAAGGAGATGTTATACATGTACTTTAAGTCGAATAATCTCAGTCTCTTACTTAAAGTCAGTCAATTTCAACCATAAATCAAAGCAGAAATACTATGTCAATGAGCCATAAAAGAGTTAATTCGATGGCTTTTACAATTACTAGGATGTGATTTGTCAACAAATCGTCAAAGACTACTGTTTACGTGAATCGTAAATGTCATATTCTCCCTGGTTGTGATTGTTTTCCCTTGGGAAAATCTAACTCCCTGGCGGTCCAAAGCATGTTATATTCCACCACATATTAGCTAATACAATGTACCTGTATAGATGATCATGACCTACATGATCTTGAAGCTTTTTCCAAAAAAAAAATAATTATGTTAACTGGTTTAGTGTAAAGATGTCAGAGGTTAAATTAAAAGAAATACAAAGGTAAAAATGTAAAAGGTATAAAGAATGTCAGAGGTTATACATGTGTGCATCAAAATCAACATCCATGCGACCCATACATTAAATGTAATGACGGTGATGACTATACCATGTCACTGAATTTCATGTCCTTTCCTACTTATCAAGAGGAAACAAAAACATTTGAGAGGGGAGGGCTTAACTTTTTTTCGATAATAAACAAAGCTATCACTGTCAGGTAGAACATGCACAAATATGTACTAAGTTTCATGATCTCACCTTGATTCACTTTCAAGATATGAAAGAAAAAGTGAAATATAGCACTTTTATCAAAGCTTTGACATATTGGCAGGATATTTCCAAGAGAATATCCATTACATAATACATGAATATGGAAGTTTCAGGAGAAATCCTACAAGTATTGCAAAAACATGAGGGAAATAGTGAAATTTTGAGGGCTCAATTGACCTTGATCTTTGACCCCTGACCTTTGACAAATGACCCCTGAATTCCCTAGAAAATCCCTGCCAGTACCAAGTTTCATGAAGACACCTTGAACCATTTGCAAGATACATAGAAAAAAAAGTGAAATTTAAACACTTTCACCTGAAATTTGACCTTTGACCTCTTGACCTGAAACTCTCTGGAGAATCTTATTTTGGTAGTACATTGTATGCAGTTAGTAAGTTTGAAGAAATTACCTTCAGACGTTGCATAGATAGGGGGAAAACAAATAAATTTTAGCATTGACCTTGAACTTTTTGACCTTTGACCTCTTGCTGATTTTACTCAAAAACTGCTTAATCACTTGCCCCATCATACGTCATCTTTGGACCAGGTTTGGTGAAATTTGCATAGTCTAATCTCGAGTTATAGCGTAAACTGATACAATTTCTTAAGTCGACCTTGACCATTGACTTCTGGTACATTCGGGTATTAATATGCATAAGATGCTAATTAGGTGTTATTTGCTTAGACAAATAGTCTTTTGATATTACAAAGCATTTCCTTTTGTCTAAAGGAAATGCATACTACTTCCGTAGTTTCGATTATAAAATGTAGTTCTTTGACTGTAAGAAAACTTTAAAAATAATGTTTTTACTTTACTTTCCTTAGTAATTATGTAAATTAGCTGGTAATGATGGTTCAATAAATTCAATTTCTTTTCTCATTTTGTTTCATAAAGTGTTTCTAACGGGTTAAATTTATCTAGGATGAGATTTAAGGGGAGTTTTTTTAAAGCTTCATTAAGGCTTTTTGTTTGTTCTGATTATCTATTGATGTGTAGGTATTGATATGCATATTATGCAAATAACAGGTTGTTTGCATAGAGACAGTTCGTCTCTTCAGATGAATCATTTACTCTTGACCCAAGGATTTCCATCCCAGGTTCAAACTTTGTACTACAAGATCCAGTGCTTAATAGTTGAGAAATTCTTTGAAAAATGCTGATTTTTGCACAATAACTTGCATAATTATGCAAATTTTATGTTAATTTACATAAATATGAAATCTATTTTTGCAGGAATTGTTTCCAGATACTCTATAGAACATTTTTACCAAATTAGGTATTTCCGCTGGATGCACATATATTTTTTAATAATTTTTATATGTATTTTTGCATAAATTATGCAAATTAAGGCTTATTTGCATAGGTACAGATTGTCTCTTTAGATGAAAAAATTCCAATTGAACAGAGGAACATGTCTGCCAAATAGGACATTTGTACTATAAAATGCAGCGATCACCCCTTTTTTCGCCCTTAGCAAGCCTACTAGAGGGCTCGGCCGCGGCCTAGCCTCGCACTGTAAACGGGGTCTATACCTGAGGGGTTTGGTGTACGTGGGCTACGTACGTATGCATCGTGTGTTGTGTGCGAGCGTTCGTGTGTCTACGAAATCCCGCAGGGGATAAAAGGAACGAAACATTCAAGCGACACAATTCGCACAACATGCACAGCGCTCCATCACACACACACACACACACACACACACGCACGCACGAACGGACGCGCGCACATACATACTTCCTTGAAACCTCACCGTGACTTTTTACATGGCTTGTTTGCATGGATGGAGCCATGTAAGTTATGTTTTGGTATTTCAATGACTATGTCAAGAATGATATTACCCAGCAAAATGTGCTTCGAGGGCGGGCGACAATTTTTGCCGTCAGCCCTCATCATAAATTGTCGCCAGACGGGGCGACAATTTAAGCCGCCATCTCCGTCAAAAATTGTCGCCTGTTTCAGGGGTGACAATTTTTGACGGGGCGACAATATTTATGTCGCAACACACGGCTTTTCCAAGAGGGCCAGCTGGCCAGCCCTTGTCATCAGCCAAACATCACCAAGCCAAGGCCTATCCATAATGTGCACTTGCTTCAAGGGGAAAACGATATCGTGCATGAAGCATCTTTTTCAATCATGGAGGTGGGAAGGCCACCTCCCCGGTCCAATGATGCTCTACGTCTAGCGAACAGTTTAGTCGAGGAGTCCGTATCTATATGCGACTTCTCCTCCCCTCCCCCCTCCCCCCCCCCCCCCCATCCCCGCATTAATGTTCCATGACAATAAAGCCAATCGACAGTTTCACCAGCGCAGGTGGACTATGCTATACATCAACGAACAGCTCATGGAATTAATTGGACTGTCAGAATAGAAATGATGCGTGAAGTTTTACCTGTTCCGATCAGACAATAGGTCACCATGGCAACCATGGCAATCAGCGGAGGCAGCTCGACCCTCTGTGTGAGAAGGTTTCGTGAAACGCAGGATCACACCGAAAAGAAAGAAAGAAACGAAACGAAACATGCCGCGTAAACCTTCAACATAATATACACATTATGCCCTGTAATTTTTCATAATGATTTCAAAATGGCGAAATCAAACGACGAGAATTGCCGGAGTGTCATAAAAATCGGATATGAAATAAGAAAATAATGGCACATATCTGTATATTGTAAAGTCTCTGATGGTTTTCAATGCCCATCAGTATAGTTGTCACAAACACAATCATCATAAATCACTCCAAATATCCAAGTGACTATCATACAAGTCCTCACTAAATTTCCTTGTAATCGATGTCATGAAAAAAAATCGAACAAAGTACATCGCCCACAGTCAAACCAGGGAGGTGGAAATCCACCTTCCACCTCCCTGGTCAAACAAACAAAAATGCTCGTAAAATTGAAACAATTTGTGACGACGATAGCTAACTGATAAGGAAAGCGGAGGAGGTATACTTGCTGTTATGGATTATAGACAAACATGATATTCTATGAGTTTTGTGAAAATAGAAAAGCTGAGCTATAAAGCGACGACGTCATCGTCCAATCTAATTTGCATATCATTATTATTGTTGACTAAAGTAAAATTGAATCATGGCAAAAAGATCAATACACCGCGGCGTAGCCAAACGAAGGGGCAGTCCTCTCCTCCTCAAGTTTTTTCACACTTTTTTTTTATTGACACTTTCCCCAACTATTCGATGAAAAATGCTTAAACGAGATATTTCACTTTCAATTTAAAAAATGCAAAAGCTCCCTTGTAAGGGGAGTGTTAGGGATAACCCTCTTCCACACCTCCCACTGACGATTGTAGTATTTGAGCTCACATCACTTGATCTTTTGTATCGATCGCATGTTTTAATGAAAAAAAAAAAGAACGCTGGATCATAATAATGCATGGACATGATACAATGTATTACGTGAATGTCCTTGTATGAATATTTTCTTTTTCTCTGACTTTCATACTGTTCTTTCTGCATTTAAATTGTCCTGTCCTCCCCCCCCCCCCAAAAAAAAAAAACAGTTTGTAAATGAGGCATTTCTGCTCAGTATATCCAGAGTAAGTTTAAGTTCTAATCCAAATTTTCCCTCCCCCTTCCCCTCAAAAAAAAAAGAAGAAAGAAAGAAGAAGAAGAAAAAAAATCCTGCTTGCAGCCACAAGATACTCAAATACATGTTTCTTCGCTTGATATTTTCATTTTAGGAAAGTTTAAATATTTAGCCTTCCGCGGCCAGCCCCCCCCCCCCCCCCCCCCCCCCGCTTGTATACATGAAATCACTACCAATGGGAAATCGTGTTTACGCTTTTTCCGTTTGATACGTTGTTCATGATGGAATAAATATCACACATTTAGTTAAATGATATCCTTTGTGGTCTGGGGTATGGTCTTTACAATACGTTGCACCCGCCACTTCACTTAAATCAGGGGGACTGTTTCAAGTCGATAAAACGTGCCAAAATATGCACCTCCTCCAGCATCCCCCCCCCCCCAAGAAAAAAAAAATCCGGTTAAATCCTGACTACGCAACTGATGATGATGATGATGATGATGATCCACAGCATTTGTATGGCGCCATATATCCATACCTTCCTCATGCAGTGTCTATACGATTATAATGAAAATTTCATAATTCTATTCGTTTGATATGGATTGGTGTTCTTGACGCTGGAATTAAATAGCTTTCCACTAAACTAATGAATTATTGAAAAAAAAGTACGTTTGCTGTTCAGTGGATACAATGAGCGCATGACGGATCTACGTTTGTGTGTGTGTGTGTGTATGTGTGTGTGTGTGTGTGTGTGTGTGTGTGTGTGTGTATGTGTGTGTTTGACATTTCAGCTAAATGAAACATTAATCAATTTAATTACGGCATGCTTTTCCATACATCCTGGAAGAATTAAAACGTGGAAAAAGGCTTGTATACTGATACACTAAATTAATCACGTTGAAACTTTAACACAATGGAGGACTATATTTTTCTACTTTTCTACGACAATAGCTCAGTGTCCTTCAATTGCACAGACATGCATATTTCAAAGAAGTATACATCGTCCTTCGTCCGCAGAATCACTTCGTATTGCAATGCATCGTAGGCCTACTACTGAGGGAAATGTGCAGGCCAATATGGTTCCACACCATCTATGGAAATCGACTTTATAGTATAGATTCACCTGAACCAAATCATAAAAGTTCCATCAAAATGGGGAAATGGATAAGAAGATGATGCCATTTCAAAATTTCCAATATTTGCATACGGAAAGGAAATAGAAGGTATACATAGCGATCATTACTCAATAGCAGCTGCTTGAGGAGTTGATGTTTTCAAGTCAAAGCTCTCCCTTTTGATAATGCATAAACATATCATTAAAATATTTTTTTGTCGTTACATAAAGCACTTCAACCACACCCCCCCCCCCAAGTAATCATTGTTAGCTCTATAGGCCATTTCAACACCACACTTGCGAAGGACACGCGGTTTTCTTTCTGTATGCCAAAATTATTGCTATACACAGTGAAATGACAAGAACGTGGAAAAGCTTATCACTAAACATTTTCATCTGTTCCTTCACAAAAAAAGCAACAACAACATCCTCACTACCAATCATAAATATATATACCTTTTACCAACGATATCTATTAGATTGTAGGTGGGGGAAAAAGTTACTTTGTTATTGAAGAGAATATGATATTACAATGTACACTTTTGTACAACATGGCAATGCATATCAACATGGGGTCTGGAATATTAGTGCAGTAACTACTCTGTATATGCTAGGAGCAAGTATGCATGTGAGTGTTTTTTTTTCTGACTTGGCGTATGGGAATACGACTGTCTTTCAAATTCTCATGATAAACACTATGTCAGTCCCTTGTTAAATCCCAACTCTATTACATTGCAGTGAAACTTGCCCTGTTTAGTTTACGGCATCTACATCTACAAGGTTCTGAAGCAAGTCCACCCAGATAATGGAATTTCGAGTCGCGCCATGTCCATCATGAACAGCTACGTCAACGACCTGTTTAGTTTAGATTCTAAAGACCTGAGATGATCAATGATGACTTTTTATGTCAACAGACTTTTTTTTCATAATAAATCTTTATTTCAATGATTACGATGTACACATGTATATTGGGCATTTTTCATGAGTTCGCCCATCAACGTGATGCATTTATGGCTCTATCAACTGAGACTTGTATCTGACGTAGGTGTGGTGCCTAAACATTTTATCTGTTCCTCCACAAAAAAAAAGCAACAGCAACATCCTCACTGCAATTGATTGACAAATTGCCCTACGTCGACGTAAATAAGCACTGAATTGATCAGTGTTTTAGTAGTAGCCATGAAATCACGGGCGTACATACTCGAGCAGGATTCGAACCTACGACCTCCTGATCACCGGACAGGCGTCATTTCCACTATAGACCACCGAGCTTTCGCCCGACAACAAGTGTTGGTTTTAATCTTGTTTTTTTTTCTTTTTTTTAATGTGTTTTATTGGATTAAAAAACAAATCACCCCTTTTTTTATATCTCTCTTTTTCCCGATGATTGTTCTTATTTACATGTTGGTTTTAATCTTCATAGCATCTTTACGTCGACGTATAGGGCAATTTGTCAATCAGTTGCAATGAAAACATGTCGACGGAAGAATTTCATGAATTTCAACATCCCCACTATCAATCATAAATACATGAACCTTGCACTAACGTTATCTATTAGATTGTGTCTGGAATCTGATTTAATGATGAAGATGTGCAATGAAGGTGAATTTGTTGACACATGCATTTTTGGATCACCGGATCAAAACTGATGTAATTTTTTTCTATCCTTTGCCACACTTTGACACAAACCATTACTATAGTATCCTTCTGGTTTATGGAGACACGTTTTTTTATTTTTTTTTAT
Source organism: Diadema setosum (assembly GCA_033980235.1). Classification (NCBI taxonomy): domain Eukaryota; kingdom Metazoa; phylum Echinodermata; class Echinoidea; order Diadematoida; family Diadematidae; genus Diadema; species Diadema setosum. Next base: position 10,866,836 of record CM067069.1, on the reverse strand, counting down.
TTATTAATCCCGTTACATCAATTTATACAGTTCAATAAAAAAAATATGATTCAACATTCGATAGGCGATAGATATCAGTACTCATTTTCATTCTCTGATAGGGCTAATAACAATGGAAATTCAAAAATCTATATGCTTATTGATAATTCTTCTTTTGAAATCTTCTTTGAAATCTATATGATGGTGGATTTTTGACCGCCCCCCCTCAAAAAAAAAATCGTATAATATTGGTCACCTACGCAGGTAAGAAGGCTTAATGATATCATCACCTCACAACGCTCTCTATAAGGTTCGTAAACCTATTGTTACAATCTTGCTTTTGGTAAATAATTTAGCAACTTGTAAAATAATTTAGCGATAACATAAACACATTTCTTTAGAAAAGTATTCCTGGGTTATTGCAAAAGTACTACGATTTGACGGAAAACATACAACTTTATTATATTTATATATTCATATCGTGTCCACATGAATTGGAGTGATAATTTTATGCAAAAAGAAAATGGGAGCCTTGTTCGATGAGGTGATAACAATCATTGTTTACGTCATTTGGCATGATTGTGTGGTTACAAAATCGACTCCGGTAATACTGTTTCATGAAAACACGTCACATCTTAATGAGATTCTGTAGCTTTATTGTTTTGCAACCATTTTTTCCCCAGATAAAACTCATCTACCATTCCGATCGTTGACTCTCCTACATTACATCCATCAACCCTCTGTTTACCATGTTTATTACCTTTTCAGAGTTAGGCGTGTGTGCACAAATTTGTGCCCATTAAAGGTCCTGTTTACCTTTGGGAGTAGTGATTTATCTTCTTTTTTTTTTAAAGATATCACTTTTGATGCGTGTAGGTCTGTTGTATCACAAAACGTCCAACCATAATATGTATATATATATATATATATATATATATATATATATATATATGTATTTATATATATATATATATATATATATATATATATATATATATTGCAATAAAGCCTAAAATATAAGGAGATATCAGTTTTCTTCTCAATAACCATAACTGTAGACGGTTTAGTCTGGAAACATTATAACAATGAATGGTTCACATTTTGTGTATTTAACAATACTTAACATCGATTACACGGATTCAAAATTTGACAGTGGTTGTTTCTATCCCTAACTCACGTTTTAGAACTATTCTAAAGTACTAATGCTGATTGGTTTATGTTCCATCTGCAAATGGTAAATTATGCCTTTAAGGCATTGGCACAGAAGGGATTAAAGTCATTTTGAACAAAGTGTCGGATTTCAAATGGCTCTTTATCAAACATCTTATAAACAGTGACCTCTTGTTATTATATGCGTGATGATGATGAATGTTTTGACTGTTGAAAGCAAGATTATACATTGGGCCCACATTATGAATATAATCAATATAATCATCATTATCACACCAGGTCACGAGCTTATTACATACGTGGATGAAAGTATCTGAAATTATTTTTTTTTTTCAGTTGTTATACTCATTATGTGTGCACATACCAGCAGTAGGCTTACGTTTTTTCTTTTCAAACCCTATAGAATTCCCTAATTGAACATTTTGTTTACCAGCATAAATGTCCGTCGCGTACTATAATACTGTTATAAACTTTGAAAAAAAAGATCATTTACAATGTATTTAAAAACGTCAATGACTAAATGAGTGTCTGACATAACTTTACAGCGCTGCAGAGAAATTGAAAAAAAAAATAATGCTTACACTTACCATGTTCATTAATGTCCAATCCCGCATGCAAAAGACTTGGTTGTGAAGAAAAAAAAACAATCTGAGATTGATGGTAAATTTGCGTTTTGCAGAATTCCAGCAGAGCGTAAAAGTTTACGCGAGCTATATCAGACTTCAAGCATTCATGCCGACATCATTCTCTTTATTTTTTTTTCTTTATCTTTTTTTTTTTAAATCTGTCTGAATGTATAATGCTGAAGACGAAGAGGAGGAAACGCGATTAATTAAATCGTGGATAAGAACGAATGATTTGAAGAGGTTGTGCCTGAATACGGCGTCTCGTAGGTCGTTACGTTAGCTGCATTTTTGTTTCTGTTTGTCTTCGCAGACGACTAGAAGCTCGGATAACCTGCAGTAGTGCAGCTCCGATTGACCACAGCGTCGCGGGAAACAGACACATTTTATAATTATACAGTGATGCGCAGATGTTTTGGAGCGCAACTCCAGTAAGGTAATTTATATGCACTTAGCGTTCATTCGTAGCCCTCTTGTTTTAGCAGTGTGCTCCCCTCATTATTCATTGTGATAATCAACGCCCCCATCTCCAGATGATTGTATGTATGTGTGTGTGTGTGTGTGTGTGTGTGTGTGTGTGTGTGCGTGTGTGTGTGTGTGGGTGTGTGTGTGTGTGCGCGCGCGCGCGTGTGTACGTGAGTGTGCTGTAGGCCTACAGAAAGTTTTACAATTTGTAAAAGTTTTGTAATTTGTAATTTATAAGTTGTAGAATGCGGCAAAATCGCGTTGGAAGTAGAAATTATGTCGCCCTCTTTTGATTTGATGGAAAAGAACTATGCTTCAAATGCCAGTACAGACCTCCGGATGATTTTTAGACTTTTACATTTAAACGACTATGAATTAGTTATGCTGAGTAAAGAGTTTCAGAATTATTTATAGTGATTGGGATGAGGAATAAGATTTTTTTTTTTTCTTTCAAATCTATAACAAGTTGCAATGAACAAGGACGATGACAGGGCAGCCTCACCATAATTTAAATGCATGAGTTGGGGCTCAAGGAAGCAGAACAATAAAAGAACTTGCAATGGCATGCGTAGATTCTAAGCTGGATTCTACACACCGGTGAACTTGTTAAGAAAGCGGTATTGTAGTGGAATTACACTGCTACATTTCTGAAATAATATGTGAGGCTCTGATGTCATCAACACTGTTCAGTGTAATTTGTTTAATATTTTTCAGAGTATTGGTTTCTCTGCTCAGGGACCGCAATAAATTCCACAAATCTATACATGGAGCTGTTGATTCATGTATTACATGATGTGAAATTATAAAAATCGTCTGATACCCCTTTTCAGACGAGACCTGCAAGTATACCTTGCTTATACTTCTCAACTACCCCCTGCAAAAGAGCAACGAAAACAAAAGATAAACCCAAAACACCCCCCCCCCCAAAAAAAAAAAAATAGGAGGGAAACATCTATGACAAAACAAGGTAACCAAGCTAAACATGCTAATTTCCGTATCATTCTCCAAGATGTATTCAACAGTATTTTCCTTTGTAAGGCAGGGTATGTTATGATAACAGGTTGTATGTATGAATATTATGAATGTTTAATCAAATATGATAATTATGATTAAAATAATGCACTCCTTTTCGGTGGCCGTCATTGAGTTGGTCATGAGGTTATCGTCAAGGCCTTTTTTTTACAAAGGCGATAAGAAATTCGAGGTCTCCGTTATTCATGAATTTGCCATCATTAAAAAAATGAATTTTTGTAATCAGGCCTACTTATGATATAGAGGATCTGTTAAAAAAAAAAAAGCCATATCGGTGCAAGTAAACCTATATTGTACATTATAGAGGGAAATACAACGACAAAATGGGTAAAACAGGAAATGTCCCCCAAAAATAAAAGCACGACCCCCCAAAATACCTACAGAACATTACAATAATTATAAAAAATAGGATACAAAATAAGGAATAATGACATTTCAAATTTTCAAATTTTTCGGAAACCATTCCTTGACTAGTCCCAATTATTCAATAATGAGTGAGTTGATGATTTCGTTCGTGCCCTCACGATTTATACCGGTACATTATATTGAAATTCGGGAGTCAATGAATAAACAGATAAAAGCATATATTTCTATATCACAAGATATCAGAGTTTCATTTGTTCTTAACTATTTTGGGTGGTTTTAAGGCAAGTTTTTATATCTATATACAGCTGAAATAATTCTATGAGATTTCTTTTTGATAAGAAATGAATAAGGATTTGTGAGAGCATGACGTCAACTTGTTGATTTGAATATTCATAACAACATGGTCAAGAAGTGTTTTCAGAAACTTCATAAGTAGGAAAAATGAAATTATAGAATGTCATAACTTCTTTATTTTTTATCCAATTTTGATAATATTTCCGAGTTCTGTAGGATTTTTTTTTCTCTTTCTTATGAAATTGGTGAAATTCTGGAGTGGATTTTGGAAGTAAAATAATAATCATTCAAAGATGCAGTTCTCTTATTTCACGTTTATGAACTTGTACCAAAGATCTTTGATTGTATGCAAACTCGTACTTCACCTCCTACAACAAATACCGTTATAATATGTCAATTTAATTGTCATGGTACTTACTCTCCTCTAGAGCTACATTTAGTGATCATTGAATCATCACTGTAATCAACTCTAGCAAAACAGAGTTAGAAATATAAATACGTATACAAGCCTGCTTGCGGAGTATTTTAATGAATTTAAATAATGGCAGAATTTGGTACGATACAGTCCACCAAAGTCATTGGGAACGTCGATATGCCGATTGCACGAGTAAAAAACATATTAAAGGTGCACACTGGGCGTCGGAGGCGAGTAAACAAAAATGAGTACCTTGAACCTTGAACTTTGATGGGATAACCCCTGAAGCAGCTCTTTCCGAACTAAACTGGGATGGGATGTGCTGTGGCAGTAGGTGATGGTGCAGTCGTAGCATATTTACAATAAAGATAGTGATGTGCACACTAAAAATAGAATAAAAATGGAGTAGAATTATATCATGATCAAAGGAGGAGTGAATTCTGATTGTTTGTTCTTATCCGCTATAGCTAATTTATAATGTTGTAATACATGACATGTTTAGATCGCTTTTCTTTGTCTTAGGGAGAATCAACGCGTTATTTTCATAATGAAAATCTAATGTAAAGCATGCACGCTGAGCGTTCCATACTCCAGCTAGGTGTTCGATTTTATGCGACGCGACTCGAGCACGTCTGGCTGGCTGGCTAGACGACAGTGTTCACACGTACGGACCGCCGTACATAGAGTCGTCGCGACCGTCGTACGATCATGGATCGTTGATCGTCGTGTGCACATAGTGTATGTAGCTAGCTGGACTCCTATGAGCGCAGCTGAGATGTCTGAGATTGAACAAGTGCTGCCCTAGCTAGGCCTAGATGAACATAGCGGGGTGGATCAATCCATCTTCACGATCTAAATTGCACAATCTTTTACGTGCATTTCCCTGCCTGTGATTCTCTCTGGTGTGTGTTTAATTCCAAGAAACGTCAAAATGGTCTTTTAACCCGTAACAGCAGAGATGGCCGGCCAAGGATAAGGTTGAGTGACGGTGATAGCGCGTGATCACATGTGTGCCTACGTACTGTACGAGGACAGACAGACACACACACACCATCTCGGACGGGGACCTCGGTAACACGGCCCGGCTCAAGTTCTCTGCTGTCTGTAGAACCGGACTACATGTATGTACAGAACATTCATGTCAGGGTCTACGAGAAGACACAGCAAAACCTGGTGGTATGGAGTGTTAAACATCGCAGTACGCCTTCAGAACAATTACTCATGGGAAATCCTGACAATCAGACGATTTTATAGATAAAGCCCTTGTGTGGGAATACAAAAATAGTCTCTGAGTCTGAGCAGTAACTTTTTAGAACAAGAAGCCAGACTCTCTGTGGAAGGGACAATGGAGCTTGACTGGATTCAGATCTTTGTGATCAGTGTGCTGCTCTCACTGATTTTGCTCTATGAATTGAGCAGCACATTCAAATACTACGCCAAAATGATTTTGTACTACACATTGGTTTCGATCTACTCTGTGATTGTTTGCATCTTGTCTCTTCCAAGGCCACGTGACCCCACAAACCTGAGGTATTAACAATCTGTTTGAATCTGGGACTGTGATAATTTGGACTTGCACTCATTGTTTTGATCATTCATAAATTACGCTTTTCAGCACCTGCACCATCAAGGTTTGACCTCCTGTGCCAAGGTCCGACCGTGCACAAAAGCATATGTTTCTACATGTCGCAAATTTTGAGCGGTGTTGTGGTGGATATGAGCAGCTTGCGTTACACGTGTACGATACTAACAACATCTTGTCTAGGCCTAGATCTGGTTTGTGTTTGTATTGATATCCAGGTAGATCTCCAGAGGCAGTAGCTGTGTCTGGAAATTGATTTGTTTTATTGCACATTGATCAAAATGATGCAGCGCACGGACACATCCATGTCCCACTCCAGGTTGCCCATGTACATATGTCCAGATATTGTAGACCTATACTTTCCTTTTTTTCTTTCAGTTTATGTTTTTTTTTTGTTCTGCATTATTTTCTTGCATTTTTTATTTACTGTTTTAGCTTTTCTTTCTTTTGTGAACCAGTTGCATGTTGAATAGTGACTAGTGTTTGTAGACTGTGGACACGAACACTTGATTTTTTTTTTTTTTTTTTAACATCTAGGGCCTACTATTTCACACTGAAGAGCGTTAGAGATCTGCATTGTATACATACTATACAAATTGTATGTTTTGAGTGATTGCTACCACCGTTCTGTTCACTTCTTCAGTACATTGTATCTATCAGTTGGGATTAAAAGAGGCAGATTAAGCAGAAGAGGAAAAAGAAGCCCATTTTAGCACTATAAAGCAATTCACATCAGAGCTGACATTTTCAGTGTTCAATTTTGAATGGACCAAACTGAAGCAAAATTGCAAATCAGTAGTATTAGCCTGCAGTGTCTCAAATTATTTGTGTGAATTTGACGTTCACTGCATATTGCATTATTGGTATTATGTCCATTGCCACTGTGATATTTGGCATTGTTGCTCTGTACAAAAACACATTCTCATGGTCAGTTTGCTGTGTACGTTGTGCAGTTTGAACTTCGGACATCTGCTCAGACATGAAACTGACAGTGCACCCCCCCCCCCCCCCATTCATACAGGTACTGCGGGCCCAAAGTTGCCAATCTGATTATCTGATCGGACCATCACTCGAACCACCTCATAAAACAAGCATCATATCACTGCATTCCTTCCAGTTTGTCTTGTTTTTTTGTTTTGTTTTGTTTTGTTTTTTTTTTTCTTGTTTTTTTTTCCCTGCCTGCCTTGTAGGATCTCGAATATAATGCTAACTACAGCTACAAATGTACATGTACATGCCCAAGCACAAGTCTCACAAGATAATACGTGTAATACGCTTTGCCTTCCTCTCTTTGGTGGCTGAGAGTTGGACTTTAGATTTCTGGCAGAATACCTAAGGTCTGTAATGTACTACTGATTGTTTTGCTACAGAACCTGGATATAAGATTAGCACATCTTTTTATGTACAGTTTGTACAAGGCACAAAACAAAGGTGCATGCACTGTAAATGTACAAAGGGATATACAACTGTAACAAAACAAAACATTGAAAAAAGCTGAAATCAAACTGATGATATTGGGTGAGATGTTATTTAAAATACCATATAAATGCAACTGTAGGTGAGAAAAAAAATACTTTAGTATTGAAGAGAATATACAATGTACACTTTTGTACAACAATGGCAATGTATTTCAACATGGGGTCTAGAATATTACATGTAGTACAGTAACTACTCGGTAAGCTAGCTGTACAAGTATGCATGTTAGTGCTTTTCTTTTGTTTCTGAGTTGATGTATGGGATTACAAGTATCTTTCACATTCTCATGATTTTAGACACTATGATGATGTCAATCCCTTTCACCTCAATTGAATCCCAACTCAGTACTGTTTGCATTGCAGTGAAACTTGCCCTGTGAAGTATAGTTTCTGAAGACCTGAGATGATCAATGATGGCTTTTTATGTCATCAGATTTTTTTTTTTTTTTTTATAATACATGTACCTGTACTCTAACTTTATTTTAATCATTACAATGTACAAGATTAGGCATTTTTCATGAGCTCGCCCACTAACATGATGCATTTATGACTCTATCAACTGAGACTTGTATCTGAGGTAAGTATGGTGCCTTACATGTGTATATTCCATGAACTTCAATGAAGTAAAGATACACATTAATGTACATGTTGGATTAGAGACCAACTACAGTGTATTTCAGCATTACAGAGCCCGCCTTTAATGTCAGGTACATGTACATGTAATGTGTTTTGTATTTCAAATTTGAGCAAAGTTAACTGTATTGTAACAATTTGAAAGGTGGATAGCCTGATCATGTTTGTTGTTGTTTTCTTGTTATGGAAAAAATGTTATTAATGATCAGAGTTTATAGCTTTTTTTTTTCCACTGTGTTCACATTTAGCAATATTTTACATTGTTTTAGTGCCATTGTGCAAGTTAAGCCACAGGTTAGTCTCACATTATTGCTACTTCAAAGACTACGTGTGTATGACATGTTGTCCCCTCATTCCTACTGATTGTCATCCTTTAGATGCTTTTAATTTAGTTGGGACAGACACACATGAGGCTTTTTTCTTCTTTATATTTAAAATGGGAATGTATTTACAACATGTATGTAATTATTGCATGTACATATACATAGAATTTGTAGCCCTTGTGTGTAATATCAAGTTGTGGAATTTACAATTGTAGTTTTGCTTCAGAGCATGCAATGATGTTTATATGACAGTGAAGAGTTTCCACTTACTAGTAGTTATCTGTTGAGACTACCACTGCTGAAGCATTGAACCAAAATCATTAACTTCTTGGCACATGTACACTACATGTTGTACATATCAGTGCTCTGCTCTGACAGGTCCTGATAACTCAATTTGACTCAAGATAAGACACAATGTGCATGTTTGCTCATCACGATCGTACCATCCTATCACAGTGTCATTGTACCACTTATTCTCAAGGAGATATCTACATTGTAAATATCATCAGTGAACTTTTGGTAAGAACACTGATGCACTTTTTGTTGTATAGCGGTACTGAATATACATACACGTAGTTGACAAGGTGAGGCATACAACTTGTACATTTACAGCACAAAGATAACTTCAAATATTGACCTGTTTAATAGTTGAAAGATAGGCCTACTCGAAAGCTTTCCCCGACTACTGTACATGCATGCTTTCCGGGTCTATGCCCTGTCTCACTGTATTTGTAACTTTTCCCATCTGTTTTTAAAACTGTTTGATGGTTTAGGCGGGAATGCTTGTTTGGTTTTTACACATACATTATTGTACATGTATTTATGTGTGAAAGGAAATGCTACGCTGTGATAGAAATGCTACTGCTTTTTACAAAATGCTTTTCCTAACCCATCCTCTTGTCTGTAAAGTTTCTTCTTACAATATTTAGTATTCTTTTAAAACTGATATATTGATAAATGTCTGGTGACACTGTGCATAAAATTGTCCCAGTGTATAAAATGGACTAATGATGAATACTTGAAGAGTGAATGTTTGTGCCAATTTGTGTCCCCCTCGCTCTCTCCAGGTTTGCGTCATGGCTTCTGTCCAATACCAACAGCTTGTTCGGGATCCGTGCCGAAGTGCGAGGGCTACACCACCTGGACTACAACAAGCCCTGTGTTGTGGTAGCCAACCACCAGTCATCCATAGATCTATTTAGTAAGTTATGGGGTGAAAGGCTGATTATTGAGAACATGAAATACATGTACAAGTAGTGAAGCAAATGAATCACATTTGCTCACTGTGACTGTTCTATTTTTTGCAGTATTTTTCCTTCTTCCCTAGTTTTCTTCCCTCATTAAGGCTGAAGCCATGTGCTGTTAAAAAGAAAAAAAAAAAATGTTCTCAAAATGTTCACAACATACATTTTACATTGTACTTAAAAAAAAAAAAAACTATTTTTGTACTTAGCACTGTCGTGAAATTTCACTTGCTTAAGATTTTGCAGATGGGTGAATGTTTGTACAATGTATTTCAATATTTCCAAAAATATTTCTTGTTGTAATTTTAGTACTAATAATACAGGGATGTGAAAATTATACACAGTGCGGAATATTCCATATTTGCAGTCTATCTGTATTTTGCACAAAGGTATGTTTTCCTTTGGAGTGTGGCCAAAGCGCTGCGTCCCCATTGGCAAGAAGGAGCTGCTTTTCACGGGAACGTTCGGTGCCTGCCTCTACCTGTGCGGCATCATCTTCATCGACCGCCTCAACCCGGACAAGGCCAGGAACACCCTGGAGAGAACGGCAAAGTACATGGAGGACAACAACGTGAGTACTGTAAAACACGATATATTCGCGGCATGAATTTTTCGCGAATTGGAGCCGACGGCCTGTTTTGCGGCATGAAATTTTCGCCAACTGCCACTGGCATTCAATGCATATAGTGTAGAAAAGAACTTTCGCGTGCATTTTAATTTCGCGAATCTTCGCGCTCGCGAATCTTCGCGCTCGCGAAATTCATGAAATTAAAATGCACGCGAACATTCCTCGTTTTACAGTATTCTTCCCTCCACTTTGCATATTTTTTCATGCCTTACCATTTATTTTCAGACGTTTTTCAAACTAACAAATGCGGTATGACTGAAAACTCGTACTAAGCAGAAATATGATGCACAAAATGATTAATGACACATGATGCAAAAAAAGAAAAGAAATTCTTTGTATGTGTACTTTGTTTTATTAGGCAAATTGGGACCTGTAAGACAACTTTGTAAGTCGGTAGATTTGTGATTTTGAACTACTGCAACGGAATGGGGAAATGGGTGCTCTTCCTTTCAAAGGAGTTTGCCATTTTTTTTTTTTTTTTGGGGGGGGGGGAGTGTGGCTAATTTCATATACAAGTATTTTGATGTGCAATAGGGATGATAAAAAAAAATACCGAGAGATGTGCAGGGTACACCCTGTATAATGATGTTGTCAAGGGTATGAAGCTTATCAATATGAAGAAAATGTGAACATCCTGGATACATGAGGTACAATAATGTAGAAGTGTGATCAATTGTATGCCTACATACATATGGTAGACTTGGATGACTTTTGCACAGTAGGCTATATAAAACAGTAAAACTAGATGTTATCAAGGCGTACTTGCATGTCTGTGTGTACATGTAGTACGTAAGTCTCCCAACTGCAGTTGTTACGAAGCACATCTGCTTAGTGCGAACCTTTTGCCCAAGTGGGCGTGTGAACTCCAGTACAACCCCTGTTCCATACGGGAACCTGTTAGCCTGTGTACTGAGTCTATGGGGACATGTAAGTACACACATTGACAAAATACAGAAGGAATCCAATCAAATAACCTTTGGAGTGAAAACTCTTTGCTTTTGGTGAAGGAGGTCATGTTTACTCCAACATTTTTTTTTTTTTTTTTTGGTCCAGTTCTTTTAAGGTAAGGTAAAGGGCCTGATAGTAAATATGCTAAGCAGTGTACGGGTAATCCGATACACCCGTCTTTGCGTACAAACATTGTCATGCACTTACATTCTGGACTGCAGTTTTGCTTCATAATGCTCTGACTGTAGATGCATTGAAACGGTGGTCTTTAGTACAGAGTTATCTCTCTACAGAGTGATAGATGTATTTTTTTTTTCTTTTTGGTCACATGC